>VDFB02000007.1:229207666-229428294 GCA_007258455.2 Sequoia sempervirens
AGATTGAAGGACAATACATTAAACAACAACAAACGATAACTGTTAATGACAAATATCCAAGGAGGAGGAACCCCTATCCGAGGAGGGAAATGAAACAACAAGCTATTTGAAACAAGACGTAGAAATAACTCAAATAGGTAAATCAAAATGCAAGCGCCTTCTGATATTCTTCTTCAAGCTTTATCAACGAATTACAAAGGTTGGGATAGCAAAGGCACGAAATCATGCACAATTACAATCAACCAACGAACTCTCATCCAAGAGTGAACAAATATCCGCTTTCAAAGCTGTTGGCAACAATGAAGCAATTTTACATAACAAGGTAAAGTTAGACAAACAATGAGCCTAGGCTCTTATTTATAGAACTCAAAGGAGTGGGCAACCCCAAAATCTCCTTGAGTTAACAATGAGTTTTTGCCAATCAATTAGCAAGATTTATTCCTAAAAAGGGGGAACAAGCAGTTAACTGGAAGACTACTTCAGTTAACTGAAAGTAAACAAAGAGTCAATTGGAAACTACTTCAGTTGACTGAAAGTAAACTAAAGGTGAACTTTTAATGAAAGTATCCCTCCAAAATAGACATCCACATTTAATGGAGATCTAAGATCCACAAATCATGGAAGCCGATTAGACATCCTTAATCAATGGGATCTGACAATGCATGATTTAAAGGATATGGAGTTAACTTGGAAAGGGGCATCAAGTTAACTCCAATTACATTTAATGTCATCTTGAGTTGACTTGGAAAGAAGCATCAAGTCAAACTCAAGTATCATAAATACCACTTGGAGGGTGTAGGACGTCCTTCTTTGGTGCCTTTATAGCTCACCATTAATCAACAGTGTCTCTATCCATTCATTGACTTCATCAGCCTTTGGGGAGTTAATGCTCTGTAGAATGATGACGTGGCGTCGCAGCATTACCTCACCCGTGGTGAGTTGATTCCCGAAGTCTATACACTGAGGTGCTGCCTCTTCGAACTTGGTTGATAAAACTGCCACCTTAGCCAGCTTGCAACCATCTGGATCATCAAGAAAGGTACCGCGGATAACGTCTCTGAACTAATTTTGTATAGTGACCATCTCAACGTATTCTCCTCCCTCCCGCTGATATTCCATGTGAGGAAAGGATATTACCAACATTCTTGTGAAGTTGATAATAGTGGCGACCACCCGTCTGTAGTCAATCAACTCTACCGAATGGGCGTCATAGGCTTTCACCTTGTACACCAACTGTTCCTTCCAAGCAAAGAGATGTTGCTTGTTTTCCTTGGAGTAGACTGATTGATACGCCAATTGCAAGTGTGCAATTGTGCTTTCGTCTTCTAGCCTCTTCTCTGCAATTCTTTGTTTTGATTGTTGGATCTCTGCACGAAGTCCATGTGCTCTATCCCATAACTGGTATAGATTTGCCAGTATACATCTTCCTTTGAGAACAAACTCTTCTACTTGATCTCTCAAGTGTTTGCCGTATGTTATCAATTGTTGATGATTTTGTTCTGTGGGAGATCTAACAATCCTGTTGGTAAGGCTGAGACGTTTGGGGTGCCATGCATCAAGCTGATTATGTATGACCTCAGTTGCTGATTTGCAGCCTTTAAGGCTGCTTTTTCTTTTCCATCCTTGGCCATTCTTTCTTGTGCGCTCACTGAAGCTATTCTGAGAAGGTCTGCCTCCACTTGTCGTGTAGTCTTCCCGAGGTTAAGTTGAGACAATGTGTAGTCTTCTACTTGTACCTTGTGTATGCTTTTCTCTACTGGTGGGGTGGCAGTCTCTATGATAATTTCATAGTCTGCATTCCTCTCTATGTGAACTTGCCTCTTCAACTTCTTCGCCGGCATGTCTTGTGGGACGTGGTCGAATTCGGTGAAGTCAAGTTCATAGGAGGGTTTTTCCCTCTTTCTTCCTAGGAAGCCTTCAAGCCAAATGGAATCTCGGCGATCTTCACTAGGAGGAATGTGAGGCCCTTGAATGCCCGATGTGTGAGATTGTGCTGGAGCAATGTCTCTCGGTGGCGAATCCAAGTCAATGAGGACTTGTGACTGCTGTGATGGTGTTGATATTGGCGGCTCTGTTTCCATAACAGGCACCATTTTCGCTGCTACTTCTGCTGCTGTTGATTTTGCTACTGGCTCTTCAACAACTATTGCTGCTGGTTTTGCTACTGGCTCTTCAACAACTATTGATGTTGGCTCCTCAGCAACAACTTCTTCTGATTCAGGAGTAGCAGTCTCTATTCCTTGCTCTGGAGCAGCAACGTTCATGATTATCTCAGGACTATGTGTGGCTTTCTCCACAGGTGTCCTTTGTGTTCTGGGCTTTGTAGGCTTCAACATCCTCATCCCTTGGGGAGGATTGCACCATTGCTTCTGCCTAGGTTTCCTTTTTGAAGTGGAAGGTGGTGGAGACTGAACCTGTGGCGGCTCTGTTCTGTGAGGTATCACCTTCCTTGATTTCTTGCTATCGAGATAGAGTTGGCTATTTCTAACCACTCTACTCGTTCTTTCCTCTATAGACATGTTTTCCTTGGCATACCAATCCACTCTTGGGAGTGGTTGGGAGTCAACTGAATCTGCAAAGAATGAGGGGAGAATAACTTCCCCTTCATCGTCGGATAGACCCTTGATGTCTGCTGACATGAAATCAGCAATTTGCGGGAGTCTGAACCTACTGTAGTTCTTTTTTCGCACTTCATACTCGTCTTGACAATTTACCCAATAATCTTCCATAGAAGATTTATGTGACGAGTGTTGTTCGAGATGCGCCGCATAGAGCCCTCTGGGGTCATAGGACCTTCTCTCAATGACGTACTTGAGATTAAGCCTCACCGTTTCCTGACTCATCATCTTAGCATCTGCCGCAAATCTGCATCTATAGAGGCTCATTCCAACGGGAAAGTTAACAGCTGTCTTCTTCTTCAAGCGCAAGTAGACGTGAACTTCGGACAACTGTCTCAAGAATTCCATGAAGACTACCCTATCTGAGGGGTATCTTGGTAGCATGGCGGGGTGACCAATGTAACCATACACGCGTATGTAGGAGAATGTAGGGAATTGGATGAACCAATCCGCCCAATCCGCCTTTGCCTCTCTAGCTGCTTGTGAAATATGCACATGCATTTCATGGTCTAGCTCACGTACGGTGTGCATAATGAATTGATCACTCATTTTTTTTGAAGTGTCGCTCCGCTTGAGTAAACTCAAGACGTGTTAAATGCTCATGAACCTTCTGCACACCTAAGGTTCCCACATTGTTCAATATCCT
Source organism: Sequoia sempervirens (assembly GCA_007258455.2). Classification (NCBI taxonomy): domain Eukaryota; kingdom Viridiplantae; phylum Streptophyta; class Pinopsida; order Cupressales; family Cupressaceae; genus Sequoia; species Sequoia sempervirens. Next base: position 229,210,931 of record VDFB02000007.1, read on the forward strand.
GAAATCACCTTGGAAGGCAATCAGGTATACTAGGTAAGAGCACATGGAACCTATGAACTTCCAGATACCCAATGATTTGTCGGTGGAGTGTGTCACTAATCAAAGTGGCCCAGTCATAATATTCCCTTCTGCCAATGATTTTCGCAATGACATAGTACATCTATGGCTGGAATTGATGACCATCCTCTTCTCCAGTGATTCTATTGAGTAGAGTGATTAACACTGCGTACTCATCTTTACATTCTCCTCGTCCCACCAACTTACGCAAGCTAGCCTTTGTCACTTTTAGCCATTTTTCAGCTATTATCTTTTGACATTTGTCCTTGGCTGTCTCAAATGCCTTCTCGCATTCCGTCACTAATATGACTTTGCTGTTAGGACATGATGGAATATCAAAGCACTTTTCAATATCCTAAGGCTTTAGACTACAAACAATTCTCCCATCTGTTGCTCTGATTTCTCTAGTGGTAGGATTGTAATGCTTGACACAAGCGATTACAAGCTCCACGCTTTGTAATGTGATGGGAATGGCTGCGGCCTGTAGCAACCCGGATTCTTCAATATTTTGCAATGTGATCTGATTCATGCCTTCCAACTACTCCAGATCAACCACTAGATTTACTTGATGTAAATTTGTGTCAATTGTTTTCAAGTAATCATGGAATAGGGCCGTCTTGGTCCCGTATTGTACCTGAGAGTACTGCATCTTGAAAAACTCAAAGATTGACTGTAAACTTGACCTTGTTTTGATAACTTTCAGAAACCCCTGAAAATAGCGCCCTGCCAAGAAGTATTTTTCTGGAAAAAATTTGGCACATGGGTTTTGTTCGTGCTTCAATGCTAAACAAGCCCAGTTCCTCAAAATTTTGATTCTGAAACTTTTTCGGAAAAACCCCCAAAAATAGGGGCAGCAAGTTTGCTGATTCTGGAAAATCTGACGAGATGGGTTTCACTGGAAAATTATGCTGAATCTACCCAGTTGATTTGATCTGATGTAGCCTGTTGTTTTTTCTGTAATATGCGAGAAAACCTAAGACAAGAAGAGAGGAAGTAGACAAAGGATGGATTGGAAGTTTTTATTTGACTCCCTGAGAAAATCTGTCTCAGAATCCAATCTTCAAATTAGCAATCTTCTACTTCAAATCTGCAAGAAATATTGAAGAAGGGATGAAAACCTTGTCCAGATCTGTAAATGGCGTCCTTGAGAGCTTATGGCTATTCTTGATCCTTAACCTGCACTGAAATAATGAAGTAGGACTCCTTCACCTTGATTATATAGACTCAAGCCTTAGATCCACAAGTTTGGGGACCTAACTCATGATCAAAAGTGATTTTGGCTTGACCTGAAGTTCAAAAAGGTGATTTCCACTGATCGTGGAGTGTTTTAGCCAAGTTTAACTCAAAATATCTTGACTTTAGTCAACAACTGGACCTTTGACTTCTTTTAGGCGTCCCTTTTGAGTTTTGCAAGTTTTTTTATTATTTTCTCTCTTGGATGACCTCAGTTTGATTTTGAATCTGGCTTGATCTGTTGATCCTGAGCTATTGCCGACACATTCATCGTTAAGCTGGATCTAACCTAAAGAGAAGTGCCTGGGAGACATGATGGTAAAAAGCTAAGTTCAGGGCCTCAAAAGAAAGGGCGCCTTTTCCAAGAAAGGGCGCTTTTGCTTGTGCCTTGGTAAATTTTCAATCTTCATTCTTTAGCTTTTTTGAAATGACCTCTCGTGCTTTGATCTGGATTTCTCGTTGATCGGAGAATCAGATGATCTTGTTTGATATCTTGTTGGGTAGCCAACTCCGTTTCGCCAAAGATGACTGGAGTTGGAAAATCTAGAAGTGATTTTAGGGTTACTTTATTCAAGGGCGCCCCTCATTGAAAAGGGTGCTTTTGTCCTTTAGCATGGTTATCTTCATCTGAAAAGTTGCCTAGTTTGATCTTGATTATTTGTTGACTGCCTCATCAGATGCCTATGCTTGCAGTTGCGTTGCTGAGATCTACCTAGGCCGAGCCTTTGGTCTTTTGTCAGCATCCAAAGGTCCAAAAGGAAGGATGCCTTTCTTTTGAAAAGGCTCTTTTTTATTTGATCTTCACCTTTGACAGTCATTTCCTAATATTTCTTCAACTGCCTCTTTTCGCTTCGTCAGCAACTGCTTATGATCAACTCATCAGATGATTTAGCTGTTTGTTTCGATGTCGAGCCAACAAGCAAACGCCGAGGATGACTGCCTTGGATGATTCAATAGGCTGCATTTGACCTTTAAAGATCATGGACGCCCCTGCTTGAAAAAGGCTCTTTTCAGCATGTGAACTTGACTCTCCTTCGAAATGTTTCCAGAGTCAAAATTTGACCTTTTTGGGCTTCAGGAATCTCCTTCATCGAACAACATCATTTTAGACCTTTTCCGCCATGGTTGCGTCGTTGAAGCTTTTGAAGCTTAGCTTTCAGCACCTGGTACTGGCCAATCTGCCATTAATGGTTGTGGAGCTCCTAACTTTGTTCCTGAAAAATAGAAATAGACCCACCAGAGTAAAACATGCCTTTTGATGATTTTGACTTGACCAATGTGATCATGAAGTCTTTTAATCCTATCAAAATCATTTTCAATCATTTCTGGGAAGGTCCTATTTTCGGGGGTTTCCCTGAAAATAGGGGCATAAAACCCTGATTTTCAAATTTTCAGAATTTTGCACGTGTTCCTTGACAGTAACCCACCAAGATCCTATGATTGGTTTGACCTAAAACAGACTTTACATGACATTTTAACAAGATTTAGCTCAATTTATACAGAATGCCAAAAAATTTATTTTGGGTACAACATTAGGCTCCATCTGGTGACCATGTCGGATACCTACGGCATAGGAGAACCGAGAATCTCAAGTTTCGTAGACCAATATATCTTATTAGTTGGGTAACAGAGTTAGGACTTTGGTTCCATACATACTTAAAAATAGAGTTCACCTTACTTATTGGGTTCCCCAATTTATTCACCTACGACAAAACATCTAAGAAATCACCTAAAACACGACAATACTTCATTGAACGGGGAAAAACATAACAACATAACATTAAAGCAGGGAAAATTATTTACAATATATACTCACCCCATCCCCAAAGGGATGAAATGCTTCAAGTATTGCTCGCTGTAGGGCAGTGGAAAGAGCCTCCCATCTGAATGTGAGAGAATATAGGAATTCTCTCCTGCAATATCATGAATCAGGAACGGCCCTAGCCAAAGGGAGTCAAATTTTCCATGCATTCCCTTTGGTTCACGTCTCTTGTCCCATAATAGGACTTTATCTCCAATCTCAAAGTCTCGTTGCCGAGCCTTCTTGTTGAAGATCTCCTTCACTCACTCTTGATGCTGAGTGATCTTATCAACTATCTCCACTCTTTCTTCTTGAAGTTTCATCAGGTACAAGATACATTTCTCGATGGGATCTCTGAATTCCTCATCTTCTATTGCGGATGCCAGCTGCAAAGCGGACAACTCTAGAGTGATGGGTAACACAACTTTCGTGCCATATAGGATTATGAAAGGTGAAGTGTCGATAGCTCTCTTAGGCGTGATTCTATCAGCCCAAAGAGCATCGTACAACTTTGTGTGCCAAGCTCGTTGATTGGAATCAACCATCTTGCACACTATCGTGACTATGTTCTTATTTGACGACTCGGCTTGTCCATTGCCTTGTGGATAGTAATCTGAAGAGTGGGACAAAGTGATGCCGTAGTCAAAACAAAATTCTACCAACTCCTCTGACGAGAAGCTTGTAGCGTTGTCAGTCATGATCTTTTTGGGTACTCCGAAGCGTGTAATGATGTTCTCCTTGAGGAAGTTACACACTACTTTGGAAGTAGCTTGCTTTACAGGGATTGCCTCAACCCACTTAGTGAAATAGTCTGTCGCCGTTAGGACATAGACATGTCCCTTGCTGGAATGAGGGTTGATGGGTCGCACAAAGTCTATGCCCCATTGCTGGAATGGAGCATCTATCACCACTGGCCTTAGTGGAAGGGTTGACAGCTTAAGTTTACCAACAAACTGTTGGCACAACGTGCATCTGTGTACCCAGTCATATGTGTCGCGGAACAAAGTCGGCCAAAAGAATAATGCCCGCAGGATCTTGAATGCAGTAACCCTTGATGAGAATTGACCTCCGCGTGCTTGATCGTGGAATGCCTCCAACAATCATCGTTGTTGATCCTTACTGACTCATAGTAGGAACGTTCCATCAAGCCCACGCTTGTATAGAACATTTCCTCCAAGCACATAACCTTGTGCTTGTAATTTCAAAGTTCTTCTCTGCTGCTTACCCAAGTGTGTTGGGCATTCCCCGTAGGTTAGGTAGTACCACAATTTTGTGTACCACTCGTGAGCAAATTCAACTAATAAGACCATTGGGAGGTCTTCTTCCATTTTTGTTCCTGAGATGCCGTCTTCAGCTTGGTGCTTCAAATCACCATCTTTTGCCAGGAGTTGACATAGGCCTCTCCCACGAACGAGCTTGGTAGGCTTGATATCCAAGTCATATTCTTGGACTCTTGCAATCCAGTTGCCTCTTTTGGTGCCCATTTCTTGTTGAGTAAGGACACTCTTGACCGCGGGGTCTGTAACATACACAGTGGTGTGAGAGTTTAGGATGTAGAATATGAAATTCTTAATAGCTCTCACAACCGCATATGCGTTTTTCTTTATTTGAGAGTATCGGGACTCGCTATCCTTGAAGCTGTTGCTCATGAAAGCAATAGGTGATTCAGTCTCCTCGTTCAACTTCTGAGTCAGTATGGCGAAGAGAGTATGCTCTGACGCGTAACAATAAAGAATGAACTCTTTATTGAAATTAGGTCGAACCAACACTGGCGCTTTACTGATGGCCTCTTTTATTTTCTCGAACGCCTTCCTTCATCGGTCCATTTGAAGGCGGTCGTCTTCTTCATCATTGCTGAGATATCTTTGGTCAGCTCCGAGAAGTCGGGTACAAATCTCCATATAAAGTTGACTTTGCTGAAGAAGGAGTGTACCCCAGTTTTATTGGTGGGGAGAGTTAGGTCCTTGATTGCATCTACCCGATTAGGATCTATCTGAGTCCCTTCTTTAGAGATGATGTGACCAAGCAATTTGCCTTCTGTCACCGCAAAGATAGACTTCTTGGGATTCAGTGATATGTGGTGGTACTTGCATCTCTCAAACACTTTCACTGTAATGTCCTCTTCTCGAACATGACTTCTTTTGATTGACCGTTGGCCTATTCTGGAGACCCGTAGGCTTCTCGGTGGTGAAATTAGGGTTTCTTGGTTGGTGGTTTCTTGTGCTCACGGATTGGTGATTGAACTGCGGATTCATTCTGAGTTTTTCGTGAGCTTTTCGGTGGTGTGTTCTTCTTGGCATTCTGAGCACTTTCACGAATTTACTATTTTTAGTAAATTCTATTTTTGGCAGTGGTCCTGTTGGGTTCGGCACGATTGACCTTCTACTTCAGTATGTTCAATTGGATTACTCAACTTTGGCTTTTGGGCACGTTTGGAGAGATAAGTTGAATTATTTTAATAAAGTCACATTCTAATGTTATATTTTGCTGTTGACCCCCCCTTAGCCTAGTGATTGAACTTATGTTGTTTTTAAAAGTGGGTCTTTGAGGGGTGGCGCTTCATGGAGACATTTTATTATATTATTAAGTCCAAAATCAATGTTTGAAAAGGTACGCCCATCCTTGGTGAAAGATTATTTTAAATTAAAAAGTCAAAATTGCTTCAAGACAAAAGGGACGCCATCCTTGGAGGGAAAAGGAGTTACTTTAAATTTGAAAAGCAGGGTTTCTAGAAGCTTCTGGTGAGCCTTCACAAAGTTATAAAAGGAGGTCTTGGTCTTCATTTGTATCATCCAACATCTTGAGTAAAGTTATGCTGCCGAAATGGTGAGAGGATTGCTTCGAGGAATGAATGCCTCCTAGCTAGGCTCAACTTCGTGCTTGAGAGACAGCACCTAGTGGAGAGGTTTGCTTATTTTGAGTGAAGTTTGTAGTGAGGATTGCTTTGTTGTGAGTTATTGCATTTGTAGTTCAGTTATTTGCATATTTATGTTATTTTCTGGAGTTGCTGAGAACATAGCTGATTGTAGTTTTCATTCATATTGCAAAAATACAAAAAGATTTCATTCTGGGTACTTCATATTTCAGCTTGTTAGGGTAGGGCGCCATTCTCAGTTAAGTTTCAGAATTTTTAAGCAAGTGCTGATTTTTCTAGAAGAAAATCGCCCTTCTCAAGGGGCCGTACCTTTTGTACTTGCATTGGGAATTGTGTTAAATTAAATACTGCAGATTGGGTCTGGTTTTTGGTTCTTACTTGGGCGCCTTGGTCATAGAGAGCTAATGCATTTCGTTTGGGGTCGTTTGGTTGAGAATTGAGGGAGCTGTGATCATTTCAATTAAATTCTGTGTTGCTGGTTATTAGTTTCAGACCTTGTTACAGTCATATCAGTTTGCATTTAGGGTGTTCTTTGAGCTGAGTTGGTGTTAGAAAGCTTTGGAAAACATTGAGGAAGACATATTTACCCTTGCTATGATTAAAGAGCTCTAATTACTCGATCTTGCAGGCATTTCTCAACATATTGTAAGCTGAACAGTAGTACTGTCAGCATCTTTATTATTCTTGCAATTTCAATGTTTGTAACTGCCCACTAAATAAGTGGAAGAGGCTGGCTTGCCGCCTGTTTACTTAGATTGCATTGTAATTCCATAAGTCTCCGCCATATGGTCGCCTCTTATCCACCATGGATTGAGTAGCACATACTTGGTGTTGAGTTAATTTTCAGTATTGCAATAGATAGGGACCCTCTGACCATATGCTCGTCGTTCACCGACACATTTCTTGGTTAGAGTTCCTGTTTCAGCATTTCCTTTAAGATCCTCTGACCAATGCTCACACCTTGCCCACATCGGGATCCCAGTGTACATTCTGGTTAGAGTTGCTTTCAGCATCGTTTTGGTTTATGAGCTAACCTTAACGGGTGCTTGTTAATTGTAACTTGCATTTGAAAATCGAAAAAATTTGGCTCGATATATTTCATTCACTAAGTGCTGAAAATGATCTTGCCGCTTTTCTGAGAAAGCGGTAAGGTCGTTGTTGTACCCAAAATTAATTTTTTGGCATTCTGTGTAAATTGAGCTAAATCTTGTTAAAATGCCATGTTAAGTCAGTTTTAGGTCAAACCAATTATAGAATCTTGATGGGTTTCTGTCAAGGAACACATGTGCAAAATTCCGAAATTTTGAAAATTAGGGTTTTTTCCCCTATTTTCAGGGAAATCCCCCGAAAATAGGACCTTCCCAGAAATGATCGAAAACGATTTTGATAGGCTTAAAGGGCTTCACGATCACATTGGTCAAGTCAGAATCATCAAAAGACACGTTTTACTCTGGTGGGTCTATTTCTCTTTTTCAGGAACAAAGTTAGGAGTTCCACAGCCATTAATGGCAGATTGGCCAGTACCAGGTGCTGAAAGCTAAGCTTCAAAAGCTTCAACGACGCAACCATGGCGGAAAAGGTCGAAAAAGATGCTGTTTGATGAAGGAGATTCCTGAAAGTGAAAAAGGTCAAAATTTGACTAACTCTGGAGATGTTACGAAGGGGAGAATGCTCACATGTTGAAAAGGCGCCTTTTTCAAGCAGGGGCGCCCATGATCTTTGAAGGTCAAATAAAGTCAGTAAGATCATCCGAAGCAGTCATTCTCGGCGTTTGATTGCTGGCTCAACAGTGAAACGAACATCCAGATCATCTGATGAATAGATCACAAGCAGCTGCTGACGAAGCAAAAAGAGGCAGTTGAGGAAATATCAAGAAACCACAGTTAACGGCGAAGTTATAAGGAAAAAGAGCCTTTTCAAAAGAAAGGCGCCCTTTCTTTTGGACTTCCAGATGCTGACCAATGACAAAAGGCTTCCTAGGATATCTTTCTCAGCCCAAGTAGATCTCGTAAACGCAACTGCAAGCATCAACATCTGTCAGAGCAGTCAACGGATAATCTGAATCAAAGTAGGCAACTTTCCAGATGAAAGTAATCAAGCTAAAAGGAAAAAGCGCCCTTTTCAAGGAGGGGCGCCCTTGAATAAAGGAACCCTAATTTGAGATTCAGATTTCCTGAAGACAGTCATTTCTGGCGAAGCAGAGCTAGAAACCTGATAAGACATCAAGTGAAAACATCTGACTCTCCAATCAACGAGAAATCCAGTTCAAAGCACGAGAGGTCATTTCAGATAAGCTGAAGAACGAAGATTGAAAAATCACTAAGGCATTGGCAAAAGCGCCCTTTCTTGGGAAAGGCGCCCATTCTTTTGGAGCCCTAAACTCAGTTCTTATCAGACAGTCTCCCAAGCACTTCTTTCCAGTATGGATCCAGCTCCGCAGTGAATGTGTCCGTGACGTCTCAGGGTCAACAAACAACGCTAGATTCAGGATCAAACAGGGGGTTTTCAGGAGAGAAAATACTAAAAAACTTGCAAAAGATGAAAAGGGACGCCTAAAAGAAGTCAAAGGTCATTTGTTGACTAAAGTCAAAAGCTTTTTGAGTTAAAGTTGGCTAAAACGCTCCACGATTGGTGGAAATCACCTTTTTAACTTCAGATCAAACTCAAATCACCTTTTGAGCTTGTGTTAGGTCCCCAAATTTGTGGATCTGAAGCACAAACATATATATTCAAGGAGATGGCGTCCCCTTTTCATTATTTCATTGCAGATTCAAAGATAAAAACAGCCACAAGCTCTCAAGGACGCCATTGAAGATCTGAAGGAGGTTTTCATCCGTTCTTCATTTTTATTTGCAGATCTGAAGCAGGAAAAGATTGCCATTTTGAGGATTGGGTCAGAGATAGTTTTTTGAAGATCAGATAAAACTTCCAATCCACCTTCTGTCTTTTTCCTCTCTTCTTGTCTTAGGTTTTCTTGCATCTGACAGAAAAAGCAACAGGCTGCATCAGATCAGATCAACTGGGTATATTCAGCATCATTTTCCGGAGAAACCCATCTCGACAAATTTTCCAAAATCAGCAAACTTGCTGCCCCTATTTTTGGGGGTTTTTCCGAAAAAGTTTCAGAATCCAAATTCTGAGGAACTGGGTTTGTTCAGCATTGAAGCACGAACAAAACCCATGTGCCAGATTTTTTCCGGAAAAATACTTCTCGGCAGGACGCTATTTTTAAGGGTTTCCGAAAATCATCTGAACTAGGTCAAGCTTACAGTCAATCTTCAAGTTTTTCAGGATGCAGTACTCCCAGGTGCAATACGAGGCCAAGACGGTCTTACTCCATGATTACCTGAAAACAGTTGACACAAATCTGCACCAAGTAAATCCGGTGGTCGATTTGGAGCAGCTAGAAGGCATGAATCAAATAACATTGCAGAATATCGAAGAATCCGGGTTGCTACAGGCCGCATCAATTCCCATCACACTACAAAGCGTAGAGCTTGTAATCGCTTGTATCAAGCATTACAACCCTACCACCAGAGAGAACAGAGCCGCCACAGGTTCAGTCTACACCACCTTCCACTTCAAGAAGGAAACCTAGACAGAAACAATGGTGCAATCCTCCCCAAGGGATGAGGATGTCAAAACCAAGAACACAGAGGACACCAGTGGAGAAAGCCACACATAGTCCTGACATAATCATGGGTATTGCTGCCCCAGAACAAAGAGTAGAGACTGCTATCCCTGATTCAGCAGAAGTTATCACAGAGGAACCAGCAGCAGTAGTTGTTGAAGAACCAGTGGCTGAGCCAATGGCAGAAGCAACGACAGTAGAAGCAGCAGCAGAGACGGTGCCTGTTATGGAAACAGAACCGCCTACATCACCAGTGTCACAGCATACACAAGTCCTCATCGACTTGGATTCGCCACCGAGAGACATTGCTCCAGCACAGTCTCACACATCTAGCGTTCAAGGGCCTCACGTCCCTCCTAGTGAAGTTCGCCGAGATTCTATTTGGCTCGAAGGCTTCCTAGGAAGGAAGAGGGAGAAACCCTCCTATGAACTTGACTTTACCGAATTCGACCACGTCTCACAAGACATGCCGGCGAAAAGGTTGAAGAATCAAGTTCACATAGAAAGGAATGCAGAATGTGAGATCATCATAGAGACTGCCGCTCCACCAGTAGAGAAAAGCATACACGAGGTTCAAGTAGGGGACTACACTTTGTCTCAACTTAACCTCGGGAAGACTACACGACAGGTGGAGGCGGATCTTCTCGGAATAGCTTCGGTGAGCGCACAAGAAAGAATGGCCAAGGATGGTAAAGAAAAGGCAGCCTTAAAGGCTGAAAATCAGAAACTGAGGTCTTACATAACCAGCTTGATACATGGCACACCAAACGTCTCAGCCTTACCAGCAGGACTACTAGATCTCCCCGCCGAACAGAATCATCGGCAATTGTTAACATTCGGCAAACACTTGAGAAATCAGGTGGAAGAGTTTGTTCTCAAGGGTAGATGCGTACTGGGAAACCTATACCAGTTACGAGATAGAGCACATGAACTTCGTGTGGAGATCCAGCAGTCGGAACAGAAGGATTGCAGAAAAGAGGCTTGAAGACGAAAGCACAATTGCAGATTTGCAATTAGCATATCAATCAGTATACTCTGAGGAAAACAAGCAACATCTTTTTGCTTGGAAGGAACAATTAGCGTACAAGGTGAAAGCCTACGACGCTCATTCAGTAGAGATGATTGATTACAGAAGGGTGGTTGCCACTATTATCAACTTCGCAAGAATGTTGGTAATATCTTTCCCTTGCATGGAATATCAGCGTGAAGGAGGAGAATATGTCGAGTTGGTGACTGTACAGAACCAGTTCAGAGATGTCATCCGCAGTACCTTTCTTGATGATCCAGAGGGTTGCAAGCTGGCTAAGGTAGCAGCTTTATCAACCAAGTTAGAAGAGGCAGCATCTCAATGCATTGACTTCGGAAATCAGCTCACAACGGGTGAGATCATGCTTCGACGCCACGTCATCATTCTACGGAGCATTAACTCCCCAGAAGCTGATGAAGTCAACCAATGGATAGAGACACTGTTGATTAATGGCGAGCTATAAATGCACCAGAAAAGGACGCCATACACCCTCCAAGTGGCATTCATGAGACTTGAGTTGACTTGATGCTTCTTTCCAAGTCAACTCAAGATGCTATTAAATGTAGTTGGAGTTAACTTGATGCTTCTTTCCAAGTTTAACTCTACTTTCCTTAAATCATGCATTGTCAGATCCCACTAATTAAGGATGTCTAATTGGCTTCCATGATTCGTGGATCTTAGATCTCCACTAAATGTGGATGTCTATTTTGGAGGGATACTTTACATTTAAGTTCACCTTTAGTTTGCTTTCAGTCAACTGAAGTAGTTTCCAGTTGACTCTTTGTTTACTTTCAGTTAACTGAAGTAGCTTTCCAGTTAACTGCTTGTTCCCCCTTTTTAGGAATAAATCTTGCTAATTGATTGGCAAGAACTCATTGTTAACTCAAGGAGATTTTGGGGTTACCCACTCCTTTGAGTTCTATAAATAAGAGCCTTGGGCTCATTATTTGTTTAACTTTTACTTGCTATGCAAAATTGCTGCGCCATTGTTGCCAACAGCTTTGAAAGCGAATACTTGTTCACTCTTGGATGAGAGTTCGTTGGATGATTGTAATTGTGCATGATTTCGTGCCTTTGCTTTCCCAACTTTTGTAGTTCGTTGATGAAGCATTGAAGAAGAATATCAGAAGGCGCTTGCGTTTTGATCATCTTATTTGAGTTATGTCTACGTCTTGTGTCTAATAACTTGTTGTCTCATTTCCCTCCTCGGATAGGAGTCCCTCCTCCTTGGATATTTGTTATTGACAGTTATCGTTTGATGTTGTTTAATGTGTTGACTTCCAAGCTATACTTCGGATAGGAGTCCCTCCTCCTTAGCAAGCTCGTTGGCCAAGGCATCGTGATTTTGTTGTTTCTAGTAAACTATTTCTTAAGCTCATACCTCGGATAGGAGTCCCTCCTCCTTGGCAGATCTCAGATCTAGTTTACCGTGTAGAGTGTTTGCTTGTACCAACCTTATCCCGGTGTATACCCGAGAGTTCAGAGCCTCGGTCATATCCTCTGGAGACGGTGAATTCAAGTGATCCAACCATTCCATTCCCGCTCCTTTACCCTCATGCTCTGTTCATCTTGAAGGTATTGGATAGATAGAAGCTAGTTAGTCGTAGTTGAGATCTGCAGAAACCAGAGAAAAGCTTAGCTACGGCGCATTGTGTTTGTGCACCCTTGTGTCCTGCCGCTGAAGCATAAAAAGATAGGAACTTTAGTTAACATTTCCCTTCCCTACGCATTGCTCCCAGCAGAGAGGGACTTCTCCTCTTTAAATAACGAAGAAGTGTTGCAAAACATTTGAAATAGCTGAACGTTTACAATCAGCACTCCAGAGGTGCTAATTTAAACGCCAACAGTCGTCAAGATAGACGACTATCAATTTGTCCTTTAAGTCGCCAAACGCCAAGTCCATGGCTCGCTGAAAAGTAGCACCGGCGTTGATGAGGCCGCAGGGCATCCTCTCGTAGGCGAACGTTCCCCATGGAGTGGTGAACGCTATCTTAAGTTGATCCTCTTCAGCTACTGCAATTTGGTTGTATCCCGAAAATCCGTCAAGTAATGACAGCATCTCCGAACCGGTTACTGTTTGCAATGTATGTTCCATGATAGGCAAAGGATAATTATCCTTTAGTGACGACTAGTTCAGGTTTCTGAAGTCTACACAAATCCGGATTTCTCCACTCTTCTTGCGTACAAGAACGATATTCGACACCCAGGTGGAATAGTGGATCGGGTATATGATCTTGGCATCCACCATCTTTTTCACCTCCGCGTAGATTGTATCTTGGACACGCGGGTTGTAGTGTCTCTGCTTCTGCTTGAAAGGCTTGATGTCAAACTTAAGTGGAATTATATGAGACAATTCGTTTGGCTTGAATGCTTTCAGGTCTTCATAGGACCACGCAAAGACGTCTCGGTATTGCTTGAATAGAGAGATGAAATTGTCGCTTTCTTCCGCAGTGCAACACTTGCCTAAGTTGATAAGCCGAGGCTTATTTTCCGTACCAATGTTGACTTGTCGGTAGTCGGCTGACGTCTTGTCATTAGAATTCCTTTGATCCTGAACACGTCTGTCGTGTCTGTCAAATATATCCTCCAAGGATACTAGACCCTTGGGGATATTATTGCCTTTTAGTTGGATGATGCCAGATTCCATGACTTCGGAATCTTCTGCCACAAATTCTTTAGAGGGAGAAGCACTACCTTCAAAGAATAATTCTTGGTAATTGTCCTCCATGCGGAGGAACTCTTGAATATCATCATCATTAGTAAAGACCTACCAATTGTCGTAGTTGTCGGGGATGGCTGGCCTGTAGATGAGCTCAATAGTGAAGACATTCTAACGAAAATCAAAATGGGGCATGAAAAGAGTTGTTGATACCGCAAGGGCATCTGCTCTGCTATTCTGCTCACGTGGTATGTACTTGATGTTGAGTGCTTCGAACCAGTCGATCGCATTCCACACCCTTTGTCGGTAAGAAGAAAGGCGACTTTTCCTTACTTGATACAATCCTCTGACCTGTTGAACGATCAGCTCTGCATCGCCTTCGACTTGAAGGTATTTTATACCCATATCTCTTGCATTTTTGAGGCCAAGTATGAGCGCCTCATATTCTGCAGTATTGTTCGTGTTATCAAACTGTAAGCGATAAGAAAATGGGTATAGTGTTCCTTCGGGAGAGGTAATGACAACTCCCGCTCCCGAGCCTGCTGTTGAGCAACTACCGTCGAATTGCATATTCCATATTCTTGAATCTTCATTCAATGTTTGTGTGGTAAGTGCAAAACTTTCATCTTCTTCGATTAGTTCTGACAGCATGGCATAAGTGCCAAGACCCATGCTCTGATGTAACACTTGTGCTTGTGGGTCTTGAGATTTCACCACCGTGAATCTTGACTTAGCCTCAAGTTCTAACTTGAAGGTGCCCTTTTTCAATGGGATTGTCGCGTACGACCAATCCAGTTGAATCTCGCCTCCGAGATCCTTGCAGAAGCTTCTGCTCAGGAGCATTCCATAACTGATTGGGATATCAGCTACGAGAATGGTCATCATGATCTTCTTTTCTGGGCAGGATGCCCATCTTACTTGAGCATCCTTCAGCTGGCCCACCAATGGCACGAGGTTTGATTCAACTGAATAACACTTGTCTTGTGTTTCCATGCATGATAGCCCTAAAGATTTCATGATTTGCAAAGGCATGACATTGTCAGATGCCCCTGAGTCAATTATGCAATTGTTGAGCTTATATCCTCCCATATACAAAGATATGTAGAAGGGCTTTGGCTTTTCTCCCACTAGCACGGAAGATGCTAGCAATGTGGGCTGCATGATGATCGGCTTCTGTACTACTTTGAGAATCCGATCTATTTGATCGGGATGGTCCTAGAGATATTCCAGTTGTGAAATTTGTACCTTACTCTTCATCATGGATGTCACTATGTCAAAACTCGTCGAGGACGGGTCTTGGGAAGCTGGTGTGACGAACTCATGTGTAGACTTGGGATTAGAAGTAGAAGCTTCTTTTCCCTTTTCATTGGACTTCCATCTTTCGTCTTCCTCTTTCTGTGCTTTGAAATGCTGAGCACGTGTAAACACAGGTGTTGACAAGTTCTCGTGATTAACAAGAAGATTGTACTGACGGTAGTCTTCTTCTTCTTGATTTACGGGTTCGCTATGAAAGTATCCTGTTGCGAAGTCGCCATCGAAATTGTCCATTTGAGGTGGAGCAACGTTCGCTTTTGAAGGTACTGAATTTGAACTTGGAGCTGCATCTCTGGCATATCCCATGATCTGATTCATTCTCTGATTCTCAGGGCATGAAGATCCGGTGTGTTCGTCTGAGTCATGGAAACAACAGAACACATTAGATTTCTCAGGTTCTGCCTGTCTAGGCGGTCCTGAAAACTTTGGCTTGAAGTTGTTAAACGATTGGAAATTATTTTTCTTTGGCTGATAGGGCTGTTGAGGCTGGTACTGCTGTTGTTGTTGATATGGTGGTGGTGTGGGCATTGCTTGCTACCCTTGATTGGGTGACTGTCTTTTGAGGATTATCACCTCATTTGCTACCTTTTGTAGCAGTGGATCTGCTGATGCTTTGACCAGCGGTCTGATAGCATCATCCTTCATCTTGCCCGTGGTGATCATGTGATCTTCGAGCTCGATAGCCTTCTTTTGAGCTACCAGCAAGTCTTCTTCATGACTGCCTTTTATGAAAAAAGCTATCTCTGAGGGAAGGGCGTTGATGAAGCTACTCATCAGGATCTCATCAGATGGATTCAGTGTGTGGGAAAGTCGTGTAACAAGGCGGTTAAACCTTGCTACGAACTCCCTCATCGGTTTTGTGGACTCCATCTTGGAGTTAGATAAACAGGCAAACAGCTGATGACTGTCTTCGGCAAGTTTGAATCTAGCTAAGAACTTTTCGCTCATGTCCTCCCAGTTCGTGATAATTCTTGGTTGCAAATGATTGAACCAGTCGGCTGCATTTGCTTCAAGAGTTTTGACAAAGAGTCGAACGGCGATATCTTCATGTGGCGTAGACAGAACGGAACAAGCCGCTGTGAATGCTGAGAGATGTTCTTTGGGATGTCTAGACCCGTCGCCATAGAATCTTGGGAAATGCTTCCGTGATCCCTTGGGAAGTTCATGGTTACCTTGTAAGGCCAACGGACCTATGTTGTTACCCCATGGAAGTGGGGCAGTACATCTTGCAACTCTTGCATTTCGGCCATTGCCGAAAAGATTGTTGACATAGTTACCATTGCCATTGTTGCCATTGCCATTTCCGTTGTTGTCGTTATTACGGCCATTGCCGTTATGAATGTTAACGTTATCGGCCATTGCTTGAGCAGGAGGTTCTTGCTGTGGTTCTTCTAGAAATTGCTCTCGAACCTCTTGATAGATCTGCTCTGTGTCGGATGCTTCTCCGACTTCTTCTTGAAAAAGAGGATTGATCCTCCTCGTATACACTCGGTGAGCCAGGATGCTTACTGCCACGCAGGTGGTGGTAATACTGGTCTCTCGGCTGCTAGATCAACCTTTCTTTCTTCCTTGTCCAGAGTAATGGTTGCGGCTCTCCACTGAGTTGGTGATGTATTCTTCTCAAAGATAAAGATCCGCAGGCTACTGATGATATCTGATTGCTCTCCTTCAATGTATGTAAGATCTGGTTGAATTGTTGCTGGAACAAGATCAGGTTGCTCTACTGGGGCCCAAGGACGCTAGATAGTCATTCCCGTTGTTAATGATAACATGCAGCGTCGAAATAACTTCCAGCGATATTCTTGTTATGAATAAATTAAATAATAGCTAGAGAGCTATTTAATTTATAGAGTCCTCTATCCATAAAGAGTGCGATTTAATTTTGATTGGCACTAGTTTCTATGTGTGCCGACTTTCTCCCTTGGTTGCGTCATAAATAAAAAAAAAGGGCATTTGTTATTGGAGGCCGACCTCCTATCCTTGTAATTATATTTTGTATGGTGGCCGACCTATCTCTTGAAGAGGTGCGACCTCTCTATCATTGTGTATATATAGAAGATCATTTGTTCTCATTGATAAATCAAGCAAGTTCGATTCTCTCCTTCATTCAAGTGCGAATTTTCTCCAAGAGCAAATTGTGAATTTTTCTAAGTGCAGATTTAGATTTCAAGGAAGGGCAGATTATTATCTGTTTTGCATCTAGAGTTGGTGCTGGATATTGGCCTTGTGATTGGCCTCATTGTAAAGTGAATTGTTGCCATTATTATATATATAAGAGAGATCTTTGTTGTTGGGTTTTTCTCCCTCAAGAGGAGGGTTTTCCCAGGGTATTTGCTGTGTTATTGTGTTTGATTTGAATTAATTTTCTGTGCAATAAATCTGATCATTAAAATTTAACATGGTATCAGAGCGGGTTTTGGAGGATCTGATCAGATTTGCAAACTTCCAATTCAATCAGAGTTGTCTCAGAAATTTCGGGGAAACCAATCTTGGTAAAGGTCTGTTGACAATCTCCAGGCTTGAGATTGTATAAGAGAATCGAAGGCTATCTGGAGAATGTCATTGGCGAATTTAACATTGTCGGCCTCATCCAGAACATCCTTACTCGCTCCAACACCTGGGCAATTGTCGATTGTCGAGCATCACACCCTCTGTTCAATAGAAGTGTTGAGTAAGAGTTATGTGCTTTTTGATCAATCGCGGTTTTTTGAGTTACTGTATTTGGATCATGGACTGAAGTTCTGACATTTAAAAGTCAACCGAAACTCTTGATTGCGTGTCCCTGAGTTAGTCGTCATCCCTTGAATATACGCGAGCTTGTGTCGACTATGCAGCACCAGCATCTCGAGAGCTCTATCGACAACTCATTCCCGGGCTTCATTACAACACACGAAGTTGGGAAGGGATTCAAAGTTCATTCATGCTGAAGGCAGTATGGTCGCGAATTCTTCCTCTTTCGTCAGGTATTGACTTTACCGGGACTCCTTCAAAGGTCTCTTATTGCTACCGCACCTCTGAAATCCTTGTATCGGATGGGGTCTCTCCGAGCATCTGTGTCCTATATCGGGAAGATCTCTCCTTAAAGTCAAGTTGTTGCCAGTAGCTTCGGAGCAGCCTCATGCGGCACTCTCTTCAACTTTTGGTTTTCGCCTGGGCGCATAAAATGCTACTCTTCATCGCAGGGTCATAAAGCGGATTGTGTATTGAAGAATCCGCCAACTCACATGATTGTTATCTCTCAAATCTCTTGTCGCCGTGTGATGTCAAGTCTATATACTCTGCTTCCCCTGTCGCGCTTGTTGCCACCGTGTGTCCTGCGAAGTTCGTGGCACTCAATACTGCCATGGTCCGCACGTGGTGTATGATGGTCAAATCTTCAAAAAATAGAAGGAAGTCGAGAGTAACTTCAATACTCCAATGACTTTGATTATTGAAGCAGCTGACTACTCCGTATTATGAAATCGTGACTATAGCTGTCATGGTTTACATGTTTCAATATTTGTGGTGGGTCCCCTTTCAAGATGTTGCGGCAGTTCAAGAAGGTTGATGATTGGAGTTGTATATGAGACTTGAAGTGTCTCATGATATCAACCCTTTATTGAAATTACTCAGAGGCGACGCCATTGCTAAGGGCGGAGCAAATTTTGTTTTCTTAGATCCATTTCGTGTGCAGATATATTGAGATATCCCGTGCATATCTTCAGGATTAGAGGTGCATCTCTTCTTGAAACGTCCGTGGAGAACGCATCTCCTTGGCTGCCGACTAGAGCAGAGGAATGCACTCAGGCTAGTGATTTGTCGAGCATCATGTCGAGTTGTTCACTGTATTCCTGTTTAAGTGTAGCACTTAAAAGGAAATTTTGATTTCATCAAGATAAGTACTCCTTTTGTTTATTCTTCTGAAATCTAGTTTGCAAGTCTAACATTGTTTACTTGAATCATGTGTGATTGGTAAAAGTGATCATTGGCATAAGATCCCTTGAAGATGTCAATCACTCTTTACATTTCGTTGTGAAGATCTCTGAGTGTGACTCTGAGATGAAAAGTGAAATGAAAATTCGTAATGATTGGATAGTCACATCGATACCATTCTCTATGTGCTTGGACTGCAATGTTGCCTTGAGAAGGCTGGTCCTATATTGAATATACTGGCTGCATAATGTGTGTTGTGCAGATTGTCTTTTGTTGTACTGAGATTTGCACTCTCGAGAGGAGCAAAAGATGGAAGAAAGAGTTATATCAAAATTCAATAAAGATAAGTTTCCTTATCCCTTCATTTTGATCTGTTGATATATTTCTCTTTTATGTTGATTTATTTATTTATGTTGCTCATAAATTATTATGTATTTATGCTATAACCTGAGATAGTAAACCTTGTATGATTCTAGCCTTGATATTTCTTTGGATAATTATAAACTATTAGTAATCTCTCTCTAAAATGCTTTCAAGACATTTCTAGGAGCAAGAAGGTGATGAGAAATTGCTTAGTGATGAAAAGCTTGAGGCATCTTGTGAGGAAGTCATGCCGACCAAAGAAATGATCAAGCGTGAAGTCACAACTTGCAGCCATGAGACTGAGTTGGTGGCTAGAGGGAGTTCACTTCTAGAAGTCTTCTTTGCAATCTCTAAAGTAGGGATCAAGAGGGAGTTATGTGACTCACTGAGAAGAAGTGAAGGTTGCAGTGTTGCAAGGCCAAGTGTTAAATCCTTGAAAAACCTCTTCAGTTGTTGAGATCAGAATTGCTCAAGATTGTCATCTAGATTTGTCATTGGTAGCTCCGCAAACCTATTCAGAATAGTGAGATCTGGGATGAGGTCAAGGAGGACTATCCTGAACTCTCTACAGTACCAGAGGTGTGCGCTGGAAAACATTTATCTAAGTCAGTGTTGCAAGCAATCTTGGGCGAAGAGGTCAGAAGGTTGATGCAAGTGCTTAAAGATTCAGAGGGAGCTTGCTGAGCCTGAAGAAGATGGTAATCTTGTTGCAGCAAAGCATATCTTGAGATACTTGCGTGGCACAGTTGGATATTGATTGAGATATTCTTCAAGTTGGATCTACTATGATATCCTTGTGCAGCAGGAAGCAATCATCTGTAGCATTGAGTACAGCAGAGGCCGAGCTTATTACAACTTGTGTGGCAGCTCGAGAAGCAGTGTGGCTTCGTAAGCTCCTTGCAGGATTGTTTGGACAATCAATGGAGCCTACTATCATTCATTATGATAATCAAAGTTGTGTGAAGCTTTCTGTCAATCCTGTGTTCCATGACAGAACCAAGCACGTTGAGATCAAGTACCACTACATGAGAGATATGGTACTGCGGAAGGCTGTACAGTTGAGGTACATCAGCACTGATG
The DNA here is from genome assembly GCA_007258455.2 of Sequoia sempervirens. NCBI lineage: Eukaryota > Viridiplantae > Streptophyta > Pinopsida > Cupressales > Cupressaceae > Sequoia > Sequoia sempervirens. Next base: position 229,230,883 of record VDFB02000007.1, read on the forward strand.
AGCAGACGGCAGATACTCTCACCAAGCCTTTCACCAGGATAAAGTTTGTGTACTTTCAAGACAAGCTTGGTATGGTGGAGAATCCAACCTTGACTGAGAAAGAATCTCAGTATTAGTGAGCCCGTTTAATGAGTTCTTCTCTATGAGAGAAGTTCGAGGTGAAATCCCTTGTTAATACAAATTCCTCTGAGACAGAGGAATTTGAGGTGCAAGCCCTTGTTAATGCATTTTCCTCTGAGACGGAGGAATTTGAGGTGCAAGCCCTTGTTAATGCATTTTCCTCTGAGATGGAGGACTTTGAGGTGCAAGCCCTTGTTAATGCATTTTCCTCTGAGACGGAGGACTTTGAGGTGCAAGCCTTTGTTAATGCATTTTCCTCTGAGACGGAGGAATTTGAGGTGAAAACCCTTGTTTCCACCCTCTGAGCTGAGTCATGGTGGATGTCATGTGTGTGACTCCATGACATTTTTTGTACTTGTGTTTCACCCTCTGAGAGAGTCATGGTGAAAGTCACGTTGAGGTGACAACATCACGCATGTGATGAACACTTGTACTTACCATAGTATGGTTGTAGCCATTATGGTTGATATCGTGTTGAGGCGATATCTAATATCACGTTGAGGTGATATTCTTCTTGTTCACTTATGGTTGTAGCCATCGTGGTAGACATCACGATGAGGTGATTTGTCTTAAGTAGCTGGAAGTTTTCTCTCTAGCTGAGAGGGAGTGTTAATGATAACATGCAGCATCGAAATAACTTCCAGCGATATTCTTGTTATGAATAAATTAAATAATAGCTAGAGAGCTATTTAATTTATAGAGTCCTCTATCCATAAAGAGGTGCGATTTAATTTTGATTGGCACTAGTTTCTATGTGTGCCGACTTTCTCCCTTGGTTGCGTCATAAATAAAAAAAAGGGGCATTTGTTATTGGAGGCCAACCTCCTATCCTTGTAATTATATTTTGTATGGTGGCCGACCTATCTCTTGAAGAGGTGCGACCTCTCTATCATTGTGTATATATAGAAGATCATTTGTTCTCATTGATAAATCAAGCAAGTTCAATTCTCTCCTTCATTCAAGTGCGAATTTCTCCAAGAGCAGATTGTGAATTTCTCTAAGTGCAGATTTAGATTTCAAGGAAGGGCAGATTATTATCTGTTTTGCATCTAGAGTTGGCGCTGGATATTGGCCTTGTGATTGGCCTCATTGTAAAGTGAATTGTTGCCATTATTATATATATAAGAGAGATCTTTGTTGCTGGGTTTTTCTCCCTCAAGAGGAGGTTTTTCCCAAGGTATTTGCTGTGTTATTGTGTCTGATTTGAATTAATTTTCTGTGCAATAAATCTGATCATTAAAATTTAACACCCGTGACATAAAAGCGTTTAGCTTTTCTTGAAGTTTGATGCCTCATTGCCCCACGGTGGGCGCCAGAAAACTGTTGGCGTTTAAATTAGCACCTCTGGACTGTTGATTGTAAACATTCAGCTATTTCAAATGTTTTGCAACACTTCTTCGTTGTTTAAAGAGGAGAAGTCCCTCTCTGCTGAAAGCAATGCGTAAGGGAATGGTAAACTAAGGTTCCTATCTTTTTGTACTTCAGCGTAGGACACAAGGGTGCACAAACACAATGCGCCGTAGCTAAGCTTTTCTCTGGTTTCTGCAGATCTTAACTACGACTATTCTAGCTTTTAATCTATCCAATACCTTCAAGGTAAACAGAGCATGAGGGTAAAGGAGCGGGAATGGATTGGTTGGATCGCCTGAATTCGCCGTCTCCTGAGAATGACCGAGGCTCTGAACTCTCGGGTATACATCGGGATAAGGTTGGTACAAGAAAACACTCTTTACGGTAAACTAGATCTGAGACCTGCCAAGGAGGAGGAACCCCTATCTGAGGTATGGGCTAGGAAATGGTTTACAAGAAACAACAAATAAACGATGTCTTGGCCAACAAGCTTGCTAAGGAGGAGGAACCCGTATCCGAAGTATAGATTGAAGGACAATACATTAAACAACAACAAACGATAACTGTTAATCACAAATATCCAAGGAGGAGGAACCCCTATCCGAGGAGGGAAATGAAACAACAAGCTATTTAAAACAATATGTAGAAATAACTCAAATAGGTAGATCAAAATGCAAGCGCCTTCTGATATTCTTCTAGTGTGGAGGAAGCTTCCAGTCAACAGGTTTGGAAAGATGCTATGTCAGAGGAGTACCAATCAATTCTCAAGAATGATGTTTGGGACATTGTTCCTAGACCCGAAGGAAAATCTGTGGTATCTTCGAAATGGCTCTTCAAGACCAAGCATGCAGCTGATAAGTACGAGGCAAGATTCGCAGCTCGTGGGTTTTCACAAAAAGAGGGAGTTGATTATGAAAAAATATTTGCTACCATCATTGCCATTGCTGCATCTAGAGGATGGAAGATTCATCAAATGGATGTGAAGACAACTTTTCTAAATGGTGTGATCAAGGAAGTTTATATCGAGCAACCTGATGGGTTTGAGGTACATGGGAAGGAGTCTCATGTTTGCAGGCTGAAGAAGGCCTTGTATGGTCTTAAGCAGGCTCCTCGGGCATGGTACGAAAGAATTGATCGTTACCTGTTAAGTTTGGGCTTCTTGAAGAATGATGCTGACTCTAATCTGTACTTTAAGGTAATTGATGGTGAAACATTGATTTTGGTTTTATATGTTGATGATTTGATTCTTACTAGAGAAGAGCACTTAATCATCAAATGTAAGAAAGAGTTGGCCTCTGAGTTTGAGATGAAAGACCTTGGGCTTATGCATTACTTCCTTGGCTTAGAAGTCTGGCAGAAACCAAATGAGATGATTCTAAGTCAAGGGAAGTACACCATTGATATATTTAAGAGGTTTGGTATGATGGATTGCAAATCCATGTCTACACCTATGGAGACCAACCTACATAAATTGAAGGAGGTTGCAGCTAGTTCAAACATACAATGTACAGGCAACTAATTGGGTCCTTGATGTATCTAGTTAACACTAGACCAGATATCTATTATGCAGTGAGTGCACTTAGTCAGTTCATGTGTGAACCAAGATAGATACATCTTGTTGCAGCTAAACATATCCTGAGATACTTGCGTGGCACAGTTGGATATGGGTTGAGATATTCTTCAGATGCTGACTTGGAGCTGCATGGTTATACTGATTCTGATTGGGCAGGGTGTGTCACAGATCGGAAGAGCACCTCTGGATGTTGCTTCAGTTTGGGATTTGCTATGATTTCCTGGTGCAACAGGAAGCAGTCATCTGTAGCATTGAGTACAACAGAGGCAGAATATATTGCAGCTTGTATGGCAGCTTGGGAAGCAATGTGGCTTTGTAAGCTCCTTGCAAGATTGTTTGGACAATCAATGGAGTCTACTATCATTCATTGTGATAACCAGAGTTGTGTGAAGCTTTTTGTCAATCCTGTGTTTCATGATAGAACCAAGCATGTTGAGATCAAATACCACTATATCAGAGATATGGTATTGAGGAAGGCTATACAGTTGAGGTATATCAGCACTGATGAGCAAACAGTAGACATTCTCACCAAGCCTCTGTCCAAAATAAAGTTTGTGTACTTTCGAGATAAGCTTGGTATGGTGGAGAATCTAGCCTTAACTGAGAAAGTCTCAGTATCAGTGATCCCCTATAATGAGTTCTTCTCAGTGAGAGAAGTTCGAGGTGAAATCCCTTGATTAATGAGTTCTCTGTGAGAGAAGTTCGAGGTGAGATCCCTTGATTAATGAGTTCTTCTCTGTGAAAGAAGTTCGAGGTGAAATCCCTTGATTAATGAGTTCTTCTCGGTAAGAGAAGTTCAAGGTGAAATCCCTTGATTCCACCCTCTAAGAGAGTCATGGTGGATGTCATGTGTGTGACTCCATGACTGTATCACGTGAGAGAGTCCGTGATGATCTTTTCGTACTTGTGTTTTTACCCTCTGGGAGAGCCATGGTGAAAGTCATGTTGAGGTGACGACATCACGCAAGTGATGAACACTTCTACATACCATACATGGTTGTAGCCATTATGATTGATATCATGTTGAGGTGATATCTAATATCACGATAAGGTGATATTCTTCCTTTCCACATATGGGTGTAGCCATTGTGGTTGTCATCATGATGAGGTGATATGACTTGTGCAGCTAGAAGTATCCTCCCTAGCTAAGAGGGAGTGTTGATGATACAGTGTCGGTTGACAGTTCCAACCGATCTCCTTGACACTTGGTAAATTAAATAATAGCTGATGGCTATTTAATTTATAATTGGAAATTTATGAAAAGGCACGACTTTTGTATTAAATAATATTTACCAAGAGGCACGAATTAAATGGAGAGTTGCAATTCTTGTTGAGGCCGACTTCTTCTTGAGCACGATCTTTTGAGGAGACACATTCTTCTAGAAGGGCCAACTTATGTTTGTGAAGAGTCATGTCCTCTCCTCTTATATTGTATATATACTTGATGATATTTCATTGTTTATCATCCATTCATTTGCTTTCATTCCATATTCATCTTCAGTTCTATTCAAGAGAAGTGCGAGTTCTTCATCAAGTGCAGATTGTTATTGTTGAAGGTTGAGTTTCATTATCAGCGATTTGCATCTGGTTGTATCTGTGATTGCATCAGATTGTGGTGCATACTCTTGGCCTCATTATCGGCCTCCATTGTAAAGGAGATTCTCTTTGTGATTCAATAAATAAGTGATATAGTGTTGTTGGGTTTTTCTCCCTCAAGAGGAGGGTTTTCCCAGGGTATCTGTTGTGACATTGTGTTGATTTTTGAATTAAATTTTGTGCATTAAATCTGATCATAAAACTAACAAAATGGAATATAATTTAATTTGATTTTTCCAATAATGAGATTTAAAATATTAAACTTAATATATATATTATATATATATATAAATTTAACTAATCCAAGTAATTTATATATATATATATATATATAGATAGATATAGATATATAGATATGTCATTCCGTAACCATATCATAATCCGATATGTACATATATTTATATATGTAAATTGTCAAGCAATAATAATATAATATTATTAATATTCACATATATCATTGGTTGTGGGTATATATACATGTATATACATCAGTATATATTCCTCTATGTGCACGTATATGATGTATACCATATCGATGCATTCGTATGAGCATATGCATTTGCCATCATACATTTGTATCAATATGAATATACCTATGGATACGTGCATATACTATATACATGTATATATGCCCACCTCCTAACCAATAATGTTACCATCTTAATGATCGTAATAACATAAACAAATACATAGATAAACATCACTTATACATGCATACAAAGGTAGACAAGACTCCTAATGCCAACATACAAGCCTACGGATGACTTACCCATAACTCACACAAACTGACTCAGCTTACTCAATCTAAGTGAAGTGTGTGTATACTCAGATGGTTTACTTTACCGATTACCTAACCAAGCTCCTCTCCCAAGTGATACTTCCCCTCCGTTTGGAGGAATGGTCCACATGCCTGCATCCAATGATACGCTAATGAGAGTCATATGTTCACAACATAAGCAGTATACATGAAACATCTCATAAGTTAGAATAAACATTACTCCATAACTTTGCATGCAACATTCATCCAGGATAACATCAATAGAAGTAACATTTAAATGAGACAATCATTAAATGGAAGCACATTCATATTGATAACAAGAAACAACATGTTTTATTCATCTCAAATATTCAATCATTTCAATCAATTCAATCAATTTCCTTATGCAATAGTAGTTATACAATAGGGGTGTAACACTAAACAACGGGGAAGATGTAAATTTTTGGAAAGATTCTTGGAATGGGTATCCAATTTTGAGCTCATTTCAAGAGCTGCAATCATCAGAAAGGATTCTTTCATCTTCTTGGGAAGTAAAGCTGCCCCTGATGCTCTGCCCCTGGAGTCTGTGGTGGAGTCTCCCTAGGTAAGAAAGTAGGCTGACCTGGCCTATGCTCCTGATAAATCGGTGACGGCTGTCGAGGTACTGATGCCAATGGCTGATCCACTGGTGTAGTCCCGCTCGTCTGTCCAATCTGTATGTAATGAGGCTGTGTGGGCGTGCACTGTCTAATGGTACCCATCAACTGAGACATCATGTCCATCATGTTATCATGCCTCCGTCTAAACTCCTCATCTGTAATATCACCCTCTGCATGTGCCTTCCCTGGATCCCTAACTGTCTCTGCAGGATTCGCACGATCTGCCATTAGGGTTGCAACACTGTTTTCACTGCTGTTGGAGCTCGATCTGTGAATGCCTAAGATTCCTGACACTGTCTCACCTTCAGGAATCGGTGGACCTGTCCAATCCTCGTCTTTGCCTGTCCCTACACCTTTAATGTAGTGAATGGTATCTCTGTTCATGAAAAAGCACTAAAAAAGCACACTGTATTCTGAAAAAGCACAGGATGGCAGGAGATCTGTGCTCTGATACCACTGTAAGAACCCTGGTGGTTCTCAACCCCGAAACCCAACTGAAACTAATATCTTTGCAAGTTTTTGTGTTTTTTGCAATTTTTAGAGGTTTTTGACAAATACATGAAAGCTGCGATTTTCTAAGAAATGCTTGGAAAATTCATAAAAATTCATATGACAATGGAAATGTATAAAAATTACTCATATCATTGAGGCGCACCAATACATTTATTTTTCAGAGCTTTTACAATGCAAAAATATGACATCTGAATGAAATAAGAATTTATTTTGTTAAAAACCTGTTGCTGTTGCAGCAAGATACCAGAATGATGAGATGGTACGGCTAAAGGGAATGATGGATCTCTGGTCTCCGGAAATCACTGCTGAGTCTCTAGAACCCTAGGCGCACCCAAGCTAACTGTCAAAGACTGAAGAAGAAAGGCATATCCCTCTGGAAAGAATAGTACGGCCTGGAAAGTACAGAAAAAGTACGGCCTGCTGCAGCAATAAATGACAAAGTACGGCTCCTTGGAAAATGCGCCAACACTTTGAAGAATGGTCTCTGATGAAGTCGCCTTTATTGACTGATGAATAACTCTGTAAATCTCTGTCTGAATAGATGAATAAGCACAATCTGTGACCTCTGTGTGAAATCACCAAGTGCAAGCTTCAGCTGGTATTGCACAGCCTCAGTCTGCCAAATCTCTGAAGAGTTTTCGTTCTCCAGAAACGTTTGTCTGCCAGAAACCCTAAGGTTTGCAAACTCCAATGCTCAGAGCAAAAAGACAAATTAGAATAACATAATCATAATGGTTCGATTTGTCTTTGAATGAATATATATCTCCTTGTGAAAATTCGACCCAACAGCATCTTTTAATAATCATTTAATAAATGATTTAATTCGCCTTTACACTTAGGAGAAATATTTAATAATTAAATGGCGTCTTATTTTAATGAATAATAAATATTCATTAAGTCAAAATTTAATACTTTATTATAAAGTATAATAAATACTTTATAATAGGCCAAATTAATTAAATATTTAAATATTTCAATAAAGTGACTTTAATATAAAGTCAAAATATTAAATATTTAATAAATCATTAAATATTCCAATATTTCTCCGTCTGACTGCCAAACTGAGGAACTGGGTCGATTCTGAGCTGAATGGTTGAATCAGGTGCCCTGCCCAAAATAGCAGCTCTTCCTCGTCAATTTCCAACTTTCTAAAACAGAAAGTTCCTAAAAAGCACTGGAAGACTTCAAGGAAGGCCCAACTCAAACAACCGCTGTATAATCGAGCTACCAAACACCGAAAATCACTTCAGTGATCCCTCTCTAATTTCACCACGAGGATCGAAATAATAGGTTTCACCACAAACAAGCAGTCGCCTAAAACGGGGACATGACAGTCCGCCCTCCCTGAAATTGCTTGTCCTCAAGCAATCTCTGCAAATACAGCTACACTGCACCACCTGGATCCCAAGGATAGTACCGGACAATGTTCCTGCTGGCCACAACTGACTCCTGAAACTCCCACAACTGATCAGCAAGAATAGAATACCATTCCCTATTAACCTCAGTGCGGTCCGGCATAGGATCAAGACTCTCAGAAGGAGGCAAGTCAAACGACAAGCAACACTTACCCCCTAAAACTGCACGAGATATACTATCATCCAACATATCAAGTACATGCATGCTAGAACTGTGCACCTGAAACAAATTGTGTACAGGCGGATCAATCATGAAGCCATATGCACTCTGCACCATATACACACTGTGATACTCCTCCGTGAGCTGAGTCTGAAATCCCAGTGCACTAGTAGGATCCCAAACGCTATCATTACTCTGCTCAAGACCAGGATCAGGTGAGTGACCCATATCAAACTCAAAGAGTGGATTGTCGTATGAAGATATAACATTCATCTCAAACAATGGATTGGTCACAAACGGACCCAAACCACTAGGCTGTTCCCAAACGACTGTCTCAGAACCCCCGGGGTACTGAGCATAACCATGCCTGGTCTGCACAAAATCCTCCTCTACCATCCCACTCTTCCCACTAATGAGAGAGATAGAACGAAGGCTACCATCTGTAATTCCCCTCAACACATATTTCTTTCCCTGTTCCTCAAATCTCATCTCCATTTTAGGCAAGTTGAGGGTGAACACACTGATGTCCTGAAGCCATCTCATACCCAACACTAAATCCATCCCACCCAGGTTGACTACATAAAAGTCTGCCTGCAGCTCATAATCATTCAGCATGAGAGTGAGATTACAAATCCGTCGAGTGCAAGTGAGTGTATATCCATCTGCCACCCGAACTCTGAATCCAGCAAAATCCTCTGTCTGGAGTCTACATCTGTTGACAAAGCTCTCATCAATGAAATTGTGTGTGGCTCCAGTGTCGAGCATAGCAATACATCGCTGTCCTTCCACTAATCCCCTAAACCTGAATGAGTCATCCCGTACACTAGCAGATAACACCAACGGGGATAAGTTGGCATCGGGCCCAAACTCCCTAGAGGCATTCCCAGCCTCTGCATGTTCTGAAACAACCTGCTGGTCTGAATCATCAGACTCATCATCATCATAGTAAACCCACATGGCGCGGTTGGCTCTGCCCTTCGGTCTCAAAGGACAATCATGCTCCTTGTTGTAGGGTTCTTTGCACCAATAACAAAGTTGTTTCTTTCTCAATTCATCCCGAGTTGCATCATCAATTCTTGCAACTGGTTTCCTTTTTGGTTCTGCAACTAGTGTATGACTCTCCTCAACAGGCAAGTTGTTTGTCTTAGGCTGAAATTGTTTCTTCGGAGCAGCAAGCTCCATACTCCTTGCCTTCCGCATCGCCTCCTGAAGAGTAGGAGGATCAAACGCCTTGACCCAACCTCTCATAGGCTCTTTCAAACCCTCAACGAAGAGTATAATGAGTCTCCGTTCTGAAATACCAGTCACCATAACTGCAACTCTCTGAAACTCACCAATGTAAGAATCCAAGCTACCTGTCTGCCTGAGCTGAGCTAGCTCCCTGAAATAAAGTTCTGGATCCCTTTTATCAAATCGCTCTATGAGCCTGCTGGTGAATTCCTGGTAGGTATTGACTGCATGATGGCCTAGCGTATACATGCCGTGGTGCCACCAATCATGCGCTACTCCGTCAAGATGTAAGGTAGCAAATTTTATGGCCTCGTCCTCCTGCATAGGCCTCAATGAAAGATAGTTGTCCAATTTTTGGACCCAAGACCTTGCTGATGTCTTATCAGACCCATCAAAATATGGCAAGGTAATCTTGCTAACAGCATACTGCAAGTCCCTGTTCACCTGTGGCTGTGGCTGCTGATACTGAGGGGGTCTACGGTCAAATCTGCCTCCTCCTCTGGGTTTATGAACATCCATAAACTCATGAAATGATAACGCCTGCCGGATCTCAGGTGCTAGTGACATGTACTCACCATGAAATCTCGTCACATCTGCCACTGACATGCCATTATGTGGCTGAAACTCCTGATGCTGCCCCTGCTGCTCTGCCCCCGGAGTCTGAGGTGGAGTCTCCTAGGTAAGAAAGTAGGCTGACCTGGCCTACGCTCCTGATAGATCGGTGACGGCTGACGTGGTACTGATGCCAATGGCTGATCCACTGGTGTAGTCCCGCTCGTCTGTCCAATCTGTATGTAATGAGGCTGTGTGGGCGTGCACTGTCTAATGGTACCCATCAACTGAGACATCATGTCCATCATGTTATCATGCCTCCGTCTAAACTCCTCATCTGTAATATCACCCTCTGCATGTGCCTTCCCTGGATCCCTAACTGTCTCTGCAGGATTCGCACGATCTGCCATTAGGGTTGCAACACTGTTTTCACTGCTGTTGGAGCTCGATCTGTGAATGCCTAAGATTCCTGACACTGTCTCACCTTCAGGAATCGGTGGACCTGTCCAATCCTCGTCTTTGCCTGTCCCTACACCTTTAATGTAGTGAATGGTATCTCTGTTCATGAAAAAGCACTAAAAAAGCACACTGTATTCTGAAAAAGCACAGGATGGCAGGAGATCTGTGCTCTGATACCACTGTAAGAACCCTGGTGGTTCTCAACCCCGAAACCCAACTGAAACTAATATCTTTGCAAGTTTTTGTGTTTTTTGCAATTTTTAGAGGTTTTTGACAAATACATGAAAGCTGCGATTTTCTAAGAAATGCTTAAAAATCTATAAAATTCATATGACAATGGAAATGTAAAATTACCTATATCATTGAGGCGCATCTAATACATTTATTTTTCGTGAGCTTACAATGCAAAAATATGACATCCTAATGAAATAAGAATTTATTTTGTTAAAAACCCGTTTGCTGCTGCAACATTTTGCCAATGATGATGGTACGGCTAAAGGAATGATGGATCTCTCGGGTCTCCTCGGAAATCAACGCTTTAGCCCAGGTTCCTAAAGACCTGCTTAACTGTCAAAGACCAAGAAGAAAGGCGATCCTCGAGAATAGTACACGGCCCGGAAAGTACGTAAAAGTACGCCTCGCTGCAGCAATAAAATGCGACAAAGCACGGCTCCTTGAAAATGTACAACATCAAGAATGGTCATGAAGTCGCAGCTTTTGGCTGGATCATGAATAACTCAGAATCGTCTCAATAGGGATGAATAGCACAATTGCGGACCTCTCAGGTGAAATCACCAAGTGCAAGTCACCGGCATATTGCACAAATTTCGCCCGCCAAATCTCTCGAAGAGTTTTCGCTTCCGTAAACGCTTATTCCATTTAAACCCTAAGGTTTTGTAAACTCCAATGCTCGAGCAAAAAAAGACAAATTAGAATAATATAATCATAATGGTCTCGATTTGTCTTGGAATGAATACATATCTCCTCAGAAAATTCGGACCAACAAAGATCTTTAATAATCATTTAATAAAATGATTTAATTCGCCTTTACACTTAGGAGAAATATTTAATAATTAAATGGCGCCTTATTTTAATGAATAATAAATATTCATTAAATCAAAATTTAATACTTTATTATAAAGTATAATAAATACTTTATAATAGGCCAAATTAATTAAATATTCAAATATTTCAATAAAGTGACTTTAATATAAAATCAAAATATTAAATATTTAATAAATCATTAAATATTCCAATATTTCTCCGTCTGACTGCCAAACTGAGGAATCAACATTCGAAATGTAAAGGTTGAACTTCAGTGCCCTCACCAAAAGTCATGTTTTCCGCTTCGACCTAACTTTCTAAAAATAGAAAGTTCCTGAAAAAGCACTCTGGAAGATTCTGCGAAGGCCCAACCTGAAACAACTGCGATACTGGAGCTACCAAACACTGAGTAACTGCCTCAGGTGATCCTCTGCACACTCCTGTCAGCCTACGAGGATCGAAATAATAGGCTCACTCCTCGACAAACAGTGTCAGCTAAAACGGGGACATTACATAGATTAATTTAATTAATTATGTTCTCCCAATATTGTTATTTCATGAGGATGACTAATTAATTATTTTAATTAAATTAAATATTAAATTAATTATTTATAAAGTTATCCTAAAAATACAATATCATAAGGTGACTTTATATTTAATTAATTTAATAATAAAGTGACTAGAAAATAAAATAATATAAAAAATTGAATGAAATAAAATAATATTTTATTTTAGAAGCTTCTTGGTGGTGAGGTATGAAAAGTATAAGAAGAAGTTTGGGCTTTGCATTTGAGCACCTTGAATTGAATACACCTTTTTCTACTACAATGTTGAAGCTGAATGCTTAGCTTGTTGATTTCCAATCTTCGTTTGTGAAAGACCAAACCTAGCTGGTTATTTCTAATTTCGGTTGTGAAATATCAACCCTAGTTTGGAATTGTGGAGGAGTTGCTTCAAACTTCTCATTTGGGCAAAATTTGTGGCCAAGGGCCAATTTTGGTTGCATCGATTTGGAGCTCATATTTCAGATTTCGTTGGAGAATATTGAGGATCTTCATTTCAGAATTTTGCATTGCATTATTAGGGCGATTTGGGATTGGAGAATTTAGAGTTCGAAGATATTGGTTGCTGCTGTCATAAAGGATCGATCCGCATAAAGAATATTCAGAAAATTACTCAAAAGGGCTCCACATGCCATCGATTTCACATGAAAGATTGGAGCGCTCAATAAATGTAATGTTCCTTGCAATTTTTGTCTTTAATTTTCAGTTTGAGAGCTTGAGAATTTCGTCAAACAGTTGTGCAATCTCCTTTCAGCTGGTAAAATGGTTTCTTTTGACTATTCTCATATAATGATGCAATATGCATGAAAACTAAGAATGCTAAGGAATGCAAGAGAACTTTTGATTTTTCAATACTTTATAATGACTGGCTGATAATGCAGCTAATAGGATATTTCTAACTTGCTATTACAGTCCTAGGTATTTTCACAAAGAGTTTCCATGCAAACTCCCAATTCCAATTCTATTGAGTATTGAACAGCAAGTGCAACTTATTACAATGCTTTGCAATTACTGATTGCTTATGTTCACTATAAGGAAAGATTGCAAATGAATAGTAATGCTAATAATGAGAAATGCATATAGAAATCAGGTGATACTAATCAGGAAGTACTCAAGACTGTAAACTTAACACAGCAATAAGAATACTCGACTTGCTTCTATATTCTACCCATATAAATGCTATACTCAGAGTTTACAAGACTGCAACCCAAGGGACTTCTTGAACCCAGTGACTAGACCAACTATCTTAATACACCAGCCACTAAACTCAGAATGAAAGAATCAATCAGACCCAGAAGTGACAAGACATCATCCTTCTAGAAAGAAAATGACGACCCAGCAAGCTTCAGTTTGTACAAATAGAAGATAAGACCCTCTCCAAGTTAATCAATTCTCTTGCATAAAGGTGCGCCCAGCTAGAACAGCTCCACACGCCTTTCAGGTGATGGACGCAACCAGATTTACAACTTCAAACAGCAGTCGCACTTGTCATGGAGACACGTCTTTACTCTTTGACCAATTTCCCAAATACTCGTCCCTTAAAAAGGCCCAGTTCATAGATAAAATATATCCCATTCAGAAACTTGTTGAATATCTTTATATGCCTTAGAGCTTGAGAGGAAGGACGCGTCTCATGGATGGGATGTGATCCTTCAGTCGGAGGCAACTTTTCAAAAGACTTAGATTTAATTCGTAACTATTATTTTTACTCTCCTTAATATTCGATAATTACCATCTTAATTATATTGGTGTTTAATATTTATTTTATTAACATTTAAATTGTTAAATTATATATTTTAATATTTATAATAATTATTATTACAGTATTACTTGATATAAATTGATTTATATATATTTATGGTAATTATATTGTTCTAAATATATATTATTATTATTATAATATTATTATTTTATATTTTATATCTGATTATTATAATTATAATATTATCAATGATAATTATAATTATAATGATATTTTAAATTGTATTTCTTTATACTTGACTATTATAATAATGACATTTTAAATTATTTTCGTCTACATCTATATTATTAACATATTATTGTATATCTAAAAAATATAAACATAGTAAGCGTATACTTATCTTAGATGCCCTGTTGTGATGGGGACATCACAATAAAGGAGGTTGGGATGATCTTGTTTGAGATTATTTGGATGAGTTTCCAGCTACCAATAATTAATATCAGACATTTCATTCCAGAACAGGGGCGGCTAGTCTATGTGATGTCCCCTCGCTAGACAGTTCTCGGGAACAGAGCGTTAGCCCTTTATTGGACCCTTGTGGGCTAGCCAGTTTGGATAGAGGGTCAGTGGTGCATTTTGGAGAGTTTGTTTGTTCGTGTTTTCAGTGGACAGTGTTTAGATCACAGTGAGCGTTGGCATTCCAGGAGTTCATCGCTTCTGACTGCACGAGATTATCCTGAGTTTTGAGCATATTACGGAAATTTAAGTGATTAAGTTAATTTATTAACTTAAAACGCCCTTTTAATAAAGTCACATTGACTTTATTTATATTTTTATATCACTTAAATCTCAAAAGGAGGATTATAATATTTTAATGACTTTAAATATTATAAAAGTGCGCCCAACTATTGAAAAGGAATATATTAAAATATTATAATATTTTGAAAACCTAAAAAGGGCGTATCCTTATGGAAATGCGTGCTTTTGCTTAAAGAGGCATTTTGGCAATTGAAACTCATATCATTTTGACCATTTCTCTTTGCCTTGTGCAATTCTTCTCTGAGCATTCTCCTGAGAGCAGGGTTTGATCATTGTGTCCATTGGAGAACGGGAAACTCTTCAATGTTGAGTACGTTTGAGGCTGTGAGAGATCAGCTGAATCCGTACAGTTGAGGGCTTCACCTGAAGTTCTCTGATTGCAGGCAGGCTTTATTTGTCACGTTGTTTGTCTTGATAATAGCGGGGTTCTTGATTGGTGACACTTTAGCATACGGAATTCTTCTTGATTCATTTCCTTCTTGTTCATGTGCTTGTCTGGCTACCTTAGTTTTGTGCCTTGAGAAGAGCGTGTAAAAAGCGATTAAGAGGCGCCTTCTTTTGAGAGGTTTGGCATCCATCATGGGCTAGCGGCTGATGCTGGCGAAGCTGTTCTCGGTAGGAGGAAACCATACGGGCATTAGGCGTGCCTGGTGATTTTTCACGTTGAGCATAGATTTGGCTATTGCTTTATATAAAATAACTGGAGTATTTCGGGTATGTCTGTTATGCATATTCTAATTGTCTCAGTATAATAATAGCTTCTGTATTTCCAATTTGTGAATTTTTGCTTTAAATTTCATTTTATGAGCAAAAATATGCTGCGCCCCTTCTCTTCTGTCTATTAAGATTTCTTAAAAAACTTAAAAAAAACAATTAAAGACTTAAGAATTTGGGGGTTTTGAGCGGAGAGCCAGCAGGGCTCATCACAGTGGTATCAGAGCTCACATCCTGCCAGCTTGTGGGGTTTGAGAATTTATGAAGTCAAACAGAGAGGGTTTTGGTAAGTCCTATTTCAGAGGTGGCCCTAGAAATCAAAGAGGTGACCAGAATCCATTTCCACCATTTCTGTTTGCATATCAGGAGGAGGAATTAGATTGGGACAATATGGCGAACAGGGCTGGAGAAAGTTCTCACAGAAATAACTGGGAGGATGAGGACAGAGAAGCCAAAGACGTGCTTAGAGGCATGGTTGCAGGGCAAGAGCAGGGTGCAACTATTCTTCAACAACTCAGCACGAATGTTCAGAATTTGTCATTAAACAGAGCTCGTAGTTTGGATTCAGATAGAGATGGCAGTATCCATAGACAGCCACAGAGGATTATAGATCCAGTACGCACCTATGAGAGAGCTACATTTCCCACGTTCACCAGAGATGATGCTGAGGAAGTGGAAGAAGCTGAACAGGGTGGTGAAATAAATTTTGCAGATAATATTATGGCGATGCATGATGAGTGGGATAATTTGCCACCAAGGGTTAAGGAGCACCTTAACTTTGACAGGTTTATGAGCCAGAAGAGAGAGCACACCAGAAACAGGAATGACAGGCGTCCTAGACACAATCAGAGTGATCTTAAACAGGCAACCAGCAAACTAACTTTGATACACTTTGATGGCAGTGGCAGAGTTACAGCACGTGCCTGGGTTAGTAAACTGGATACTTTCCTGACACTACGCCCCATGCCTGAGGGGGATGCCATTCGCTTTGCAGCACTTCATCTAGATGGCGTAGCACATGACTGGTGGATTCATGGTATGACTACCCTTCATCATGACAGGATTACCTCTTACCAGGAGTTTACTGATAGACTGGTAGAGAGATTTGACAGAAGGGATCCTGAGCTTTTCTTCAGAGATTTAGCACAGCTGAAACAGTTAGGTAGCTTGGAATCGTACATTGGTGAATTCCAAAGACTATCTGTTATGGTGACAGGGATCTCAGAGAGAAGGCTGGTCATATTATTTATTGAAGGTCTTTTCGAGCCCATGAAAGGTTGGATAAAAGCATTTGATCCACCTACCTTACAGGAGGCAATGAGGAAAGCTCGCAGCATGGAGCTATCTACACCTCGTAAGCCTTTTAGCTCGAGCTCGAAGCCTACAACATCATACACGGAAAATAAATCAGATCCAAAGAAGGCTGATAATACAGATCAGAAAAAGAAATTTGCAGCCCCTTTAGATCGAGAAACCATGAATGATTTGAGAAGGAGAAAACTCTGTTTTTATTGCAAAGGTCCGTATGATTTTAATCACGATTGCCCCCTCAAACCAAAAGGGCAAAACAAGCATATGGAGTGGTTTTATGAGGAAGAACCATTGACTGATTTTTCTGATCAGCGAGCTCCAATCTATGATACAGATGGGGAAGAATCAGAAAATGAAGCAGAAATTGCAGAGGAAACAGAACTTAAGGAGGCTCATATGTCCAGCATGTAGAAAGAGGGTTCTTTCAGACTCCGTGGGATCCTAGCTGGTCAAAGGGTCATATCTCTCCTTGATACAGGTGCAACCCATAACTTCATCGATTCACGGTTGGTAGAGAAACGGGGGATTCAAACTCAGCAGTTTGAAGGTATACGTGTGAGGGTTGCAGATGGGAACACTCTCGATTGTGAGAGGATGATACCTGACTTGCCTTTGAAACTTAATAATTTTGAGTTCAAGGCAGATTTTTATGTCGTAAACATGGGTGGAACTGATTTAGTTCTTGGCATGAAGTGGCTTCATGCAATAGGAGAGTTCACGCTTAATTTGCGTGACATGGAGATGAAGTTCACCATTGATGGCACAAACCATGTTCTTAAAGCCATCAGGGACAGCAACCTTAGGGAGATTTCACTTTGGCGAATGGAGCGTTTGATTCGTAATGATATGGTAGAGTGGGCTGCTGAATGCAAGCTAATGCCTTCACAGTTGGATCAACAAGCTTCTCCATACCATCCAGATGTGCAGGAACTTCGAATCAAACATGCGAAGGTATTCAGTGCTATTCCACCAGGCAGACCTCCTGATAGAGGTATTGAGCATATTATAGAGCTGGAGGAGGGCACGAAACCAATTATGATTACTCCTTACCGGCACCCCAAGTGTCTGAAGGATGAGATTGAGAAGACTATTCAGGAGCTGTTAGCTATGGGGCACATCAGGCCGAGTAAGTCACCCTTTGCTTCATCAGTTGTTTTGGTGAAGAAAAAGGATGGTACACTTAGAATGTGTATCGATTATAGAATGCTCAACAGGAAAACCATTAAGAACAGGTATCCTATTCCTCGGATAGATGAGTTGATAGACGAGCTTCATGGAGCTTGCTACTTCTCAAAGATTGATTTGAGAACAGGTTATCACCAGATCAGAGTCCGAGAAGAGGACATAGAGAAAACAGCGTTCAGATGTCACTGTGGACACTTTGATTTTTTGGTTATGCCATTTGGGTTAACCAATGCTCCAGCCACGTTTCAGTCGACAATGAACAGGGTTTTCCATCCTCATTTGAGGAAATTTGTTTTAGTGTTCTTCGACGACATCCTGGTTTATAGTAAATCATGGGAAGAACATATGGTTCACTTGGATGAGGTTCTGAGTATACTTGACAGGGAGTCCCTGTATGCCAAGGAGTCCAAGTGTGCATTGGGCATGGCAGAGCTTTTATATCTGGGACACATCATCAGCGGTGCAGGAGTCAGCATGGACCCAGAGAAGGTTCGAGCCATCATTGATTGGCCTACACCTGAGACTTTGACACAGCTCAGGGGATTTGTAGGATTGTGTGCTTTCTATCGTCGGTTTGTTAGTGGGTTCTCGCGGCATGCTGCGCCACTAACCGATTTGACTAAGAAAGGTGCTTTTGAGTGGACCCCACTAGCACAAGCGTGTTTTGAGAAGTTCAAACTTCTCATGACTTCGTGTCCTGTTTTGGCTTTACCAGACTTCACTAAACCCTTTGAGTTACATTGCGATGCCAGTGGTGAGGGTATTGGTGCAGTTATTATGCAGGATCGTCACCCTATAGCTTTTGAGAGCAGAAAGCTAAGAGGGCCAGAACGGAGTTTTAGTATCTATGATAAGGAAATGTTGGCTATCATGCATGCGATGGCCAAATTCAGGCAATACTTGATTGGTAGTAAGTTCACTGTGAAAACCGATCATAATAGTCTGAAGCATTTTCTTGGGCAGCGAGATCTTAATGAGAGACAACAAAAATGGGTCAGCAAGCTTCAATCTTACGATTTTGACATCTCTTATGTCAAGGGCACTCAGAATGTGGTTGCTGATGCGTTATCTCGCCGTCCTCACTTGAGTTCTATTACATTGGTTTCAGAAGACTGGAGACATCAGATAGTAGCAGAGTATGCTAAGGACCCATGGGCCACTAGCATCATAGATGGATCAGTGTTGGATGACAGGTATTCACTTGTAGATGACCTTATCATCTACAAAGGGAGGATTTTATTGGTCCCAGGTTCTGAGATGAGGGACAGGGTTTTGAGGTCATTGCATGATTCACCCATGGCAGGACATCCCGGGTACTATAAGACCTATAGGCAGATACGGGAGAGATTCTCTTGGAAGGGTCTCAAGTCCTATGTTCTCCAGTATGTCAGGGAATGTCTTGTTTGTCAGCAGAACAAGCAAGAGCACACATACCCTGCAGGTCTTCTACAGTCGCTTCCTATTCTTGAGAGGAAGTGGGATTGTTTATCCATGGATTTCATCACAGGCTTGCCAAAAGCTCAAGGGAAGGACAGTATTTTCGTGTTGGTAGATCGATTGATGAAATATGCACACTTTTTCGCAATCACTACTACACACACGGCTACTCAGATTGCTGATTTGTTCTTCTGAGAGGTATTCAGGCTGCACGGTTTACCTCGCAGTATAGTTAGCGACAGGGACAGCAGATTTATGATTAACTTCTAGCAGGAGTTATTCAAGCTTTGTGGGACAGAGCTCACCCCTAGTACCAGCTACCACCCCCAGACAGATGGGCAGACAGAGATCGTCAACAAATGGGTGGAAGGGTACTTGCGTAACTATAGTTCAGGGCAGCAGAAGACATGGGTGAGCTGGTTATACTTATGTGAGTACTGTTACAACACCACCCATCACATGAGCATCCAGATGACACCATATCGAGCGTTATATGGATATGACGCTCCGAACTTTCTTGACTTATTGCTGAGTGACAGTAGAGTTCCCAGTGCTGGTGATTTGTTACAGGAGAACCAGGATATTATGAGAGCACTTAGGGAAAATATACAGAAAGCCTAAAATCAGCAAAAACAATATGCTGATCAGAGACGAGTAGAGCGGTCTTTCGAGACCGATGATTTGGTGTACCTGATGCTTCAGCCGTATAGGCAGTCTACCCTTCGCAAGAAGGGCTCCGAGAAACTTAAGCCGCGATACTATGGACCTTTCAGAGTTGTCAGACGTGTGGGTCAAGTGGCTTATGAGCTGGATCTTCCGGTGGACAGTAGAGTTCACAACGTGTTCCATGTGTCGCGCCTCAAAAAAGCGTTGGGACAACACGTAATTCCTTCTATTGATTTGCCACCCCTGGATGATGAGGGCAAATTAGTTTTGATACCTGAGGCCATTCTGGACTCCAGAGAGCGTCAGCTTCGGAGGCGGGTCATCAGGGAATACTTGGTTAAGTGGAGGGATCTACCGGCAGAGACCACACGGCGTGGGAAGTGGCGGTGTTCTTGATCGGCTGAGTTGCTTGGACAAAACAAATTGAGGAAGGCGGGCCCGTGACCTCCTCGCTGGAAGCGTTCCTCGAGCAGGCGTTAGCCTTTATTGGACCCTTGTGGGCTGCTTGATTTAGACCGGTCGGTGGTGCATTTTGAAGTTTGTTTGTTACCGTGTTTTCGATTGGGTGTTGAATCCAGAATTAGTTGGCATTCGGGGAGTTCGTAAGCCGTGACATAGTTATCACGAAGTTGAGCATTCTGAGGTTAAGTGATTAAGTTAATTTATTAACTTAAAACGCCTTTTAATAAAGTCACATTGACTTTATTTATATTTTTTATATCACTTAAATCTCAAAAAGGAGGATTATAATATTTTAATGACTTTAAATATTATAAAAGTGCGCCCAACTATTGAAAAGGAATATATTGAAATATTATAATATTTTGAAAACCTAAAAAGGGCGTAGCATTATGGAAATGCGTGCTTTTGCTTAAAGAGGCATTTTTGGCAATAGAAACTCACCTTTTGATTATTTCGAATTGCCTTGAGCATCTTTTCTCTGAGCATTCTCCTGAGAGCAGGGTTTGATCATTGTGTCCATTGGAGAACGGAAACTCTTCAGTGTTGAGTACGTTTGAGGCTGTGAGAGATCAGCTGAATCCGTACGGTTGAGGGCTTCACACAGAAGTTCTACAGATTTCAGACAGAGCTTTATTTATGCAGTTATTTGTGTTTGGTAATAACTGAGGGGTTCTTGGTGGCGTACTTCTTGCTTCTGGAATTCTTCTTGAGAGATTCATTTCCTTCTTGTTCATGGCCGTACGGCCTACCTTGGTTTTTGTGCCTTGAGAAAGGCGTGTAAAGCAGTTAAGGAAAACGCCTTCTTTTTGAGAGGGTTTTGGCATCCATCATGGGCGGCTAGCTATTTCAGTGCTTTGTGACTTATTTCTCAGCAGGAGAAACCACTTCTGGAGCATTGGCGTGCCTACAAGCTGATTTTCACCGTTTCCGGCTGTAGATTTGGCTATTGCTTTATATAAAATAACTGGAGTATTTCGGGTATGTCTGTTATGCATATTCTAATTGTCTCAGTATAATAATAGCTTCTGTATTTCAATTTGTTAAATTTTGCTTTAAATTTCATCTTATGAGCAAAAATATGCTGCGCCCCTTCTCTTCTGTCTATTAAGAATTCTCTAAAAACCAAAGAAAACATCTAAAGACTTAAGAATTTGGGGGTTTTGAGAGGAGAGCCAGCAGGGCTCATCACAGTCTAGAGGGTGATTCCTCCTTATGATGATATTCCAAACAATTACCAGGGCATCCATCTCAACAGTGATCTGTTGCAGCATATTACTCCAGGTTCTCAAGTTGAATTTGGTACATTTTGCATTGTAAAAATCATCTTGGATAGGGTGCCGTCTTAAGTGACTGTAGTTTGCATATTTTCATAAATTTGTAAGCCAAGAGCCTTGGCATTCGTTTGCAATCAGTTTCTAGTCATTTGTGCATCATTTAGAAAGTTGTTTGTAGTCATTGTAATCAGATTAGAAGATATTCTTGCAATAGAAGTTGTGTTGAGGTTGCATGCCAAGTGTATGACAAAATGCCAAGTAGCTGTACTTTCTTATCAGCATATGTAGTTGCATACAAACTGTTTGACGAAGTATCTTACAGCTGTAAGTGAGCATTTTGCATAGTTTAAGTCATCATATATGCATTTGAAAATACAAAAACTCATTGTACATCATTTTAGTTCATTGGATAGTTGTTTATTATCATTTGAAAAGCCATTATATTTCATTTGCATTCATCAAAAGCAATCCAAGTACAAACTGAAATCGATTACCAGCAAGTTCAAGGGTTGCAAGCAAAGTGTTTGTCAAATTGTCTAAGACAGAAAATCAGGACTTTTACATTAGATTTGGCAAGGCACTTTACAAAAGTCCTAAGTGGCCAGTGTTGATTGAAGGCTATAGTTACATGTGCCTGAATATTTATCCAATCCTTCCTCAAAGGTATTTCTGCTAACCATTTTCTAAATGCAGGTATTTATAACATATTCTTGCAGGGATACAGGCCACAAAGCAGAATGATGTAGTGAATTTATTATTTGTGCAAGAGTGTCCTAATGCATTCTTTCTAGATGGCAAGAGTTTACTAATACATCCTCTCTAGATATCACTCTGCTCACAAGCGTGTGATGGGAATAATTTATGCATTCCCCTTTGTTAAGTCTTCAGTCATAAAGGCAGCGACAAAAGGCTAGGTAAGTTGCACACTCAGGTTTTCCATGCATCGATAAGATTCATCCAGTGTTGAGGGGAATCTTTGTTTGGGAGGCAATATCTTGTTGTCTTGTAATCATTAGGTCCCAGTTGCACTAGTTGCCCCTACTGCGGTGATGCTTATTCCTCCAGTTCCCCCTCTAAATTGGGGTTTTGAGATCCCACTTCCATTGATTAGTGTTTCAGCTAACAATGATGATGGTTCTCCCCACTGCCGGTATGTAGAAATCCCTAATCTTAATGTAGATCCGCCTTCAGACTTGGCAGTTGGTGAATTGCAAGAACATCAGCATGAGAACGAGCCTCAATTGGTTCAAATGGAAGAATAGCAGTGTTCCTGGACATCTCAATTTTGTAATATGGGAGAACAGCTGCAGCTCTGATTTCTGGGTGGGAATTTTGATGGTTTCATACTTGGATATACATGGGTTCTTTGTAATGGGACATGGAATTTAGGGGTGCTAGTTTCCTTTGTCATTTGATAGTCCGATGCAGCCATGAGCTCGGTGTGAAAGACTCCTATCAAAAGGACTAAAGGATTTCGGAGGGACTCTGTCTTGAGTCTCCTCGATGCTCCGATGAGATTGTGTCGGGGTGACATTGTGATGTCGACGGGACTTTGAGTCTTGTCCCCTCGACATGCTGATGGGAAGCTGGGGGATTCTTGTCAATTGGACTTTGTAGTTTCGTCAGGACTTGGGAGTCAGTCCCTTTGACGGGCCGATAAGCCAGGGATCTATGGTAGTGACATGGCAGTGGGGATCACATGGAGCGATATGATTCTCGTCGGAGTGACATCCTTGTTTCGGTGGGAGATGTCTTGAAGTCTCTTTGAAATGGCGATATATTGCTCGCTTCACATCGTCGTTGTGAAGCGGATGGAGCGATTGCCATTTCGGAGTGACAAAGAGGAGTCTGAGGGACATGGCTTGAAATCTCTGCGATGCCCCGATATTACTTCGATGGCGATTTTGATGATTTCTAGCCTATTAGTGTTTGGTTTTATACTGGGATGTATGGCATAGCTAGTTCAGTGTCTTGAAGCTGAGTTTGGAGATGGAATTCGTTTGGGATCTGCATCAATGACATTTCTGCAACAAGACGCCTAATCCAGGGTGAAAACTCTATTGTAATTGATCAGATGAAGGAATAAGGGTTTGCTTCAGGGGTTTTTGTATTGCAGAATTTTGTCAGTTTTGCGATGTATCTACTGGGGTCAATCTCTGTGTGTCAAAATGATCTGTGTCTTCAGATTTTGAATTATACAGTTATGATTGTTAATATTATAAGGTCTGAATGTCATAGTGTAAGATTTGAACGTCACATTGATCAATGTTTGATCAGATTTTGGTTTGTAATCTTTACGTATATACTATGTTATATAAGTAAAATATCTATCGGCTTCATGCCTTTTACCAAAAAAAAAAAATTCCTGAATAACAATTATTATTTGCTCCCCAAATGCTTTCAAACATAATATTTTTCCTTTGACACACCTGAAACTCCAATTTGAGAATTAAATAACTCATTTTCAACACAAACAAAGGAAACTATAACATTCAACACTCCTATGAACTCTAAAATGAATCCACTCGATCAACTAAGTGGATTTTCATCCACAAAATTGATTGCCAAAAGGGGTTTTCATCCTTCGGCTAAAGAATGAACCAAGTTCAATCTCTCCAATAAGCTAGGTTTCGATAAAAAAAATGCATTGAATGAGCTTTCTCTCCTCAAATCCTCTTTTCATACATTTTTTGGAAATAATAAAATATTATTTTCCACAACTTTTCATTTCACACCAAAAATGACTTTAATTTTTTTTTTCATTTTACTACACTTTTGGGCCTAGATAAGTTAACTTTTTAATTAACTGTCCAACTTTAATAAAATAATTAATTAAATATAAGTTGTCTGTAAAATGAGTGACTTTGGACAACTGAATTTAATCAATTAATTATTCCCTTACCACATCCCAATTAGCCTATGGGAATTAAAATAGGTTAAGGGAGTTTTCCAATTGATCGTGCTTGCAAAAGGGACATTACACTCAATCCCACCGGAGGCACTGCCCCTCAACCTCACCAGGGACTTTGCCCCAAAACCCTTGCTTTGGTTTTAAAAGAAGAAAATAGAAGTTGTTTTGGGACCATGTTTTTTCTATGTAACTATATATACTTTATATTTGTGCCACCAGCCATCATCACCTCACTCATCAAATTTGGGTCCATTGTCTCCCCATCCTTGAAACCTATATGTGTATATACATATGTGTGTGTGTTGCCAAGCCATTTCCCTTTCGTCATCCCCAAATCCAGGTCTATTGTCCCCCAATCTCCTATTCTGAAACTTCACAAAACACTAAAGAAAACTACTTGTCATTGCTATTGAATAAGTTGGTTGTTCTATTTTGAAATCCTCCTGTTTTTCTATGTCTCTTTGTTCTATTTGTAATCTCTGTATTAATTTATTTTTCAAGGGTACTTTTGCTAAGGGTATTTGAAATATGTTCTTGTGGGGATGGGCTATTTGGGCTAATAAGGAGTCTATGCATTAATATGATATTTTGTTTGGTTAAAATACTTTTAAGTTCTGATTTGTCCCGTTTATTGAGGTTTTGTGGTATATTTGAAGAGCTAGAAATAATTTGTTATTTCAGGGTAAAAGGAGGTTGCTCACTGGCTTGTGCTATGAAGTCACTTTCTCTGCTATTGCTTTGCTAGTTCCAATGATTTTGATCATTCCAAAAAGTGATTTTTATGAACTGCTAAATCAAGGATCTATCACCCTGCACAAAGAGAATCTTAAACATGCGAGTGGTGGCAAGATGTAGAGAAAATTGATAATCAGATTTCTGGTTCCATCACTGGTGATGCTGGGCTGGGTTTTACAGGTTTTCAAAGTGATCAAGGAAAGTTCCATTATAATTTAGAAAAAGAGCCGACACAACATACTTTTGGGAATGAACTGGATGAATGGATGAGTAAATGATGAGTTAGTGGCTGGAATTGAACATAAATTATTGTCTACCTTTATTGACCATGAGGCTGGGGTTCCACTGTTTGAACAAATTATCTCTGAGCAGGGGAATACTGAGAGAAAGAAGGCTTCTGATCATACCAAAAACTACCTCAAGAAGCTTTTAGATTAGCTTTATTGGGATGACAGATACTTGGTTCCTTGAAAGCCTTTGATATTTTGATAATTTTGATTTATATGTTGCTTTAATCTTTGTTATAATCCCCAGATTTTGATCATTTGGATCTTGGGTGTACTCTGTTAGATTCTTTTATGTTAGCAGTAGCTTGTTGTATGTCCTTTAGGCCCTTACATTGTAAACTGTTTTGCTAATTATCTGAAATAAAAATAAATAAATAATAATTTAACTCCACTGTGAAATGTGTATTAAAAGGGAAGTTAGGGTCATACTCAGACAATGAACATTTGTAATGTTAGCTCTCCTTTCTCCTATAATACATTTCAACTGGATTCTTCTTTATCACTTACCTTCTATTTTATTTGATTACCAAACTATAATGTCCTTCGTGCATTGGGAAAGCAAACTAAGCTTTGGGTCCTGTTTAGATATATTTAATTTACCAAGCCATGTGGATATAGTAACATTGTGGATCATACTTGACCTTTAACTTTGGGAGGTATTTTTTACTAGTTGCATTGTGGATCTATTATGTACAGAGTAACTTAGTTATATTGTTTTTAAGTTGAATCTTACGGTTTGTTGGTGTTATATTTTCTTGCTACTCAATTTGAGGGCATTGGTCTTCTTGCCCTGAATTCATGTGGCAGGAGCAGAAAAGGAAGGAGCACAATAAATGGTTGCACTGGCAAACAAAAACTTTTGCTAAAATTTGTGCAACTGACGGATTTCCAAATGATGAAATTGTCAATATGTATCTTGGCAATGAAACCAGTGCCCTTGGTGGTTTGTCTTACCATCCCTTGCTTCATTAATTTAATTGTACTTTGAGTTGTACATTCTTTGATTTCCATATGAATCTTCATTGAAATCTAAGTTGAACATATCTCTGCAGATTTAAAGAAGAATACAGAATCTCTTTCATGGCAGGCCCCTAAAATGGAGTTTCTTGAAGACTTCCTGAGCCATCATTTATTTTGGGATCGATCATACACACGTCAGAAAATCCTTCCTCTCTGCTCTGTGATGTTGTTAAGGAAAATGGCTGCAAATATGGAAGGAGTGAGTGCACTAGAGAAAAGTCAGCTTTTGTACAATAGATATGAGCCACATTCAGTCGAGCGTATTAAAGTTCGTTACTCCCAATCCTTCTATGTACTTAAATGGAAACATGTAAACTCTGAGTGCACTCGTGATGACTGGTTGGGCTTAAAATCTAAAGTCTTACAACTGCAGAAGAGAAACGCTTCAGTGGAATGTAATTTTCAGAGTGCATGTGACGAAGAATTTCAACCAGTTGAAGTTGATACCACCAAAGGATACTTATTTATAACGACAGATGAAGACATGGAGCTTGTTAGGGCTGCATGTCCCAAGCTGGTGGAAATTTTCGAATATGAAAAGGTTTGTGCTTATTATTTAGTAAATATTTTATGATTGATTATATTATATTTAAGTTCATATCTGATTTTATCTTCAGGCTGCTAAGGAAAGGAAGGGTGCTGTATCAAAAAGGAGTAAAGTAAAAGAAACCTCTACTGTAAAGCAACTCGCCATAACATCGTATTTTAAAGCTACAAAAGGACTAGTTACATCAAAGCCTAGGGAAACATTGTCTTCAGTTGGAGATAACCAGGACGGATATACTCGTGCAAATCTAACATTACCTGTTCGACTTGAAAAAACAGTAGAAAGCATAAAAACCCTGGTACCTGAATTGAATGATCCAGTTTCACAAGTTGAATCAAGCAAAGTTGAATCCCTGAACAAGAACAAGTTGAGGGCTGTAAGAAGACGCTTGTTCTAATCCAAGAACTGATTGGGAATTGCAATAGCTCCCAACTTGTCAGAAAAATGTTAAAGAGTACATATTATACATTTCCCTTTATAGTTTTACATTCGTTTTGGAGCATATAAGCCTCTGTCAATGTAAATTCTTGTCCTATTTATCAGCTATTAAATTTTTGTTTTAACCTGTATATATTTTGTCCAGGGTCAGCATAACTGGATTTGAGAACTTGTGTATTTAAGAAACTGACTAATAAATTTGCTCTCCCATTTCTTATTTTTTTACACCCTAGTTTCTCTTTGTTATTTTTGTCTTAGCTTTTTATACAATTGTGAATGCTTAACATGAACAAGTTCGCACGCTCAGAGGAGGCCTTTGCATATGCCATGATATTTTGCATACAAATTGCTTGCAATCATTGTGAGATAAAATGTAATTTGATATTGTTCATAAAATAAGGATTAAGAGCAAAATAGGTTAAAGGGTAGTCTCATATTGCATGAGTGACATGCTGATGCTAAATTGATTTAAGGCCTTGATCATGTCAAGTTACTCCTTAGGAAGTTAAATTGCCAAGGATCTTTTTCATTTTGATGTCACAGGAAACAAGAGGAGAAAACATGAAAGCAAGTTGGAAATTTCGCACTAGAAAAACTGTTGATTACATAAAATCTGTATGGCATTTCCATCAATGATTTAGGTTCCTATTGATTGTTTATTTCATTGTTGTTTGAAATGGCAGCAGTGAACATTTGTCAAGGATACTTGCTATTGTGATGCATGACATGCCATTCTTTGTCTGTTAGCTGTGTATAATTAAGAGAATATACTACAATAAAATTTTAGTTAAAAGATCTGGGAAACAACAGCATGAGTTAATGTTGGCTTCTATTCTAGTTTAAAATTGAAATAAAAAAGATTGGCATGCTTAAGTAGGCTTGAGAAAACAATTTACAAATTGGTCCTTTTTTATGGAGTTTATAGTGTCAATAACCAATTCCACGTGATGGGAAGATTTGAGACAGATGAACAAAGAATTTCACTACTAATTGTTTTCTATAGTCTATTGAAGAATACGGTCACTAAAACTATTAATGAGTTGTGCTTTTTGGTTTGGATAAATTTATATGATTTTTGTACTTTTTATTTTCATTAAATTAAAAAACAATAGGATTTATCCCTGCGTTTGGCTTTAAGGACTAAACTATTAATGAGTCTAAAACTGTGTTTTTCATTTTATGTGTTTCTAGTACCAAACTTTTGTATGATAATGTCTATTATAATAACCTCAACAAATTTTAATATAAAATATTTATCATTTTTATCATCAAAGTTTATGATGCGAGGTGATAGCATGGCGTGAGAGCATACGGTGGATGAATGCATATAATTCATATAAACAATGCTACAAAAGATGTAGCAATAGATTGCATTAACTATACAAATATGTTGGAGTTAAATAGATGTATCAAATATGTTTGAATAGACAACACATGAATATGAATCAAATTTATTATTATATGTTGTTGCTCCAAATACAAATACTTATTAGAAAATAAGACAAAATCTTTCACAAGAAATGCAACCTCTAAATGAGATTGTCATCAGAAAACTTGTACACAATCTGAAATGTTACTGTGAAACATAGAACGTTGTCATTGAATCATCATTTGTGTGTGTCAAAATTATATTGAAGATCAAAATAAATCAATTTTTGATTGAATTGCAGGTCATGTTGTCAAAATCCAAAGTATTGAATCGTCAATGTTGGTAATTTGTCCATCAATTTTAATTTTAAATAAAAGTCAAACACATCTTTCGATCACTTTTGAAGGTCTTTGAAAACTATAATCAAAGGTACCAAACCACACTAGCACCTCCCTCCCACATGTATGGTGTTGCTCACTTTCTAAACAAAACATTGAACTCATAAAGTTAAAGCTTATGAAATGATATGCATTTATCTTTGTGTGTAAAAATACTATTATAGATATCTTAAATACATCTATCTAAAATCATATTTTTGAGATATCCATTTGGAACTATTTTATTTACTTAAGAGTTATTTTATTTTTTATTTGATTTTAAATAACCTCAAGATTGATATTTCTAACATCTTTTAAATAGATGTATTTAAGATATTTAAGTTAATTTACTTTATACTTATTGTATTTTGTTTTGTTTTGTTTTGATTTTTTTTGTGAAGTATAATAAATATTATATATTTATATGTAATTTATTGTTTTATTTATAAAGTACATAACATATATAAATATATGTATATATTTGATTTTAAATAACCTCAAGATTGATATTTCTAACATCTTTTAAATAGATGTATTTAAGATATTTAAGTTAATTAACTTTATACTTGTATTTTGTTTTGTTTTGTTTTGATTTTTTTGTGAAGTATAATAAATATTATATATTTATATGTAATTTATTGTTTTATTTATAAAGTACATAACATATATGTTCTTTCGCGGTGAGGAGAAACTTGTCAAGTTGCGGGGTGGTTTTGACTGCGAGGCGCTCCCGGAGCCGTGGGATAGAGTTTGTATGGTGATCATGAAGTACTTCACGTTGGAAGGAAGGTATGGGGTTTACTACTATTACCACTTTAATTTCCTCAACCACCTTAGGAATCACCAGCATATCTCCATTCCTTTTTTCCTGTTTCATTCTCTTGATAGCACTGTGGCGGAGTTTAACGAAGCCTCATTTTTTGGAAAGAATTATACTATCCTGCACCAAGGCCTTATGTCTAGGCTTTATCATTTTCACATGGCCCTTTGCCCTGCTCGACCTATCACTATGCAAGAAGTCTCGTGTCTGCCTGCTCTTGATGAAACCCCGGTTTCCTCTACTCCCCCCTCTGCTAGCATTCTGGATACACCAGGCTTGAGTAAGAAAAAAATGCCTAAAAAATCTTGCTTTGAAAGCCCTTCCCCATGGCACGTCCCCTGCCAAGGGTCTAGGGGATACGGGTAAAGAAAAAAAGCGTCTTGCCCCTACCCCAAGACCTAAGGCCAAAGCCTCTAAGAAAACTAAATTCTGCCTCCAAATTGATTCTGACATCGAGATCACTGACGAAGCTAATGCCCCCCATAGATCTAATAGACTGGTCCTTAAACAGGACAAGGTGGGAAGTCTTAAGGAGGCTTCATATTCGGATAATGAAAATGGTAGTGACAGTAAAAGCCAGGAGAAAAAGGTGGTGGGAGGGGAAGACCAATCTGTCTTGGTGAGTAGCGTGTCCCACGTGTCTGAAAGCTTGAAGAAGGGCCCTACCAGTTTCAATGTGATGAAAATTAATCCTCGGGCCTCTAATACGGATGAGGGAAAAGCCCCCTTGCAGGAAGATCACAATAAAAAAAGATCAAGCTTGGGAAGAAGTTGGCAAGCTGAAAGGGAGAATGGAGAGGCTGGAAAAAAAGGTTCAGGAGGTGTCTCACTTTGCCTTGAAGGTCATGCACAGGTCGGCTACTAGTTTATGCTTGCTGCAGAAGGACAAGTCCGCAGAAGATGGCGAAGAAGATGCTAGTTTTAAAGAGCTGCTCAAGTTCCTCACGGCGGATTGGGCGACTACTATTCAGGACAAACCTTGCAGGGAGGAAAAGAATTAGGCCTTTGGCTCTTTTTGTTTTTGTTAATTTCTCTATGACTTTTAGTATGTTTATGTTGTTTTACTGGTTTGACCCCTGGGGGTCTTTGGACTCGTCTGCTCCGTATCATGCCTGCATGATGGACTCTGTTTATCTCATGTTTACTGTTGCTTTTTGGTTTTTTATATGACTTGATGTGGGTGATGGCTTGGTTCTCTCTATTGTCACTGTGATGTTAATGTGCTTACTCTGGATGGCCTTTGGTGCCTTGTATTGATGGGACATCACCCTTGTTTTTGTTGCTTTTTATATCAAAAACATATATAAAATATCTAAAATTTTATTTGGTATTTCATTTAATACCTATATACTTAAATGATTAATATATGCTTTATTTTTAAAATTTTAAAAAACATAATTTCAAATAAATTATTTACTCCATATTTTATTATATAATTGTTTTAAAATTATTATTTAGTGAAGTAAATATTTACTAAATTATATGGTTGTTTCATTAAAATTGTTTTATTTACTATGTTAAATGAAAATAATCATGAAGAAATTTTATAGAGTTAAACTTTTTTATGTAGATTATATATTTTATTTGTTTTGTATTTTTTATTATTTTTGTATGTCAATTCTTTAATAGTTTTTGTTAACATGCTTATGCCATTATACTCCACCGCTTGCAGCCACTATAATTATGTCTCTTAATATAATTAAAATAGTGTAAATGAAAATTCATAAATATATGAAGAATGATACTCTTTTAAGTTGATTGTATCAAAGACAAACAAAAAATGATTTATTATTGACTTGAACACAAGGAAAAAGTGCATCACATTGGACCATAGAGGATCTCTCAAAGTCTTTCATCTCATTTCCTAGAGCTTATTCAATGAATGAAGCAAATAGATAAACATCATAAAGGCAAAACAAAAGTTACTCAAGAACAAAGGCATCAAGAAGATTGTTAGAGTTTCAAAGTTCTAAAGGATTTGCCAAGTTCACTAGACTTTGTCAACAATGTGCAAATCAACAAGAAGACTTTTGGTTTTAAAATTCCAAAGTGAATTTTGAGTTTTATTTAAGGGTTTGTTGAATTATGTTGAAACATAGGAAAGTGTCCCCAAACCAAATCATTTAGAGCCACATTCCAAAAGTCTAATAACCTCATCATCATGTGAGAGATGAGAGCTTTTAAAGGATAATTGTAATATTTTAATCATAAATTGAATTTATAGTCACATTAGAATTAATGGATTAGATAATTTGTATGAAAGTTTGTAGATCATGCAAGTAGTTGTAGTTAGGGTAGAAGTGTAGTTAATTTATTTAATTTATTTTTATGTAATTTTGTAAACAATATAAATAAATATTTTTTGCACTTAGGTGTGTTGGTGTAAACAGGTGTTTTACCTATCTAATCATTAGTAGGTCCTATTTACATGTCAAGTCCACTTAGGTCATAGGAGAGAATCTTTCTAGATAGTGTTAGTTGTCACTAGATCTTATCTTATTCTTTTGGAATTCAATTCTAAAGACATTGAAAAATGTTTTGAGCCTACAACCAACATTTTATCATTAATTCGTCTTCTTCCTAGCATAATCAATTTTTTTAATTATTTAATTATCTCCTAATGTCATAATTCTTCTATTAATTAAATAATTCTTAATTGTTTAATTAATTCACTTTATCCTTATTTCTCCTTGATTAATTTAAAAAATATCAAATTTATTTAAATTATGTCACTAATTATCTTAATTTTCCTCTATAATTAAATAAATTCTTATTTATTTAATTATTCATTTTCATTTTCCCTCTCTTTCTTCTATAATTAAATAATTATTTTAATTATTTAATAGTTAGCATTCCACCTCTTCTTCTATAATTAAATAATAATTTTTATTATTTAATTATCCATCTCACCATTCCCTAAATTAATTATTTAATTTACCTTTTTCTAGCTAAGCCTATCTCTTATTCCAATTTCTTAGATCACGGTCCCTTCTTCCTATCTTTATATCTTTTCCTCTCAATTAACCTCATCCATTAATCATCATACCTCATCATTCAATCCTAACCCTTCATTTAAATTGTGATTTCTATAAAAGCAAGCCATCATCCTCATTTCAAGGCAATATTTCGCTATCATCATCTTCAGATCTAGAGCTATCTTGCATCAACATCAAGCTTATTGAGTACATTGCATACTACAAATTTGAGAACAAACAAAGCAAAATGGAAAAGAGCAATGGAGATGAATCAATTATGTCATAGAGATTGAGTATTATTGCATTATTATTGTGATTTATATTTTCATTTGCGCTTCATTATTAGATTAGGGTCTTCTTAGCTTGAATTGAGTAGTTTTGTGGTTGCTATTATTGATTCATGTGTATTCCCCTGAATTCTAAACCCTATCTACATTTGGTGAACCCGACGTGAATTGAACATACCTATTGTGTCTTTATTTTTTTGAGGTTTTCTAACCTTATCTTGTTGTTTTAGTAAAAAAATTCAAGACTAACCTTGTGCAAATCAAGTTGAAGACAAAACCCTAGGAATTTTCAAAGATTTCATCATATCTTTCAAACAGCTATGGATTTTTTTCTGACTTTTTTATTGCAAGTCAAGGATCATATCAAGAGCCTACATTCCAAAAATTAGATCCAGGTCGACATTTTTGAGTGAGTTATACTATTTTTAGTAATTTCCAAAGATTTCATCATATGTCCCAAATGACTGCAAATTTTTTTCTATATTTTTTACTGGAGGTCAGAGATCATCTCATAAGCTTACGATCCAAACATTATCTTTAGGTCGACATTTTTTAGCAAGTTACTCCTTTCAAGGCGAGAGGTGTTAAGGTGGTCCATGGCCTTGGCATACTATAGCTTCACCCACTCCTCGTTCATGGATTGCATCACTCCCCTGGGGGTGAGGTAAGCTCGACTTTATTAAACAAACCCTATTATTACTAGCTAGGTTGTGCTTGTTTGTATTGTTTGTGAACCAAGGCCAAGTGAGTTTTGTGGAAGAAATAAACATACTCACTTACCAAGAAGTCAAAGAGTCAAAATCATTCAAATATGTTTTTCAATTGTTGTGTTTTATGATCAAATCTGAACTTACTAAAAACAAAAAATAAACTAGAAAACATCAAATTAGGGCCAAAAAGCATAACAATACACTGTCAAGATCAAATTTTTTGGGGAAATATTTGTACATTCAAATTTTAGTTTCTTTATAGATTGTGACTGTATACTCATATTAGAGAATTTTCTAGGTTCAATTAGCCCATTCATAGTATTTCATTATTCACCTTAGGTCATCTTGCATAGTCCTAGTTTGCATATACTATATCTTAGCTTCATTTCAACATCATCTTTGAGTCTTGAGATTAGGAAGCTTATCATACTGTTGCGCAGACCATTAGTCTCATTTTTAGGTGTCTTGACCTTACCATACCTCTCATCTATCCTATCTTTAGGTTGGTCCTACAACTCATGTGTCTAGTTTAGGTTCACCTTTTATCAATAATAATCATCATCATCTTGGTTTATCCTCTTGAGGTCTTGAGATTTAGAGTTGTTACTTTGGTTCATCATAGTGTGTTTAGCATCCTCTTTAAGGATCAAGGTTGCATACCCAATCCAAGCATAACCATAGTCATAGTTCCATTAGCACTTTGCATCCCAAGCATAGTCATAACTTCATCACCATTCTTGCATATCAAAAACTTGGTCATAGTTTGAATTGTTGTCCTTATAGTCCAAAAAATCCAAAAACATAGCATATTGTCATTATCATCTTCCATTTTCATCCTTAGTTTGCATCTCCATCTTAGTTGCATACTTTTCAAAAGTCTCAACATCCAAAGGTCACAAATCTTATATGGTCTTGACTAGGTCACAAAGGAAATGAAAAGACATGGATAACTCATATGACCCCTATATCAATCCAACTAGTAACATGAAATTTGGGTCAACATCAAACCAACCTCAACCAACACAAAGTGAAATTTTAGATCCATTTGACAATTTTACATTGAAGGAGGTTAACCAAAATCTAACACCTGAGGAAATTGAAGAAGTTGAACCCAAGATCCTACAATAGTGTGAATTATAGAGGAACTAGTCAATGCAGATCCTAATAAATATTTTCTTGCACTTGCTAAGAAAGATGCTAAGCTCCCCTTTGATTTTGACACTTCCACAACTGTAGAAAAAAAAAACTCAAGGTCTTGGTCACAACACCTTTTCACAAGGTCAATCATCCTCACAACAAAGGCACGCTAGTTTTCCACTTGGGGGAACTACACATAACACAACACATGTTAACATACCTCCTCCTCCAACATTTGGGACCAAAAGAATACATGCAATATCTCAAGGACCAACTCCGACATTTAGTAATCCATTTATTTCATCCTCTAGTACCATGGGTATGACTTTTGCAAATCCATTTAGCACAACATCCACCCAAAATACCCCACCATCCACCAACAAAAACACAAATCAAAACCCAAACCCACCAAGCAAAACAAGAAGGATTCACATTGTCAAATCAAGAGTGCAAACCCAAATGACCAACACTACACCAAACATCAACATGTCTTTTGGGTCAAATTTGAACACCAACCAACCTCCATCACAACAACATCACTCCAAACACCAATTTTGTACCACAACCTCAACATATCAACCCAACTCCATCACAACATCAAACCAATACCAACACCAATACCATGTTCACATCTCACTTCCAACAAGGTAATCAAAATCCTTTGCAACAAAACACCAACCCAAATCCAACATTTACATCCAACTTTCAAAACCAAAATCTGTTATACAACCATCTAAACACACTTAACACCAACACCAACCCTCTTGTTCAAAGTCAATCAAACATGCAACCATGTAATGTCCCCTTTTTAGCTCGTTCCAACTTCTTGGTAGATTACCCTATTATTTGGCCCTTGTAGGCTAATGCGGTTGGTTAGAGGGTCATGTTTAGCAGTTACCTGATTTTTTTCTTCTCCAAAGCTCAGTTTGGTTTAGGATTGGCCTTCGTTTGGTGATTTAGGACTCAGTTTCACACACTTACTATTTATAGTAAGTCGTCTAGCCAGTGGAGTCCAGTATTTCTATATATAGTAAAGCACCTAGACATGTGGTGATTTCAGTGTGGATCCCAGTTGTAGTTGGCTTGGCGAATTAAGGATTAATGTACAAAGTTATATCATTTAATTATTATTAAAGGTGACTTTAATAATAATTAATCATTAAAAGCAAGTTATAAAGTTTATGTTTGCACTTTAAGTCAATGGGGCCATGACACATGAAAAAGATTCATTAATGATTATTTAAATGGGCACCCACTTTGAGGAGTTATTTAATAAAGCTAAAGTGCACATTTAATATTATATTTAAATGAATTAAAAGTGCCTTTTTGGGGATCGATCCTTTTTTAGAAGATTATATAAGGCATCAATAAGAGATATTTGTCATTCATTGTGCATTTTATAAAAACTTGGCTCTTGTGAGTTTAGCGTGTGAGAAGAAGAAACCTATGGTTTCTATATTTTCTTGACAATGGAGAACATGGTATCTTCATTGATCAGCATTCTAAGGTTGTGAGATATCAGCTAAAGATTGCTTAGTGGATTGGCTTCATCCAAGAGTCAACATTGTGCAGATTTGTGAATTTATCAGATTTGAAGGTTGATGTTCTTTTTGAGTATATTTTATAATTTACAAATTGATACATGCTATTGGCACTTCTACATATATTTCCTAGCATCTATCTCATTGAAACATCAAAACATAAAACCTCAAGCAAAAACTTTGAAACCCAAGAAAAAAATATTTAGGCAGTTGCATAGAAATATAACTCTACAGCCAGGAGGGTTGTTATAGTGGTATCAGAGCAAACATATTGTCATCCTATGAATTTATAGTTAATGAGTGAAGATTTCATCTAGTACCATAGGGGAACAGAACGGTGGCAACCACCTTCAATTCCTGAGGGTGAGACAAAATCAAAGATATTGGGCATCAATAGAACTGGCTCTAGTGACAATGACAGTGTGACCAACATTATGGTTGGGAGGGATAAAGGGCGAGCACATTTACTCAATCCTACTTCTGAGGAAGCAAAGAGAAAGTATGAGAATATGATGGAGATGATGTCCTAGTTGATGGGAACCATGAGACGATTTGTGCCCCCGCAGAATACAGGGTACCAGGGACAAACAAATGGTACTTAGGGTGTATTATATCCACAAATAGGGGGTTAGCAGTCTACTACCTCAATTGGGTCAGTTCTTAGACCCAATCAGCCTACTTTTTCTCCTAGGGAGGAGCCACAACATCCTTAGACTCCACCAATTCAGGCACTTGAGTATCATGCACTCACTGCAGCAGACATCACTAGGCACTATGCAAAGTACATGTATTTAGCTCTAGATATTAGGGAGGCATTACCCCTTAATTAGTTCTTAGACCTCAAAAATCCTCGAGGTGGTGGTGGGGTTAGAGCAAAGCAGTGAGCACAACAGGCTCCACAGGGTGCTCAGGATTTTTAATAGGCAGTCAGCAAGGTTACTTTACCTCATTTTGATGGCAGCAACAAGTGTACAACTAGGTCATGGGTCCAAAAATTGGACAATTACTTATGAGGCCTATGCAAGAGGATGAGGCCATCAAGTTCGCTGCCTTGCACTTACACAGATTGGCTCATGACTGGTGACACCATGGTATGTTCACCTTATAGCATCATCTTATTACCACATACCACAAGTTTACCAATAGATTGATCAAGTGGTTTGACAGGAAGGACCCCGAGTTGTATTTCAAAGAGCTTGCTCAGCTCAAGTAGGTGGGTATTCCAAAGACCTACATCAACGAGTCTCAAAGGCTCTCCGTAATGGTGCCTAGCTTGTTAGAAAGGAGGTTAGTTATTCTATTCACAGAGGGATTATTTGATCCCATGAGGGGATGGATCAAGGCTTTTGATCCCCCTTCAATGCAAGAGGTGATGAAGAAGGCACGAAGTATGGAGTTGGATGCCCCAAAAAAGTAGCTTACTCCCAAAGATATTACTTCTTCTAGCAATGAGAGTCCTCAACAATCTACTGATAAGAAAAAGAAATCAACAACTAAGGTGTATGAGGAGTCAGAGGAGGAATTGAGGAAGAAGCAATTATTTTACTAGTGCAAGGAGCCTTACAAAAAAAAGCATGACTGTCCTTTGAGGCATAAGGGCAAGGCCAATTGTATGATGTGGGTGTATTATGAGGATTCTGATTCTAAAAATTCAAATCAGCAAGCGGTTCCAGAGGATGATGAGGTTGGAAAAGCCTCTACATAGTTTGTACTTGATGCAAATTTGTCTCCCTTGGCCTTATCTACTAATATACAAGGGACTTCATTCAGAATTTGGGGAACGGTTAATGGATAGTGTTGCATTGCTATGCTTGACACTAGGGAAATGCATAATTTTATCGATGAGGGGTTTGTGGCCAATTGTAGACTCTAGACAGAGGACTTCGTTGGGTTTAGAGTTAGAGTTGTCAATGGATATACCCTCACTTGCACTAGGAAAATATGTAATCTCACTCTATTGTTAAATGACCACGAGTTACAAGTTGACTTCTATGTGGTCAACATGGGTGAGATGAACATAGTGTTGGGCATGAAATGGCTCCAATACATTGGAGAATTTACCCTCAATGTACCTAAAATGGAGATGAAGTTTAAAACTAATGGTAGAGGTTACATGTTGAGGGGAATTGTAGATGGGAGCTTGTGTTCTATCTCTCTCTATAGAGAGAAGAGCAAGAGGAGGGAGAAGGAGGTGGTACAGGAGGAGGCATGTGAGTCAGTGTAGGAGTTTGATTCTACTCATTGCTCCAGCGGTTTGGAGATGGATGACTCATATCAGCATGGGGTAGTTGTGCAGTTTGTGAATAATCCATTATTCGAGGCTGACGTTGGATTGGTTTATGACAATCCTCTCTTCAAGCTTGATGTTGATCTTCCTCTAGGTACCAATACAGAGTTGGGCGATAATCATAGTGTTTGGGATCCTTCTAGTGCATCAGGATTCCAAGCAAGGCTCACCAAGGAGTTTTACAGTGTCTACACGGTGAGGAGTGCCTACAATTTTCTTTTTGATTCACCTGTACATAATTTGTTTCAAATGCACAATTCTAATGCGCACGTGTTGGATAGTTGGTATGATATCTTACCTTGTGCAAATATGGGAAGTAGACCTTGTCAACATTCTGATATTCTTCCCCTTGAGGTTCATACTCCTGAGACACCTGATAGTGAGGTTGGCGTGGTTCATAGTGATTTGTCAGTTGTTCTGATGCTAGTGTTGTAGGAGTTAGTTGGTGATATCAAGGGCATTACATAATTCTTCCCTTGGGACCTAGGTGGAGTGATCTTTCAGAGGATTTTCTTTTGGTAGTTGAGATTTCTTGGGGACAAGCAATTTCAAGGAGGGCAGACTGTAATGTCCCCTTTTTAGCTCGTTCCATTTTCTTGGTATATTAGCCTATTATTTGCCCCTGTAGGCTAATGCAATTGGTTAGAGGGTCCTGTTTGGCAGTTGCCTGAGTGTTTTCTTCTCTAGAGCTCAGTTTGGTTCAGGATTGGCCTTCATTTGGTGATTCAGGACTTAGTTTCACACACTTACTATTTATAGTAAGTTGTCTAGCTAGTGGAGTCTAGTGTTTCTATATATAGTAAAGCACCCAGACATGTGGTGATTTCAGTGTGGATCCCATTTTCAGTTGCTCTGGTGAATTAAGTATTAATGTGCAAAGTTATATCATTTAATTATTATTAAAGGTGACTTTAATAATAATTAATCATTAAAATCATGTTATAAAGTTTATGTTTGCACTTTAAGTCAATGGGGCCATGACACATGAAAAAGGTTCATTAATGATTATTTAAATGGGTGCCCACTTTGAGGAGTTATTTAATAAAGCTAAAGTGCACATTTAATATTATATTTAAATGAATTAAAAGTTCCTTTTTGGGGATCGAGCCTTTTTGAGAAGATTATATAAGGCATCAATAAGAGATATTCGTCATTCATTGTGCATTTTATAAACTTGGCTCTTGTGAGTTTGGCGTGTGAGAGGAGGAAATCTAGGGTTTCTACAATTTCTTGACAATGGAGAATGTGGTATCTTCGTTGATCAACATTCTAAGGTTGTGAGACATCATCTAAAGAT
The DNA here is from genome assembly GCA_007258455.2 of Sequoia sempervirens. NCBI lineage: Eukaryota > Viridiplantae > Streptophyta > Pinopsida > Cupressales > Cupressaceae > Sequoia > Sequoia sempervirens. The sequence goes on from VDFB02000007.1 coordinate 229,271,182, forward strand.
TGCTTAGAGAGTTGGCTTCAACCAAAGGTCAATATTGTGCATAGTTGTGAAGTTTTTGAGAAGAGATTGAAAGGGGAAACGGATTAAACCCTAAGGATGCCATTGCAGATTGAAAACATCACCAGATCATCATTGTTGGGCCATACTTCTACTGGTATAGGCCATACAGAATTTCCTCATTGTTGGTTGTACTGCTTACATGAGGGTGGTGTTTAGAGTTCTAGGTAGAAATGCCTAAGTATTAGTGTTATTGAGTCTTCAATTGTGCACGTCAAAGCTTCTAATATCAATCTTTAGCACTTCTGGGGTGGAGAAATCCTTACTAGCTGCTAGGTGTCCCTTTCATACTGTCTTTAGTTGTTGTTGTACCTATTTCAGACCAGCAACTTATTGTTTGGAGTTCGGGTATGACTTAATATATTTTTAATAAAATGAATACCAATGTGATTTGAATATTTTTTGTACATGCAAACTATGTTTGAAATCATATTTGAAGGTTGATGTTCTTTTTGAGTATATTTTATAATTTTCAAATTGATACATGCTATTGGAACTTCTACATATATTTCCTAGCATCTATCTCATTGAAACATCAAAACATAAAACCTCAAGCAAAAACTTTAAAACCCAAGAAAAAAATATTTAGGCAGTTGCATAGAAATATAACTCTACAACCAGGAGGGTTGTTACAAACCATCACCCATGTAAACTTTGATAAAACAAATGCAAGTGATGCAACAAACAATGGAAAACATGCAAGTGATCACAACAAAGAAAACATACTAAATGGAGGAACTATGTCCTTATCCCTTTGATAGAAGCACATACATGCCACCTTTCCCACCACACTTCAACGTTCCAATCTTTAACAAGTATAAGGGGAAAGGAGATCCACTAGAACACATAAGGGAGTTTAATATTGCGTTTGAGCCTACATACTTGATGAGATTATTTTTCCATGTAGCCTTTTAGAGTAGGCTCTGGAGTGGTTCGCACATCTTCCTCCTGTGATAAGAACATGGAACAATCTAGTTGACAAGTTTATCACACACTTTTCCTATAACATTGAAAGTGACACGACCCTAGCAAATTATGTAGAACCAAACAAAAGGAAGGGGAGTCACATCATTTTATCAAAGGTGGTGAACTATGTCCAACAAATGTCCTTGTCACATACCAGAAAAATAGTTGGTCCCTATCTTTGTAGAAAACCTCAACACAGAAATGATGATTCAACTAAAAATCCATTGTTGCAACACATTTGAAGATGTCATTAAAAATGAACTCTCTATTGAAAAAGCTCTTGTTGCAAAAGGACTAGTCAAGAACTTCAAAGAAAACCAAAACACTCCCAATGACAAGGGTAAATTCTGGTCTAGAAACAAAAATTTCACCAATGATAAGGTAGTCGATGCTAAAATGGTTAACAAGGTTCACTCCGCCATTCACCTTAAAGGTCCTTCCACACAAAACAATCCAACACCAAGTCATTACCAAACAAAAAAACGTAGTCCAAAACATTCAATAGCGTAGAGTTCCCTCATGAGAAAACATGCCAAAATGAACATACACACCCTTAGGGGAACCCATTGAATCAGTCCTAAGGAAACTCTTACTATCCAATGTCATTCAAATTCCAAATATCAAACCATATGAACCAATGCTAGTCAAACCAGTTTGGTGGAAGGACAATGAATTTTGTGAGTATCATCGTATGAAAGGACATAAAACACCATCATGCTAGAGACTTAAAGACCACATTTAGGACCTTATTGAATAGGGTGACATATCAGTGGATAATTCATAAGGAAAATAAATGCTGACCATACCATATTTAAGACTCCCCTACAAGACCATGGGAAAGGAAAATCCTCCACTTTAGGGAACAATACCAATAATAATGCCAATTATACCAGTGTTTCATATGACTATACCATCAATCACATTCGGGCCTTTGATAACCTTGTCACTATCATTACCATCAATAAAAAATCAGAATGTGTCGTTACCACTCATAGAGCTAAAGTGGCCTTGCAAGGGGTCACTTCTAATCCACCATTGAAGATAATATAATATCCTAGACCATCTTGGAAGGACTCTGATGCAAATATCCATTCTTGAGTTACTTCATATATCCCCTGAGCATAAGGCCATTCTAGATAGGGCTTTGTGGGAGACATCCATTCCCACTGACCTAAATGTTAACCAATTTTAGGCCATGGTAGGATACTTAGGTACAACCCATCATGTCACATTTTTTGAGAAATATTTTCTTACACAACAACCAAACCATAACGACCCATTACACCTTGCAGTATACATTAATAAACACAAAATCATATGAGTCTTGGTAGGCGGTGGAGTAGGTTTGAATATATGCACCTTAAAATTGGTCACGACATTGAGATTCTCTAAAGCTTGTATAGATGAGTCTAAGAAAACCATTATCAAGGCTTATGATGATATTGAGCACTTGTCCAAGGGTATAATCATACTTCTTGTAAGAGTCAGACCCACTATTCAAAACATGATATTCCAAGTCTTGGATTTGGACTTACCATACAACCTTCTCCTTGGTCGTCCATGGATTCATTCCATGAGGCTTGTACCTTCCACATATGATCATCAATACCTTAAGTTTCCATACAACAGTACCAAAATCACTATAGCAAGTGATCTCAACCCCTTCCAATATTGCAGTAATCTGAGAGGGACCATTGAACATCAAGTTCCTATCAATTGGGAAGCTTCATCCTCCACTTCATCATATTACATCAATCCATCTTTATTATCCAATTCATCCATTCCATCCACCACGCCTTCCAAACCCAAGGTCCGGATCCATGACACAAGATGTGGTGAATATAACATTGAGATATTATTTTGTGTTGGGAAGTTTCCCACCTCACCGAAATCTTATGGGAAACCTCATCTTATCAAGAAGGAAACTAAACTCATCATTCATAATACTCCTACTACATTCACTAAGTAGGGTGAATTGAGCAAAGAGTCTATAGGCAAGGATATTTCTACATGGATATACAAGGATGAATAAGATACTAATCCTAAGAAAATACTAATTGAGCAATATTCAAAAGGGTTTAGGATCATGAAACAACAAGGTTATGATGGACATAGCAGTCTTGGCTTGAACAAACATGGAATGATAGAACCAATATTACCTCCCCAGTTATCAAAGAACACATGGTTAGGGTATGTACTACCGAAGGAGATTCCTTGTACTAAGTTGCCTTCAAATGAAAATGTTAACGCTTCAAATAAAATCGAGACATCTAAGGAATACCATACTAAAACCAAATCTAATCAATGGGAGTGGAATTCCTATGCATCTAGCTATTATGTCCTAGCTGAGATCTTTCAAGAGCTTGAATTTTTCTCATCCCAAACCAAACCTATGAGTGGTCGTGCTTGGATTGAAACCTTTTGGTATCCTTATGATACCTCCTTTTTTACCATATCCACTCATTCCTTGAACTTTAATGATACTAATGGTGAATTACCCCTTGCCTATCTACAACTCATAGAGTGGGATCAACAAGGACCACCAAGTTTAGACACATTCGAGAATGACAAAGCAATAGATGAGTTCATGGGACTTCGAGAAGGTATACCAAGTTGGGATCATAAAGTTGGTTTTATCATAGAACTTGACAACACAACATACTTTGGAGAGTTTGTCCCACCCTCTAGTCTCAAAAGTGAGAAAAAAATAGAATAGGTCTCTAGGTGAAAACTAAAAGGCACCTTTAGAACAAGAAAAATAAAATATAAAGGATGTATCTGAGGGTAAACACCTCTCTGAGGTTCCCAAGGATGGAGGGTTGGACAGTCTCCTCATAAATCAATAGAGATCACCATTTCTTGTGGAAAAATCAAAAGAGGTCCATCTTGGTACAAAAGATAATCCTAAAATCATTCACTTTGCAACATCTTTGATAATCAAGGAAAACCAGAGTTTACCACTTTCTTCTTAGAAAGACAAATTAATTTTGCATGGTCATACACTAATATTTCGGGGTTAGATCCTTAGCTAGTTCTACATCATTTTCCATTAGTTCCAAATGCTAAACCCGTCAAATAGAAATTGAGAAAAATGCATCCATAGATTGTGCTCCTAGTGAAAGCAGAGTTGAAGAAACTTTTGGATGTTGGGTTTATTCATCCTATAGAATATGCAAAATGGATATAAAATATGGTTTCCATAACTAACCCAATTGGTGGAATCCAAGTATGCACATACTTCAAAGATCTAAACAAAGCTTGTCCTAAAGATGACTTCCCAATACCCAACATTGACATCATAGTAGACCTCACAACAAGATATGAGATGCTATCACTTATGGATGATTTTTCAAGATTTAATTAGTTCATAATTGCTCCTAAGGATCAACATAAAACAACCTTCACATGTGCTTGGGGTACATTTTGCTGGAACACCATGCCATTTGGTCTTAAGAACACTGCAACAACATATCAAAGAGCTATGACCACTATCTTTCATGACTACATGCATACCCTTATGAAAGATTTTTTTGATGAATTATTAGCAAAACCCATATCAAGAGATAGTCATCTAGTAGTATTGGAAAATATTTTCAAAAGATTGGAAGAATACAAAGTCAGGTTAAATCTAAATAAGTGTGTCTTTGGGGTACAATCAGGCAAACTCCTAGGATATATCGTCTCTCATAAAGGTATTGAAGTTGATCCTGCAAAAGTGAAAGCTATCTTGGATATGCCTCCACTGAAAAACATAAGTTAGTTACGCATTCTACAAGGAAGGTTGCAAATTCAAAGCTTTATTGCTCAATTAGTCGATAAATGTCATCCATTTCAACATCTATTCCACAAGGGAGTCCCATTCATATAAACCAATCATTGCCAAGAAGCGTTCCAAAAAATCAAGGACTATCTATTATCTCCTCCCATTCTTATGCCTCATATAAATTGTAGACACCTCATATTATACATATCGATAACCACGTCATTATTGGGGGATTATTAGAATAAATTGACAATGATGGAAAAGAACAAGCTATCTATTATACCAATCACACTTTTGTAGGGTATGAGTTTAATTATAGACTATTGAACGAGCATTTCTTGCAGTTATTTTTGCCACACAAAAGCTTAGAGATTACATGTTGAACCATCGAACAAAACTAGTAGCTAAGATCGATCCCTTGGAATATCTACTCAACAAAGTAACACTAACATGTCGGTTAGAAAAATGGGTCATGATCTTGAGTGAATATGAAATAGAATATGTTGATCAAAGGAAATGAAAGGACAAGTGATAGCCGATCAACTTGCAAATGCACCAACAATGGCAAATCATCCTCTAGTGTGTGACTTTTTTTATGAATCTATCTTCACAATAGAGACTTCTAAAACATGGAAATTGTACTTTGATGGGTCTTATACAAATCATGGTTCAGGAGTTAGTATCCTCTTTGTCACACCTCAAGGGGATTCCATACCTAATTCATACAAATAGTGTTCTCGTGCACAAATAAAATGGTTGAATATGAGGCATTGCTAACAGGACTCTGAATGGATATCAAATGGAAAATCAAGAATCTTCATGTCTACAATGATTCCTTATTGGTTATTTGTTAGGTTAATGATGACTACAACATAAAAGATGAAAAGCTCACTCCCTACAATCAAATGGTCGATAGTTTTATGCAATATTTTGATGTCATCATTTTTACTCAAATCTTGAGGATTCGGAACAAGGTAGTTGATGCAATGGAAACCATTGGATCTATATTGGATATACCTAATAACATGTTGCAATATGAGGTTTTGGTGGAACAACTATTGATCCTCATGTTCGATGTCCCCAAATTTGAAATCATGTGTGAACTTGTTGGTCATAATTCTCCTTGGTACAAATACTTTTACAATTACATGCATGAACAAATTATCCCTCCCGACTTGTCCTCTAACCAATGTAAGACCTTTATTAGACAAGCATCCAAATATGTCATCATCGGTGATACCCTTTATCGCCATAGTCTAGATAGCACCCTCTTAAGATGTCTTGATTCATATGAAGCATAAACGGATTTATACTAGGGACATAATGGTATATGCAGAGCTCACTCTACTGGTCCTACCCTAGCTAAAAATATTATGTGAATGGGATACTATTGGCCTACTATGGAGCGTGATGCCTATAATTTTGTTAAGAAATGTCACCAATACCTGATACATGGATATCTTGTGCACACACCTGCTCAATAACTTCACCCAATTACATCTTTTTGGCTATTCTCTTAATGGGGACTTGACCTTGTGGGAAAGATCCATCCTACTTCTGCCGATGGTCATAAGTTTATCATCACTACAACTAAGTATTTTACCAAATGGATAAAAGTTATCCCAATGAACTACATCATCACTAAAAAAATATCCAAATTCATCCTTAATTGCATCATATGTCAATATGGTGTTCCTCAATCCATCATTACAAAAAATGGTCACCCTTTCAAAAATCAGGAGGTTCTTGAACTATGCGAGCAATTTCACATCCAACACCACTTCACCACTCCATATTACCCCCAAGGTAACAGTGAAGCAATGCGTCTAACAAGACTATCCTTAAAATCCTAAAGAAGATTTTCGATGATGCTAGCCATGACTGGCACATCCAACTTAATCCCACATTATGGGAATATCACACTAGCATTCACACTCCTACATGAGCCACTCCATATTCCCTTGTCTTTGGATCTAAAGATATTCTTCCCATTGAGGTTGAGTTACCATCCTTGAGAGTATCCATGCAACAACTCATTAATGAGGAAGAATATTGTGTATCCCATTTGCATGAGCTAGAGCTATTGGATGAGAAGCGACAAAATGCATTGACCCACTTACAATAATATCAGAATCATCTATGTCATAGCTACAACAAAAGAGTCTAAGTTAGACATTTTGATATTGGTGACTTGGTCCTAAAGGAGAATCCAAAAAATGAAATGGATCAAGAAAAACTTGAAAAGTTTGAACTTAATTGGTTGATTCCTTACATCATAACTACAACCTATGGAACTTGTGCTTATCAACTCTCTACTCCTGAAGGTGAACCACTACCAGAGCCTATCAATAGAATGCACCTTCAGAGGTACTATACCTAGCTTTCAGATAATCCCATAAAAAACCAAGAAAAATACAAAAATATCATTACCATGATGAAAACCTAGTAAATAGGTGTCTTGGTGACACAAAAAAAAAAAAAAAGTAAAGAGAAATAATCTTTCCAATAGTGAAAACCACTTTGGTGGTGCTTTGGATAATTACCATGATGAAAACCTGGCGAAAAGGTGTCATGTATAGTTGGTCTTTGCTCCATCATCTACTATCATTCTATCCGATTTTCCACTTATCCAAAATCCCTCCATAATCCCATCCAATCCTAACAAAAAGTCATTCCAAATGCAACAAGCCTAACCCATAGAATCTTGCTAGGAAACCTAGCACATCATCCAAAAAATTCCTCGGCTTTGTTTCTAGCCTTGCTACAAACCTTGATCCTTTAGTTACATTATCATTAGTGGGATATGTCTTTCCCAATCAACATGTTTTTGGGATGTGTCCTTCCCATAACAACAACACCATCATCATCATCACCAATCAATTGGTTTTCAGCTTGAATACATGCAAGATCATGTTTGTCCTTAGATCCTTGTTCATGCTTACTCACTTGTTTGTGGGTATCTTTCACATGCATTTGTCATGATCTTTATAGTTAACATCCATAAAAAATTCTCACCGGTCTATAATAAAGCTCAGTCACCAGTTTCATGGCCTAAGAATAGTTAACATTTAGTGTCTCTCAATTTCCATATCTATCCATAATGCACATTACCCATCCAATTTCATTCATAATAAGTTGGTCCTATACCTGACTGGGGGAAAATCATTGTCCTAGATTTCTAGATGGGATCTTGGACATGGTATCTAAAGACAACATTCAAAATATTGAAAAATCCAAAAAAAAATCAAAACATTCCCAAAAAAAATATCAAAAAATCATAAAACTTCAAAATCCAAAGAAAAAAAAAATCAAAATCCAAATAAATAAATTAGAAAACACCAAAAACCCCAAAAAATAAGATCTGTGTTAGTCCAAGTGGTTGAACTATGTTGCCTCTATGACTTCACATAAGCAAGTCCATCATCGATGAGCCCTTGAGGATTGGGTTAGTCCCTTAGGTTTTTTCATAGTAAATTATTTTTCCATCCATATCTACATCTTCATAATAAACTATCCATGGTCAAGGTCGATCGAATTGTGTTGTCTTTGGGCTTTACGTAGGTAGGGCCATCATTAATGAGCCCCTGAGGCATTAGGGAAGTCCCTTAGGTTTTTTCATAACAAGGTCTTCATCATCCCAATCACCCATCCCATAATAAATTATCCCTTACTAAGGTTGACATTTTGAGCAGACACAAGCAATTATCAAACAAGAGAACTGAGATTAACCAAATTGTGAAACAACAAGAAAACTATCCAACTAGTCTTCAACCATCAACGACCAATTTCCTAAACATAGGTACCTATCAAATGTCAAAAAATCAAAAAATCAAACCATCAAACATCAAACAATCTTTATTAGCCACCAAACATTCATAGACAAAAAGTTGCATCATCAAGCTCCCTAGGCTTATACAACATGCCTCATTTTTTAAAACAATATTTATTAGCTATCAAATAGTCTTATACAATATGTAGCATCATCAGGATCCCTAGGCTTATACAACATGTCGTATTTCTAAAACCAAACTTTATCCATCAACCTTTAGTCTTAGACAAGATATTGCATCATCGGGCTCCCTGAGCTTATACAACATGCTTCCTTTCTTAAAACCATACATTATCATTATTCAGAATTTAATTATACAATTTGGAAAATTATGTAAATGGTTGTTGACTCATTGGTCTAGTTTGTCTTATCTTTTTATCCGGTTTATCTTTGGTCATGTTACTATGTGCCTCGAGGATCTCCTAAAAGGATTTAGAGGAGTGATGATAGATCATGACCTTTTTCTCTTTCATTTTTGTTTGTAGCTTGTCTTGGAAATATGGCTGGGGAAACTTGGTTCCTTATGTGTGATTAGGGTTCCATTTGGCATAATAAAAATGTCCTATACAAGGAAAAGATAAATCTAATGCTTTTTTTCATTAGGATCAACGTGCTCTGTGGTTACTATCTCACATATTTCGACAAGGTTTTGTGGTCACTAGTCTATGTCATGGCACTCCTTTTTTGTTGTGTGTCTATTTTGCAAGGGATGATCTATCACACCTTGGTCTATGTCATATCTTGGTGTTCATCATCCATTACCATAATAATTTTTGTGATGACAACTATGCAATAAAATAAAAGCTTGATCATCTATTAGCAAGATCTCAAGATAGTAGTCCCAATTCATTTGTTCATTTTCCATCCTCGCCAACTTCTTTTGTACTAACATCCAATCCATTCATCCCTAGACTGAATTTTGAGCCTAGTTGTTCATCACCAATGCACTCACACCTATCAAATTAGCTTATCAATATACTTGCCAAAAAAAATTCAATTTCAATTTGTCAATTTTTTTGAGGGGGCATCATCCTATCCTGCATCCAATGGGGCATATCTTGAGCTGAATTTTTCATGATTATCCTTTGACACAACGCTTGAAATCACATTATTTCAAAGAGGGGGAAAATGTGGACATTTAAAAATGTTCCAAGCCTACAAGCAACATTTTATCATTAATTTGCCTTCTTCCTAGCATAATTAAATAATTTAAATTATTTAATTATCCCCTAATGTCATAATTCTTCTATTAATTAAATAATTATTTATTTTTTAATTAATTCACTTTATCCTTATCCCTCCTTGATTAATTTAAATATATATCAAATTTATTTAAATTATGTCTCTAATTATCCTAATTTCCCTCTATAATTAAATAAATTCTTATTTATTTAATTATTCATTTTCATTTTTCCGTCTTTTTCTTCTATAATTAAATAATTATTTTAATTATTTAATATTTAGCATTTCACCTCTTCTTTTATAATTAAATAATAATTTTTATTATTTAATTATTCATCTCACCATTCCCTAAATTAAATAATTTTTTTAATTATTTAATTTATCTTTTTCTAGCTAAGTCTTATCTCTTATTCTAATTTCTTGATTGCACTCCCTTCTTACTATCCTTATATTTTGTCCTCTCAATTAACCTCATCCATTGATCACCATACCTCATCCTTCAATCCTAACCCTTCATTTAAATTGGGATTTCTATAAAAGCAAGCCATCATCCTCATTTCAAGGCAATATTTATCTATCTTCATCTTGAGATCTAGAGCTATCTTGCATCAACATCAAGCTTATTGAGTACATTGCATACTATAAATATGAGAACAAACAAAGAAAAATGGAGAAGAGCAATGGAGATGAATCAACTATGGCATAGAGATTGAGTATTATTGCATTATTATTGTGATTTCTATTGTCATTTGTGCTTCATTGTTGGATTAGGGTCTTCTTAGCTTGAATTAGGTAGTTTTGTGGTTGCTATTATTGATTCATGCTTATTCCCCTGAATTCTAAACCTTATCTACAGTCTCATTGTACAACATTAAGACATATCAATATCGTGTCTAATCCTATCTCACATTTTACCTTTACAAGAAATGTATCAATTGCACATCATATATTTAATTTGGAAATATTGCATCCATAATCATAGCATGATATTTTTGTCATTTCTCTCTTGTGGAAGTTATTATTGTCTTGCAGGTGATCTTAGGGTGTTAAGGATTTCACCATTAACTCCTACAAGGTGGAATCGATCATTAAGAATTCTCATTCCTACATTATGTTGAAATTTCTATTTATCGAGTATTTAGCATGATTGTGATTTGTTATTTATTCAATAAGATTTATTATACTCACCCTGCTTATGAATATTTATTGAGATGTTCTTTTGTGTGTTAAGGTTTAAATTGCTTGAAAAATTTACAATCTTTATATTGTAGGTGAGTTTGAAGGCATTGGTCATAGCTTTGTATTAATTTATATATTTTATTTAACCATAGTGTTTGTGTTTATGTGTTAGCATACTAAACTCCATTTGTGTACTTGCATTATTTAGCCTTCATTTAGTTGAACAATGTAAGCATGTAGCAATAGGAAATCCCTTCAAGTCAAAAATCATATTTTTTTTGCTTAAGAATATTTCAATTTTTACCTTAGGTAAAACCAAAACGATACTACATTTTATTAAGCATAATTATGAGATCATCCTCAACAACATTGTAAAGTTTATAAATTCTAAGTACATATTTTCTTATAGTAGGTTAAGTTTTATTTTATAGGGAGATTCCCTTTCTAATTTGAGGAGTAATTTTACCACACATTTGGCTTTTAGTTTTTGTCACATTAAAAGGTGTGAATTAAAATGTCAACAAAAACAATGACATTTTATCCTCAAAACTCAAAATCCAAATGTTTTTGTTCTCGAATCCTTTGTCTTCTTATGGAAATTTCTCATTGGATTTCTTTTGGCCCGAACCCATGGAACCTATTAAGCCTCATGAGGACTTCTTTTTCAAATCTATTGGGATAATGTGTCTCAACCTTGCAATTACATAAAGTACTATTAATACATAAGGTATTGTTGATATGTTGATGACGGGGGGCGTGGGAGGATTCCCCCCATGAGGGGTTCAAGGCTTGAGGGTAGCGCCCTTGAAAGGAAATTTTTATTTATATTGTATTATTGTAAATTTGGGCAGTTCATCATTAAGTATTAGATCTGATGACCGATATTTTATTAGCTTGACTTGCCTTAGAAGAAAACCCTATTTTATGAGGGCATTGTATTACGATTGTGTATTGTGATGTATTCTAAGAGTTTGATAGCGGTTGTGTTGCCTTTGCATCTCTGGTTGGTGATACTCCTATGAGAAGCTTGCTTTGCAAGTATAATCTTTGTGATTTTTAAATAATATATTAGTTAACTTTTGGAGTGTGGGTTTTTTCTCCTGAAAGGGTTTTCCCCACGTAAATTGCTATGTTGTGGTATGCATGATATTTATGTTTATTTCTATTTAAGTTTCGATAACTATTAAAGATCTAAAAAAATTTGCATTATTATCCTCTCAAGATTAGTGTATGAAGTTGTTCCACTACCTTAGCTTCCTTACAAGTGGTATCAAATCTTGATCACCTTTGGTTTCAGTTGTGGATTGTTGGGTTTTTTGAACTAATCCAGATTTGAGTGGGAGCTTGTTGTGATGTCCCGATGCGGGCCCCTATCGGAAGGTGACGTAGGTCTGTCCGAGCGGTTTGCCCAGCCATGTGTCCGGGGTCTTCGGCGGGAGTACCTATCCTGGGGATGCCCCCTTAACGCTAAGAGGGGTGTCGTTCAGTACTAGTCCGGGCTTTTGGTGTAACGGTAACTAACTTGGGGTATCAAAGCTAAATCCTGCCATCCTGAGGGTTTAGCACTCTTATGCAGCCAGAAGAGGTTGGGTCACATAGGTATTATACACGCAGGCGAGCCTTGATTGACAGGCAATTGGGTTTGGTCAGGCAGTCGGGAGATATGGCTAACAGAACAGATGTACCTAGAACAGAGATCCCTCAAAACCCTAGGGATCAGGACGATGCAGAGGTTCTACTCGCTCTTAGAGATTTACGAGCAGGTCAACGGCAGTCTAATGATGTATTGCAGCAGTTGACAGTAGCACTTCAGAGATTGGGTACTCCGAGGAGACCGTCACCACATCGTGACGAGGACAGGAGTGATGCAGGATCACGGAGAGCTCCTAGGACAGCTTCGCAGACAGCAGACAGGCCCACTAGGCCTACGTTTGTGAGACAGGAGGCCGATGAGGCTATGGCAGGTGAGGAGCAGGAGGAGTTGTTCGCAGATACACTTATGGCAGCGAACGAGGAGTGGGAGTTAGTACCACTAGATGTCAGAGAGAGGATTTCCTTTAACAAATTTGTTACACAGAGGCGGGAGCACCACAGAGGTCGACAGGATTGGAGACCTAGATACCAGAATCATGACCTGAAACATGCTATGAACAGGCTCAATCTAGCGATGTTCGATGGTAGTGGTAAGGTGACAGCTCAGGCATGGATTAGTAAGCTAGACACATTTCTCACATTACGCCCGATGGCTGAGAGAGATGCTATCAGATATGCAACACTGCATCTTGAGGGGGTAGCTTACGACTGGTGGCACCACGGTATGGTGACCTTACAGCATGACAGGATCACATCATATCAGGAATTTGTGGACAGGTTGGTGGAGCGGTTTGACAGGAAGGATCCAGAATCCTACTTTAGAGACTTGGCTCAGTTGAGACAGAGTGGCAGCTTGGAGTCTTATATTGGTGACTTTCAGAAGTTATCAGTTATGGTTCTGAATATTTCAGAGAGACGATTAGTAGTGCTCTTCATGGAGGGATTGACAGAACCATTGAGAGGCTGGATCAAAGCCTTTGATCCTCCTTCATTATAGGAAGTGATGAAGAAGGTATGTAGTATGGAGTTGGCAGCACCTTCCAGTAGATTCAACTCCAGAGGTTCTTCTTCTTTTAGGGACAATAAGGGCTTTAACAGAAACAGAGAGAAGTCTGATTTTAACAAAGAGAAATCAAATTTCAAGAATGATTCAAAGGGTAAATCAGCAGCACCACCTTTGGATCAAGAGGCCCTTAATGATCTACGCAGGAAGAAGCTTTGCTTCTACTGCAAAGGTCCCTATGACGCCAATCACAATTTTCCTTTGAGGCCTAAGGGCAAGGCAAATCGAGTGATGTGGGCGTATTATGAGGATTCAGAGTCAGAGAATTCCGAACAGCAGGAGAGTTCTGAGGAGTCAGAGCCAGAGGCTTCAGAGCCTAAGGCAGAGACAGAGTCAGAGCTTCAGTTACAGGAGGCACGCTTGTCTAGCATTCAGCAGGAGGGCTCATTCAGGATTCGTGGAGTGTTGGCAGGACAGAGGGTCATTACCCTTCTTGATACAGGAGCCACACACAATTTCATTGATGCTAGATTTTTTGAGAAACGCAGACTCATCACTGAGGAGTTCGAAGGTATTCGGGTTAAGGTGGCCAACGGATACACTCTTAGGTGTGAACGCATGATCAAGGATCTCCCCTTACGCTTGAACAATTATGAGTTCAAGGCTGATTACTACGTAGTGAACATGGGAGACATTGATTTGGTCTTGGGCATGAAGTGGCTTCATTCACTTGAGGAAGTCACTCTTCATCTCAAGGACATGGAGATCCATTTTGATGTTGATGGGAAGACACATATCCTAAAAGCAATTCGGGACAGCAACATCAAAACAATTTCTTTTCGTCGGATGGAGAGGCTCATGCGACACGACATGGTAGAGTGGGCTGCCGAGTGCACATTGGCACCTATACAGGAGGGACAACAGAAGACTGAGTATCATCGGGACATTCAGCAGTTGAGAGTCAAGCATGATAAGGTATTCAGTGATATTCCACCAGGGAGACCTCCAGATAGGGGCATTGAGCACATCATAGAACTCGAGGAGGGCGCTAAGCCCGTTATGATAACTCCTTACAGGCATCCTAAGAGGTTGAAGGATGAGATAGAAAAGATAATAAAGGAGTTACTTGCTATGGGTCACATTCGACCTAGCAAATCACCATTCGCTTCTTCGGTTGTTTTGGTAAAGAAGAAGGATGGAACATTACGCATGTGCATTGACTACAGAGTCCTGAATAAGAGGATGATTAAAAATAGGTATCCAATACCTTGTATAGACGAGCTTATTGACGAGCTCCATGGTGCATGTTATTTCACTAAAATAGACTTACGGTCGGGGTATCATCAGATCAGGGTTCGTGAGCAGGACATCGAGAAGACTGCCTTCCGTTGTCATTGTGGGAACTTCGAGTTCATAGTGATGCCATTTGGGCTCACTAATGCACCAGCTACATTTCAGTCCACGATGAATAGGGTTTTTCATTCACTGGTGAGGAGATTCGTATTGGTCTTCTTCGATGATATCCTTATTTACAGCAGGACTTGGCAGGAGCATTTGACTCACTTGGAGACCATGTTGAGTATTCTGGAGAGGGAGTCCTTGTACGCCAAGGAATCCAAATGTGATTTGGGGATGACTGAACTGTTATATTTAGGTCACATTATCAGTGCAGAGGGAGTGCGATGGATCCTGAAAAGATCCGCGCTGTTATTGACTGGCCTACACCAGCAAACCTGACACAGTTGAGAGGGTTTCTAGGTTTGTGTGGGTTCTATCGCAGATTCATGAATGGTTATTCACGACATGTAGCCCCTATGACAGATTTACTGAAGAAGGGTGCATTTATTTGGACTCCTGAGGTACAGGAGTGTTTTATGAGATTTAAGGAGTTGATGACTACATGTCCTGTGTTGGCACTACCTGACTTTTCAAAGCCTTTCGAGCTTCAGTGCGATGCATCAGGAGAGGGCATTGGTGCGGTGCTTATGCAGGATGAGCACCCTATTGTATATGAGAGCCGTAAACTCAGAGGGCCAAAGAGACTTTACAGCATTTACGATAAGGAGATGCTCGCTATAATGCATGCCTTAGCAAAATTTAGACAATATCTTGTTGGCAGCAAATTTTGCATCAAAACTGATCATAACAGTTTGAGACACTTCTTGGGACAGCGAGATCTCAATGATCATCAGCAGAAGTGGGTTAGTAAATTGCAGGCCTATGACTTTGATATCTCGTATATCAAAGGTACACAGAACGTAGTAGCTGATGCTCTTTCACGCAGGCCTCATTTGAGCTCTATGGTTCACATTTCAGAGGATTGGAGGCATATGATTGTGGCAGAGTATGCCAAGGATACTTGGGCCTCCAGCATTGTTAAGGGATCGACGATTGATACCAGGTACATGCTTGTGAATGATTTGATCATTTACAAGAACAGGATATATTTGATCCCAGGTTCAGAGGTGAAGAACATTGTCATGCGAGCCTTTCATGACGTGCCTACAGCAGGACATCCCGGGTATTTCAAAACCTATAGACAGATACGGGAGAGATTCACATGGAAAGGACTTAAGATGTTCTTCAATACGTGCGAGTGCCCTGTTTGTCAGGAGAACACGTACCCAGATTATTGCAGCACTTCGATTCACGGGAAGTGAATGCCTCGATGGACTTTATTACGGGCTTGCCTAAAGCCCAAGGACGAGATTGCATATATGTAGTTGTGGATCGGCTAACGAAGTATGCCCACTTCTTTCCGATTACCACAACCTACACAGCTACACAGGTAGCATAGGTATTCTTTCGTGAGGTGTTCAGACTACATGGGTTGCCTCGGAGCATCGTGAGCGATAGAGATAGTCAGTTCTTGAGTCACTTCTGGCAGGAGGTATTCAGACTCTGTGGGACCGAGCTTACACCGAGCACCAGTTACCACCTGCAGACAGATGGACAGACGGAGATAGTGAATAAGTGGGTGGAAGGTTACCTCCGAAATTATATTGCAGGGCAGCAGAAGGCGTGGGTCAAATGGATTCATTTGTGTGAGTATTGTTACAACATGACATTCCATATGACCATTCAGATGTCACCTTTCATGGCGTTGTACGGTTATGAGGCCGAGTTTTTGGATTTGCTCTGAGTGACAGAGAGTGCCGAGTGCTAGAGACTTGTTGCAGGAGAGTCAGGATACTATGAGGGCTCTCAAGGAAAATATCGCCAAGGCACAAAATCAGCAAAAGCATGCGGATCAGAAGAGAACAGAGAGGCATTTTGAGGTGGGTGACATGGTTTATCTTATGCTGCAGCCTACCGTCAGTCCACTCTTAGGAAGAGTGGGTCAAAAGCTTAAGCCACGGTATTACGGTCCTTTCAGGATCCTGAGATGAGTTGGAGAGGTGGCTTATGAGCTTGAGCTTCCGGCAGAGAGCAGGGTACACAATGTTTTTCATGTATCACGCCTCAAGAAGGCGTTGGGACACCGTGTGGTACCATCTGCAGTTCTACCTCCCTTAGATGATGAGGGAAAGTTGATTCTAGTACCTGAGTCTATCCTGGAGTACAGAGAGAGACAGTTGCGTAGGAGGACTATCAGGGAATATCTAGTGAAATGGAGAGATTTGCATGTGGAGGATGCTACATGGGAGAGCGAGGATATTCTGCAGCATCCAGAGTTGAGATTGCTTGAGGACAAGCAATTTCAGGAGGGGCGGATTGTCATGTCCCCTTCTAGTTGACATCTCTCAAAGCATAGGATTAGCCTATTATGCGACCCTCGTAGGCTGATAGGATGGATAGAGGGTCTTGACGGAGCTTGGCTCAGCTTTAGTTGTTAGTATTTGATCAATTGGCTTTCGTTCGGGCTCATTCGGACACTTTTAGCCTGAGTTGCTATTTTTAGCAATATCTGGCACTCAACGAGGCACCCCTGCTATTTTTAGCAGTATGGATTGATTAGGTGCAGAATCATCCACTTAGTCACCAGCTTTAGACGGTTCGTAAATCAGACTCATTTCGAGGGAGATATTAATATTTAATTGATTAATTAAATATTAATCATTTGTGGAGCATATGTTATAAAGTTATAATATTTTAATATTATAACTTAAGTGGACTGATGAAGGGGTCGCCCATCATGGAAGGGGCCATTTGACGATTTTAATTTATGATTAAAAATTTGGCTGGAGACTATTGAATAATTAAACAATAAAAGTCAAATTCTTTTAATGATCCCTATCTTTAAGGAATTCGCACTTTTCATGAGTATAAGGCATTTTCATTGGAATTCGAGCCATTATGTTATTTGTGAATTGAAAATTGATCAAGTCTTGACCAGAGCATGGAAGCCAAGGGTTTCAGTCTCATAGCATTGGGGAACGAGCCATCTCCAGTGAAAGCAATTCAGAGGGTGTGAGATATCATCCGATTTATTGCCAGGCAAAGAGGTTTCTTCATTCAGAAGAAATTACAGAGCTTCACAGTTGTTTTACATTCAGGGTTTTGGTTGAGGAATACATCCAGAAGGGTTTCATTTACCTAGGCGCCTATTACCTAAGTTCCAGATAGAGCACATTTGAGCCGTACTTTAATTGAATGATGTTGTCATAGCCGTACCATCATCACAGCAGGGTTGTACTAGCAGCAAGGGCCGTACTTGTTGTCTTGAGAAAAGCGCTTGGATTTTTGGCCTCTAGTCTTCACCAACAGGGGCACCTTTTTACCTGGCATTGTTTTGGATCTTCTGACGGAGGGAGAAAGGGTTATCTGTTGCAGCCGTACTAGATCAAGGACATTTCCAACTTGCTGCAAATCAAGTTTTTTAACAACATTTTTTCATTATCTTGTATGCATGTTAGAGATCTTCTATTGTAGCCTTCTAAAACGAATAATAAGATCATTGATTAGTTATTTCAAGGGTTTACTGCCTCAATATCCGTTTATTTGAATTTATACAAATTTCTTGCAAAAATCGCATTCTTTATTATTCATGCAAAAACCACAAAAAAGACAAAATACATCAAAAATAAGCAAAAACTGTCAGAATCAGAAAACAGGGGAAACAAGGGTTTCTACAGTGGTATCAAAAGCCCGGACTGGTAGTGAACGGCACCCCTCTTAGCGTTAAGGGGGCATCCCCAGGATAGGTACTCCCGCCGAAGACCCCGGACACATGGCTGGGCAAACCGCTCGGACAGACCTACGTCACCTTCTGATAGGGGCCCGCATCGGGACATCACAACCCACCATGCTCCGCAAGTCTCGACCTCGAGACCTCCAGCTCTGATACCAAGTTAGTTACCGTTGCACCAAAAGCCCGGACTGGTAGTGAACGGCACCCCTCTTAGTGTTAAGGGGGCATCCCCAAGATAGGTACTCCCTCCGAAGACCCCGGACACGTGGCTGGGAAAACCGCTCGGACAGACCTACGTCACCTTTCGATAGGGGCCCGCAACGGGACATCACAACCCACCACGCTCCGCGAGTCTCGACCTCGAGACCTCTAGCTCTGATACCAAGTTAGTTACCGTTACACCAAAAGCCTGGACTGGTAGTGAACGTCACCCCTCTTAGCGTTAAGGGGGCATCCCCAGGATAGGTACTCCCGCCGAAGACCCCGGACACATGGCTGGGCAAACTGCTTGGACAGACCTACGTCACCTTCCGATAGGGGCCCGCATCGGGACATCACACTTGTGCAGAAATGCTTTGTGATCTTCCTACAGGAATTTTTAGATGCAAGTTCATCAGGGAGAATAGAGGTGGATAAAAAAGAATTAAATAATTTTGAAATGTGGAAGTTGAAGATGGAGGATCTGTTGATAGATCAAAATCTGTGGGATTCTATTGATAAGAATGTTTCAAGGCATGCAGACCCTACTCAGGATACTCAATATGATGTTATGGACTATAAAGACAAGGGTCTAATCAAATTGTGCTTGGAAAACTCTATTTTAATCAATGTTGGTCGTAGTAAAGTTAAAATTAGGTTTCCTAATGGTAGAATAATAAGGATTAATGGTGTGTTGCATATCCAGGTAGTTTAGCATGAAATTTGTTATAATCCATGAGAAAACTAATAGATGCAGGTGTGTAGGTAGTATTTTTTGATGCAAGATGCAAGATGGTTAGAGGTTCTATGGTGCTTGATAGAGGTGTCAGATATGGCACATTGTATAAGCTTGATGCATGCACTATTGAGTTCAATAGTACTATGAAAAAAAAGTTTGTGGAAGAAGTGAGGGTTTCACCTTTGGTAGATGGTCATGGCTTTTGGGTACCCAAGGGCGCTCTTTCTTTTGAATCAAAGTTACCTGTAGAGAAAACTATGTTATGGCACCAAAGATTTGGCCACATTGGAGAAAAAGGTCTAAGGACCTTGAAAAATAAAAACCTTGTTGAAGGGTTATCTTATTGTAATCTTGAATTTTATTTCTGCGAGCATCAAGTATTTATGGAAAATAAAACCGTGTTCAGTTTTACTCAAGTCCTCATTTTTCTTGTGGTGTATTGGATCTTATTCATTTTGATGTGTTTGGTCCTGTAGATGTTCCTTCAATTGGTAAATCCACATATTATGTTTTATTTATTGATGATTATAGTAGGAAGACATGGGTATACTTTCTAAAGAGTAAACCTGAAGTTTTTAGTCAATTTAAAGAATTTAAAGAAATGGTTGAGTTGAAATTTGGAAAGAAAATAAAATGTTTGATGAATGATAATGGCATTGAATTTTTCTCTAATGATTTTGACAGATTCTATAAAGATTGTGGTATTCATAGACAAAAGACAACTTTGCATTCTCGACAACAGAATGGAGTCACAAAAAGAATGAACAGGACACTAATGGAGAAGGCTAGGAGTATGTTGAGTGGTGTTGGTCTAGAACAAAGGTTTTGGGTTGAAGCTATTTCCACTTCTTGTTACCCAATTAATAGGTCTCCTACATCAATTGTTTTTGATAAGACACCTATAGATGCATGGTTGGGCCATAATCCTTCGCTAAGACAACTTAGAGTTTTTGGTTGTGAGGCATATGCACATGTGCCAAAGAAGAAGTAGAAAAAGTTGGAGAAAAAGGTTGTGAAGTGTATTTTCATCGAATATAGTTATGGTGCGAAAGGATACAAGCTTTGGGATCCTATTGCACAAAAGGTAATATATAGTAGAAGTGTTGTTTTTAGAGCAACTAAGCCTTCTTCTATTACATTGCAACTAGAATAAAGTAAACAAGAAGATGTGATTTGATTTCCTTCTACACTTGAGAAAGTTGAATTGAGGCCCATGGATAGACAAGAAGTTGAGGAGAGCTCATCTAGCTCTGGATCTTTAGAAGAGGAGGAAGAACTTCCAATTCACCTTGTTCATAGATCTACAAGGCATAGACAACCACCTAAAAGGTATTCACATGATGATTGGAGATGTATTTTTTCTTTGAATACTAACACGGATGAACCTAGATCAGTAGAAGAGGAATTAGGTATGAATGATGTAGAATCCTGGAAGATTGCTATGGATGAAGAAATGGAAGCTTTGAAAAAGAATGATACATGGGATTTTGTACCATTTCTTGAAGGGTGAAAACCTATTGGTTGTAAATGGGTGTTCAAGAAAAATATTGGTTCAAATGGAGGTACTGAGAAGTACAAAGCAAGGTTGATTACAAAAGGTTACTCTCAAGTTGAGGGTGTTGATTATGGTGAGATTTTTTCTCCTAGTGCAAAAATGACATCCATTAGATTTTTGTTTTCCATTGTTGTTGCTTTTGATTTAGAGGTTGAGAAAATGGATGTGAAAATTGTTTTCCTTCATGGTGACTTGGAGGAGGATATTTATATGACACAACCAGAGCACTATGTGGTGAAAGGTAAAAGTAAATTGGTTTTCAAATTTAAGAAATCTTTGTATGGCCTAAAACAAAGTCCTAGGATGTGGTACCATAAATTTGATAAATATGTGTTGAGTTTGGGATTTGAGTGTTCTAAATTAGATCATTGTGTTTATTGTAAAACTAATGGTGGTCATTTCCTATTTATTGCATTATATGTTGATGATATGTTATTTATCAGTAGAGGGAAAGGTATGATTTTAGAATTGAAATCTCAAATTGCTGCTAAATTTGAAATGAAAGATCTTGGTTCAACTAAAAAAATTCTTGGGATGGAAATTAAAAGAGATAGAGTGCAAAAAAAGCTATGACTTGGCCAAAGTAAGTATGCCAATTCAATTTTATAGAGGTTTTATATGCAATATTGTAGACCATTATGTGTTCCTATTTCACCTGGAACAAAGTTATCTATTTCAAATTGTCCAACATCCCCATTATAGATAGAATACATGATTAGAGTGCCTCACCAAAGTGTAGTTGGAAGTTTGATGTATGTTATGGTTTGTACTAGACCAGGAATTTCCCAAGTAGTGGGAGTTATTTCTAGATATATGTTTAATCTTGGTAGAGTTCATTGGGATACAGTTAAAAAAAAATTAGATATTTGCATGGTGCCTCAGATTATTCCTTATGTTATCATAGTAATATGACTGAATATCATATTTCCCTTGATATTCATGGTTATGTGGATTCATACTGGGTAGGTGATGTTGATAGCAGACAATCCACCAATACTTATGTTTTTACTTTGTTTGGTGGTGTGATTAGTTGGATGAGTAAGTGATTGGCTATGGTTGCTTTGTCCACTATTGAAGCTAAGTATATGGTAGCTAATCATGCTTGTAAAGAAGCCATTTGGCTTAAGAGACTATGTTCAGATATTGGAATAAAACAAGGTGCAGTGAAAATTTATTGGGATAGTCAGACTGTGATATGTATAGCTAAGAACTTGGCATTTCATGCCAAGACCAAGCACATTGATGTACAGTATCATTTTGTTAGATATATGGTCAAAGATGGCAAGGTGAAGTTGGTTAAGGTAAAGACTTTGATGAATGTTTTTGATTCTTTAACTAAGCCTATGAGCACAAAAAAATTTAGATGGTGTTCAAAAACTATGGGCCTTTCAGCCCCTAGCAATTAAAATATGATGTTTATACACCCTCTCATTGCTTTTGTAAGGTGTTCGACAAGTGGGAGATTTTTTGGAATAATTTGTCTCAACCTTTCAATTACATAAGGTATTGTTGATACGTCAATGATGGGGGGGCACAGGGGTTTTCCCCCATGAGGGAATCAAGGCTCAAGGGAAGTGCCCCCGAAAGGAAAATTTTATTTATATTTTATTATTGTAAATCTAGACTATTCATCATTAGGTCTTAGATTTGACAACTGATATTGTATTATCTTGACTTTCCCTAGAAGGAAACCCTATTTTATGAGGGAATTGTATTACAACTATGTATTGTGATGTATTATGAGAGTTTGATAGCGATTGTGTTACCTCTAGATCTCTAGTTGGTGATACTCCTATGAGAAGCTTTCTCTGCAAGTATATTGTAATCTTTGTGATTTCTGAATAATATATTGGGCAACTTTTGGAGTGTGGGGTTTTTCTCCTGAAAGGGTTTTCCCCACACAAATCACTATGTTGTGGTATGCATTATATTTTTGTTTATTTTTGTTTAAGTTTCTATAACTATTAAAGATCTGTAAAAATTTTGCACTATTCTCCTTTCAAGATTAGTGTAGGAAGTTGTTCCACTACCTTAGCTTCCTTACAAAATCTTACAAAAAGTTCAAGGAAAAGTGCATAGCATAGTTATACCTTAGCAATATTCTTGAATCCATGATTGAACCTCCTATCATTAATAAAACTATGATTTAACCAAAAGCTCTTCCAAGTAACCAAGACAATCAACCATGATTCCTCCACCTATTTCCTATAAGAAACCAAGAGACAACCATACAATTCCCATTGTGCCTCCTAAGATCAAACAAGTGTATAAAACTAAAGAGAAAGTGGTTGAAAAACCCTGGATGGTTCCTTATGTTCCTCCCTTGTGGGAAGAAAAGAAACCAATGGTTGATAACCCGCTCCTACACCATCACCGCTTGAAAATCATGCAAAAATAAATTGAAATGTTAAAGAGTGTAGGCGTAGACATCATGCTATTTCTCATCAGTTAAAAGAAAAGAACAAACCAAAAAACTAGGGTCAAAATCTAGCTCAAACAAAGTATGATGATTCTCCACCTTTGCCACAACAGCAACATGAAACCTCAATGGACACTATCATTAGACCTCCTTCTATGTTTAACTTGGATGATGATGATGAGATTTTTAAGGTTGATGAGGAAGTGCATAATGAGATGAATTTATTATTTTCCTCTTCCATGAGATTAGATGAGAATAATCGTAATGATCCTCCTAAAAAGAGTGCATCACCATGTGTTGAACTTGGTGATTGTCCTAGTATGGCACTCATTTTTTCCCCTTTGGCTAGTTATCTACCTTATGTATATGATGAAAAATATTGGGATGTGGACAACTTGCTTTAGGTTGGCTCACATGTATCATACTTGCTTTGTTTCTTTCTATGTTCTTTGTGTGATTGCATGTACATAATATGATCCTTTGTATTGTGTTGCTTGGTGTGTCTTTATGTTTGTGAGTCTACTTTGGATGGCCCTTATCACTTCATTGGTGCAAGGATGCAAAGGAATCAAATCTATTGTGACATTATTTTATTTGTATCTACATTCTTCTATATGTCATAACCATTGTCCTTTCACTTGTCTTGTGTTTTCCTTTTGGGGATGATGCAAAGCATTGAGACATTTAGGTATCCTCCATATTGACCCAAATGGATTGTTTGTCTTCTCTCTCTATGTTTCATTCTTCCTTTGAAGCCATAGTTCCATGAGATATTTGTGGAATGATAACAATTCCAAGCTCTATTATATCACTATAGCAAAGACATACATTGACCCCAAATTGGTAGATCCCTTATGTGTTATCTTAGGATTGTATATGGGGGGAAATCTCATTTCCATGACGTAGCTTCATTTGGAAACATATGGTTGGCATAGATATTTCCCAATAAGCTCCCATATATTGGCCTTTATCATCTTCTACTTTAAAGTAATTTCTCACAACATGGTGTTTAGCAATTTATTTAAAGTGGGGGGCATTATGCCTCCTACTTGTTGCTTGCATAATGACATGACTTTATTCAAAGTGTGGTCTTCTCAATTCACATGATGTGTCTTCTTGGTTGTGATATCAATTGGGTTTTATTTCCTTCAAAAGTGTGACCTTTCTTGGCATATGATATTCCTCTTAGTAGTAATGATATGGCTTGCATTCCCTAAGGTGTGAATCTTTATCCCTTGATTAGTCCTCTATATGTGGTGATATCAAGTGTTATGTTCCTTGAGGTGAGACCTTTCGTGAACTAAGAAAAACCCATTTGACTATCCTAAACTAAATCTTGGACACCAAGCATAATACAACTTGCTTGCTAGTGGTGGCTTGTCATAAGTGTCTAACATAATGTTGCTTGCTAGCCTTGTGAAACCTATGACCATCTTGTGTGGCACCTTATCAAAGTTATCAAGGAGTATAAATTTTGGTTTGGTTGACGTATGTGAACCTACAAACCTGGCATGACTTTCCCATCTACCACCTTTTTGTGAGTTCACACCTTGTAGACCTAGTGTTTGTTTCTCACTCTATTGCCTTGGGGCTCACCTAGTGTATATCAGACTACACTAGCCCTTGTGGGAATATCTTTGGACAAACAACTTAGGCTTGATCCACACCTTTTGGAAAAACAATTGAAGCTTGATCCACGCCTTCTTCCTCTTTGCATTAATTTTGACATTGTATGATTATGTATCTTGTTTCATTTTTGCATGCATGTGTCTCTTTGTGCCTTTGTTGGTTTACCATGGGATCTTAGATCCTATGGGCTTGATCATCCTCCTTGATCCTTGTTATCTTATCTTTCCAACAATTGTACAATTAGACCTCTCTTGACTTATGTGTCTACTTTACTGTGAGTTTGAGTGTGGGATCATACTCTCACTAAAGTGGGGGCTAAATGTAGTGTAGAAAATTATACACCTTTACAATTTCACACTATGCTTGCATCCCCTTAATTAATTGGACTTAATTAAGCTTATAATTTACCAAATTATGCATTCTAAAGCCTTATTATTCTCGTTTTCCGAAAGGGAAACCTATATTAAACAATTACCAACATTAATTTAAACACCTTGGAAATTGTGTGTCTTGGATTTAGGTCCTAGGACCCATTCACCCAAGGGAGAATTAGTCCCTTGTAAGTGCCAAACCTAATTTTTAATATGTTTTTGGTGGCATTTTAATGATTCAAATTCAAGTTTCAAATGTCAGCTTTTCAAATCTATTTTTTGAGAAATTAGATAAACACCTATAAATACAAGGTATTTTTATCAACTCAAATCTAAGACTTTTGAAGGATCAAATATTATTGTCAAGAGCATTGAAGAGCAACATTATTAGTCATATACAACAACAATCAATACTATATCATCATGTCAAAGTTCATGTGTGTTCATGTCATCTTATAAAGGCTAATATGCATTATTGATCCTAAAGTATCCAAGCATTCAAGTATCCAACAAATCAAGAAAATCAAGATCAATTTCCTTGGAGTGATGTGTTAGAATTCAGTCCTCTAAGGATAACCATTAAGGGTTTGGTGAGTTGTAGCATATCTTTTTTCATTCATCATTCCTTTCATGTATCATCATTTCAATATCAAGGTTTAGTTACCAACATAGGGCTTGACTAAGGCAAACCCCCATTCACCCAAAAACAAACATTCTTCTCTTTGTATGTGCAGATTTACAAGTGAAGAAGGATTGAAAGTTAATCAAAAGAGAAATTTTATAAAGTTGTCAAAGTTATCATTGTTTTCAAGTTACGAAAACTCATTCAAAATTTATTTCCGACTTTCCAATAGTCAAACCTAGAGAAATCATAAGCTTAGATCCATTATTTGAGGACTACAAAATCATATTTTGGATCCTTACACTAGGACCCATTCACCCTAGGGTGAGTCAATCCTGCTACAGAGCTCAAAACCTACTTTTTAGGCTAGGTGCACACCATTATGCCCTTCTTAGATCTGCTTGCAAATTATTGTTTTCATTTATGTTATCATAACATTATGCATTTCAAGTGTTAGGTCTTGCAATTTAGTTCATGCATTTGAAATTATCTCCCAAAAGTGTCAATCAATCATTTCTTTCATAAGAAAACAACAGACCTTCCTAATAGGGTTGACTCACCTCAAGGTTGAAAGTCAATCCTATCCTTAGGAGATCTCTTTTTCTAATGAAATTAGGAAAAGGGTAAGTGGTTTTAAACCTATAAATCATTCCATTTATCACCCACACATTTACCCCACTTATTCTTTATTTCACTGATAAAACCATTTAAAGATTCAAAAGACAAAGAATATGAAAGGGTCGTCGCATATGAAAAGGCAAGTAGACAGAGTGGAAAGAGTTTGCCAAATAAGTGAAATAGGAGGGGGACACGATGACTACATGAGGAGGGAAATAGACAAGTTGGGCAATGTAATCAGTGATAAGATCAGGATTTAAAATGTAAATCATTAAACATAAACCCTAAGACCCTTAATTAAGCAATAGAGAACAAAGAAAGCATAAAAACATGAAATAATGCAACATAGTTACCAAAGTCTTCATGCCTCCATTGATTCACCTCTATTACCCTTCCATGTTGCTAGAATGCAATTGATGCCCTCATATTATAAGGATGCAACAATAGCCCAATGTCTATGACAACAAAATATTGAAGTATTATTGTCTCTTAAGCATAAATTCTAGATCCTCCAAAATGACAAGGGTAGACACCTTTTATAGAAAAGACAAATTTGCATATATGACAGAGATTAAATGATTTTAATTTCAATCAATGATTCAAATTAAATGATACAAAACGAGATAAGAATAAGACTGATAGAGGAACTAAATAATTCTAAAGAATCATTTATTTCAACAAGGAAAGTGGAGAAATAAATAATGGAAACATTATTTAAATCTTAGACGAAAAAGGCAAGTTGTCTTATTGATTAAAAAGCAATTTTAATTCAAAAAGTGGGAGAAAAGGTAACTTAGTGAGTCATAAATTAAATAAGATTTAATCAATTTATGGCAGAAAAGGATAACATGAATAATTAAATAATTGATATAATTATTTAATTATAGTAGACAATGGTAAATAATTAAATAAATATGAATTTATTTAATTATAGAAGACAAGGACATTAGTGACGCAATTAAATAAATAACAATTTATTTAATCAATCAAAAGAGGAAATATGAAGATAAAATGAATTAATAAAATAATTAAAATTATTTAATTAATAGAAGACTTATGACTTTAGACAATAATTAAATAATCAAAATTATTTAATTATGAAGGATAAAAGGGAAATTAATAAAGTCGTAGGCCTAGGATAATTTTTAGTGTCTACATTTTTCCCCTCTTTGATACAATATCGTTTATTGCGTTGTGTCAAAGAAAAATCAGTCAAAACATGCCCTAGTGTAAACAGGACGAACCTATGCCCCTTTGGAAAAAATTTGCAAATTTTTGAAAATTTTCAAAAAAAATTGGAAATTATTCTGATAAGTCAATTTAATAGTTAGGAATGCACTAGTGATGAAAGATATGATTTTCAATACATTCGAGATGATGGTATTAGGCTTCCAGACCCTTTAGCAAGTGCAGTCAGTACAAACCCTAGGGAAAACCCTAAAAGTTGGATGGCTAAAAATAGAAATTAGAGTGTAAAACTCCTCATTTGTGCATTTTGACTTTGGAGATTGAGGAGCTCTGAGAGAACCTAGCTACCAAAATGTCACTTTTTATGCATGTCAATCACTGTGGATACCACATTTGCACCTTCCGATGACCAAAGGGCATAGGGGACTCAATAAGTACCTCTTTTGCTTTGTCAATTTTTGATTTACAAGTAGTTGTAGTGAACTCGGTTCACCGCAACTACTATCGTGAGTGATGCAATTGCTCGTGATTCGCCACAAGTGTGAAGATCACACCTAGGTTAGGGTTTAGGTCAATTGTGATGCACCACAAGTGTTTCAACACTGTATATTCTGTTAGAAATGATGCAATCATGAATGTGTGACACAAATGATTAGGGAAACAACGCTAGTGAAATTATGAGCCGCAATTGTTTAGGGAAATAACACAATTGACCACTGAGACATATTTGCTAAGGCATGTGATGCAAGTGATTTTTGGAAACACAAATGTATAAAATGAGATGCAACTGAAATTTTATTACGCAATTGTTTGTTAATGCGACACAATTGACTGTTTAAATTTTTTCCCCAGTTTAGGATGAAATTCCTTATGTAATTTGAGTTTGATAGGTTTGACTAGTGTTTTGACTTGATGCAATGCTTTGGATTTGTGACTGTAGGTTGTACTTGATCCAATTTACATTAGGGAGTCCATACCTTCCATATTTTGACTTTGGGATCAGTTGACTAGCACTAAGAAGCACCAGCTGTGACACCTAGGATTGTATCATGTGACATACATGCCTATTATTAGGGAAAAAAGAGGGTTGTTGAGTGCACTTGTAGAGAGGTGGCACTCAAAGACGTACTCATTCCACTTCCTAACAAGAGAGGCTATAGTGACATTGGAGGATGTGTACTAGATTTTGAGGCTATCGATCTAAGGAGAGTGGGTGAGGAATGACCCCAGGTGAGGATATAAGGTCCTCTAAGATTACTATGTGTACGAGGACATCAAATATCTTAGCGTGGAGAGCTATGAGATCAGGTGGGAGTGTCTGGAAAAGAGGTATGAGCGATGGGATTACATTTTGTGTACACTTATTGTCGAGATAGTCATTCCAGATCATCAAGGACATGGATTTCTAGTCGGATGGGGCAAGATACTAGTTGGGATGATGTGGGATGGGACGGTCTATGCTTGGGGGCCTTTTCTGCTAGCAATGCTCTATTTATAGTTACATGACATTTCCTATCGGGATTGTCAGTCTATGAGTTGTGAAGTGATTTTACTAATGGTGTGGGCCTATGAGCACATTGTTGTGTTTCGTCCTCCAGTCAAAAAGCAGTTAGGAGCTAGTATGTCGTATGTGTACCTATATGGCAGCTTCATGACCCAGACTCGTATTGGGGACACAATCTATTGGAGACATGAGATAGATGTATTGGTCAGCTTCATATGGAGGTCATACAGGGATTGTGCACAATAGCCATATGAGGACCAACATTTTTCATGGTGCAGGCAGGCTAGATATTTGATTTGACGAACAGTCTAGTCTCAACATATTATTGAGAAGTATCTGCCAAAGTGAGTTAGGAGAAAATTTTAGGAGGTGCAAGATGTGCGTCGAGGGATAGCAGAGTTCACACGATCCTCACGTGAGGTTTCACCATGGGTTCAAATGATTGTAGTGGTGATAAAAAAGTAGGGGATATACGCATTGCAACCAATGTAGTGGATGTGGAGGGGAGGTCTAGCAAATCCAAGGACCCTAGTTGAGTATGATACCTAGTGGTCCATTCATAAGCCAAAGTCATACATAGATCCAAATCATTTGATGCTCATAGAGCGTCGAGGTAGGGGCCCACTAGGCTGAAGAGAGGACTGAGGACAAAGAGATGGAGGGAGAGGGGGTGACAGAGGACAGGGAGGTGCGAGAGGAGATGATGGAGGAGATGGGAGAGGTGGGGGTAGAGGAGGGCAGGGAGATAGTGGGCACCACTCTCACCGATTAGAGAGGAGAGAGTGGAGGAGAGAGCCGAGGGGGAGAGAGTAGAAAAGGAGAGGGTGGTCGAGGAGAGGGTGGAAGAGGAGATGGTGGAAGAGGATGTGCCACTTCTCGAGATGGGACAGGAGGATGTATCCATGGAGGAGGTCCTGGTATAAGAGAAGCACCAAGAGGAGGAGAGATAGGAGGAGGGTATGGGAGAGGCAGAGTGGGTCCTCTGAGAGAGGATAGTCATGGGTGAAGATGTGGAGGTTGGACTGGATGAGGTTCCTATCAGAGGCAGGGACAAATCAATAGACTAGAAGATAGCTAATCCACAAGCACAGTTATAGTAGGCTACAACTAGGATCTAGGTATTGGAGGCCAAGGTGGGGGCACTAACGACAGAGAGAGATGTAGCACTTATCAAGAGCCAGCAGGCAGACCAGTGAGTTCTATATTTTATTGCTATCTCTGTAGTGGGTTGATTGTAGAAATAGTTAGAGAGGTTTCCAAGGCCGCTAGGAGGGAATAGTATTAAAGAGACTTATATGAGGCTGAGGTACCCCTTGAGTGCAGAGCATCAAGCATATCAGAGCCTTTGAGTAGTGGCATGTCTCATAGCCGACACTCACATAGTAGGTCACAGAGTAGTGGCGGGGTTTGAAGGCCGACATAGATAGGGCCATATGATAGACCACCTTTAGAGCACAGGTCTTTAGGGTCACCTCAATGAGAGGGTATGCCATCACCACGGCATTCGCTAGGGAAAGATGAGGGTAGCTCGGGCTAGGAGCATATTTTGACATGTGTATCTGGACACTTATATTTTGACCATTAAGCAAGTATGAGCTCTATTTTTGGGATATATGATACATCTTAACATTGTAGTGTGATACTTTTTGAGAGAGCGATTATATATGATATGATTTTGGTGGTGATTATTTGATATGCATTCATA
Source organism: Sequoia sempervirens (assembly GCA_007258455.2). Taxonomy (NCBI): domain Eukaryota; kingdom Viridiplantae; phylum Streptophyta; class Pinopsida; order Cupressales; family Cupressaceae; genus Sequoia; species Sequoia sempervirens. Next base: position 229,302,433 of record VDFB02000007.1, read on the forward strand.
TGTTATGTGTTTATGATGTTATGTGATGGATGATTATGCGTTTATGATGTTTATGCAATTATGGATGATTATGCTTTTATGATGCTTATGCATTTTTATATGATTATGTGATGACACTATATGTTAATGCGATATGATGGATGACTAACGTATGTTGATACTTAAATGTTAGATGGATTTATTTAATTTCATGACATTATGTACATGAATGTGATGATTATGGATGTTATGTCAATGCATTATGATTTATGCTGAAATGATATGATAGGACTATGCAATGTGATATGTTGTTGAATACAATGTTTTAGGATGCATATGTTATGTATATTGGAATGTACTAAATGAGAATGGATTATTCTTATGGCATGATGTAAATGTAATGACATGTTAATATGAAATGATGATGCGATGACACTATAATACTATATGGATGCAATCTATGCTTTTGTATTTTCTCATGCAATGTGGATGAACTAAATGATGATGCCTATTATGATAATGATGTCTATAATGCCTCCTAACATGATTATGTATGCAAGATATTTTTGTGTTTCATAGGATGCTATCAAGATGTGGATAGAAGAAATGTTAGTGTGAAAGACATGGATGTTAGCTTGGCATTAGTGGAGACAACTTAAAGATGTATATTTTTCTATGCAAGGCTTTGCATTTAATCATCATTTGGTGGTAAAATGTGACAAAGGACAACAAACACCATGGTATGATATAGACCAAGGTGTGCAAGGTCATCCATTTTCAAAATAGACAGTCGTAGACAAGGAATGTCCTAACTCATACTAATGACAAAGTTTCCCCAATATTTTTGTTGAGACAAACCACAGACAGTAATCAAAGAAAAGATGGGTCATGAGACATCATCACTCTTCTAAATCCTTCACAGGACATTCTTGAGTTAGCTAGTAACATGATCCAAAAGACAAGTTGAAACGATAAGACAAAATAGTCCAACAAAGTCAACAGTCATTAAGAATGTTTTCCAATAATTGTTTGTCGATGTTTGACTATGTGAGTGATGGGTTGATTGTTTTGACAAGGCCTAGCTTTAGGAGGAGAAAAATTTCGTAGAAGACTTCAATTCTAGTTTCAATCATGTGACTACTTGTATAAGGCGAATGAAAAATTTTGATGAATGAAATTGTCTAGTTTCAAGGACACATCCTGTATAAGGCATAGTTTTGATTGTCTTGATGTTGGTTTGATGTTTGATTAATTTTAACAACTTGACTGATTTGACTTGAAGACTTGTCGATTAGCTTACTTTATTGATTGGGGACTTGTGTGAGATTTTGATGACTGTTTGTGTCTGATGACAATGTTTGACTTATTATGACTGACACGACAAACCCTAAAGGACTGACCTAGGTCACTTTGGGGGCTCATCGTCAAATGGCCCTTCCTACGTTATACACATAGAGACCTTGTAGTTCGACATGATTTGACCCTATTTTATTGACAAATAACTAAATCATGATTGAATTTTAATTGAAAAAACCTAAAGGACCGACCTAATGCCTCGGGGGCACATCGACAAATGGCCTTGCCTACGTTCAATAGGACTTGGACTGAATGACTCATTTTGACTCTGTTTTTGGGGTTTTTGAGGCTATTCGGATGTTTTTGGATTTTGACATGTTTTGATTTTTTTTGGTTTTTGGGAATATATTATTTTTGTGTTCTTTTGAGGTTTTATAAAAAAATTTGTTGTTTTGTCATTTTATGATTTTTTTGTCTTTTTGGGAATATTTGGTTTTTTGGTCTTTTTGTATATAGTGAACTCCAACAAAAAGTGTAGGATCTAGTGAAGACATAGGTCCAGTATTTTTCCCCTAATCGAGTATAAGACCAATTTATTAGGGGTGGGGTGGGGTTGGGTGGGTGAATGCTAATGTATGAAGGGCGGGTATGAAAGACGCATAATTTCAATCATTCTAGGTTATGGAAAAGATAACCAAGCATTATTATGGATGGAAAGGAAAAGGAAAATTATGGATGTATTATGAATTAATGGGAAATTCAGATAGAGTGACGATAGATGAGGAGCGAAGATTGACTACACATGGTGCCTATTTTCCAAGTTTTCACCATGGTACTTATCCAAAGCACCACTGAAGTGGCTTTCACTATTGAATGGATTATTTTCTCTTTACTATTTACATGATTTTCTAATTTTTTTGGTGTCACCAAGACACTTGTTTGCCAAGTTTTCATCAAGGTAATGGTTTTTTTTTTTTTTGTATTTTTCTAATTATTACAAGAGCTCTCTGAAGCTAGGTATAGAATCTACACAAATGCAAACTATTGATAGGTTCTGACAAGGCTTCCCATTTAGGATTTGAAAGTTGATATGCTCCTAATCCAAAGGCTACCATGACAATATAGGGACCCAACCAATTCAGCTCAAATTTACCTAACTTTTCTCATTCTGTTTGATTCTTAGGATTCTCCATTAACACCAGGTCACCAATGTCAAAGTTTTGATTCAATACTTTCTTATTATAGATGCGACAGAGATGATTATGATAGGCTTGTAAATGGACCAATGCATTTTGTCTCCACTCATGTAGCCTTGATACACAACATTCTTCATCGTCGATCTTCCCTTGCATGGAGACTCTCAGGGAAGGAAATTCAACCTCAATAGGTAATATGGCCTTAGAACCAAAGATGAGTGAATATGGAGTGGTGCCTATAGGGGTGCAGATATTGGTGTAGTAAGCCTATAAGGTGGGGTTAAGCTAAAGGTTCCAGTCACAACTAGTATTATTGACAATATTTTTAAGGATTTGATAATAGTTTTGTTAGATGCCTCAACTTGGTCATTACCTTGTGGATAATATGGAGTGGAGAAGTGGTGTTGGATATGGAACTTTTTATAAAGCTGGTGGATGTCTTGGTTCTTGAATGGGCGACCATTATCGGTGATAATGGATTGAGGGACACCGTACCGGAAAATGATGTAATTGAGAATGAATTTTGAGATTTGTTTTCTAGTGATGTATGTCATGGGAATTGCTTCAATCCACTTGGTGAAGTACTCGGTCATGGTGATGATAAATTTATGGTCATTGGATGATGTGGGGTGGATCTTACCTATGATGTCGAGTCCCCATTGGGTGAAGGGCCATGGTGATGTTATCAGATGTAGCTCTTTTGTTGGCGCATGTATCAATTCCCTATGAATCTGACATTTTTTGACAAAGAAGTATGAATCCCATTCCATTTTCAGCCAATAGTACCCTTCTCTCATGATTTTCTTAGCTAGGGTTGGACCAATAGAATGCGCTCTACATATACCTTCATGCACTTCACACAAGGTTGTTTGTACTTTGTCAATATCAAGACATCGCAAGAGGGTATTGTGTTGGTTTCCAAATAGGTCATAGGAAATGATGTGTTCATGGAGGTAGTCATAAATATCCCAGTACCATGGTGAGTTAGGACCAACAAGTTTGCAGACCATCTCAGACTCCGGGATGTCAAAGGTAGGGATCAACAACTACTCTACCAAAAACTCAAATTGAGGTACATTGTTTGGGATATCCAAGAGAGGCCCAATGGTTTCCATGGCATTTGCTACTTTGTTTTGAATGTGAGGGGCCTGATAAAAAGTGATGCTATCAAAGTATAATCTGACCATGTGTTATGGAGTAAGCTTTTCATCCTTAGTGTCATAATCATCATTGACCTGACAGATTACCAGTTGAGAATTACCATACACTTGAAGGCTCTTGATTTTCCATGTGATTGCCATGCGAAGTCTTGTGAGAGGCACTAGTAGAATTTGGAAAATAAATGACTATGTGACTAGAACTTTTAGTCACGACAACTAAAAATGACTAAATTCTACTCATTTTTTGCAACACAACTATAAATGACTAATCTTATCATTGGATAAAATCACAGCTATAAATGACTAAATAAATGACTAATTTTTTGCATCAAACTTTGTTTTTTGAGAGAAAATCTTCCTAGCCATCAATTTAGGCTTTAGCCAACACTTATGCATACAAATTTATATATATATAATTATAAATGTGTAACGAAAATCAAATGATATAATTAAAGACCACCATTTTCCCATGGTTTTTAACTATCACTTAGTTAGAAGAAATAGTTTGGGAAAACAAATAGAGGTTGAAGTTTTTTGAATATGGAGATATTGAGTAGTAATCGAAGGGCTTTCCCAGTGGAGGAATCTTCAGCCAGCAATGCTTCAAAGTATGGGTCTAGAATGAGGCTAAATTTATCCTTCTATCAGATAGCTCTCCACCTAGAAGTATGTCTTGAGGATTTTGAGCTTTTTGTTGTGGATTGTCTCAGAGGTAAGCAAACCATTCTTAATTTTTTTTAAAGTTGGATGTATGCATTATGCCTATTTGGGTATTTGAAAAATTTGATGTAGGGTGTTTTCGTGAAGTACTATTTGGCTATTTTAATTTTATGATGCTAGCTATTTTGTTACTAGGTATCTAGGTATGTTTAAAAATTGATGCTCGGTATTTTTGTTATTGGTTGTTTGGGTATTTTGATGTTGGGTTTTCACTTGAAATGGGTATTTAAAAAAACTGGTACTGGATATTTTTTCGCTATTGAGATAATATTTTTTTTGAGAAACAAATGAGGTCTCAACCTTTTTTGGTATTACACGTTGTTTTCTAAATTTTAATTTTGTTATCATTTTTCTTGAGCATTAAAAAAATTGATGTTCAGTGAACCCTTTGTTATTGACTATCTTGGTATTTAAAAAAAGGACGTTGGGCGTTTTCTTTATATGGGTATTTAAAAAATTGATATTGGGTATTTTTTTGCTGCCAAGTTAAAATTATTCTGAAAAATGGATGATGTCTCAATCTTTCTAGTATTGCAACCTCACTAATCCACTAGAGTTATGGTTTATGTTTCTACGGAGGCCTAGAATTTGTACCCTAGTCATGATCTTACCAATGCTTCTATTGGTATTAAAAACCAACCATAAATCTTGGGTCAAAAAATTAGTTGGCTTGACAGGGTGTGGTATGATCTTGGATTGTATCCTAGAGTGTGTGGGAATCTTGTGTTTGATCATTAAGGTATGTAAACTTGATCAATGAAATGTATCCTATATAGCATGGGTCTTGTTTTAATACTTCCCATAATGGTTATTAGCATATCACATTATTATAGTTTGTGGTAACCCAAGATTGCATTCAAGTATGTAACAAACTTGGTTTGTAGTTTAAGCTATACACTTTTATTAACATTCACAAGGTTTAGAAAATATTGATCACTCTCTAGAATAGACCATTAAACATGGGTTATGCTTGAATGCACCACATAATTGATATAACGCAACTACTCTACATATCAACCAGATTTATAGGCTCTTTATTGCAGCAAGAGATAATCACTCTTGGGTCATGCTAGATCATTACATTGTAACCTATTAAACTTGAGTCAACTTGAATGCACCCCATAATTTTTATACCACAGGTGCACCAAATGTTTACTGAAGTAATTGGAAACCTAATTATGATGACAGTGATTTGTACATGAGTTGTGCTCATGAGTGCCTCCATTTCTATCACAACATAGCCACATTAAACTTGGGTCACACATGAATGCATCCTGTATTTGGTATAGTACAAATGTGCCACATGACCAATAGAGTTATGAATCACATAATTACAGTCACAAGAATTTGTTCCTTGGTTGTGCTCTTATTGTGATTCCATTACAACATAACCCTTTGGACTTATATTCCTCAAATCTTTGCATTGCTTATTTTCTATTTGGATGGATGGCAATTCAATGGCAATGATTTGTATACATGTCATGCTCATATAAGTGCTTTCGTCACCATTACACAATAGTACATTGGAATTTCCTTTCTTGAACCTTTACTCCATTTTTTATTGTTAGGATTTCCTAGTAATTATTCCAATTCCATGTGGCATATTGATGAAAGAAACCAAGCAAAAAATCATTATGTTTTTAGTTAACACCTGCTAACATACTTTTAGAACAAATGTTTGGCTGCATTACTTTGAGTGTGAAGAATTTTATTTTTTTCTTATAATACATTCATTGAGAGTTGTAGTAGAAAGCTTCTTATGCTAAAACCCATCCTATAAACTTGCTTTAAGCTACATTTAGGAGGCTTCATGTAGTTTTTGTGATTTATATAGCTTTTTTTTATAGTAAATGACATCGGATTATTTTTGAAACTAAAATGATTTATTAATTATGGTTTTATGATGATTAAATGTTTTATTTATAAGGGGTTAATATGTGCAATTTTTATGTGTAGGAAGAATAGATTATGATGCAACATTCGGGTATGGACAGTCAGGAAAACTTGGATTGCTATCAGTGACATAACTAGGTTGGGTGGTATGCTCCAGGAGTTCATACGAAGGAGGAGGTTGAGATAAAGAAGTACTAGGAAACTGGGTATTATGCATGCGATGAAGGAGAGTACCTTAAGCCCATGTGAAACACTTCCAAGTGTTTTGGATAGGAAGTAGAACCTGATTGTAGGAATACAAATGTTAGTGGATTGAAACATTAGTTTCCACCTAATTACATCTTAGGAGTCAGTCAATTGCTCTGGATTCCTAGTTGATCACTCTGAATAGTTGACAAAGAAAGTTCCTACATTCTAAAGATAAAATCATAAATCTGCTTGGTCTAATTGGAGGTCCTGATATTATTTTGAAAAGTCCCAAAAGTTAAAATTGTTGAAGGTCAAGTTTATTGACTTATTCAGAAGTATTTTTTCCAATTTCCATTCGCCACGTGCCTTATATTGATTCATCCTTTGATTTCTTCTCATGTGTCTATTAATTTCCCAAGAGTCTTGTTCTTATAAATGATCAAGAGATGTTTCATTTTAGGTAAGTTCAAATTTTGTAGATGTCAGAGAACCAAATTGTAAGGATTTGTATTTTTAATTATACTTTTTGACATTTGGCTTGATACAAATTGTTACTTTAGAATTATGGTATTGCTTTTCTTCTAATTTTTTCAACCCTCATTTCAGGGAAGAGCTCTGAAGATGGTTCCTTTAGATGGAGACTACACTTTTCCACTATAGGTTTCATCTAGAAACACCAAAAGCTCAGGTATTGTCATACTCATAGCAAAATTAGGAGTCATGCAATGATGAGATACTCATTTTTGGAGCTTTGGTTAAGAACTTTAAATGTTTGGCTATGTGCATAGAGAATTTTCATGGAGTGTAAACTTCCTTACAAATCAATTACCATAGTAGAGTTTGAGGTGAATTGCACCTGCTATTTTATGTTGATGGATATGTTCTAACCTATAGTTACTTGTTGTAGCATAAAATATAGGCTAAATAGTTGTTCATATACCATTTTTTCTAATTCAAAATTTCTATACCTTATTCTAGGAGCAAATCACAAGGGGAGTCTATACATAAGACACCATTGTTTCAAATTCAAAATTGTTGGCCCTTTCACAATTGTTTGCTTCATTTATTTGATCTAAGACAACCTATTGTATAGAAGGTTCTCTCAAAATCATAGTAAAATCCTTTATTTCAGGAAGACTGTTCAGAATCTTCCCATCATAACAATGAACAAAAGCATCAGTCATTAAACTTTGTAAGAGTTTCATCAAATTCTACTTTTCCACTTTCTTTTCCATTTTGAATTTTATTCCCAATTTCATCCATGAAGAACTTCCTCAACCTGTAGATCTTGTTGTTAGCCATAACTTTACCAGGTTTTGAGGATATCTTCAAGTTTTTACCCAAGCAACAATTGACAAAATTTGGCCTTACTAGATACAATGTGCTAAAAAGCTCTTTGAAGTTATTCTAGAAAAGAATTCCTGAGAGTATAATGCATAGTTTTAAATTAACCTTTTTGCATGAATTCCATATCTTTGATCAACTATTTCAAGCTTGATGACCTTCATCAAGAATGAGCATACTTGGGCTCTCTAAAAGTAGTTTTCCAATATGCTTAGCCTCTTCAAGAAGGCTCACATTTGTCTCACAAGTTAGGTATACAAAAAGATTGTATCCAATAGCAAGCACACTTTTTCTTCTATGCCACTCATGAAGCATCACCAAATGCCTCAAATTTTTCAATTTTTTCCCATGATCTAGTTTCTCTTATCCAGTTTTATAATCTCTTCATATTCACAGTTTGAATGAATTTCATTCCAAAAGGTCCTTGATCTGTTAATATGTAAATTGCAATGTCAATACTCCACTTCTTGAACTCTATTTTAGAAGTGGAGTATTGACATTCCATTTTACGTGCTAAATAGATCAAGGACCTTTTGGAATGAAATTGATTCAAATTGTGAATATGAAGATATTATAAAACTAGCTAAGAGCAACTAGATCATGGGAAAAAAATTGAAAAATTTGAGGCATTTGGTGATGCTTCATGACTGGCATATAGAAAAAGTGTGCTTGTTATTGTTACAATCTTTTTGTATACCTAACCTAACTTGAGCCTTCTTGAAGAGGCTAAGAGGCTAAGCAAAAATTCTTTTACAGAGAATAGGTCTGCTCATTCTTGATGAAGAATCAAGCTTGAAATAACTAATCAAAGATATGGAATTCATGCAAAAAGGTTAATTCAAATAACTTATACTCTTTTCAACACATTGTAACTAGTAAGGCTGAATTTTTTCAATTGTTGCTTGGGTAAAAACTCAAAGCTATCCTTGACACCTGGTAAATTTATGGCTAACAGTAGGATCTACAGGCTAAGGAAGTTTTTCATGGATGAAATTGGGAATAAAATTTAGAATGGAAAAGTAGAATTTGATGAAACTCTTGCAAAACTTAGGTTAATGACTGATGCTTTTTTTCATTGTTGTGATGGGAAGATTCTAAATAGTCTTCCCAGAATAAAGGATTTTACTGTGATTTTGAGAGCATCTTCTATACAACAGGTTGTCTTAGATCAAATCAATGAAGCAAAAAATTGTGAAAGAGCTAGAAATTTTGAATTTGAAACAATGGTGTCTTATGTATAAACTCCCCCTATGATTTTCTCCTAGAATAAGGTATAACAATTCTGAATTAGAAACAATGGTAGATGAACAACTATTTAGCCTATATGTTATGCTACAACAATTAACTACAGGTTAGAACATATCCATATCAGCATAAAATAGCAGGTGCAATTCACCTCAAACTATGTTGTGGTGATTGATTTGTAAGGAAATTTGCATTCCTCCATGAACATTATTTGTGAACATCAATATGTTGGTTATTATCTTGATCTCCTTTGTGATCAAAAGAATAGTGAAGTTCATTGCATAACTCATGACCATTTTGCAGTGTTATGATCCAATGCTCTTTCACTTTTTATTCACTATGTTCTCAATACCATGTGAAAATGACTTAGAGGAAAGATCTTTGTCACCATTTGACAGTAAATTTTAATATTTTTGGACTATTTGTTACGATTCAATCACTGTTTGACAATGTTCTTCCTTTCTTAGTCCTATAAGATAGAGGACAATTCATAGTTTGCAACTCTCTAACAATGATATTCCTTTCAATGATCTCATTCGCCTAATTCAATGTGTTATCTTCTTCATTTCTCAGTGTTAACAATGCCTACATAGTGTTTTATGTCATAGTTACATTGCTCCTTCATTTGAAGATATTATGTTTCTTAGATAGTAATCTTTCAATGAATTCATATTTTGTCTTGCAAACATCTTGTTGCACTTGTAGATTTTTTTTGTGCATAATATGTAGACAAGATACCTTCAAATGGAGCTCTTTTGTAGAGGTAGTAGGATAACGGTGTCAATAAGATAATAGTGTTAGTGACAGGTATGACTGTAGAAGAATATTTTAAATGTATGAAATAGAGAAAAGATAAATTTGAAGGGCATGATCTTATGCAATATAACTAACAACTCCATGCACGGTATGTAGCAGATAAAATGTGTGAGACAGAGACAAGGAATAATGTCCCATCACTATATCGATGATTTGATAAAAGATATCGTGTTATGTATCATTACTATCTCAATGCTTTGGAGCACCCTATAACATTTTGATGGACTGGTTCGATATTCTATTGAGTTGAAAAAATATAGTTGAATGATATTCAATCAAAGATTTTCTATTTATCACTTCATGCTTGGAACACAAAGGATGTGACTATATTGAAGGAGTTGTGTATAAGACCACCGTAACACTGTACAGTTATTGTTGGGGCTTCGCGGTGATGTGGGGTGCTTACCCCGCATCACCGCGAAGGCCCAACAAAAATCATGTGGTGTTGCGGTGGTTGTGCAGAAGTTTTTGTGAAGGCTTTGGTAATCTGAAGTGGAACTTGAAACTACAATATCTAATGAAAATCTACTTCCAAATATGATTTTGATGGATGTTCATATCCTTATCCAAAGCTCCAATTCACACATAGGTAGGAAGGAAACTTTCAAAGGTTGAGGAGTTGGTCTTTACACCCACTAGTTACATTTTCTTAAAATTTTCTAAGGACTTTTCAGAAAAAACCCATTTTGAACATATCTTTTAATCACAACATTCCATGATATCACATTTCTTTGAGGCATTTTTGTAACAATTCACTTTCCTTGTCTATGCTTCCACATTTTCATGTATCTCTAGTAGGGCACTTGTAACTACAATATATGACAAAAAAACCATGTTGTTATGCTTTGATGGATGTCCCTTTGTTATTAATGGATATCTGATGTAGTGCACATTATTATAGTGCAAGCCTATTTTTCAAATTGTTTCATTTAGCATCACCAATATTCTCCACAAGAACATTGTCCCTATTTAAAATGATGGAAATGGTTCACATCTCTCAGAACAATTTCACTTGCAACAATCTTGGAGATGAATTTAGATGCAATGTGAAAATCAAAACATACTCGAAGGTTCTTAACAACTCTAATAGTTGTACCAAGGGCCATGTTTAACAAAGCAAATGCAATTTCTAACTTTTCACTATGGTGGAAAATAAATGATTCTTTTTTCTTCTATTCCATAGCATTAAGTAAAAGTCTTGAATCTGGAAATACCTTGCTACCTTCATTTGCCAAGCCAATTCCTCCAATTTTGCATAGCTCTCCCATGTTTGTGGATGTGATCTATCTCCTACACAAAAAATCATGTACCATTTTATGCCCTTCAATCCAACAACATGCAAATATCTTTTTAATTCATCAATCTCCTTAATATTTGAACCTCACCACACCTACCCGCTTCTACACAAATGTTTTAGAGAAGAACATAAGTTGCAGCATTTTTAGGATCCAACTAAAAAAGTAGTGTTGTTGGAATACTTAGCCTATATTCATATATGTTCCATAGGCACCAAATTTTTAACTGGCATCTTAGTAATAATGTTTAGGGTTTCCTCAAGATAGCCAGCACGGGCATGAAGGTCAACCATGCACACCTAATGATCAACTATATATGTAATGCAATGAGGGTTACTAACATGTGAAGTATGTGCAACCCTTATCCACTAAACTTGCATGGCTGCATGCATCTAGAACACAAGCAAAGATTACAATGTCAGTGTTCCAAAGTGCTTCATTAATTCAAATATTTTGAAAACTTCCTTGAAAAAACCATTATGTGCACATTTTGCAATCATATCATTTCATTCCATGAGATGACATTTCTTTGAGGCATTATGTCAAACAATTCATTTTGTACTACATTTTGGTGTCAAATCTTTGGTAATTATGGTTAGTTTTATTACATTCAAATTCTAAATTTTGGGAAATTATATACAATAAATACATTGATGGTTGTTTGGATAGTGAAATTAGCTCTCTTAGAAATTAACTAAAATATCTTGTCTTGAAATATCTAGAAGGATTATTTTAATTAAAGAGGATTTTGTGGTTATTTTTCTAACAATGATTAACAATGATTTTACAATGTAGCTAGCTTGTTATTTTCATTCAAGATACAAGTCATCAAATTCAAGCACATAGCAAGAAGATGGTACTCTACTTCAAACCCTCAACCTCACTTAGTTTAGTTTTCTTACATGGGGCTATTAAGGAAGTTGATAAACAATTAATATATATCATTCTTTGTTTGTGAAGGAGAATCCTATGAGATCCAATATGGAAGTGGATCAATATCTGGTTTCTTAAGTAAAGATGATGTCATAGTTGGGAAACTTGTGAATATCGTTCCCATTTGTAAGAAGAATGGTGAAATCCGTATTTGTGTAGATTTCAGAAATCTAAACCAGTTGTCACTCAAAGACAATTATCCTCTTCCAGTGATGGACCAAGTCCTACAAAACGTGACCGGATCCAAAATGCTCTCCATGCTAGACAGATTTTCCAGTTACAATCAAATTGAAGTTAATTCAAACGATCAGCACAAAATTGCTTTCACAACACCATGGGGTACCTTTGCATATCGCAAGATGCCTTTTGGTTTGATCAACGTTGGTGCCACATTCCAACATGCTATGGATTTAGCTTTTCATGATGTGATGGGTAAGTTTATCATGGTGTATCTTGATGATCTCACAGTTTTCTCTAAACAACGTTGTGAACACTTCTACCATTTAAGGCAAATCCTTGAGAGATGTCATCAGCATGGTATTTCCTTAAATCCCAAAAAGTCAATTTTTGGGGTTACAGAAGGTAAAATCCTTGGCCATGTGTCTACAGAGGGAATCAAAATTGAATTAGAAAGGTTCAATGGTATTAAATCTCTTGCCCTGCCATCAAGCAAGAAGGTTGTCCATTCGTTCTTCGGCAAGGTAAACTTCTTAAGGAGGTTTCTCCCAGATTTTGCGGAGAAGACTCGTCATATTGTAAATATGATGAAGGGTAACACTACATTTCATTGGATGACAAAAGGGAAAGAAATGTTCGATGATATCAAGGAGGCCATTGCTCACACACCTGTGTTGGTCTATCCCAACTACACCAAATATTTTATCATGTGCAGTTATGCTTCTGAGCATACACTCTCAACAATCTTGGTGCAAGAAAACAATGAGGGTTTTGAATCTCCCATTGCATTCATGAGCTGCCCCCTGCAAGAATTATGAACTAAGATATTCTCAAATGGAAAAACATGCTTTTGCAGTAGTTAAAATTGTTAAGCATTTTCGGTTCTATATTCTAAATAGCCATGTCAAAGTTCTGGTCCCAGATTCAATTGTTAAGTATATCTTAACACAGCAGGAATTTGGAACAAAAAGAGGAAATTAGATTTCCAAAATTCAGGAATATGATATGGAAATAAAACCCACTAAGTTGATATGTGGATGTGGGCTTTGTCAACTTATCACTGAAAATAACCCAGATGAGGAAATTCCAGAGGATGAAGAAGTTTCAAATGATGAAGAGGTGGATCCAAGTACACTTCCAATGGTACTATTTGTTAGCACCACTGATGAATGGTATTCCAACATCGCCCATTTCCTCACATATGGGGAGTGTCCCAATCACTTGACCCCAAAATAAAAAAGGACCATCAAGCTGAAATCAACAAACTTTGTCCTATGGGACAATGGCTTGTACAAGCATGCAATGGATGGGACTTTTCTTTGATGTGTTGATAAGGAACAACAACAAAAATTGTTGAAGTCATATCATGACTTAGCATGTGGAGGACACTTCTCAATGCCAGTAACCACTCACAAAATCCTAAGAGCTAAGTAGTACTGGCCCACACTTTTTCATGACATGTACTCTTGGGTGCGTAAGTGTGAATTGTGTCAACAGTTCGTTGGCCGACCCAAGTTGGCATCCTTTCCATTGAAACTCGTGGTGATTGAGGAACCTTTCCAGCAATGGGGATTGACTTCATCAATGCAGTTAATCCATCGTCAAGTGTAGGGCACATCTACGTCTTGACTGCTACTGACTATTTCACCAAGTGGGTGGAAGCAATTCCTACCAAGCATGCTACTTCTGAGGTGGTATGCAATTTCTTGAAGGAAAACATTATTTTCAAGTTCAGTGTGCCAAACAAGATCGTTGTTGAAAATGCTTCTACTTTCTCATCAAAAGAGATCATTGAGTTTTGTTTCAAACATAGCATAACTTTGTCTCATTCTTCTAACTATTACCCACAAGGTAATGGCCACGCTGAATCTAGAAACAAAAATTTGGTGACTATCATCCGTAAGTTGGTAGACGAGAATCAACGTCTGTGGCACAAGGCCTTGTATGATGCTTTGTGGGAAGATAGGATAACTCTGAATCAAGCAATCAACATATCTCCTTTTTAACTCTTGTATGGGTTGAATGTCGAGATTCCTATAACCTTGGAACTTCCAGCCCTCAAATTCGCTAAGGCCATCAAGGATGAGATGTTTGATAACTCTGTTGATAAGTGCATTATGTATCTCTTTGAATTGGAAGAGAACCAGGTTCAAGTGGTTGACCGCATCGTAGAACACTAGGACCAAGTGAAGAAGCTTTTCGACAAGAAGTCCAAGTCTCGAGAATTTCAAATTGGTGATCTCATTCTCCTTTGGGACAAATGAAGAGAGCCAAAAGGTATGCACAAAAAATTTGACTCACTGTGGACAGGACCTTTCCAAATTTATCAGCTCCATGGTGAGAACAGTTTCTTGTTAGCATATAGAGATGGAACACCATTTTCCCTTCCTCACAGTGAGCAACATCTCAAGCACTTTACGCAGTAAAGTGATTGGCGTTGGTATGTAAATACTTTTTATTTTTAAGTCCTTTGAGTCTTTTTGTTTTAAGTTGTGTCGTCATCATTGCCTGACTCCAAGCCCAATGGATGGATAAAGGCACTTGAATTTTGGAATTCTTCTCCCTTCATTCGCTTCAAAGAACGGTTGAAGGAAGATCCCCAGCAGGAGCCAACTGTTATCACGAAATCTAGCAGTGCTCATTCCATGGATAACCCCCCTACGAAACTTGTTTGTTTCCTAGGTTTGTGAAGTTCAAGCACGCAAAACAAGGTGATTTTCAAGCCACCTCATAATGTGTTCCAAAGCCTCAAATAGTCATTTTGAGCGTCCCCCTATGTTCACCTCGCAAAGACCTTCAAAACGAGTACCTTCGCGAGCTCTCACTATTGATACTTAGTGAAATTGGGAAAAGTGCAGTTGTCTCAAAAAACAGTGCTCCAACTCTTTTTGAAAAAAATGACTAAGTGTCAAAAGTGCAAGGGCACTAAAAATTAGCACCCCTACACTTAAGTGATTTTTTTTAGTACAATGGTGTTGAATTTTGGAGCCCTTGCACTTGTTTCCCAGACTTAACCAATTTTTGGCTTAGGCGTGGTTTTTTGGGTCTTTTACATGTGCCACTAATTGTGCCTTATTTCATGCCACTTTTTATTGAGTCAAAAGTGTAAGGGTGCTAAAAATTAGCGCCCCTACACTTAAGTGATTTTTTTTAGTGCAATGGTGTTGAATTTTGGCGCCCTTGCACTTGTTTCCCAGACTTAACCAATTTTTGGCTTACGCGTGGTTTTTTGGGTCTTTTACATGTGTCACTAATTGTGCCTTATTTCATGCCACTTTTTATTGAGTCAACTTAGGTTACTTATCAATCACTTAAAAGTGGTTTAAGATTGCCTCCAATCCATTTTCATCTTTTGTTTATCATTCTTCTTGTTGGGCAAACTTTTCTCAAGCTGCAAACACGTTTTTGGAGAAATCTAAAGTTTTTTCCAACTAGGTTTTCGCGTTTTCTCTCTTGGTAATTCGTTCCTCTTATCTTTCCTTTCTTCCTTTCATACTTGGTGTTTGATTGGTAATTTATTGATAAATCTGTAAGTGCATTTTGTTTGCTATTTATTTCTTCATGCATTTTCAATCATACTCACGTGTTTTTCTCTTTTCTTTATGCGTTTTACCTTGTGCCCACGTGTTTTCAGTTTGAATCGTGGTTTATTCTTATTTTTGGTTGGGTTTTCTAATTTTTGTTGAACATTCCTTTGTCTTTTGTTTTCTTTCTTTTCCCACATCATTTCTTTGACAACGCCAATAGGGGTTTTGTTTGTTTCAGTTTATAAGTGTAATGGTGTAGGAATGCAAGTGCTTCTCTCCAAAATGTGTTTCATAAGTGTTGGCATAGATAATTTCATGCTTTAGATGGCCAAGCATTGTTTTAAAATATCATTACACATCATCCATTTGTGCTCAAAGAGTAATGGTGGTGAATTTTTTCACCTTTACACTTACTTGGAACTTCATTCAAGTTGAAATATCAGGGCGTTGATTTTTAGCACACTGACATGTTCATTTATACCTTTGGTGCAGTGGCACTAAAAAATAGTGCCATTACACCAAACAGACCCCAAAAAATTTCTAACACTAGTGGTTTAGAAGCGTTGTTTTTCAGCGCCTCTGCACCAAGTTCACTTTGCCCAAGTGCAAAGGCGTTGATTTTCAGCGCCCTTACACTTTTCACTGTTTCTTTTCCAGACACTTCAAAACTTGCTAGTTTCACCTCATTTCTCGTTCCTTCCACTTTGCTCATCGTTTTTCATGCTTCATCGCTTGTTTCATGCTTGCTCGACATCATTGCTCGCTTCACGCATCCCAATGCTATTTTCTAACTAACGTTTGTTGATTCCACATCTTGCAGTCTCTTTTCAAATCTCATCAAAACATCCTCGAAGTTGTTGGTTGTTGATTCAATTTCTCTTAGATGACTTCCAAGAAACCTCCATCGTCTTCAAGGGATAAAAACAAAATGAAGTACAAATATCAAGGTGTTTATCTGCCGATAGTGGTGGTCTCCAAGGTAGATAAGATAAAAGACACAAAGGTCGGTCATCAAGACCTAGTTGATTTTGTTGAAAGAACCGAGAAGAAGCCTCTTGAAGATTCTCTAAGAGAAATCATACATAGTAATCTTCATTTGGTGTCTATGTTCCCTACCTCTGCACATAATACAAAATTTTTCCTTCAAGTTGCATCCCATTACATCAGGGAGAGCAAAAGTGTGATTGATTCTTCTAGGCACGAGATATTGAGACTTGACCCTGACTTCTTTGATATTGTTTTCAGAGTTCCATAGATGGAGAAGTACATTGACATCTCAATACAACAAGCGTAGGATGTCTATGATGCTTATCCTAGCAAGGCTAAAAACTTGATTAATAGTCAATGGTTGAAAAATCCTAGGCAGCCTGTTTCCAGATGGCCGGAGGGACTTCTGCGAAGTGACTTCAAGGAAGATGTCAGAGATATGATCACACTTTTGAACAGAGTAAAGGGGTTGCCTGAATCATCTTATTTTCATGACTGGATGTATGAATACATCATAATCATAAGAAGATAAAAAGTTCACATTGATTGGGGCAAACAGATCAGCAATGAAATACATGAACAACTAATCAACGTGTCGTCCACATTGAATTTCTATATGACTTCTTACTTGGTGTATGTTGTAGCTGTGATGAGGCAATTTCCAGGTCTATTTACAAGAGGGAGTAGGCACACTGTACCTATGTACAAATTCTTCTATCAACTAGAGTTGAAAGAAAGCTTTCATCATTTTAGGAGGGTTATTGATGCTTTCTTCGTGCCTTTTCTTTTCAGCTTTGATCTGACTCTCGAAAGGAAGAGGGTATCTGATGAGGCCTACAAAGTGGTAAGTAAATTTGGATGCATATATCTACAATTCACAACTTTTACTTATTTAAAATTAGGGTGCTACACAGGTTGCCCTTACATGTTGCCCAGATACCCCTCAGACAAGTGGATTCTCATGGAGATGTGCAGACAGCTGATTTCAGTGCACAAATAATGGAGAAAGATTCACAAGTCAGGATTCAAGTTCCCACTGACAATCAATAGGTATACTATTAGGACTGTTCAAAAATCCAAATCAGTCTATGCAGAGATGTGAGTCATGACAATCAGGACCTACAGATATAGGTTTGATTTTGATTACCGAGATGTCAAGAAGAAGTTGCAAAAGGGTCATCAACACAGGTACCGTTTTGAAGACATTTGGGCTGATTACAGAGATGAGGAGGCCATTCGTAAGATGGATTATTGTAGGCTAACCATACAGCAGATCAAAGATCTTGGTGTTGCTGACCTACTAGAGGATTTCACAGATCCTGGTGACATCATGAACATTGTCTACGATGAACAAGAAATAGCCAAGAGGTCGTTGCCTGCAATTCAATGGTCCAAAAAAGAAAGTGTTAGCATCATGGAAAGATTGGAACCAATTTTTTCTAACATTGTAGAATGGTTACACAAGCACGGCTTTGAGATGAAAACTTTCAAAACAGATTCTAAGGGAGAAGAATATGAAGCAAAAACCAATTGACAACAAGAACTCCACATGAAAGATAAATCTGTGGATCTTCCCACTTCTTCGCGAAGAGGCCCAAGGATCAAGTTCATTGTCGACAAGAAGGAAACCCAAGTGGTGCAGGAGCACCTGCCAAAGTGCAAGCATATTTTGAAGTATTGTTTTAACATCAATTTTATTTTGTTGTGTAAGGTCTTTAACACCATCTAGATTGTGATTGAGGACCTTTTTGTTTCTTAGGTCGAAAGTTAAATAAGTTGGGAATCTTTTTTGTGGTTGATTCCTAAGCTTTTGTCTAAATTTGCAAAACACACTGTGTTTTCGAACAACATGCTTTTGGCCGTTCTTAGGCTAAAAATGAAAACCTAATTGTTTTATAAGCATTTTAAAAGGTGGTTCTCGACCTTTGAAGAGGTTGGATGCTTTTGATGTTGGCATTTTTTATCAGAACAAGCAAGAAATAGTAATTTTTGTGTTGAAAAATATGGTTTTCTGTTCTTGATTGCGTGACAGCAATCTTGATGGATTGAGCAAGACTTTTGTTTGTTAGTTAGCATGTAAAGAATCCTTTTGAATCATTTCTTATGTAACTTATAGATATTTTTCCATCGCTTTCATCTAATTTGCAAATTCTGTGTTTTCTTGTCTGTTGTTGTTTTGACTGATAATCTCAGAAAAATGGAGTTCTAGCTTGTTTTCTGACCCTACCAAGAAGTATGGGTTCAGTGGAGACAAGGCTAGACTCCCTCCTTGTACATTATGTAAATATGAAAGTCTTTAAGAGTGTTGGTAGCATGCTAAAAATCTTTCCCTAGGCGAGTTGGCTAACACCCGGTTAGGGAAAGACAGTGAAAAATTAGTTCCTACGTTACAGGGGTGCTGCATCTCCATTAAAGAAATGTGTGCAGTGGTTGTAGGGGACCTAAAAAGCTCTGACAAGAGGTAGGAGTCATCACCAAATCATTTGGTGGCTGGAGAAAGAAGACAGTCCTTTGTGTGTCCAAGGAAAGGCTTAAAAAAAGCCCTAAATTTCTCAAAAATAGTGATAGCCCTGTGTACGGCCTGAGAAGGTCAGAAACCAAAAAAATCTTGAAACACTCCAAATTTTAGTCAGGTTTCTTTCTTTGAAGTTATGGTGTTCACTGAGTAGGGAGGAGTACTAAACTAAAACCCTGGGCTAAGAGACCTAATAGGCTCATGGGCTATTAGCCCTCCTAAAACCCTAACCTAGGGTATGGTGGCAGCGATAGAAGAAAGGAGATTTGTGCTTAGACAAGAACCTTTCCTAGACCATGTTAAAGTCAAGGAGGCTTATGCACACCCCTGCAAGCAAGTTAGGAGGATTTAGAAATTTTCTAGTCTTTAAAAGGCTTAAGGGCTAGATGGAGAATGTGTGGAAAAGCACCAAGAACTGCTTGGTAGCAGCAAACTTGAATTGATAGCAGGGTTGGCAAGTGACCAGGGGTGCCTAATAACCTTTAGGACCTATAGGTTGAGTGGTGGAGAGAAACACCAAGGGTTATCTTTTGGAGACCTAGAGCATTGAGCCAGTGATTGACTCAATCCAACCCTGTCCCTATCACCAAGCCGTCCTAGAAGGAGAAACTACAAAATCTAAACCATCTCGCTCCAAAGGAAAAGGGGTTGTGTCTGAAGAGATATATTCTGATGAAGAAGGAAATTCCAATGATCAATCCATTGAAGAAGTTTCAGCAGAAGCAAAATCTGATGAAGAAGAAGATTTTGAAGATGAACAAGAGTCTGAAGGTGATTCTAAAGGCAAACCAAAGTTGGAAGGACAAGAGGATGATCAACAGGAACCTAAGCATGATGAAGAAAGAACTATGTCTCCATTTGAGAATGTAGTTGAAGAGCTTCCCAGAACATCATCGCATGTGATTTCAAATGTTCCTCATACACCTCCAAATCTGAACACTCCTCCACCACCTATTCCTACGTCACTTATTCCTACCACTATCATACCTACAGTGGATGTTTCACCTACCCCTACAACATCAACCATACTTGATACTCCTTCAGTGACAAGTATACACACGGTTGATATTTTTTCAAGTCCTCCATCATCTATTCCTAGCTTGTCATCCCCATCATATTATATCACTTCAAAGACTTATTTTAATTGGTTCATAGATGAATCCTTAATTGTCCAACTCAATGTGCAAACTACAAGAGCAGTTATGATAGGCACTAAGCCCATTGTCACAATACCAATTTCTACTTCAAAAGTGACAGTGACAACAGAGTTGACGGTTAATCCAAAAGCGTGTACCTCCTCTCTTACCCCTTGGTTGATATCTCAAGTGTCGAATCGAAAGAAATAAATGATTTCTCTAGAAGAGCTCGACCTTGAAGAGATAGTCCCTCCAAAAGCTAAAGCAAAGAAAAAGGAAAAAGTGTATTCACGACTGAATGCTGACAAAACTGGTCATAAATATGTGGAAATTGGGATACCACCTCATGAAGAAAGAGATGTCAACATGGGGGATTACACAGTGACAAGGGTCTAACTTGGAAAAGTTACAAATGAAAGTGCAAAAGTAGATGCACAGGTGACTTTGGATATCTTGGCTGGAAGACTGGATAAAATGGAGCAAGCTCGTAATATGTACAAATAAAGGGCAAAGCATTATGCCACTATTGTGAGGAGACTTGAAAGATCTACAAGTAATGCACAACCATTAGCAATGGTAAGTGTTGAGGACCTAGCTGTCAAGAAAGCTGAGAAGTTCGACTCCAAAGGCAGGGTGTTGTATGATTTCATCAAAAAGATCGTAGAACACAGTTCAAAAATTATAATTGTTGCAGATGAAAAAGCTACTCTGATAGCCAAGCTCAAAACAAAGCTTGATAAGGAGGAGAGTGCACTTTCCCAAGAGCGCAAAGAAATGGAAAAATGCCTATTGTGGTGGTCACAAATGAAACAAGCAAAGCTCAGTAAATTGGTGGAAGCCGAGGTGATTCCCGACAAAGGAAAATACATAGAGGTACGAGAATCTTTGAAGCACTATATTCATGTGTTTGAGTCTCTTACAGAAGATCTCCACCAAGTACAGGAAGATGTCGAAGGACATCGCATGATTCTTGAAAGAGGAATCAAGGAGTTGCCAGGGCATCTTCTTGAGGAGAATTGTATCTTCCTGTCGACCATAGAACTATCTCATATCTTCAAAGAAGCCATCATGAAGTTGGTTGACAGTGCAGACTTTTCAGAAGCCTCTTTGGATGTCATTTGTGATACAAGGCTTACATTGGACAACCTTAAAATGCATCTTGATAGGTGCAAAAAGGTTCACTCATCTACCATGAGATTGATCATGAGGATTCACACCATTGTGGATTACACCGTTAGTACAGATGAGAAGTTCATGCAGGAAACCAGGAAGAAGTATGAAGACTTCTGCACCCAAGCAAGGAACCTTGAAGATTCCTAATTTCCAAGTGTTAAACTTTTTGATGCTTTTCATTATACATCTTGTAAATAGTTTTTGACATCTTAAATGTCTTTTCTTATAATGTAATTGCATCAAAAATCTGAGATGTAATTTCTTGAAGACAAATTACACTTTGACTTTGGTCAAAGTTAGGTGAGATTTTCCTTAATTAGCTCACCTAACTTTCCTAATTTTACTCCTTTTATTTACTAGATTTTCTCATCCCTCTCCTCTATATATATGAGGGATTTCTATTGTATTGTTTATCTTTTATCTCTAGCAATGAAGTGCTGCTCTTTTTGCAACAAATGTATAAAATTTTGTGTTCAAACTTTGTGAATCTAAATCTTATCAATAAAGAAGGAAGTTGCATATCAAACTTTGTGTTGGATCAATCATATTTTGAAGTTGATTAAGATTGGTGGTGATTATTGTGTGAGATCTAAGGGCTTCAATTAAATTTATGTGAACTTTGTGTTGCGTTCTTTACTTTGAATTTTAGTTTATGTTTGAGTAACCTTTGGTGGATGAACTGCAAGACTTTGTCCTTGCATTTGTTCGCGATGTTCGTGGAACTACTTTGGTGAGTAAACTACAAGACTTTGTGCTTGCATTTGTTCACGCTACTCGTGGCACTATTTTGGTGATGTATCTAGAAGACTTTGTGCTTCTAATATAACACTCGTTATCTCAAGGATCTACTATTGGAAAGTTATGGAACGACTTTGTGCCTTTGTAAGCTTTCCTTTATCATTTTATTGTTATTGTTATCATGTTGGTATCTCTACGCTTTGCTTTGTCAAGATAGAGATATTGGAATTTCTGCTTTGTTTTTAGTTTGAAGTTGTACTGAATTAGAACTATCGACCGTGGAGCATTGTAAAACATCTTCTTTGAAAAAAGAGAGAAGGATGAATGTGACACACCCTGAATCCATTAATCATAGTGTATATGTTGTAAATACTTGATTAGTTTTACTTGTTTTTGAAAGCAGTAAGAAGGGCACCTCCCCTTTCTGAGAGGAGAGATTACATCTCACATAGTTGTGGTTGAAGTCCTAGTTGTGTAATCTGCTAAAAAGTTGATTACATAATTTTCACCCAACAAACTTACTTTTGTAAACTCAAATTGAGAATAATAGTAATTTTTTTGGTTATATTGAGGCACAAGTTCATTCATGGCAAAAAAGGTAGCACCCTGTTTCTCATATCAGATGGCATGTTCCATATAAAGGAGTAAAGATTCTAGAGTTATTGTTGGTTGTATTAAAGGAGAGAGCTTCATATATGGGACACGGTCAACACTCTCCTTCCTGGATTCTACATGTTACAGCTTACTCTAGGAAGATTTCCCATGTTGCAAAATTTTTAAGAGATGAAAGGGGCATGTGCTTGCATTGAAGGGCTCCAAGCATGTGTTTCCATCATTGCAGAATTTTTTTGGAGAACTTTTTTTCTTGTCATTTTTGTGCATTGTAACTCAGATTTGCAATCTTGTGATTGAAAATAAATATTGCAATACTCTATTTCTAAGAATTTTTCAAGCAAGATAGATATTTCAGACTTGTACAAGCTATAAGAACACCTTTCTTTTAATAAATTTTAATGATTTTTCCTTCTTAATGGTTGTCTTATTGTGTGCAATTGATGATTGATGTGTATTTTTGTGTTTTATGTTTAAATATCAACCAATTAAAATGACTAAATATACTACTAATTGATGTCAATTAATAATTAAATTGACTAAATATACTACCAATTGACATAAATTAGTTAATACTAATGACTAAATATACTACCAATGGACAAAAATTAGTGAATAAAAATTACTATATATACTACCAATTGACAACAATTAATTATTACAATGACTAAATGAATGACTACCATGACTAAATAAATCACCGGTTAACAACAATCAATGACTAAATATACTACCAAATATACTACCAAATTAATGATTAAATATACTATTGAATTGATCAATCAAAACAACCAATAAATGACTAAAAATGGTTATTCATGAATTTGGTCACGTTATAAATGATTGACAATAAACTACTAATGGTCATGTGACCATGCTTAGTCATTTATAAGCAATTTTTAGTAGTTTTTTAATCATATATTGTTGTTTCTATACTAGTGAAGAGCCTCATACTTTGCTATGTTGTTGGTACATGAGAAGGAAATTCTAAATGATTTGGGTATGGTATCACCTTGAGGGGTGACAAATAATATTCCTGCTCCTGAGCCATGATTTGTGTGAGACTCATCAAAATACAATTTCCATATTGTTGGGGTGTCTAAAGTAAATATAGACTCATTTAGAAAATCAAAGACTAGTGGATGATCGGCTTAGTTTGGTGCATCTGCAAGTTGAACGGCAATGAATTGCCCTTTTATGGATTTCCTCTCAACATACTGAATATCATACTCACTAAGTATCATGACCCATTTAGCTAGTCATCTTGTCAAGGCTGCTTTGTTGAGGAGATATTCCAGTGAATCTATCTTCACGACAAGCTTCGTCTAATGATTCAATATGTAGTGCCTAATTCATTAAGTAGCAAAAACTACCGCAAGACAGGCACGTTCTATAGGACTGTAGTTGAGTTCATAACCAACCAAGGTATGAATAATATAATATATTGCTCTTTCATGGCCTTCATCATCATTTTGAGCAAGTAATGCCACTAGTGTTGATGTTGTTGTTGATATGTATAAGATGAGAGGTCTCCCATCAACAAGTGGCATTAGAATTGGTGGTTCTAGTAATTAATCTTTAATCTATTGAAAGGCCTCTTGACACTTATCTATCCATACAAATGGTACACCTTTTCTAAACAAGTGTTGCAATGGCTATATTTTGTCAGCCAATTATGCTATGAATCTTCTAATAGACTGGAGTCTTCCTTGCAATGTGTGAAGTTGAATTATGTTGGTAGGTGGAGGCATGTCTATTATATCTTTGACTTTGGTCAGGTCAACTTCGATACCTTTTCTGGAAACAATATAGTCAAGGAGCTTTCCCGACATCACTCCAAATACACAGTTCTTGGGATTCAGTCCTACTTTTTACTCTTCCAGTATTTTTAAAAAAAAATCTAGGACTCGCAAATGGTCACCTTGTGTCAATGATTTAGCTAGCAAGTCATCCACATAGTCTTCCATAAGGGTATGCATGAGGTCATGGAAAATTGTTGTCATAGCATGTTGGTATGTGGCCCCTACATTCTTTAGCCCAAAAGGCATGACATGCCAACAGTATGTTCCCCATGGACATGTAAAGGTCATCTTATTTTGATCTTCAGGGGCCATTTTGATTTGATTATACCTTGAGAGTCCGTCCATGAGGGATAACATCTCGTATCCTGTTGTCAATTCCATAATTATGTCAATGTTTAGTAGGGGAAGTCATCCTTTGAACATGCCTTATTTAGGTCTCATAAGTTAGTGAAAATACGGATCCCACCTATAAGTTTTGTCACTGGCACAAGGTTGGGGATCAACTTTGCATAGTTAATATATCTTATAAAGCCATCATCCAATAATTTCTTCAGCTTGGCCTTGACTAATAAAGCAATATGTGGGTGCATCTTTCTGAGCTTCTATTTGACAAGTTTGGAATTAGAAAATAGTGGCAAGTGATGCAAGACTAATTTAGGATCTAGCCTAGGAATATCAATATAGGACCAAAAAAAATTAATATATCATTTTGCAAAGAAATCCTAGAACTCTATTGCTTTGATTTCGTCAATGATGTTGCAAAGTAGATGATTTTGGGTGTTTCATTTGTTCCAATGTTGAATTCCATATATTTTTCAACAAGCATAGGATAATTCTCTTGGTTAAGGGGGAGAATGTTCATCCCTCCATCCTTGGGTACCTCATAGAGGTTTTCACCCTCAGATACATCCTTTCTTTTTACTTTTTCTTAGTCTAAAGGTGCCTTGCGGTTTTCACCTAGAGACCTATGATCTTTATCCTTATCATTTTTATTTTTGCAATAGGAGGGGTGGATAGACTCCCCAAAGTAGGCCATGTGTTTCAAATCAATGGTAAATCCAACTTTGTGATCTCCACTAGGAATTTCTTTTCATAATCCCATGAACTCGGCGATGGCTTTGTCATTCTCAAATATGTCTAAGATGGGTGGTCCTTGTTGGTCCCAATCGGTCAGCTGGGGGTAAACTAAGGGAATTCCATCATCAAAAGTGTCAAGATTTAAAGCAGACAAGGTAAATTCAGATGTACCATCAAGGTATTTGGTCATGGTGTCTGATAGGTCAAGTTTGGAAAGCATCTCAGCTATATCATATTCAATATAGTCATTGTCAGATGGTTTAGAGGGTTCGATGGTTTCAAGTTTCTTGGATGTCTTGATATTCTCAGAAGAACTTACTCCCTTGGTTGAAAGTACCTTGGTACTAGGAGTGCAATCTTTATTGGTTTAAACCCTATCCCCAAGCCTTTTGTTCGCTTAGATACTGAAAAAGGATTTGTCATCCCACTTTTGTTCAATCCAAGTCTGCTATATCCATCATAGCCTTTGTTCTGCATGATTTTAAAACCTTTTCCATATTGTTCAATAGGTATTTTCTTGGGTGAAATGGCTTCTTCTTCTTCTTTATACAACCATGTGGTCACATCTTCTTCGTTGATGTTTTCTTTGCTTATCTCTCCCCATTTTGTGAAAGTAGTCATGGGAGAGATATGAACAGTGACCTTACATTGTCTTTTGTTTGTTGATGGTTTTCCATATATCTTGGGGGATGTAAGCTTGCTGACACAATAAGATGTCTTCATGTGATATTCACCACACCCCTTGTCTTGGATCTCAATTTTGGGATCAGGAGGCAAAGCCTTGGAAGTGGATGCCTTGGATAGGGTGGAAGGCTCAATGTAGTGAGACGAGGAAGATGACGAGGCCTCCTGGTTGATAGGCACTTATTGTTCTATAATCCCTCTTAGGTTACTACAATATTGAAATGGTCACTAGCTATTGTAATTTTAGTTCCATTGTATGGGAATTTGAGGCACTGGTGGTAGGTGGAAGGTACGACCTTCATGGCATGAATCCATGGTTGACCAAGGAGAAGATTTTATGGAAGGTCTAGATCCAAGAGTTAGAATATAGTATCCATTGTTGCAGGTCTAACTCTAATTGGCATAGTTATAACACCCTTGGAAGAGTGTTCCTCGTCATCATAGGCTTTGATAACAATGCTCTTGGTCATTTCTACACATGCTTTAGAGAATCCCAACGCCTTAACCAATTTTAGATTACAAATATTCAATCCTGCTCCATCTCCTATCAGGACTCGTCTGACTTTGTGTTTATGGATGAAGACTTCAAGGTGTAAGAGGTCATTGTGGTTGGACTTCTAGGTTGAATAATCTTGGTCGAAGAAGGTGACATGGTGTGTATTGGCCAAGTATCCCACCATTTCTTGGAAGCAATTGGCATCAAGGTTAGTGGGAATAGTAGTGTTCTATAAAGCTTTGTCGAGAATGGCCCTGTGCTCGAGAGAGATACGCAACAACTCAAGGATAGAGATTTAGGCGTGTGTTTTCCCCAAATGGTCTAGTAAGTTATATTGGGATTTTTGTAGTTGCTTTGGGGGAGCACCTTGTACATTCACCTTAGTTCGACAAGTATTGATGGCACATTCTAGCGGTTTCTTGATGGTGATAGTATTGATATAATCATTTGTGCCTCGAATGTGATGGATGATAATGTAGCCATATTTGGTATTGTTGTAATTGGTAGAATTATTGGTCTTGGGACCTAAATTGGAGGCCTTTCCTTTTCCATGGTCATGTAATGGATCTGTAAAGACTTTATGATCATTGTTGGAGGTTTGTTGTTGTCCATCAATTTCTATGGTACCATTCTCAATGAGGTCCTGGATGATGTTTTTCAATTATCTTCATGATGATGTGGAATGTCCTTTGGCACGGTGATAGTCACAAATGGAATTTTCATCCCACCATTAAGGTTTGAATTTCCCTGGATCATATGATTTCACCTTAGGAAGTGTAATGACCTTAGACTACAAGAGTTGTTTGAGGATAGATTCAATTGGTTCCCATAAGGGAGTGTATTTGCATCTTGCAGGAAATTGTCTATGAGGTCTTTTTCCTTGCGCGTTTTGAAGGGAATTTGTTGTTTGTTTTGGTGGGTTGCTTGGTGTGTTAGGTCCTTTGAGTGTAAGTGTAGGACCGATGTGGATTTCTTTCACATTGACAACTTCGTCGTTGGCGACATTTTTGTTTTGAACCCAATATTTTTTCTTATCATTTGATGTACCTTGGGAATTTTAGGTTTTGTTATATGTCTTAATTTCTCCTTTAGCAACAAGAGACTTCTCAAGGATGGTTCCTTTTTCTACAAATTCTGTAAATTTTTTACAACAATGGTTTTGTAGTGAACACTTTAAGTCTGTGATCATATTTTCTATGAACATGACAATCTTCTATTTTTTGGGAATGTCAACAAGAAAACAACTAGCCAAGCTCCTCCATCTCTAAAAGAACGCTATAAAGGATTCACCCTCTTATTGTTTAGTGTGACGTAAGGTGGAAATAGTGATGTCATTTTCAATGTTAAAGGCGAAGTGGGTGATAAAATTTTCAACTAGTTTGTTCCATGTTTGAATGTCGGTTGGTAGGTGGGCGAACCATTCTAGGGCTTGTCCTATGAGACTTCTAGTAAATAGTCTCATTAGGTATGTTTGTTTGGAAGCAATGTTGATCAAGACCGTGTGGAATTCTCTCACATGCTCAATGGTATTTATTTTTCATCTATATTTGGGTAATGTCAACATGACGTAATGAGGAGGAAGAGGAGGCATGTATAATGTCCTATCAAATGGGTATGGACATAACTCTTGGGTAGAGTAAGTCTTCTTGTTTGACAGTGTCATGGTTTCCACTTGTTTTTGCAAATATAGCATTTGAGTGGCTAGGAAATCATATGGTGTAAGTGTTGTGTCCACAACATTTACAACTACATTTTGGTAAGGCATAATGTTTGTATTTTGCAATCCAATGTGTTGAAGGGATAAATTGGTGTTGTTTTGAGTTGGGATGTTATGAGTGAAGGACGGGATTTGGATTTGAATATATGGAATGTAAGTTGAGGTTAGAATTTGATTTTGATGGATGTGAGATGTAGTGTGAGTTGGAATGTGTGAGGTATTGAATTGAATTTGGAAAGGATTGAAATTATTTATAGCTTGTGTGTACTGGGTGTTGAATTGGAAGGATCCTTGAGTATTTTTTTGTTGAGGGATACTTGTGTTAGGACCTTGGGAAATATTGGTGTTGGTGTTGGTCCCATGAATATGAATTCTAGTCCTCTTATTTTCTCCAAAAGGATTGAATGGCGTAGTGATCATGGCACTAGATGTCCCAAATGGGTTTGAAAATGTGGTGTTCATGGTACTAAATGGATTAGATATATGACCAAAAGGTTGTGACGTGGATTGTGTCATGGATTGTGAAATTGGTTGTGTTCCAAATAAGGATGTATGGATTGTAGTGGAAGATGGAGTTGGACCCTTTTGTGGCATAGAAACATTTAATTGTAGAATCTTGGAACCACTAGAGGTAGATATTTCTTGTCCTTGACTTTATTTGTTTGGTGACGATTCTTGTCGAAGTGTATTCACATCAAATCCAAGGGGTAGTTTTGTTCCACTATGTAAAATTTTGGCTAAATACCTCTAAGGCTCTAAATCTACTATTTCATCCACAAATCTAGCCACATTAGGGTCTTCGGCAGTTGCCTCTAATTGATCCTCTGAGAGAGGATTGTCATGGGTGTTATAATTGTCAAATGGACTATGTGACTTAGGTGCTTCATTTGAGGAGAATCCAAAGTTTATGTTGCTAGTTTGATTGTAGATGTCATCATAATCATCATGGAAAAACTCCATTTCTTTTCTTTTCTTTTGTGACCTTGTTTCAACCATAAAAGTCTTACAAGGGGAATGAAGGTGTATGTGACAAGATGTCCAAGGTATGACAATGCAAAGGGGTGACTTAAGCCTAAGGTATGCAACCTAATCTATGTTTTATTTTTTATTTTTCAAGGTATAAGGATGTCTAATAATGATAATGCATAATATTTATGGTTAAAAGTGACAATAACAAGATTAGGATATGACAATGTCATTATAACCACAATCTAGGGTATGACCAAGTCTAAAAATGTATGCAATGATTCTAATGACCAAGATTAAGGCACAAGGTGACAATAGACAACATTGAAAAATGTTGATGTCACTATGTCCAAAATCTAAGGTATGATTAAGTCTAAAGTGTGCAATGATGTCAATGTAAAGTGTTACGGTATGACCAAAAGTATGAGATGGCTATGTTATGAATAGTGAAGGTTATGAATAGGCACCTTTTTGTGGGACTAAGAAAAGATTTACTAGCCAACCTAAGATAGTCTAATGTTTCCAAATAAGCTTGTCAATGACCTTAATGAGTAAATGACAAATGACAAGTTTGACAAGGTGAGCCTCAAACTAGACTTATGAGTTTAAAGGTTACACCAAAATGACAAGGACTAGTATGGAAAATGACAAGGTCAATGACAATGTTTCTTTGTAACAATGGGCCTATGCCAAGATATGGTAAGTTTCCCTATTCTAATGTTTTTAAAAAGGTGTATGCAACCTAATGTTGGATGTCTACAATAAGTGAGGTAATCTGATAATGGCCTAAAATTTGTCTAAGCAATGCAAGGAGGATACCCTAAAGATTTCCTAAAATGTGATGGTAAGCTAAATGAATGTGATGAAATGGAAGAAATGAGGTGAGAAAGTCCCTAGTCTGAACTGTAGTTACTATCAGGAATTTAACAAAAAATGGAATTAGCAAGTTTTCCCTAAAAATTTTGTAAACAAGAAATTGTGGTTCACTAGTTTTCTGCAAATGCGTCACTTTAAGATTCAATTGCAATTCAGTTTATTAGATGCGGTGCAGAAACTATCAATTGCGGTTTAATTTTTCAATCGCGGTTTTGAACAAGTATCAATTATGGTTTACTATTTTCTATAGTTGTGGTTAACAGAGGATAAACTTGAGTTTTGACAATTTTGAAGGGGAATTTGTGTTACTTGATTGAAATTTCTAATGGAAAACATGGAAAACAATTTGAATACAGTCTAAAAACACTTGTCTTAGCAGGTTTGAATGTCAAAGAATGTGTTTGCAATGTGTATTTTCTTGAGGTTAGTCACCTCCAATTCCACCGTTATAGCACAAAATGAATACAAATCACACACATAAAACAATTGCTTATCCTATGGAAAATGGCCAATGGCACGACCCTCGAGCTCACAACTTGGAATCGTCTTCGACGCAAGGGAGGGACACCCTTTCGGGTTATGTATCACCTCTTTTCTATGATAGTGGATGAGTAGGGGCCTCCTGCAATGGAAGGATGCTACAAATCACCCTCTCCTTGGAAGTTACAAGTTTGAATCATGTAACTGTGCTTAGCCAAGGATTTTTGTCTCACTCAAGGAAGTCGAATGGTGAGTAACTTTCAAGGTGCAGTGCTACATCCCCTACATTAAGCGTGACTCCAATAATATCAAGTATAAAAGGTAGCTTCTAACTAGTTTGGTTCTTAGTCACTGCTCGAGGACATGGCACCTTGCAAGTGTCCAACAAGCCACTTAAGGCTTTAATCACTCCTACTAGTGGCTCTTATATGTTTTATGGTAGTACCCCATTCTAAATGACACTGTATGGCTAAGGCCTACATACCATGGGGACTAAGACTTTTGTCGCATCCTTTTATATACCAGCCTGAGGGAAAAACCGGTTGGAGTTGCCTTTGATTTCTTCGTACAAATGTGTCTCTTAGGCAGGCCCCTCTAAGGGTAAACAAAAGCAAGACAAACCCAATGTATTTTAATCTCCAAGATAACACGAGGGGCGAGGAGAGAGCATAATGTGTTTTCCTTACACTAGCATGATATTCATTTTAGCCTCAAAATCAAATGTTTGGTGTGAGAGTGTGAATGTTGAGAGGTGTTTTTGATTCCCAAGATCACCAAATGGTGTGAGGGAAGAGCATACACACCCCATAACAAAGACACAACCACAAGATAGTAAAACAATGATTCTTTTTATCCCCAAGATAAAATGTGAGAAGATGCATTAATGCAATTTATTGGTTCTTTTTAGCTTGAATGAGTGTATGATGCAAATTCATTTTAAATCCAAATGAGTTGTATATGTAGATTGTTGTAAATTTTAAGCCTGAATGAGTGACATATGAAGATTATGGTTCATTTTATCCTTATAAGTGATATATGTAGATTGTTATAAATTTTAAGCCTGAATGAGTGACATATGCAGATTGTGGTTCATTTTATCCTTATGAGTGGATATTTGTAACAAAAAAGCAAGACAATTCTAATCTAAGTAATCAAAAGATACGTCAACAAAACTTTGTTTCAAAAGAAACAGTTTTAGAAATCCCTCCAAGCTTAATGACACATGTTGCAGATCAAACATCAGTAGCAAAAAAAAAACCCTACTCTATTGAATGCAAAAACAAATAGAAATTGAAAATTCCCAATGAAACCCTAAATTCAAAGTAAACAGGCAGTTGTGGCTTGTAAATCATAGTTGCGGCTCAAAGTTGCGTCATAGGAAATGGTGACTACGTCGTTCAAAATAGTGACTGCATTTTTTGAATGTGGTGAAATCTCTAGCAATTGTGTCGAAGCCCTAATCACTTACGAAAAATTGTCTTGTGGCTACAAAAATGTAAAAAACACAATCAATTTTGACAAAACCAGAGACTAAGGTGATGAAATAATGACGTTAGATGATAAAATCCTAAACCAAAAACCATAATGTAACAAAAATTTTGAAGAAAAATGCAAACAAAATGGTTTTTTTGAATGTTGAATAGTTGTGGCTTTCTTGATATCAATTGTAGTGCACTAGCTTTTTGCAGTTGTGTCATTCTAGGCTTTGATTGTATCATTTTGTACTTGTAACCTACAAAACTAAAATTTTCTTGTAAAAATATACCAAATTCATCCTTTCACATCAGGTTCACCAATGTAATCAGGGATAAGATCGAGATTTAAAATGTAAATCATTAAACATAAACCCTAAGACCCTTAATTAAGCAATAAAGAACAAAGAAAGCATAAAAACATGAAATGATGCAACATTGTTACCAAAGTCTTCATGCCTCCATTGATTCACCTTTATTACCCTTCTCCATTTTTCTAGAATGTGATTGACACCCTCATATTATAACTATGCAACAATAGCCTAATGTCTATGATGGAAAAATATTGAAGAATTATTGTCTCTTAAGCATAAATTTTGGATCCTCCAAAATGACAAGGGTAGGTGCCTTTTATAGAAAAGAAAAATTTGAATGAATAACAGAGATTAAAAGATTTTAATTTTAATCAACGATTGAAATTAAACAAGATAGAACGGGATAAGAATAAGACTGATAGAGGAACTAAATAATTCTAAAGAATCATTTAGTTCAAAAAGGAAAGTGGAGAAATAAATAATGGAAACATTATTTAAATCTTAGACGAAAAAGGTAAGTTATGTTTTTATTAAATAGCAATTTTAATTCAAAAAGTGGGAGAAAAGGTAACTTAGTGAGTCACAAATTAAATAAGAATTAATTAATTTATGGCAGAAAAGGATAACATGAATAATTAAATAATTGATATAATTATTTAATTATAGTAGACAGTGGTAAATAATTAAATAAATATAAATTTATTTAATTATAGAAGAAAAGGACATTAGTGACACAATTAAATAAATAACCATTTATTTAATCAATCAAAAGAGGAAATAGAAAGATAAAATGAATTAATTAAATAATTAAAATTATTTAATTAACATAAGACTTATGACTTTAGACAATAATTAAATAATCAAAATTATTTAATTAGGAAGGATAAAAGGGAAATTAATAAAGTCGCAGGCCTAGGACAATTTTTAGTGTCTACAAGTAGAAAACAGGGGAGGTAAAGAGGGGTGACACCATTTTGAAAGAAAAGACTATTGAAAATAAAATGCAGATGTAGATAGTGAATGGGGGTCATGCCACATGATTCAACAAATAAACCATGCCATTGTGAACAAGCAAAGAGTAGATAAAACATATCAAAACAAAAAGCAAGGGCTACAACATGGTTGTAGAAGGAGGAATAAAATGCATATTGAATTGTGCACAGAAGAATGGGGTCACACCATTCAAAAAATGAAAATTTAAAAATTTTAATGTTAAGTGAATATAAGAGGAGGTCGCATGGGAGAGAAAAAAATTCAAGGAAGAATGAAGAGAGAAAAGTCTTTAGCAGGTCACACCATTTGGAGATGAAGAACATGGGAATTGAAAAGCATCTTAAAATTGATCAAGTGCATATTGAAAATAGTATCTTGCATGTAAACTGTGAAGAAATTGTATTATGTTTTAAAGGATTTCAATGTTGATTAAATTGGAATTGTGAATTGAATTGTATTTTCATTTGACATATGAAATCGTCAAAAATTGTTTAAATTGGGGATGAGATGTGTAATAAATTATAAAGTTTGAAATTAAGATAGTGAGAATGGGAATATTGTTTGTGTCTTGTTGGGGAGAGGTTGGAGAAAGGAGGGAGTAATTTTCTCGTTTACATAAGGAGAGTAGGAGATATCATAAATACCAAAGAAGAAATGAAAAGAATTATGCCCCACCACTCATGTTGGACACTAATTTTGATCAGATGAGTACGAGGTCCCATAGAAAATTTAACTATACTCTCATGGCTCATGTTATGTAGAATGATGAACCAAAAGCTTTTGTACAAGCCATTGGAAAAGAAGAGTGGATTGTAGCCATGAAGAGTGAAGTTGCATCGATTGAACATGATGACACTTGGGATTTAGTTGAATCCTATCAAGGATGTTGTAGGTACAAAATGGATACATAAAACTGAACATATATATGATGGGAGTATTGATAAACATAATGCTAGATTGGTTGAAAAAGGGTGCACTCAACTAGAAGGTATTGAATATATTAAAACAAATTCTCCTATAGCTAAGATGGATATTGTTAGATTACTCTTGTCTTTAGCTGCTCAAAATTTATGGAATGTTTATTAAATGGATTTTTTGATTATACGGGAAAAGCTAGTTTTGAAGGGACCTGAAACCCTTTACAACTTAAGATACAAAATGCTGCTCAAAAGATACTACCGTAAGATACCAGCAACAGACCAAAACCCAGAACAACAAAAGAAACAAAGTGTTGCTCGAGAGATAAAACAGTAAACTATCAATAGTGCCCAACAGCATCAAAATGACAAAACAACAAGAAAGAAATTGAGACCTAGCAGTAAACAAACACCAGACAAAAAAGAGAATAGAACACTACTTCATATTGCTTAAGGTGTTGGCCACCTCAAGCTCCTGGCTCCTATGCATTTCAATCATTTCTAGCAACTCTTTCTTCTTGGCTTCAAAGGACTTCTTCCAATCAGCATACCCTCTAACAATAGGGCCTTTACCATCATCTTTCACACATTTTTGATTTTCCCTTGGCCGAGTGATCTTTCTCCATTAACTCAGAAAAATACAATTGGTCCTCCCTGAGCTCACTAATTTTACGAAACAGGACTTCCAAAGAGTCTACACTATTCTTCATTGAAATGTGACAAGCATGGAGA
Source organism: Sequoia sempervirens (assembly GCA_007258455.2). NCBI lineage: Eukaryota > Viridiplantae > Streptophyta > Pinopsida > Cupressales > Cupressaceae > Sequoia > Sequoia sempervirens. The sequence goes on from VDFB02000007.1 coordinate 229,337,890, forward strand.
AGCTTTTTTATGTCCGCATTAGTATCCAATATCTTGGCTTCTAAACTAGCCAAGTGCTCTTCACACGGGGATTTGAAATCATGGAAGGAATCCTCAAGGTCCACAATTTTGTCGATTAGAATGCCCGAAGCCAAGCCTTTCAGAATATTCTTCAAGTTCTCCTTCAAACCCCTTATTTTAATGTTAACCTTATTAAACTCCTGAAGAGTCCATTTAGCTAACTTAAAAGTGCTAGTGGCCCCTGCCCTTGCCATGTCCAGTAGTTCAAACATAGAGGTGGAATCATCATTGAGATGGGAAAAGTCCTTAGAAAGGGGATTTACCTTCAGAGGCTCCGACTTCACTTGCTTCTTCTCAGCATCCTCCTCATTCCGACCCTTATTCTCGTCCTCCAACTCCACATTGGGAGTGCTATGAACTGGGGAGTCATCAATTTCCACCACCTTTTCAACAGAAACCTTCTCCTCACAGAGCACCGTGGTGTCCTTTTCTAAATCTTTTGAGGCCCAGTTCTTCAATTTGGCAATGTGTTTGGAAGCCCTCCTCAGTTTATCCTTGGCCTTTGTGGTCAACGCATTCTCCTACAAACCCTCCTCATTACCACCACCTTCGGCTTCTCCCTGGCCAACATCCAAATCTATATCCTTGGGAGAGGAATCGCCCAAACCCACCTCTGTATTCTCACTGTCAGAAACAAGGCGTTTAGCTGCCCAATTGCTTTTAAGGTTACCCTTCTTCCTCTTTTCGAGGAGGTAGTCATAGGAGACGGGGACCCTTCTTCATCTTCTTCATTCCATTCCTCTTCTTTAGCAATGTTGGTATCTGATCCAGATGAACCAGAAGCATCACTCAGAATCTTCTCCTTGCCCTTAATAGCAAGGGCATGGAGAAGAGCTTTAACATGCTCCATGATTAAAAGAATGAGACCCTCATGGAGGACCGGAGCCCTCCTATTTTTTAAATGAGCATAAACAAAAACCTCCATGGAAGACAACAGAAAAAATGGAAAGGAAATAAACAACCCATGCCTGAAATGGTTTAAAAGAGTAAAATGGTGACCAATGGTTGTAGTGAACTTGCCTTCCAAAGTCACATACCGCATTATCAGCTCCACTATATTCGCCCATACCTTCTTGAGGGACTTGCGCTCATAGCCCCAACTTTCCATCTGAACATTTTTTTTTCATTCATCGTCTTTGAAGAATTGGGTCATCGCTTGCTCATTGATCTTCTTGTCCTTATAGAACTTACGTCCAACCATTGGCAACCCAGTCAAAGTAGCAATCAGCTCCCCATTGATATCAACTACCAGGCCCTTTATCTAGACCTTACGGTTATGCCAACAGGATATTAAATGGATGTTAAGAATCCTAATCTTTACATTAGACATTTTGGTGAGGATATTCTCATTCTTATTCTATATTAACTTGACATACACTAGGAATAATTCTTTTTTTTTTGCTAAATTTTAGAGAATTAATGGTTTCAAATTTTCAAATGACTAGTTTAGGACATTTGCATTATTTTCTCTGACTTGAAGTTTGGAAGCACATATGGTATTTTTTTCATAACAAAAGTATGTTTTAAATCTTTTTCAAAGGTTTCAATTATGTAGGATTGCAATTCTGTGGCCACACCTATGAAAGTTGGAGTTGATTTTTCTAATCTTGATGATTCTCCTTTTGTGAATCCCACTCTCTATAGACAATTAGTTGAATGTTTACTTTATTTGACCACTACTAGACCATGTATCACATATGTTGTAAGCCTAGTATCTAGGTTCATGCTAGAACCTAAGGAGACACATTGAAGTGTTGTTAAAAGTATTCTCAGGTATCTATAAGGGGCCTTGTATTATGGTATTTATTTTTAGCATTCCAAGGAGAGTAGTTTGGTTGGGCATACTAATCCTGATTGGGTAGGCTCTATAGATAATCAAAATTCTATTTCTAGTTATATATTTAGTCTTGGTTCTACGGCCACGTCTTGGAAATTCAAGAAACAACCCACTGTATCTCTTTCTACTAAAACTTGGCTAAATACAAAGCTACCACTTATATTGTTTGTTATGTTGTTTGGTTGATGAGAATGCTAAATGATCTACAACAAATCTAGGATGGTTCCATAATGTTGTATTGTGACAATCAAAGTACTATTTAGATGAGTAAAAATTCAGCATTCCATAGTAGAACTAAGCACATTGACATTCAACACCATTTCATTTGTGAGTTAGTTTAGCAAAGCTTGGTTAAACTTGTCTATTGTTCCACTGCAACATAAATTATTGATATTTTTATAAAGCCCCTTGCTCGTGATCACTTTCAGACATTTTGTAGATTACTTGGTGTTCTTCTCAGTGTTCATTATAGAGGAGAAATGGGATAAGCTAATGAACATTTTTTCTTGTTTTTTATTTATAATATTCATTATGGGAAGTATGTAGGATAATAAACATAATTATTAATTACAAGTTGTTAATAGTAAGTTAGGTTAGATTATGCATCAATTATGGTAGTAGTTATATGATTTAGCTTTCAATCAACTTGTATAAATGAACATTTTTGTCAATGATCAACAAAAGAATTTTATGTCCTTCAAATTACATTACATTTTTATGTGTTGATGGTTTACAGATCATTATTAAAATTTTAGTTATAATTGTTCAATAACTTTATTTCTAACACACAATAATTTCATCATTCATTTTTAGTGAGCACATAAATCAATATAAAATCTATAATATGTAATATAAATCATCATCATCACATGGATAATTATAATAGGATACAATATATTGAATATGTGTCAAAACAACATTCTCTTAGAGTCCATTATGAGTAGTATCCAATAAGTATAGATAGTATCATAAGGATTGCAAAATAATTAGGCTTTACAAGGAATCCATTATATTTAGGTGTATACACCACAAGCATGAAAAAGTACAACCGTGAGCCACGAATGCTCATACCAAATTATACTAAACACTAGTTCTATTATGCCTTCTCTTTTAGTTCAGTGCTCCCCTTCAATAGGAGAGTGCCTAAAAGCTCAAAGTCAATCAAGAGATACAAATACAAAGAAAGCCTTACAAGATTTTCACAAGTAACTTTTTCTCTCTCTCCAATCTGCATCTTTAAGGGATTTACAGCAATGCAAGGCCTTATACCTCCACATACCCAATTTACAAGTGATAATTGCACACTTACCCAATTCAGCATGTTGGAATCAGTTTTGGAGGGGGCTTTGCAAGAGCCGGTGAAGGTTTGTATGAAGCATAGTCTGCAGCAGTGTCTACACCCTCATTTTGGGATTCCCCAAGAGAAGCTCCACCCCAAGAAGAGGGAGCATGGCTCTGCAACAATCAAAATCCAAAAGAACTAATCATGAGCTTTTCTATCACATTCACTCTCTACAATGATCTAAATACATGGTGTTTTAGAGTTGAGAATAGCATTGCCTTTTGCATATGTTTAGCCACCATAACATTGGACTTCGGATCTTTATCCCCTGCAATCAAGATTGGATTTTAGAATTGATATATATTAGAACTTAAGGACATTTGTTTAATTAATTTTAAATTATTTTGACGAAATAGATACCCATCAATTTTAACTTTCAGTCGAAAAGATATAACATTAACAAACCATGAAGAACCATGAAGATATCTATGGAGCAAACTAAGAACATTTATTGTATACCTGCACTGTCTGCTGCTACAGAAAGCAGAACAAATGTAGAAATGATGAAGACAATCACATTGAATGTAATGCTTGTAACTCGCCTCATCCTTGTCACAAATACCAAGATAGGGGTAAACTCCTTGCACCGAGACAAGTTATTTTGCTGATTTATCTTGGTCGCAGAGAAAGAACGAAAGAAAAACAGATTTTCCAAAGCGTGAGATCCTCTGTTTGTGTGAGAAATGATGAAAGCAATTGATGACTTAAAGTGGAGCAGAATCAATTCGGGGTGGTCACTTGCTAAGGTGAATTTCTCTTTCAAATCACAAAAACTTCCTTCGTGGAAAGGACTGATTGCGTCTCAGTCGCCATCGGTCAATCACTTTAAAATTTCAATGATTTTGTCGCTTCTTTCTATGCTTTCAATACACTTCTTTTCTCTTTGAACATATTCCTGGCCCAGCAACCTCCCTTACCCGTCCTTTTAGTTTTTCTAGAACAAAACTAAATAGAAAAGTATCTCTGGTTTTGCTTCACTTAAATAATTGGAATGTTGTTTTGTTTTGTTGGTTGTTTAAATGACAGGGTTGTGGTTTTAATTGAGCTACGATTCATATGGATCGGCTAGAACTCAAATCTAGGACCTTCTATTTGTTATTGAAGTGTTCTATCAATTTAACTATTGGCCTTTCTTTGGTCACCCATTGTTGGTCTAGGTGTGACTTATTTTCAACATTTTTATGATATAATTTTGTTGTTATAAGTGAACGACTTAACCAATCAAATTGCTGATTGGTACATAAAACATTTAAATTTTCAATCATTTTTATTTTTTGGTGAAGATTTGTATATCATCCACAAGATTGTTTTGCTATCAAATGTAGGAGCACAAGTCTTAAGTTGAGACCTTTTTGGCTAAGAGTCAAGAACCGAGGAGTATCTATTTTTCCAAATTTGTTTGAGGCACGATCCTAACCTCATCCCTTTTGTTGCTGGAGCCTTGTACTTAAGAAGACTTGATCCCTAGTGGGCTCATTTAAAGTCATTCAACTTCACCAGTAGATTAAGGGCCCATTGGCAGTCACTTTTGATTTGATTTTTAATTAGTTCTACAATATATTGACTCATTAAACTCTAGTTCTTGATACTTTTTGGTAACCATGGAAAAGTGTTTTGGAACAAGACCTATACCTAAATTTATTTGGGAGAAGTATAAAGAGAGTTTGGATTTGAAATTTTGACTATTTGAAAGGAAAATAAACATTCTTATAAGTTTAACTTAAGCTAATTAAATAAATATACTCAGTTAAACACATATTAGTTTAGATTAAATGATGCCATTGGGAATAATAAATCAAATAATTGCAACAATTATTTTAGGATAGTGTGAAGGAAAGGGGTACTTAGTTCTATCATCGAAGAAGGTATGTTGTTTGATGAAGATTCTAGGATAGGCTCTATCTCTAGTTTGGAAGTCATATCTCCCTATTAGTTAAATGCCACATATTCTATATTGTGTTTATGGATTGTCTAGGATCAAGTTTGATGATTTAGATCAAATTTATTACTATGAACTTGTCTAAGTTCAAACTTGATTCTATGCAATGTCTACTCTTGCTCTTTCTCTTGCTTGGTTGACTTTAATCCAATCTACTTCATTATGATATATAATGGCTAGTGATATTTAAAAACACCTAAAGTAGGCTGTCATCGTGTTGCAAGGACATATGTTATCCTAGGTTGACCCTTGAAATATGTGTTAAATATTTGAAGATAGTAGGCAAGGGTCGTAGATTGGTGTTCATAGATTTGTTGGTTTTTACTATTTTATTAGAATTTGATACACAAGAGAAATTACATTGATGTTGAAGACTCATAGTTTGGTGGTTTTTACTAGTTTATTAGAATTTGATACTAATTTATATGGCAGCCTAATGGCTATATTTCTGAAAGGGACAAGTTCATCCATTGTGGCCCCCAAGGCTATGGCAGACACCTTTCTTAGCATCGCGGGCTAAATGCTAATTCAAATCGGCTACATGCAACTAATGATTTGTATGCTATTAGGCACAAATTTGCTAAGCCAAATCGGGTACCTCTTCAATCGCACAGACATTTGGTCAAAGATAAGCAGGACCCCTTTGACATTTGTGTGGAGGATAGATCTTCTTATGTGCAAAATCCAAATCAAAAGCAAGCAGATAGAAGTCATCCTGTTGATAAAACGGGTTTTCTGAAATCGCTTTATAAAGATTCTGAAGTAGTATTAGGTGCAAGAAAGGCTGATGAACCATCTACGATTAGGGTTTCTGAAATAAATCCGCTGCATGTAGGATATCAAAACCCTAGAATCTAGCGTGAAGTAGAAAAATAATGATCCAATCAATATACTACTCCAGTTCATGGGGTTTCACTTAGGGAAAATTATGAGGACCATAAGGAGGGTTCGGCTCAGGGTAAAAATATTGAAGGTAAGTAGGGGGAGAGCAAAAGCAGAGAGATTCAAGAGAAAAATGGTGTTGAAAAGAACAAAAATAGTCAAAGGGAGAAGGAGGAGAAGGGAAAAGGTCAAAAGGGTCATGGAAAGGGCTTAACCCTTTTGCATCAATGGAGGAAGAAGAAAGATGTTGCAAAAAGAAAAGCAAAAAGGGTAGCTCAATGCAAGAAGAGGAAAAATTGCAATGGAGGCGAAAGGTTGCCCCAGATGCAAACTCTAAAGCAATGACACCAATTCAAGAGCAAAGGCTAGGGAGTGAGAAAATGTTGCTTTCAGATCAAAAGGGCACTATGAAGATCACCTTGCCAAAAAAATTGTTGCAACCTCAAGTTCAATATCTACATAACAGAGCTTTAATTTGTAAGTTCTAGAATCTCATGCTTAAACTAGATGCTTTACAGGATTTTCTATTTCATGAATGGGTAGGGATTTCAAAGGTTTTCTATCTTGATAAAGAAAAGGGTGTCTTTATTGTGCTTTTTCATGAGAAATCTAATAGAGATTCTATTTACAAAGTTAAGTCTTGGGTATTCAAGGGATCTGGTCTTTATATCCAACCCTAGTCTCCAAACTTTAAGCCAAATGGTCTCATTAGGTTTAGACCTGTCTGGATACAGTTGCAGGCTTTAGCACTAGAATATAGAGAACTACAACTAATAGAAATAATGGCAAATTGAATAGGGATTTTTCTTCAACATGAAAAGTCTTTTTGTCATAATCCAACAAAGCCAGTAAGGGTCTGTATAATGTTAGATGCCACAAATCCAATGCCTGCTCAAATACAAATAACACCAAAATATGGCTTGTGGACACAGCATATTATAGTAGAAACACCTAAAAACACTTGCACAAAGTGTCATTCTCTAGAACATTGCAGTAGTATTTGTACAACAAGGGAGGAATGTAACATGCTAGAGAAGCAAGAGAGGGTATGTCAAGAAAAGTCATCGTCTAAGGTAGTCTCTCAGACAACTAAGGAGTGACAATCAAAGTTACATATTGGAGCAACGAGGCAAGAATAGTCAAAGGTATATACAAAAGGAAAGGTCACTAAGGAATAGGAAATGATAGTTTCTGGTGTAAACAAGGATTCTTCAATATGCTTCCAACTTTCCCTAACACAAAAGTAGTTTACTCTTTTGAAAAAGAGCATGGGACTGATTCCGCATTTGTATAATCTGACTCTTCCATAAATCTCACAACAGCATATGAATGATATTATTAAAAAATTGATGTTTGGGGAAGGAATCCAACCTACTAACAAAACTTCATTCATTGTTGAAGAAGGGGAAACCCAAAATGAAGTATCAAAGTGTCTAGCTTCTGCAAAATCTGATCAGGAGTTGGAAACCTTAGCTCAAGAGTTGCTTTATTCAATTGGTTCAAACCTATTTGATGAGTTAGCAGATGTGATATCAAAGGAGGATGAAGTTGTGCATTTAAGTGTAGGGTCAGGATAAAAATTTACTAGGCTGAATGCTTTGCAAATTGCGGATAAGTTGGATGAGTTGGAGCATGAACCAATTTTTATGACAGGAAATGTTAATAATTTTAGAACCCTAGGGAGAAGAGGGAGAAAGCCCAAGGTGGTAGAATTGAAGGAAGAGCCATTGGTACTGGATCAGGGTCCTACAGTTGGCACCATGGTGGCATGGGTAAATAATGAGGATGATCAATTGGCAGAGTTTGATTATTCTCAAACCCTATATCTCTCACAATCTTCAGCAAGCCAACAAGTGTTAAAGAAATCTCCGAGTAAGAGAGGTAGAAAGTCCAATGTAGAGAAATTGAAGGAAGAGATAGCAACAGGGATTCAAAAAACTCTTGATGGCAATATTGTTATGTATGTGACCACGTACCTGAGGAGAGCTTGATGCTCTCCTCGAGAGCAATGAAGATAATTTCATGGAATGTCAGGGGCATTAATGCCTTTGACAAATAAGCTTGAATCAAGCATCAGTTAGATGTTTGTGGAGTGGACATAATTTTGCTTCAGGAGAAAAAAACTTCAGAAAATACTTACGAAGCAACAATTCAAAAATGGAAAAATTGGAATTCGGCACATTCACCAAACCAAGGTGCCTCTGGGGGTCTGGTAGTTTTATGAAATTCCAAGGTCATTAAGGTAGTTTCAATAAAAAATGATAATAATTGGCAGTTAGTGGAGGTGCAAAACTTTGATTTGAAGCTTTGGGTATTAAATATCTATGGCCTGACATTCACGATAGACAAGAAAAGATTATGGGATGAGATTACACAAATATTAGTTGGAATAGGTGATGGAAAAGTTGTGTTGGCAGGTGACTTCAATGCAATAGCCTCATTGGAGGAAAAGACAGGAGGGATTTTCCCTCCACAAAGAGTAATTGATGACTTTAAGTCCATTATGAGTAATGCACTAGAAGATATTATACCTGCAAAGGTTTGTATACCTAGACAAATCAAAGGTAGAATTTCTTACAAATTGCAGAACGTTTGGATAGGTTTCTTGTTACTCTGAATTGGCTTATTGGGGATTATGTGTTATCTTCAGATATTTTAACTCTTCTTGGATCTGATCACTATGCCATATCAATGGATATTACAAGGACTAGTTCAAGGTTTAAACGACATTCATCTTTCAAATTTTAAAAGATGTGGTTGAGACACCCACATTTTCTACCATTATTACACCAATGGTGGACAAGCACACATTATCAGAGGGATACAAAAATGTATCAATTCTATAGAAAGATGCAATTTGTAAAACAGATTAAAGCCTGGAATATACAAGTTTTTAAAAATATTTTCCAACAAAAGGTAGAGGTTTTTAAGGAACTATCTGAAATCCATGAGCACATCATAAAGAATGGTTTGTATGTTTTAACTTTTGATCAACAGAAAAAGTTGCAGGAAGAATGGGAAGAGTTAAGTGCACAAGAGGAAATTTATTAGAGGAAAAAGTCCAGAGAGTTATGGTTGAAGGAGGGAGATCGTAATACTAAATATTTCCACTCATCCACCTAGATCAAAAAGATTGCTATCACAATTTTTTCAATTAATAGTGCAATGGAAGGGAGGTTGCTCATAAAGGAGTCTGATATTCAGGAGGAAGGAGTGAAATTCTTTTTTGGTCTACTCTATGCACCTCAAAGAAATACTTTGAAAAGTTTGAAGGATGAAGAGGAGCTATTAGATGTGATCCCAAAGATTATTGGTGAGGAAATTAATAAGGGTTTGTTGAAGCCATTTACACTAGAAGAATTGAAGAATGTAGTATTCTCCTTGCCATCGGATAAAGCACTGGGGCTAGATGGTTTCACAGCCATTTTTTTTCAAAAATGATGGGAAGTAGTGGGTGTTGATCTTCTTTTGGTTGTAGAAGAGTCAAGAAGTACAGATACAATGCTAAAACAGTTCAATGTAACAAATATTGATATCTTTCCAAAAGTTAAGGATCTCAAAACTTTTGTAGACTTTAGGCCAATCTCACCTTGTAATATAGTTTATAAGATATTTACAAAAGTAATCTATCTCAGGTTGTAGCCCTTCATTTCATCTATTATTTCCCAAGAGCAGGGAGGATTTGTGCCAGGGAGGGAAATTGTTGCTCACAAAGTATTGCATTCAATTAACATGAACCATTTACCAGATTTCATTGTCAAATTGGACATGATGAAAGCATATGATAGAATGGACTAGAATTTTTTGATGAAAGTTCTCTCAAAATTTGGATTTGACAAAAAGTGGTGTAAATGGATTCATTCTTGTTTGTTAGGGGCTAAATTTTCAGTTATTATTAATGGATCTCCTTCTGGATTCTTCAGTGCAATGCAAGGGGCAAGGCAAGCAGATCCATTATCTCCATTCCTCTTCATTATCATGGCAGAAGCGTTAAGTAGAGCAATTCAACAAAGGCATTTCCAAGGATTGTGGCATGCGGTAGAGATTCCACACACAGGCTTTTTTAGTAACTCCAGCTTTGTCGATGGCACGATTTTGTTTGGGAAATATTTTATGGTAGAAGCTTCTCAAATAAAAGAGGTCTTAAAAAATATGCATCAACATCTGGGCAAAAAGTTAATGCAGCAAAATCAAATATTTTTGTATTCAATACAAAGGCAACAATAAAGAGGAAAATTGTGAAGGCATTGGGGTTTCAATTAGTTGTGCTTCCTTTTACATATCTGGGAATTCCTTTTTTAGGGGCTAATAATATTTCATACTAGGGAAAATTCATTTATAGATTAAAGTCAAGGATCTTGGTGTGGAAGGCTAGGTGGTTGCTATTAGCAGGACGCACCATGTTGAATAAAATAGTCTTAGCAACCATCCCAAATTACTTCTTCGTAGTTCTTAAAGCTCCAAAATTAGTTGTGCTAGAAATTGAAAATATTATTAGAAATTTCCTTTGGAAAGGAAACATGAATGATCAAAAAAAGGTACCGTTGATCTCTCTACAAAACATGGTGGTGGACAAGATGAAAGGAGTAGGTATCCAAGATCTTTCGAGCAGAAATTTAGATTTTTGTGCAAAGTTGGTATGGAAAATGTACCATAAGGAAAATTCAAAATGGTGTAAGTTAATGCAAGCAAATTATTTAGACTATGACAATCCAACAAGAATATTTACAATCTTAAACCCATCAAAAGGGTCAACCATGTGGAATTTTTTAATCTCTTGTAGGAAAGTCATCAATTCATACTTAACATGGGAAGTCCATAATGGGGAAGAGGTAAACTTTTGATCTGATTCATGGAATGGCTTCCCTCCACTTCATAATATTTAGGAATTGCAAGCTATGAGGGACATTTTAATTATTGAATGGGGGAAAAAGCTAAAATATTATGTAGGGGAGGTAGATAGGTTAACAAGAAAGGTATCCTGGAAAGATTTGTCATGCATTGTAGTTCTAGTTGCACATTAGGGTCTCATCCAAAACTTGTTAATGGATAGAGTGGTGTTCTTTTCAACCAATCCAAACAGGGTTATATGGGCCCCTACAAAAAATGGAAGTTATTTGGTAAAGCAAGGGTACAAAGCTTTACTTAATAATGTTGATCATTTACTATCTCAAAGAGCATACTCATTTTGTTGGAATGATAGAGTGCTCCCCAAATCAGGAACATTTGCATGGTTATTCCTAAAAGGAATAGTTTTAACAAGTGAGAGGCTAATAAAATAAGGGATGGCAGATCCTTTTAATTGTGTCTTATGTAACGAATTATTAGAAGGCACTGATCATTTGTTCTTAAATTTTCCATATGCACAAAGTTGTTGGGAATCCATCAAACAAAAATTGAATTTGTATCTTCCACTACCACAAACTATTTGGGAATTATTTCAAAGTTGGTCGGTCTTATATAAGATTCTTTATTTTCCAGTATTTGGCGAGTCATTCCTGCAATAGTTGTTTGGTCCATTTGGTGGGAGAGGAATAAGTGCATCTTCAGGAAAGAAGTTTCTTCAGTCAGTTGTACTATTTTGAAATTTGAGAAAACCGTGTTAGAATCTGTTTAATGCATATGTTCAAGAATGCAAGAATGTTAATTCAATGTTCACAAATTGGGATAGCAACATTTTGCAGAATTGGGAGTATATAGTATTTCCTTTTAAGGGTAGCCTACACAAGTTCATAAATACAAAGTTGGATAGGAGCTTGATTAAATGGAAACCACCTCCTCAAGGTTTTCATAAGTTGAATTTCGATGGGGCTTCAAGAGGGAATCCAAGAATCTCAGGGTTAGGAGTTTTCATTTGGGATTCATTTGGTACAATGGTAGCAGCTAAGTCCTTTCAACTCCCTTGAGATACAAACAATACAACAAAAGCTCAAACAATGTTGTTGGGGCTACAACTCAATATCAATCTTGGCTTTCCAAAATTACATATAGAAGGGGATTCTTTGATTATTATAAATTCATGCAAAGAAAGGATGAGTCAAAGTTAGAATCTGAATTATATTCTACAAAAGGTATGGCTTTTGATAGATAAGTTACAATCATATCACATTACTCATACATACCGTGAGGGTAATAAGGTGGTAGATTGCCTTGCAAACATGGGGTGTGATAATCAGGAGGTCTCGATTGCAAATAAAACTTGTAGTTTAGGAGCACACCCTCATTTAAATGAACTAATTTAGCAGGATAGAATTGCAGCACAATTAAATATGGGAGCCTAATGGCTATAAATCAAAATCATGGGAAGCAGAGTAATAGTGTGGGTGCCCAACTGAATTTATTTGGTTCGTAATTTAAAATTTGGCATGGTGAACTTAATGGCGCTATTGCAAAAATTAGAAAGTCAAGATTCTTCAAAGATGGTCACATGGGTGCAGTTATTAGGAATCAAAGATATCGCTTAACTCATACATGAGAAATGCCTTAGAAAGTTGAATAAAGTCGGGCATTAGACTTTCGGATATCAAAGGTCAGTTTTTTGGCTTTCACATAAGAGAAGGAAGGTAGATGGTAGAAGAGAAACCCGAACCCTGACAAGACTAAAGGTAAGTCGAGCTTTTCAATTTGATGTTTCACCTAGAAATTTCAACATGTTTTTAGTCAAAATGTGGCAAAGGTCACAGGCAAAGGAAGTTAGAAAGTTGATTGAAATTGGGCATCGGACTTTCAGATATCAGAGGTCAAATTTTTGGCATTTACAAAAGTGAAGGATAAGGTAGAAGAGACTCCCATTTCCCAACAAGTCTAAAAGGAAAATCGGGCTTCCTAGTTCAAAATTTTAGAGATTGGACCTCGGGCTTATTGTTCGTCATTTACCAGAAACAAAGGAGTTAGTCAAATTTCACCATCAGATCAGATTTCGGACTTCGGTCTAATTGCTTACTTGTTGCAATGAAGATCAAACTTCAGGCTTTGTGGTTGTGGCTTGCGATGATTAAGCGGTGTAAAGGGTATGAGGGATCCCCAATCCCCGACCCCTGAAAATGGGAAGTAGTAAGAAGGTTTTCACGAGTTGGTGATGAGGCTTGCGCTCTACATGAAGATGGTAGCTGGTAAGGAGGACACGCAAACCCTGAAAGGGTATGTGGGATCCCCGACCCCCAAAAATGGGAAGCAGTAAGAATTTTTTCATGAATCAATGATGAGGCTTGTGCTCTACATGAAGATGGTAGCTGGTAAGGAGCCCATGCGAACCCCGAAAGGGTATGAGGGATCCCCAATCCTCGACCCCCAAAAATGGGAAACAGTAAGAAGGTTTTCGCAAGTCAGTGATTAGGCTTGTGCTCTACATGAAGATGGTAGCTGGTAAGGAGGATGCGCGAACCTTGGCCACCGACAAGGTGAATGCAAAGCTAGTGTTTTTGGGTTTCGACATTCGTTCATGCTTCATAAGTTCTAACATACATTTCATGGAAGCGGTATGAAGGAATTAAGACTCCCAACTCCCGACAAGTCTAATGGCATGACGAGCTTCTCAAACTAGACTTTCAGAGATCGAGCACTTTTGTAATTACTTAGGCCCTCTTGGGCACTTTTGTAATTACTTAGGCCCTCTTGGGAACTTTTGTAATTACTTACTATTATTATTAATATATTACATAGATTATTTTCCTTTTGCAAAAAAAAAGAAGTTTTCCATTTACATTGTGGTTGGATTATTATTTTGTTGGAGTGCACTTTAGACCATGAAGTGAGACCATTCAAATTAGAAAGTTGTCAAAATTTGATCACTAACTATTAAGGACCAAAGAATATAGAAGATAATATAAAAAATGTGACATATATAAATATTTCATTGCAACAAGTTTTATGGAGACTTTGATATGCACTATGGATTGCTATATTTTTACTTGAACATGGGACTAGATTAATGACATTAAAGGAGATTAAAGGAGACATGTTGATACTTAAAATTCAATTAGGGCTAACCTCTAGAGTTTGAAGCCCTTTTATATTATAAATTTAAATTAAATTTAAATTTTTTAGTTGAAAAGAAGGAACAAAACTAAGTTTTCCCTTCGTAGGAAACATACAAATTTCTCATAAATTAACATTATAATAGGTTGAAAACCATTCATTTAAAAATTATATTGAAATACCATTACTTTTTACACACATCTCTCTTTGTTTTATAGTTTTCCAATATAAGTTATGATATCTAATTTTTTGTCTACAATTTAGTTAAGCATTTAATGAATCCAACTTAGTGCTTCATAGCATATCTTTAGTCTTGCTAATCATGAGACTATTTTGTGTTCAACCTAAAAATTATAATTGAGTTCTTTGTGAAACTTTGCATTAAGATTGTGATGGTGCACGTGTATTCAACCTAGGCATGAAGTATGGTGGTTGTATACACTTATATTCATAGTTGATTAGTCCTGAGGAGATTTCTCCTAGCTATGTGAATTATATTCAAGGAAGGATTGGTTTCAAATTGGATTGATTTTTTCACAAAATTAGATTTAGTGGTAGGACAAAGTAGGCTCATCTTCAACCTTTCTTTTCTTTCTTTATTGTTTGTTTTTTCTTTAAAATATGTTAGATCAATGTTAGATTTAGGATTTTATTTACATTTAGAATTAGAATTTCAATCTACTATCATGTTCCTAAATTATTACATTAGCTTGAGTCCAAATATTTATTATTGGTAATTTATTAAAATTTCTATGGAATAGCTAGGAGTTGAAATCTAGGAGCTCTCATAATGTCATGATGTTGATTGAATCCATTACAAATGGTACATCATTAATTTTAAAGGTGAACATATGGTTCCTAAGTCATGATTTTTCAAAAACATTATAATAAATTAGAGAAGTAATAATGATTTGGATGATACAAGTTAAGGTGGTAGTAGTTGGAACAATTTTTTGGTCTTGTCCATTAAAGTGAATGTAAATATATTTCATTGTGTTAAATACATCCCCAATTCTTCATTTTATATTGGCTTTATATTTCTTTCTTTTTCGAATTTTGGAAATTGGATTATGGGTAGTAACAAAGTGAGGGTTGAAATCTTGTCTTATCAAGAGTTGAACCAAAACATTGAGTTTAGTAAAGTGGGGATTGGTTCATATTTTTATGCTATGAGAGGGTATGATCCTTATATTTTGATCATTTTTTTATAGTCATAAAATAGTGGTAAGATTGATATGGGGCTTAATCAAATTTGAGGTGATGGAAGATCTTCTATTGTTGATACAAGACTCACTATTGAAGGTAAGAAGATAAAACACATGAGGTATAGTAGGAATAAATGATTTATTAATTAATTTCTTCTTAATGAAGATAATATTATCAAATACCAAAATGGGTATAGGAGAGAACTTCCATATCCTTGGAATTTCCATTTACTTATCACTTCCCTCTTTAAAACCATCTATGTAATTTATTTTAATTATATTTTCTTATTACCTTATGTCATTTTCAAAAAATTATGTGAAAGAGATCTTATGTAAAAAGGCTAGTGTTCCCTTACATTAGGGGGTTATTTTCTATTTGTATTACTTTTATTTAAGTAATACCCTTGAAACTGCTTACTATCATTTGAATGTTTTTATTTCCCTATCCCTAAGATAAATAAGAGGAATACAAGAAAAATTAGAGAGATGGAAGACTCAATTAGCAATATGATGAGTTTAAGTAAATAAATCATAAATTTATTAATACGAGTTTGTATATTCTAGATAAAGATAAGAACAAAGTGAAATGAAGAAAAAGGGAAGGATGAGTAATTGGATTAGATGTCTAAGGTAAAGGACCTAGGTTTGATCCTTTGTGTGGTGTTGTGAGGGTCTTTTTCTAAGTTTCATTAAGATGGAGATCAACAAGGTGAGTAGACTGACTTTCAACCATGGAGGTGAGCCAATCAGACCTAGATCTGCATCTTATTCGGTCTCGGTATGGATTGGAATTGATTTTCTTTGATTAAATCAATTAGACTATGTTCCCTAATATGAAAATTGCAAGATTCTTACCATTAACAAACTGAAACAATAAATTACAGACAGATCTGGGAAGGGCAAAGTGTTGTGTACCTATCTTGAAAAGTTGATGTTGATCTGAATAGGAGGAAAGAGTCACCCAAGGGTATATGAGTCCTTGTATTCCTCTCCTAATCTATTTTTGTATTCCCCTAATGTCAGATCTAAGATATCTATTTTCACTTGCAGAGTTGTTAGATCATTGTCAGATAATTTTTTAGGCGACTTTTTCTGATTTGACAAGGTGTAGGGTTTGAATTGCAACAACGAATAATTTATCTTCAAACTTCCTTCAATCCTCTCCAAGCTTGAAACTTGCAAATTCAAAGAAAAGGAAAGGGTTGTGCCATTTAGGGGCTTGCCTTAGTCAAACCCCATGTTAGTTTTTCTACTTCCATAATGGCAATTTCAATGATAAATGGATAAATGATAGGAAAGAATGATGAAATCACAAAGTTCTACAATTCACCACCCTTTAATGGCTTCCTTGAAGGACTCAAGTCATGCACATAACATCAAGGTCTTTGATCTTGCTTGCTTGAATTCTTGAATTTCTTGGAGAGCTAAAACAAGGTTTGGCCTTCACAAACAATGATAACATGAACATACATAAACTCATATCTAATTTGACATGATGCTTGGATCTCAAATTTTTGCAATAGGTTTTTGAAATGTTGCTATTAAAAATAATACTTGATCATAAATTCTCCTTAGTTCTTGTTAATGCTAGATTCTTTCACTTGTTAGATTTCAAATTATGCAGATACTATGTATTTATCTGCAATTATGCTAATTTCTTGATAAATTAAATCTAAATAGCCAACATTTACAATTTGAATTTCAAATGTTAAAATGTCAACATCGACATATTCAAATTTAGATTCTAAAAAAATACAGGCACTTAAACACCCAAGGGAATCCCAGTCCTAGCCCTATTTTCTAGGAAATAGGGTGTCAAGTGTAAAACATTAAATAAATGATTTTGTTTTATGCTTTCAATTTATTGAAAAACAATAAAAATAGGCATCAGAATGCCTAATTTAGGAAATTAGGAGCTTAATTAGGTCAAATAATTTAAGGGGGACAAAACATAATGTGAAATTGTCAAGGGTGACAACTTATGACGATACATTTAGCCCCCACTTTAGTGAGAGGATGAACTTACGATCATACTCACACTAAAGTATAAAAATGTGTCAAGAGGGTTCTAATTGTCCAAATGTTGAAGAAATTTGGCAAAAAAAGGATCTAGGGGGGAGTGAACAAGCCCCCAAGATCCAAGATCCCATGGCAAACCAACATAAGCACAAAGGAACACATGTATGCATGAAATACAACAAGATAACATACACAAGCATACACAATGTCAAAATGAAATACAAAAGTAGGGTATGCATAATCACAAGCAAGCAAGTTGTGGTATGTTGGGATCCACACCAAAGGCTTTCATGACTCACACCATAGAAAAGTTTGATATTTACTAGGTGAATCGCAAACTGGAAGGAAACACGGGCTAGTGAAGTCTGATATTCACTAAGTGAGCCCCCAAGATAAAGAAAAATGAGAAACACACTAAGTCTAGTAAAGTTCAATATTCACTAGGTGTGCACCCATTAATAAGGTAGAAAAATGAGAAACACAATAGGTCTAATGAATTTTGATACTCACTAGGTGTGCACCCATTAAAAACCATAGCAAGAGTTATACTCCCTGATAACCTTGATAAGGTGCCACAAAATGGTCAAGATGATAAGCCAACACATCACTAAGTTCAATGCATGTGAAAAAAGTGAATAAAAAATGCTAGTGTCACTACATCACTAATTCCAATGTGTGTGAACAAAGTGAAGCAAATAATGCCAATGTTTTCCACTGCCTTAAAGAAATTATGAAACACCATGTTGTGAGAAATTAATTTAAGGTAGAAAAATGATAAATGCCATGTGATAAGGACATGAGAGCCTATTTAGAAAGCCCTATACCAATGGTATGTTTCTAATTAAAATTGCTTCATGATAGGGTGTTGTCCCCAAATTAAATGCCATAAACAAGAAAAAAGATGAACATGAAATGGATCCACAGATTCAAGGTCAGTATATATTTGTGTTGCAGTGATTTAATAGAGCTCAAAACTGACATCAGTCCCCAAATACTCATGGAACAATGAACACAATAGAATAATGACACATAGAGAGAAAACAAGATTTTTGGTCAACATGGAAGAGACCTAAATGTCTCGACACCTTGCATCATCCCAAAAAGGAAAACACAAGATGAAACAAAGTTTACAACATATAGAAGAATAAATATACAAACAAAAGAATGTCACAAAATAATTTTTTTCCTTTGTATCCTTGCACCAATGGAGGAATAAGGTTCATCCAAAGAAAAATCACAAACACAAAGACACACCAAGTAGCACAATACGAGAGATCACATCACATGCAAGAAAAATCAAAGAACACAAAAAGAAAACATGTCAAAGAAGTACTTCACATGTGAGTTGACCTAAAGCAAATCGCCCACATCCCAATATTGCTCATCATATACAGAAGGTGGAAAACTAGTGAAAGGGACTACAACAAGTTTCGTATTAGGGGCATCACCCGGTTCAACACGTGGTGGGTCACTCTCATTAGGAGGGTCATCATAGTTTCCCCCATATAAATTCAAACTTTGAAAACAATAAATTCAGCTCATTATGCAATTGTTCATCAACTTTAGTGATTTCATCTTCATCATCAAAATTTATTACAACATAAGGTTTTATGACAATATCATTGTATGTTCTTCTTTCAGTTTTTGTTTTGGTTGAGACATGTAAGGTTCATGGCTATGTTTTGGTGAACATGGTGGCTCATCATGATTTGGTTGAATTGATTTTTAGTCTTGAGGTGTTGTTTTGTTCTTTTCTTCCAATTGACAAGCAATAGCACAACATCTATGCCTATGCTCTTTAGCACTTTTGTTTCTTCTTGCATGATTTTCAATTTTTGAAGGTGTACGAGTGGGATTTTCAACCATCAATCTATTTTCTTCCCTTAGGGTAGGAACTAAAGGTACCAACAAGGGTTTGGAAACCACTATCTCCTTAGGTCTATATACTTGCTTTGTCTTCGGAGGCACAAAGGGAATCATGCAATTGTCTCTTGGTCTCTTATACGATATGGGTGGAGGAAAATCGACATAATTACCTTGGTTACTTGGAAGGGTTTCCTTTTCAAGCATAGGTTCATCCACAATAGTTGGGGTACGAGGAACAACCATAGACCTATCATTCTCAAGTGGGATATTGGTAAGGGATAGTTTTTCTATGCATTTTTCCTTAAACTTTTGGTATGATTGGAAAAATAAATCCTCATGAAGCTTAATAGGTTCCATAGGTTGAGGCCAAAATAAATACAATGAAAAGCTTTCACTAGAAAACAAAGGATTAAACCCCCTATAATGCATTGTAAATATTTTACTTTCAATGGGAACTTTAAGAACTTGTGAATAACTAACGAGATGACATCCATGGAGCATAACCTTGGATAACCTAACTTCACATGGAATTGGTCCAATTTCAGGATGATGGAGAATAACACATCTAATTTTTTTGGTCCAAATTTAAGTGGAAGTGTGTATGTGCTTGGTGGACTACTATATTGAATCATTTTTTGACATGTTTTGGAAATGAGGTGAATATGGTGGAATTGTGTATGTGCTTGGTGGACTACTATATGAAACATAATAAAATAGGTTCCCCAAAATTTGAGGCAAAGGAAAATAAGGTTTAACCAAAATAGATGGGAAATGGTGTGTGTGGGCCTATCTTTCTATTAATTTCATTAGGAAATGATATCCCCAAAGGTGGAATTGAATTTCAACCCTAGGTGAGTCAACCCTATTTAAGATCTTGTAAATTTCTTTATGAAAAGATAGGGTAAACTATGCCTAAACAACACTTTGGGGAGAAAAACTAAAAATAGTAAATGAACTCAATTATGCAATGTGAAACTTGAATCATCAATTTAAAGCATAACAGAAACAAAAACAAAAAACTTATGGTAGATCTAAGAAGGATAAGACGTCGTGCACCTATCACCAAAAGTTGTTGAGTTTCCTCCTAGGATATATTTTCCCTAGGGTGAATAAGTCTTTGTAGGGATTTTTTGCTCAACTTTCAGGGTCCTCTGGAGATGGATCTGAGCTTCTATTTTCCCCAGGTTTCATTGTTAGAAGGTTGGAAATAAATTTGGGATCTAAGTTTCCATCTCTTGACAACTTCGATGACAACTTTGACAACTTTACAAAATTGCACTTTTGATCAATCTTCAATCCTTCTTCACCTATAAATCTGCACATACAAAGAGAGGGAAAAAAAATTGTTTTTGGTGAATGGTGGTTTGCCTCGGTAAAACCTCATTTTGGTAATTAAACCTTGAAATGAAATGAAACATGAATGGAAGGAATGATAAATGAACAATTTTATGTTGCAACTCGTCAAAACCTTGAATGGAGATCCTTGGAGGACTAAATTCTAATACATCATTCCAAAGATTAGATCTTGCATGCAATGGATTGATTGATACTTGATTTGGTACTTGATTTGATGCTTCAAAACTTGAAACCTACATCACAATGTTAGCTCCAAAAACATGCTTGAATGAAAATAGCTTTGACATGATGCCTGAGATCTTGAATGTTGTTGTAGATGATTGATAAATTTGTTCTTCAATGCTCTTAACAATAATATTTTCTCATGTGAAAGGTTACTTAATGCTAGAAATTTTGAATTGATAAAAATATTATGTATTTATAGATGATTTTCTAATTTCTAGAAAATTAAAATTCAAAAGTTGACAATTGCAACTTGAATTGGGATCATTAAAATACTGCCAAAAACATAATTTAAATTAGGTTTTGGAATCTAAAGGGGACCCATTCGCCCTTGGGCGAATGGGTTGTAGGACCTAAATCCAAGACACATAGTTTTCAAGGTGTTTAATTTTATGTTTGCAATTGTTTAATGCAAGTTCCCCTTTTGGAAAACGGGATTAATTAGGCTTTTAAATGCATAATTGGGTCAATTAGAGGATTAATTAAGTCCAATTTAATTAAGGGACCCAAACATAGTGTTAAAATGTAAAGGTGTATATTTTTCTATGCTCCTTTTAGCCACCACTTTAGTGAGAGGATGATCCCTACACTCAAACTTAGACTAAAGTAGACAAATATACGTCAAGAGGGGTCCAAGTGCACAAATTTTGATGGGATAGGATAACAAAGATCAAGGAGGGTGATCAATCCCCCAGGATATAAGATCCCATGGAAAACCAACATAAGCACAAAGGGACACATACAAGATGTGTAAGATATAAGCAACAAGACAAGATTCACAAACATACAATGTAAAAATTAATGCAAGGAGGAAAGAAAGATGGACTAGCAAGTTGTATTATGCCACATCCATCAAATACACTCATAAGGATGAAAAATCACTTATGAAACACATGGCTCCACAGGAAAGCAAGTTGTGTTATACTCAGTGACCATGAAAAATACGCTCACATGGGTTAGTGCAATCTGATATACACTAGGTGAAACCCCAATACATGTGGCAATGGGAAAGTCATGCCAGGTCTACAGGCTCCCATACATCAGCCATACCAAAATTTATACTCTTCAATAACTTTGGTAAGGTGTCACAACATGATCAATATATGCTATGTCATTGCTATACTAAATTCAACTTTTGTGAACAAAGTGAAGCAAGATGTCAAAAAAAAATCACCTCAAGGGGTGCAAATAAATAATGCCAAAAATGAAATAATGTCAATATCAATAAAATAATGCCAATGTGGTCATGTGCCATACCAAAATATACTCTTCAATAACTTTGGTAAGGTGTCACAACATGATCAATATATGCTATGTCATTGCTATACTAAATTCAACTTTTGTGAACAAAGTGAAGCAAGATGTCAAACAAAAATCACCTCAGGGGGTGCAAATAAATAATTCCAAAAATGAAATAATGTCAATATCAATAAAATAATGCCAATGTAATGGTCACACTTCCTAGGAGATGTATGATATCATCACTAAGAAGGGACATGCAAACAATGAATGGGGTACAATATGCCCCCACTTAAAATGTCAACATAATTGCTATGTTGGTATTTTAAGTAGAAAGAGAGGAAGAGGGGATCCTTGAAAAGAATGCACACCTCCAAAAACTAGTTAAATTCTTGCCCCCTGATCATAGAGACGAAGACAACCACCAAGAACTATCATGTTGCTGCCAAGAGGAATATGGTTCCACATAAAATAGTACCACCATGAATGGTAATGAGCAAGACACATAAAGCTACCAATGCCACATAGTGATGAGTAACAAGATAGGATGAAGATCATTATAAATTAGAGGAAATAGGTGCATCAATATAAGGAAGACCACCATAATCCTTAAGATGTTGAATTTTATCATGCAAAGCCTTACATTCATTGGTAGAATGACCATGAACTCTATGATATGCACAAAATGAACTTTTGTTGTAAAATTTCTTTCATGTTCTTGGAGGGAGAGATATCAAGCGAGCTTGGAGAAGCTTTGACAAGGTACTCTATTCATCAATAGTAGAAGATGTTCCTTTCTTTTGTGACAATGATATTTCTTGCTTAGTACAAGGTGTCATACATACACGACTCTTTAGATTGTAAGATTTTGTACTCACCCATAAAGGAGGGTGTAAAATCTAGTGAACCCCAATCATTACTAAGACATGTGTTTGAAGATTTTCAATGAGTGTTTTGCGTGATGATATTGATATTAAGAGAAGGTTTCTTTGATGCTTTCATTTATTTAGAGGGACAATAACCAATACCACTAGTTGTTTCTTGTGTGTTAGGCTCTATAGGGACATGAATACCTTGTTCTCTAGCACCACATCCTTTTCCATTATAGCCAAGTTGTTTCAAAAGTTCATAACCTCATCCATAAAGCTTTTCCATCGCTTTTAGATTTGGTGGTTTCACATGATTGCACTCATCATATGTGGATGTATAACTTTTATT
This sequence comes from Sequoia sempervirens, assembly GCA_007258455.2. Taxonomy (NCBI): domain Eukaryota; kingdom Viridiplantae; phylum Streptophyta; class Pinopsida; order Cupressales; family Cupressaceae; genus Sequoia; species Sequoia sempervirens. The sequence goes on from VDFB02000007.1 coordinate 229,361,052, forward strand.
TTCCTCTTCTTTGCTAAAAGTTGTAGATTCACATGCTTTTGATGACTCAGTTTGTGTGGATATTATGTCAACTTCTTTCTCCTTTCCTGGTTTGTGTGTAATCTTGTATTTTCCCATGAATGTAGGTGTGAAATCCAATGAACCCCAATCATCATCCAATAGCTTTGTGACTTTTTTAATATTGTTCTCTTTTTGTTCCTCTTTCATGGGCTCTCCTTTTGAAGTTGGTATCAATGTTTTCAAAGGACTTTCCTTATTTTTCTCAATGTGCAAACAACTTTCTAGTTGAGGGTTAGCCTTTATTGTATAAAACTTGTTGTTGTAAACATACTTCATTAAAAAATGAAGGTTTTGTTGCAAGTATTAAGGTGTTTTCATTTATGTCAACAAGTTGGTTTTGTCATTGATGTCAACTATGTGTTGAGGAATATTTTTGCATTATGAAGATGTCAAGGATATTGAGAAAATTGTGAAAAAGAGAGAAACAGTATGTTGCAGGTTGTGCATGTGTAGTTCAGATATTTAGGAAGTGTTGTGAGTACATGGAGCTATCCTTATGTTGCAATTTTTAGAGATGTGTTGGAATGATATAATGTGCTGAGATGATGTCTCCAGTACTTGGTTTCCAAGTGATTTTGAGAAAATTTGACAAACAGAGAAAATAGTGTTGTGTAAGTGTTTAGAACATGCTTCAGGATGTACTTTACATTTCTTCTATGTTGATTCTATGCATGTGTGGATCTGATATGTTGTTTAAGGTTGTTAGTAGTTGTTATATCTAGAATTTGGGATTTTGGATCATTGTGTAGAGTAAGATATTTTCATCAGTGTGTGAACCAATTTTTTAGTATTATTTTCTATGGTCTGGGAGAGTTTATTTGCTCCATGTTTCTCCACATTTTTGTTTCAAGTTGTGTAGATCTAGGAAGTTTCTTATAATTTTTGTATCTTTCATAATTCAAGGTTTCACTTGATTTTGTATAGTACAGTGTGTGTTTCATGCATCAGTGTGTGTAAAAGGTTAACTGAATGTTCTAGGTTGAAGTATTTCTATGATGCGAGTTTGGATGAAGTCTTTGATGGATCTTAGGTGGTTCATGGATTGTTTCAAAATGTGTTCAAGTGAATTTTGGTGTCCATAATTTTCTGATTGACTTAAGGAAGCATGTACTTAATGTTTTATGTTGTTTAGCATGGGTATTGGCCGACCTTGTGCTAACACTACATGCGAATTTTATGAAAGCATGTTGAGGTGTGTTAGGATTAATTTGGGTCCTAATTAAGGATTTATATGGGTCGCCTTCATTCCTATCCACTGTAGGAATGTTTGTGTGCCGACCTAATTTAAAATTTTAAATGTAACAGATAGTTTCTAACCTTGGAGAAGGTTTTCAAGGTTGAGGTTGATATAAATAAGAGTGGTGTTGTTGTTAGATGCAAAAGAAAGGTAAGATAGATGTGAGATAGATTTGAATGGTGAGCGTGATGCGAATCACAAAAGTGTAGATGCGAATTTGAGCACAACAATGCAAATTTGAAAGTGTTGGATTCTTGAATGCAGTGAGCTAAAGGTGTTTGAAATCTTTCATGCAATGCTATGAAATTGTTGGAGCATTTGTGGTGGATTCCTTGTTGCATTGAGAATTTGTTCTTTGTGTAACATTTCTCTTCTATCTTCTTTGTTTCTTTCTATGGTAGTGAGACCTGGCTATGAGCCTTTTTGGACAGTGTGTCCTATTCTAGAAGTGATCCTTGTATTGTTTTTGCAATTACTTATATTTTGAGCTAATCCTCACCGTGGTTTTTCCCTCATTGGGTTTTCCACATAAATCTAGTGTTCTCTTGTGTATGGTTTTGTTATTTTAGTTTTTGTTATCTACATTTCATGATTAATCACTTTAAAAAAGTAAGGCCTTAATGAATGCTTGTGGATCTAATTAATATTGAGGGTTTTGATGTTTTAATTTTATACAACTGATTAACCCCCCCTCTCAATTGTCTTGTTCATTCAACAATTGGTATTAGAGAAAGTTTCCTTAGAGAAGAGCTTTATCACTTGAGGTAGATCCAGGATGGTGAACAAGTTGGATTGCCCTAGATTTGATGGAACAGACTATGCATTCTGGAAGACAAAGATAGAAGGATATCTAGCATCTCATGGATTTGAGATTGAAAAGGAAATAAAGAATCAGTATACTGCACCTCAAAACATTCCAAGCACAAGTGATGAGATCAAGGCACATGATGTAAATGCTAAGACAAGATTTATTCTTATGAAAAGTCTTTCAAATTTTGAATTGGTTAAAGTTATGAATCTTAAGACTGATAAAGAAGTTTGGGATAAGCTTGAAAGCATTTATGAAGGAGATGATAAGGTCAAAGATAAACAAAAAAAGTTGTAGAATCTGAAGGCACAATTTGAGACCCTGTGAATTTCTAAAGATGAAACAATTATAGTCTACATGCAGAGAGTTGATGAGTTGGTAAGTGTTATGAGAGGTCTTGGTGCACAAGTCAAAGAACCTAGGGTGGTAAAGAAAGTTCTTAGATATCTTCCTGATTCTTACAGTGAAAAGGTATATGATATTAAGGAAGTTGCAAATTTTAATACTTATTCTAAAGATCAGTTGATTGGTACACTAACTTCATTTGAAATGAGAAAACCTGGCTTGAGAAATGGAACAAAAGTGGAGACTACTTTCAAGGTTGGAAAACCAAAAAGATTGAAGATCCAAATGGAGAAGATCTTGATGGTGTGGAAGCTAACTTTGTAAGAAGGATGAAAAAGGGCACCAGTAAGTACAAAGGTAAAATACCTTTCAAATGTTTTAGTTGTGGAAATATAGGTCATTAGGCTTCATGATGTCTAAACATAGTTGTGAACAATCAAAGTAAGGAGAACAAAGGAAAGATGATTAAGAGAAGTTACCATGTTAGAGAAGATGTTGGTATTTCCGATGATGAATCTGATTATGGAGATGTTGATGAAAATGAATGCTTGTTCTTGGCTTTAAAAGATGAATCTACTTTTGCTAACTTTGAAATTTGTGTGAAGGAAAGTGTTCTGGAGAAGAAGGATAAGGTAGAAGGTACTTTGGTTTCTACTTTTCATGTTAAAAAAGATAAGAACTACTAGTTTTTTGACATTGGATGCTCTAATCACATGATCAGAGATAAAAGTAAGTTTTTTAAACTTGAAAAGCATGATGGAGGACTAGTTAAATTTGGAGATGATTCAAGAGCTAAGATTTGTGGAATAGGTTCAATAAATTTTTATGGCAAGCATAATATTGAAGATGTTTACTATGTTAAAGGTTTAATGCATAATCATTTGAGTGTTGGGAAAATGTGTAGCAAAGGATATAATCTTGTGTTTAAGGATGAAATATGTGAGATCATAAAAGGGTTCAAAACTGTGATTACTGTTGGTAAGAGGACAGGTGGAAACATCTATCAACTTAAGGTTGTTCATGGTCATTGCTTCATGTCCCAAATTAATGATAGTTGGTTATGGTACTAGAGGATGTGTCACATGAATTTTGATAATTTGGTCAAAATACATTCAATTCATGTAGTAAGAGACCCACCAAGAATCACAAAGCCTATCAATGTTGTTTGTAAAAATTGTCAATTTGGAAAGAAAATAAGGATTAGTTTCAAGGGAAAGGAACAATCTACTACTGGACTACTATAATTAAGACATATACATCTCTATGGTCCTCCAAGGGTGATAAGTCTTCAAGGTGATAGGTATTTCATGCTTTTGATTGATGATTACTCTAGAATGATATGGGTTACTTTTCTTAGAGATAAATCTGATGCACTAAATAGATTCAAAGTATTTAAAGCTATGATTGAGAATGAAATGGATTTGAAAATCAAATTTTTTAGGTCTGACAGAGGTGGAGAATTCACCTCCAATGAGTTTAACATGTTTTTTGAAATTCATGGAATAAAGAGGCACTTGTTTGCCTGCAGAACTCTTAGTAGAATGGAGTGGTTGAAATGAAAAAACAGACTGTTCAGGAATCTTCTAGGACTATGATGAAAGAAGAAAATCTTCTAGAAGTCTACTGGAGAGAAGAAATTCATACTATTGTTTACATACTTAACAGAGTTCAAGCGAAAGCTAACAACACAAAGACTCCCTATGAGTTATGGTATGGAAGGGTTCCTACTGTGAAGTACTTTAGAGTATTTGAAAGAAAATATTATATCAAAAGAGATGAAGAAAAAATAGGAAAATTTGATGTAAGGTCTGATGAAGGTATCTTCCTTGGATATTCTAATAATAGCAAAGCTTACAAATGTTACAAAAAAAGACTGAGAAAGATAGTTGAAAGTGCAAATGTTAAGGTTGATGAATATTTGTAGAATTCAATTGCTATAGATGGATATGTACCAAATGAACCTACTTTTGGAGAAGAAGAAGAAGGAAAAAAAGCTAAAAAAAAAGAAGTGCAAAATGAAGAGGAAGAATTTCCAGAAAGGACCCCTAAGTATATGCAAAATACTCATTCCAAAGAACAAATCATTAGAGACAAGAGGAAAGGAGTATTGACAAGAAACATAGTTGTTGAAGCTGAGCTAAATCTATGTTTACTTTCTAAAGTTGAACCTAAAACAGTGAGTGATGCATGCAAAGATGAACATTGGATGAAGACAATGGAAGAAGAAATTATGTAGATTGAGAAAACCCAAACTTGGGAATTGGTTCCTAGACCGATAAACAAGAACATAATTGGATATAAGTGGGTATTCACAAAAAAACTAAATGAGAATGGAGAAGTGGTAAGAAATAAAGAAAGGCTTGTGTGTAAGGTTTACTCACACGTGGAAGGAATAGACTTTGAGGAAACATTTTCTCAGGTGGCTAGGATAGAAGCTATCAAAATGTTTTTGGCATTTTTCAGCATAAAAGGACTTTAAAGTTTATCAAATGGATGTGAAGTCTGATTTTCTAAATGGTGAATTGGAAGAAGATGTTTACATGGAACAATAGAAAGGATTTCAATTATCAAATCAATTGGATATGGTTTGTAAATTAAAAAAAGGCATTGTATGGATTGAAGAAAGTTCCTAGATCTTGGTATGCAAGATTGGACAGATATTTGATATAGCAAGGATTCGGTAAAGGTACCGCAGATAGTAATCTTTACTTCAAAATTGAGGAAGACAAAAGCTTGATAGTGGTTGTGTATGTGGATGATATTATCTTTGGAGGCGATGAATCTATGTGTAAGAAATTTTTAAAGGAGATGCAAAAAGAGTTTGAGATGTCAATGTTTGGGGAGATGAATTTCTTCCTTGGGCTACAAATCAATCAAACAGATAAAGGCATTTTTATTTCACAATTAAAGTATGTCAAAGATATGTTGAAAAAGTTTGGAATGGAAGACTCCAAAATGGTATGCACTCTTATGGTGAGTGGTTGCAAATTGAGCAAGGATGATGAATCACCTAAGGCTGATCATAGCAAATATAAATCTATGATTGGTGGATTGTTATATCTAACTGCTACTAGACTAGATATCTTGCATGCAGTTTGTCTTATGGCTATATTTCAAGAAGATCCTAAAGAGACACATGTTACAGCAGTGAAGAGGATATTCAGATATTTAAAAGGAACTCTAGATTATGGCTTATGGTATCCTAAGGATACTAATTTCATATTAAGTGCTTACATAGATATAGATTGGGTTGGTTGTATTGATGAATGGAAAAGGACAATTGGTGGTGCATTCTTTCTTGGATATAGATTGGTGTCATGGCTGAGTAAGAAGCAAGATTCAATTTCTTTATCTACTGTAGAGGCTGAGTATATTGCAGTAGCATCATGTTGCACACAAGTATTATGGATGAGACAAACATTGAAGGATATCAAAGTAGTGTATGATGAGCCTATATCTATCTTTTGTGATAATACAAGTGTAATTAATATTTCAAATAATCTAGTGATGCATTCAAGGACAAAGCATATATCAATCAATTATCACTTTCTAAGAGAGAAGGCTATGGAGAATGAGGTGAAGCTTGAGTATGTACCTACAAAGGATTAGATTGCTAACATATTTACTAAGGATCTTTCAAATGATACTTTTGAGTATCTTTGGGAGAATTTGGGGGTTATTGCCCCTCCTTCTTTTAACTAGGTGCATATGGAGATGCATCAATCCAGTGGATCTATGGATTCGTCTTTTTTCTGGACTAATGTTGGTGGCTACCTCTCAAGGGGAGTAGGTAGTTTCATTGTTACAGTAAGGAATGTTGTCATTGTGTTGATTTAGTTAGGTGTACTCCTAAGTGGGATTATTCAGAGCAAGTATCTTTGTTTAATGCCAAAGGGAGAGAACAATACAAAATACTTTATCCTTTGCCATTGATGTCAAAGGGGGAGAAAAAATCATGTGAAAAAGATTAACCTACTATGGGGGAGAGAAAAGGAAATCATGAGAAAGTGTATTCAAAATTGTTGTGTTTTCTTTGATGGTTTTTCACATCATGTGTTGCCATCAATAACAAAGGGGGATATTGTTACAAGTATGGAGGTTTTTTCATTGATTTCAACAAGATGGGTTGTCATTGATGTCAACTATGTGTTGAGGAAGATTGTTGCATGATGAAGATGTCGAGGATATTGAGAAAATTGTGAAAAGAGAGAAAGAGTATGTTGTAGGTTGTGCATGTGTTTGGTGATGTGATGGAATGATATAATGTGTTGAGACGATGTCTTTGGTACTTGGTTTCCAAGTGCTTTTGAGAAAAATTGATAAACGGAGAAAATAGTGTTGTGTAAGTGTTCAAAACATGCTTTGGGATGTGCTCCGCATTTCTTTTGTGTTGATTCTATTCCTGTGCGGATCTAATATGTTGTTTAAGGTTGTCAGTAATTGCTATATCCAAAATTTGGGTTTCTAGATTGATGTGCAGAGTAAGATATTTTCACTAGTGTGTGAACCAGCTTTTCAATGTTATTTTCTATGGTCTAGGAGAAGTGTAGTTTCTCTATGTTTCTCTAGATTTTTGTTTCAGGTTGTGCAGATCTAGGAAGTTTCTTATAATGTTTGTATCTTTCATAATTCAAGGTTTCACTTGATTTGGTATAGTACAGTGTGTGTTTCATGCATCAGTGTGTGTAAAAGGTTAACCAGATGTTCTAGGTTGAAGTATTTCTATGATGTGAGTTTGGATGAAGTCTTTGATGGATCTTAGGTGGTTCATGGATTGTTCTAGATTGTGTTCAAGTGAATTTGTTCTCTAGAAGTTTCGGATTGAATTAAGGAAGTGTGTACTTAATGTTTTATGGTGTTTAGCATAGGTATTGGTCAACCTTGTGTTAACACTACATGTGAAGTTTATGAAATCGTGTTGAGGTGTTCTAGGATTAATTTGGGTCCTAATTAAGGATTTATTCATTTCTATCCACCGTGGGAATGTTTGTGTGCCGACCTAATTTGAAATTTTAAATGTAACAAATATTGTCGACCTTGGAGAAGGTTTTCAAGGTTGAGGTCGATATAAATAAGAGTGGTGTTCTTGTTAGATGGAAGCAAGAGGTAAGATAGATGCAAGATAGATACAAATGATGAACATGATGTGAATTACAGAAGTGTAGATGTGAATTTGAGCATAGCAATGCAAATTTCAAAGTGTTGGATTCCTAAATGCATGAGCTAAAGGTGTTTGAAATATTTCATGCAAGGCTACAAAAGTGTTGCAACAATTGTGTTGGATTCCTTTTTGTATTGAGAAGTTGTTCTTTGTGTAACATTTCTCTTCTATCTTCTTTGTTTCTTTCTGTGGTAGTGAGCCCTAGCTATGAGCCTTCTTGGACAGTGTGTCCTATTCTAGTAGTGAGCCCTTGTACCAATTTTGTAATTACTTATATTGTGACCTAATCCTCACCGTTATTTTTCCCTCATTGGGTTTTCCACAAAAATATGGTGTTGTTATTTTAGTTTATGTTATCTGCATTTCATGATTAATCAAATTAACAAAATAAGGTTTTAATGAATGATTGTGGATCTAATTACTATTGAGGGTTTTGATGTTTTAATTTGCTACAATTGATTCACCCCCTCTCGGTCGTCTTGTTCATTCAACAAGGTTGAAGGGATTCATGAATCCATGGCCTAGCCAAAAGAATATTATATGAGAGTTCATGAGGCATGACATGGATAGGATTTTGTGAGGTAACTTTTCCAACTATTACGGATAATGTTATCACACCAAGAGGTCATTTTCCCACATTATCAAACCCACGAATAAACAAGGAATCAGGTTCAATCTTAGTCTCATCCACTCCAATATTATCCAAAAGGTTTACACCACACACATTAAGGGTTGAACCATTGTCGATGAGAGTTCTTTGTATTCCATGTAGATTAATAATAGCCAATTTAATGAAGGCCTCATTTTGTATTTGTGTTTCTAATGGAGGAAACTCATCTTGATGAAAGACAATGTCTAAGTTGATTGAGTTCATACCTTGAATTAGGGTTGCTACATCATTTTGTTGTGCACTAGGAGGAATAACAACTTTTTGTAAGGAATTTTGAAGCATGTTATGGTAATTAGGTGAAGCTTGAATCAAATCCCACAAGGATATTTTAGCAAGAGTGTTTTTAAGTTGTTCCACAAGATCATACTCCTTTCCACTATGCAAAGGAAAACGAGAAGAACTAGGAAAGATAGGTTGAGGTAATTGTAATGAAGTAGGTATGGTTTGTGGTTTCCTATTGTTCCTTGTGCTATATGTATGATTAATGGTATTATAACTCAGCTGTTGCAAAACATTGTTACTAGTAAGTTGTCTTACAAAATTTAGGATATGTCCAGGAGGTTTTGGATGGTGTTTTGACAGTCCTATGATAAGAAGTGGCTTAGGAGATGACTTGGGAGGTCTAATAATTAAAGGACTTGTAGGATGTCTAATGATTAGAGGACTCTTGGGAGGTATAATAATCAAGGTAGATATAATGCTCATAACCTCAACAGATTTATCCTTATTTTGATTATCTTTTAGTGAAGGGGAGTCTAATGTCACCTCATCGTCTTCATCTAAGGAAGCCACATTACTATTATTTGAAATACATGTATCAATTCTATAATCCTCTTGTAATATAATATCTTCCCTAGTAAGATATTTTTTAGGAGAGGAACAAACATGATTGTCATGACATTCAATGGTTGGATCTTCTAAGATAACCTCATCACAAGTAGGGGAGGCATCTAGAGAATAACAACTATGATTTTCTTTCTTACTAACAAGTGCATCATTTTTTTCAATTATATCTTCCCAAGTGGTAGAAGCATTGGGAGAGGGAGAAACAAGATTCTCATGACTCTCAATGAGTGGGTTTTCTAATACCAAAATATCTTCTTCACAAATAGGAGAGATATTGGGAGAAGAAAAAATTTGATTGTCATGATTGTCCATGAGTGCATCCTCTTTCACTAAAAAATTCTCACAAGTGGGAGAGATGTTGGGAGGTGAATGGAGACTAGGTAAAGTGATGTTAAGAAATGTGTCAATGATCTCATCTTCTTGTGTCATAATATCTTCCCAAGTGGGAGAAGTAGATGGAGAGGGACAAATAAGACTTTCATGATTTTTAATGACTATATCTTCTTTCACCAAGATACCTTTTTCACCAGTGGGAGAGGTATCAGGAGAAGAAAAATTATGGTTTTCATGATTATACATGCTTGTATCCTCTTGTATCAGAGCATCCTCACAAATGGGAGAGATAGTAGGGGTTGAGTGAAGGATAGGCAAGGTGATATTAAGAAATGTGTCAATGCTTTGGTTATCTTGCACTAAGATATTCTCATAACTAGGAAAGAGTAGGAGGATGGCTAACATGTTTCTTAATGACCTCATTTCGTTGCCCTAAATTGTATTCATAAGAAGGGATGTTTTACTTAAGCAATTCATTCTTAACCATGTCAAAACCACATCTTTGAAAGGGAAACATACTAACATGAAAAGTAAATTATCCAACTTATGTAATGATTCAGGAAATGTAACCAAGTGTCCTACAAATTTGATGATTTTCAATACTGAAATAAATTTGGAATAGTTTAAAATGGCTAAAATAAATGGATGATTAGACCTAATTCATAAACAAAAATTCCTGAAAATTGATAGACTGAAACATTAGTTTACCAGTGGATCTAGGAAGTGCAGAGGACCACAAAAATGCTCAAAAATTTTGGTTCTAATGTTCCCTCAAGAACTCATTTTCCCAAGGGTGAATGGGTTCTTGTACAAGGTTTTTAAAAATAAAAAATACAAATTTTGAGTTATTGTTTGTGTTCTTTGTTCTTGGTTGGAAATTGTGATTTCTATAGCAATTTTTTTTAGATTTGGGTGTCTTAATGCAAGTGCAATGAAGGACAACAAGTGAACAAAGAACACTTTTTTAATGTAATTTGGACTAAATTTTTTAATGTAAATGATTGAAAGTACACTAAAATGCAAGTACTATGCAAAATCAATGTAATATGTATGTAATTTTTTTTATTTTTTCAAATTTTAAACAATGCAATATGTATGTAATTTTTTGAATTTTTCAAATTTTAAACAATGCAAAATGCAAATTTAAAACCCTAGATGAAATGCAAACTAATGCAATTTTGACAACCCTAAATGAAATGAAAACTAATGAAATGTGATGTAAACTAATGCAAATCCTAGATCTAGGGTTTGAATGAACTCCAATTTTAGAAATTAAGATGTATAATGTTAGGTTCACCAAAATGAAACATAGAAAAATAGGTTCACCAAAATGAGATAAAGGAAAATAGGGTTCAACCAAAATGGATGGTAAATGGTGTGTGTGGGCCTATATTTCTATTAATTTCATTAGGAAATGAGATCCCCAAAGGTAGAATTGACTTTCAACCCTAGGTGAGTCAACCCTATTGGAGATCTTGCAATTTTCCTTATGACAAGATGGGGTAAAATCTACATGAACAACACTTTGGGGAGAAAAACTAAAAAATAGTAAATGAACTCTAATATACAATGTGAAACTTGAATCATCAATTTAAAGCATAACAAAAACAAAAACAACAAACTTCTGAAAGATCTAAGAAAGATAAGACACCATGCACCTGTCACCAAAAGTCTTTGTAGGGATTTTTTGCTCAATTTTTGAGGTCCTTTGGAGATGGATCTGAGCTTTTTTTTCCCTAGGTTTCACTACCAGAAAGTTGGAAATAAATTTTGGATCAAATTTTTTGTCTCTTGACAACTTTGACAACTTTGAAAAATTACACTTTTGATAAATCTTCAACCCTTCTTCACCTATAAATCTACACATTCAAAGAGAAGGAAAAATTGTTTCTTTTTAGTGAATGGGGGGTTGCATTGGTCAAACCCCATTTTGGTTATTGAACCTTCAAATGAAATGAAACATGAATGGAAGGAATGATGAATGAACAATGTTATGTTGCAACTCACTAAACCATTGAATGAAGATACATATAGGACTAAAGTCTAACACATCATTCTAAATATTAGATCTTGCATGAAATGGCTTGATTGGATGCTTGATTTGACACTTGATTTGATGCTTGAAAACTTGAAACCTCCATCACAATGTTATCTCCAAAAACATGCTTGAATGAAAATAGCTTTGACATGATGCTTGAGATCTTGAATATTGTTGTAGAAGACTAATAAATCTGCTCTTCAATGCCCTTGACAATATTATTTTCTCATGTGAAAGTTTCCCTAATGTTGGGTGCTACCATAATAGTGTGTCTCACTTTTGGGACATGCTGATTTTTGCATGAAATCACTTTTTTAGAAAAACTAATGATTTTAGCCTTGAGAGGTTCCATTTAAAGGGTTTTAATTGAAGAGGGATAGATAAGACCCCCTTAGATCAAACCCCCTTGGATAGAACCCGTCTAGTATTAAATCATACCCACAATGGAGTCTCCTTTGCACCTATCAAAATGTTGGAAAAAAAATGTTTTCTTTACCTTTTCGTGGATTAAATAATACCATTTAGAAATCATCTTTTGAAAGGTTGTAGACTTTGAAATGAGCTTTCCAACAAGTATATTTTTTATATGTTTTAATTTTATCTTATATTTAATTTTTAATTTTTACTAAACATAGGTTTTCCTCTGAATATCAAGCTCTTTTTTCTACAGAGGTAGAAAAATAGTAAACCATTGTAAAAAAAATCAAAAAATACCCTTTCCCTAGGTATTGATGTCCTTATTTTACTAAAAAAAGAAAAATTGGATTTTGATATATACACAACAAGTTAGGTTGTATGACACACATGCATGTCCAAATTATAGTTATAGTGACTTCAAAAATTAATTAAAAATATACATGTAACAAAAAATTATGAAAAAGTATCCTTTCCCTAGATATTGATGTTGAGAATATGTATTTCAAAAATTAGAATTTAATCCTTTATTGAAAAAAAGTTATGTTGTACGAAACAAACGTTACTTTCTAAAAATGTTGTTTTCTATTTAAAACTGGTTATTAAAGGAGATGTTGAAAGATTCATGATTTATTTTGAATTTTTTTTTAAATATACACACAAATTGTCACAAATCACTAGTTTCCATCATCTTCAAATTCTTAATGGTTTAGCTACTATAGGTCTTAGAAGATGAAGATTCGGGTAAAAATATTGATGTAAATGTCCATCTTGGGGAAAAAGTGAGACACAGTATTGTGATTTCACCCTACTAGATGTTTTGAATTGATAAAAAGACTGTATTTATAGGTTATTTTCTAATTTCCCAAAAATTAAAATTCAAAAGCCAAAAATTGCAACTTCAATTGGGATCATTAAAATACTACCAAAAACATATTTTAAATTGGGTTCTTGAATCTAAATGGGACCCATTCTCCCTTCCTAGGACCTAAATCCAAGACACATAATTTTCAAGGTGTGTAATTTGATGTTTACAATTGTTTAATGCAGGTTCCCCTTTCAAAAAATGGGATTAATTAGGCTTTTAAATGAATAATTGGGTCAATTAGAGGCTTAATTAAGAAAAATTTAATTAAGGAACCCAAACATAGTGTGAAAATGTAAAGGTGTACATTTTTCTACTCTACGCTATATTGCAATTTGATGAGAGGTGATGAATATTTTGGTGTGACATGTGAAGACACAAAAGTATAAGTATTTCTAGTGGAAAGACCGAAGGCTAGAGTAATGCCAATGCTTTTTTGTATCTTTGAAGCAATAGTTGGGTTTGTGTATGTGAGAATAGAGGCTATACTTATAGGGAGGGAGACTTGACTACCTTCTTTACTTTGAGTGTATCTCAAAGCTTAAGTGAAACTAGCCATTGTAGGTACATTAGCATCAACTATATGGGATAGGCTACACAAAACCTCTAATCCTTGAGCATCACTAATCAATTTCCTCATGTTATCTATTATAGGGGTTGCTATACTAGTTAGAGATTCAATACTCACATAGTCTTGTAGTCCTTCTAAATCTTTATCCAATTGTTTTATTTTGTCTTCAAGAACATGGGCAACAACAGTCTCAACATCTATAAAAATGGTTGATTATAAGGTTTTTATTCATATTTTAGCATTAGGAATAGAGTCCAAAATGGGTTGAGTATTAACAATACCTTGCATGAAAGAGTTGGAAAACTCAAAATCCACATCGCATGTAATAACAACATGGGATACCATGAGTCTTGAACTATGTCTCACTGAAGTATTGTCAATAGGACACTAGGTTGTCAAGCTCATGCAAGTTTCAAAACACTAAGTGTGCCCACTATGAACACTAAACTATCAAATAAACACAAGAAACTATCTAGAAATAAAATTCAAACATCAAAAGAAGACAGAGGATACAAGAAGAAATATATGTGAAAAATTAGGTTGAGTCAACAGTAAGAGGACAGAGACGCCCAAGGGCGTCTATGTCCTAGGAAGGTTTTCCAAAATTTCAAAGTCTGATTGTGTATGATATCACTTAAGGATTCTGGGTCTACTTGCAATCAGGTTTAATAGTGAACACTTTTCTAGAATTTGTTGAATTTATGCCAATGTGATGCAAAATGCAAGTGTACAACAATATTGAAGATGTTTGAATGCAATAGTTGACTGATTCTAAGATACCAAAATCTAAAAATGATGAATTTGATGCAATTTTAGAATTAAAGAATGTAATTTTTTCACTTTTTAAACTATATGAAAGATGCCTAAATACATGCAATTAAGAATTCCAATTTAAAAATCTGCAAGTAGAAACTCTAGATACTTAAAAAGTCTTGATTGATACTATGCATCTAATTCTAATTAACTAACGTCGTTTCTTCTTAAATCACCTCAAACTAACCAATTAATTAAATAATCAACATTATTTAGTTAAATTCAACAAATTCAACTATTAATCAAATAATTAATTTTATTAGATTAATTCACCCTTCTTCTAACTAATATTCATCATATTTAATTAAATCTCCATAAATCCTCTTATTTGATTAAATCAATCAAATCAAATGTCACAATCTCCTAACCCATTCAAATTAATTAATTCTGAATTAATTAATCCTAAACCACTTTCTAATCATCATTAATTAATCCTCTAGCTTTTAACTCCTCAAGAGTTAAATCAACCCATGGTCAACTAACCAGGTTGTACATGAAATTCATTTCTTTTAATTAACTAATTCTTATATTTATCCTCACAAAGGAATATTCCAAGGAATATTCCTCTCAACCACCTCCTCATTCAATTTCCCTCCAAAGGTTTCAAAAACCTATCACATCTTCAATAACTTCTCTTACATTTTCAATAACTCCTCTTACATCCTCTCACATCTCCAACCACATTCATTAAATTCCTCTTACAACCTTTCAAATCCTCAACCATTATCATTTATTCCTCTTACATTCCCCTTTCCTCAACACATTTCCCAAAATGTGCTTCACCCTCACCCAATGGAATTGTGACAAGTGTCACATTCTCATTGGCTCCCATTTTATCCCACATTTACCAATTTCACTCTCTCTTCAACCCCTGAATCCTATAAGTAGAGGATTTCTTTACACAATGTGGATCCACAACTTCAAGCATTATCACTATAGGCATTTCAATTCATAGCAATCCATCACTTTCATCATTTTCAAGCATAGTTATCACCATTTGGAGTCATTTTTCACACTTGGATCATCTTCAATCATCAAGCTTATCAAAGGGATTGGGAAAGGATCACTTTCCACGTCAAAGTGACACCAATCCCCCTATGGGATGGAGGTTTGTTCTATTTAGTTTGTTAAAATTCTTTCATTTTCTTTTTTTTATGCTTTTCTTTTATGTTTTCATCTTTGTTTGATCAAGAATCTCATAGGGAATGATGTTTGTGATAATTTGAATGACTAACCTTGTTTGTGTTGTCTTTATTTAGCTTGGTGCAGATCATAAAATGTGAACGATGATCTACTCCAAGCTAAAAAAAGACAACACAAACAAGGTTAGTCATTCAAATTAGCACAAACATCATTCCCTATGAAATTCTTGATCAAACAAAGATGAAAACATGAAACAAAAGCACAAATGAAAGCAAATGAAAGAAAATGAAAGCATGTTAACAAACTAAATAGATCAAGCTTCCATCCCATAGGGGGATTAGTGTCACTTTGATGTGGAAAGTGTCCCTTTCCCAATCCCTTTGATAAGCTTCAAGATCCTTGATGAATTTGAGTAGAGTAGCAATGCCTAAGATTGTGGATGAAAATGGATTTGATAAATGCCAATTGCCGTAAAAAATAGTGATAGCAATTGGATGATTGATGGATGAAATGAGCCTAATGACTTTGCATGAGATTGTGTATCCATATTGTGTAGAGAAAGCCTCTACTTATAGGATTCAAGGGTTGAAGAGAGAGTGAAATTGGTGAATGTGGGATAAAATGGGAGCCAATGAGAATGTGACACTTGTCACAATTCCATTGGGTGAGGGTGGAGCACATTTTGGTAAATGTGTTGAGGAAAGGGGGATGTAAGAGGAATAAACGATAATGGTTGAGGATTTGAAAGGTTGTGAGAGGAATTTAATGAATGTGGTTGAAGATGTGAGAGGATGTAAGAGGAGTTATTGAAAATGTAAGAGAAGTTATTGAAGATGTGATAGGTTTTTAAACCTTTGGAGGGAAATTGAATGAGGAGGTGGTTGAGAGGAATATTCCTTTGTGAGGATAAATAGAGGAATTAGTTAATTAAAAGAAATAAATTTCATGTGCAACCTGGTTAGTTGACCATGGGTTGATTTAACTCTTGAGGAGTTAAAAGTTGGAGGATTTATTAATGATGATTAGAAAGTGGTTTAGGATTAATCAATTCATAATTAATTAATTTGAATGGGTTAGGAGATTGTGACATTTGATTTGATTGATTTAATCAAATAAGAGGATTTAGGGAGATTTAATTAAATGATTTAATTTAATTAAATATGATGAATATTAGTTAGAAGAAGGGTGAATTAATCTAATAAAATTAATTATTTGATTAATAGTTGAATTTGTTGAATTTAACTAAATAATGTTGATTATTTAATTAATTGGTTAGTTTGAGGTGATTTAGGAAGAAACGATGTTAGTTAATCAGAATCAGATGCATAGTATCAATCGAGACTTTTTAAATTTCTACATTTTTCCCCTCTTTGAAGCGAGGTACCTACTGTGTCGGTTCAAAGAATAACACTGTCGTGATCAAAATTTAGAAAATTCCTAATTTTTTGGATGCCCCACTGTTGCCCCAGTGGAAGAAATTACACTGCTACACTACCCCCTTGAGAGATTGGGCGAAAATTACAAAATTTGGGTCGAGCTCACGAAAAAGGTTTAAGATCAGTTTAGCTCAGAGAGGACTAGAAAGCTCAAAAGTTCGATGTAGACAAATTTGATGATGTATAGATAGTCATCAACCATGGGTAGCCTCATGTATATTTTGATATAACACACAGATTCGATACTTGGATAGAACTATTAGTAAAGATAGAAGAATAAGACTGATGAATGGAAGAATGAGATGGATTAACCATTGATTTCGAGATTGATTCAGAAGTCCAACAAGTCTATGAGTCGTCGAGACTTTATTAGATATGATGATGAGTGATGATGTTTTACTTATCCAGGGATTGGAGACATAAGGAGAATTACTTTCCTTATGTTTGATATAACACATAGATACGATGCATTAAGGTATGGAAAACTAAGATGGTGTTGTGCCTAGTGAGATGGACTTTGACTCGACAAATAGATAGGAGTATTATTGTTCACACCTGACATACGAAAGCCTCACTAGGATGTATTTCAAAAATTTCAAACATCTCGGACCAAAACACAGAAAGGCATAACCTATCAATGAAATAGTCAACAAGTTGTCCAAAACTCCCTCCATACACACCTACCAAAGCAAGTATCACCAAGTTATATTACAAGAATGTCCAACAAGCACAACAAACAAAAGATAATGATCAATGCCCCATTCCTTTCTCTCTAAATCATTTTGATTAGAATCATCAAGAGGTCATTGGAATGAACGCAATAAGATAAATCAAAAGAAAAGATCAAGTACACAAACAAGTCAATGTTCTTCACACCTCTAGCCAAAGGGATGTGTTTTGGTTAGGATAGGTATCCAAATTGTTTTTCCAATAGACAATGCCCACTATAGAAGGGATGCATCCTAGGACATGTTAGTGGATGGTGGCAAGTTGATAGGTTGTTTGAAAATGCCATTGATATAAGGTTCAATTGACATGTTTGAGAATGATGAAGAGTTTGATTTTGTGTTTAAAAGTTTATTGTTTCAAATTTGATTTTGCATTTGAAGTTTGCTTTTGCTAATTGTTGTGGTTGTTTCTATTTGTTTTGCCAAAGGATGAAAGTGATGATTGATTTATTATGGATGATTGATTATTGTGGGTGAAGCGAAATGAGACGGATAGATTTTTTCAAATATTTGGATGTTTTAAATGTTTTTGAAATATTTTGAGGCTTTTTTTTTGGATTTTTGGGTTATTTAAATGTTTTTGTGTCTTGGAGGCTGATCAAAGATTAGTCTTTCCTACATTTAAGCTCAGAGATGACGTAGTTCGAATAACCATGTCTTTGAATTTTTCTAACTTTTTGACCTATTTTTGGATTTTGATATGTTTTGGGTGTTTTTTGGATTTTGGCATGATTTTGACCACTTGGATATGGATACGTGTGATGATATCAGTGACTTGTTTTGGGATTTTGTTGAAAACCAAGCTAAGTTTGATTGATTGGATTGATGGATTGATGATGATAACATTGTTGAGGATACACACAATGCAAGGATAGTGTTAAAAACACAAGGATTGGGAAGGATATTGGTGCAGGAGCACCTACACCCTTCACACAAAATTTGATTTGGTGACAATGTAACAAGGTGAATCTGAGTGTGTCTAGGTTAGAGAGGGGGTGATAGAGTTTTGTTTATGATAAATAAGGTCTTGTAAGACCATTCTCTATGCGAGAAGTTGGTTTTGAGTCATTTGCATTAATATGTCAAAAGTTGCACAACAAAATGTAATGTTGTCAAATCAAGAAAAGTCATCACATTGAAAATTTTGGGAAGTTGTAAAGTCATGGTAGTTCAAAAGGTAGGTATAGGCATTGGGAAATTACAATCTAAGTGGTAAATGTATTTAAAGGCCTCAAAAGGCTCAATCATCGGTTGTTGATCATTTTTGAGAAAAAATTTCAATCAAATAAGAATGTTTTTATTCATTTTTGCAACTATACGGACCCATACAGGCTACTATTGATCTGGAACATGCAAAATATTGTTGTGACATGTTCTAATCTTTATTTCCATTGATTTTGAGTGAGGGTTTTGGAGAAATATTGAAGATACTTTGTGTGAGATTTTTAGGCATGTGTAGACCATTTGTGGTCAGTTTGAAACATTGGCTCAGTTGGGAAAGTCCAAGGGTGGTGTTTTTCATTAAACCCTAGTGTTTATGCATGGTAATGGAGGGTTTTCTAGATCAACGTAGAGGAAACTTTGAACCTAGAAACAAATGTTAAAATTTGATGTTTTGGAACATGACTAATGACTGTTTGATGAGTTTGTGTGAAGAATAGGTGAATAGGAGGGACCTCCCTTGTTAAACTGGGCTAATTGAGTAGCCTTTTGCAGGGGCAGTTTGTTGTTTCTCCATGTTGGTACAAAGAAACCTATTGAGATCTTTTAGGGAAATTTTTTTGGATTTGTGAACAAATTTAATGTTTGGTTGGCCATTGTATGGCCTTTTCAAAAGGATATCTCCATTTGTTGGATTTTGAAGGCTAGAAGCCTCTCATTGGGTGTTTTGGTAAAGTTGAAAGTTTTGTGTGCTAGAACAAGTTTCTTGGGTCATGTTTGGTCATTTTGTGTTGGAATAAGTGTCATCATCCACTTTGCTTGCATCAAGTGGTATCAGAGCACAGGGACAAGATATTTTGTTGGTGATTTGATTGTATTTTGCAGATTTGAAGATAAAAGGTGAAAAGATAAGTTTGTGAAGATGCCTCTGAAAGGTGTTGGTCTTGCTAGAGAGTTGCAGGATCTGAAAGAGAAGCATGCTAAGCTTCTAGAGTCACATAATGTTGTGTTGGCAAGGCTTGCTACCTTTGAGACAAAGAAAAGGAGATATGAGAATGAAGAAAGTGAAACAGAGGAAGATGATGAAGAATATGAAGATGTTGATGGGGAACTAGACCCTAAAGATTAGAGGATGGTAAAGATGCTCAAAGTAGTGAAAGATGATTCAATGAAGGTAAAATTTGATCTCCTGTGTATGGTGGTAATTTAAATGAAGAAGAATTGTTTGATTGGATTGTTGCTATGGATAATTACTTTGAAAGTGAAGACATTTCAGATGAGCAAATGGTGAAGGTGGCAAAAACAAAACTCAAAGGTCATACTCTTTTATGGTGGGATTATGAGCAAGCAGAGAGGAGAAAACAAGGAAAATCAAGGATTACTTCATGGGACAAGATGGTGCAGAAATTGAAAGGTAAGTTTCTCACAAAAGATTATGAAGTTCAATTGTATAAAAATTTGCAAGGTCTAAAACAAAAAGATTTGGATGTCAAGTCTTATACTGATGAATTTTACAAACTAAGCATAAGGTCAAGAAGGGATGAGGATGAGGATGAAAAGGTGGCTAGATATCTAGGTGGTTTGAGATTTAATACACAAGATGAACTTGTTGTTGCTAACCCAAAGTATGTGGAAGAATGTTTTCAATTAGCAATCAGGGTGGAGGAAAATCTTAAAAGAAGGCAATAAAAATCAATTAGAGGAAGAGGTGCTACTAGTGCAAGAGGGAGAGGAACAATCCCTACACCAAAGCAGCCATTGGAAGAACAAGAAGGATTAGAGGTAAGGAGCAAGGTGTTGATACTAGAGGAGGTTTTAGAGGTAGAGGCAGGTTTAGTGCTAGTAGAAGTTCTAATGATTTTGTAGGGAGATGTTATACATGCAATGAATATGGTCATCCATCTTGGAAATTTCCTGAGAAGGTTAGTAGTTCATCAAGTGGTGAAAAGAGAATTGATAGGAGAGCACAAATCATTCAAGAAGAGGATTGTGAGAGTAATCATCCTACAATTTTAAGAGCTACTCCTGAAATAGGGGAAATGTTGATGATGAGGAAGATAGTATTGAAGGCAGCAAAAGAGGTGGAACCAATGCAAAGAAAGAGCCTCTTCAAGACTACATGTAAGTGCAAAAATAAGGTATGCAAAACTATTATTGATTCTGGTTCAATAGAGAACATGGTGTCTAGTGAGATGGTAAACAAATTAAAACTGTAAAGGGTACCTCATGAGTTACCCTACAAGGTGTCATGGTTGAGTGATTGGCAGTCTTTGTTGGTTAATGAAAAGGCAGTTGTTGATTTCCAGATTGGAGGCTATAGAGATAGTGTAGTTTGTGATATTCTTCCTATGGATTGTTGTCACCTTCTCCTAGGTAGACCCTGGAAATATGATAGGTGAGCCTTGTATGAAGAGAGAGTGAAATTGGTGAATGTGGGATAAAATGGTAGCCAATGAGAATGTGACACTTGTCATAATTCCATTGGGTGAAGGTGGAGCACATTTTGGGAAATGTGTTGAGGAAAGGGGGATGTAAGAGGAATAAATGATAAGGGTTGAGGATTTGAAAGGTTGTAAGAGGAATTGAATGAATGTGGTTGGAGATGTGAGACGCTGTAAGAGGAGTTATTAAAAATAGAAGAGAATTTATTGAAGATGTGATAGGCTTTTGAAACCTTTGGAGGGAAATTGAATGAGGAGGTGGTTGAGAGGGATATTCCTTGGAATATGCCTTTGTGAGGATAAATAGAGAAATTAGTTAATTAAAAGAAATCAATTTCATGTGCAACCTAGTTAGTTGACCATGGGTTGATTTAACTCTTGAGGAGTTAAAATTTGGAGGATTTATTAATGATGATTAGAAAGTGGTTTAGGATTAATTAATTCAGAATTAACTAATTTGAATGGGTTAGGAGATTGTGACATTTGATTTGATTGATTTAATCAAATAAGAGGATTTAGGGAGATTTAATTAAATATGATGAATATTAGTTAGAAGAAGGGTGAATTAATAAAATAAAATTAATTATTTGATTAATAGCTAAATTTAACTAAATAATGTTGATTATTTAATTAATTGGTTAGTTCAAGGTGATTTAGGAAGAAACGGTGTTAGTTAATCAGAATCAGATGCATAGTATCAATCAGGACTTTTTAAGTGTCTACATTTTCCCCCTCTTTGAAGTGAGGTACATGTTGCATCGGTTCAAAGAATAACACTGCCATGATCAAAATTTTAAAAATTCCTGATTTTTCAGATTCCCCACTGTTGCCCTAGCAGAAGAAATTATGCTACTACAAAAACAAACTGAAGACACAGAGACAGAGATGTGTGAAAAAAAAAATTGATGCAAGTTTAGGAGGATAGAAGCACCCAAGGGCATCTAAGTCCTTGATAGGGCTTCTGAAAATTGAAAATTTGAATGTTTAGTAGATTATCTAAAGGCTTTATTTTTGTTTGCAAATAGGTTTGTAAGTGAATATGTTCTCAGAGTTTTCTCAATGTGATTCAAATATAAATTTGTAGCAAAAATGATAATTATGAATGCAATTTTGAATGTAGATTTGACCTGAATAACTAAAACTAATCCTCATGCAACCTATGATGCAGTATGAGATGTAATTTTTTTTAATCTTTGTGCTTTTATGATACAAAAATGAAACCCTATATGAAAAATGCAAAGCAATATGAAACAAAGAAAAAGAGATGGATGGTTGGTTGGATTAGATGTCTAAGGTAAAGGACCTAGGGTTGATCTTTTTTGTGGTGTTGTGAGGGTCTTTTTCTAAGTTTCATGAAGATAGAGATCAACAAGGTGATTAGATTGACTTTTAACCATGGAGGTGATCCAATCAAACCAAGATCTGCATCTTATTGAGTCGTGAAATGGATTGGAATTAATTTTCTATGATTAACTTAATTAGACTATGTGCCATAACATGAAAATTGCAAGATTCTAACAATTAACAAATTTAAACAGTGAATTGCAGGTAGATCTAGGGAGGGTGGAGTGTTATGTACCTATCCTGAAAAGTTCATGTCAGTTTGAATAGGAGGATAGAGTCTCCCAATGGCATATGAGTCCTTGTATACCTCTCCTGCTATGCTTTTGTAGTCCTCTAGTGTCAAATCTAAGATCTCAATTTTCGCTTGCAGAGTTGTCAAATTATTATCAGATAATCATGTAGGTGAGTTTCTATGAGTTGACAAGGTGTAGGGTTTCAATTGCAACAATGAATAATTTATCTTCAAACTTCCTTCAATCCTCTCCAAACCTGAAACCTACATATTCAAAAAGAAGGAAAGGGTTGTACCATTTAGGGGCTTGCCTTAGTCAAACTGCATGTTAGTTTTTCCACTTCCACAATGACAATGTCAATGGTAAATGGATAAATGATAGGAAGGAATGATGAAATCACAAAGTTTAGCAACTCATCACCCTTTAATGGCTTCCTTGAAGGACTGAATTCATGCACATCACCTTAAGGTCTTCGATCTTTCTTGCTTGAATTTCTTGGAGACCTACAACAAGGGTTAGCCTTCACAAACAATGATAACATCAACATACATAAACTCACATAGGATTTGACATGATGCTTGGATCTTGAATTGTTGCAATAGGTCTTTGACATGCTACTCTTGACAATAATTCTTGATCATAAATTCTCCTTAGTGCTTGTTAATGCTAGATTCTTTCACTTGTTAGATTTCAAATGATGCAAAGACTATGTATTTATATGAAATTATGCTAATTTTACAAAATTTAAATCCTAATAGCCAATATTTGCAATTTCAATTTTAAATGTTAAAATGTTGACACCAACATATTCAAATTTGGATCACGAAAAAATAAGAGGACTTAGAGGCATGAGGGCATCCCATTCCTGGCCTATTTTTTAGGAAATAGGTGTCGGGGGCAAAACACTAAACAAATGATTTTATTTTATAATTGTAATTTTTCAAAAAATGATAAAAAAAATAGGCCTAAAAATGCATAATTTAGGAAATTAGGAGCTTAATTATGTCTAATAATTTAAGGGGGGAAAATATAGTGTGAAATTATCAAGGGTAACAATTTACGATGGTACACAAAGTCAAATTCAAAAAAGGGAAATATTTATACTTAAAATATTCTAGTGGAGAAACTAATTCACTAAATACAAAGTTACACTTGATATCTAAAGAGTGGGATGTTGTGTCAAGTCTTCAAAAGTTCGCATGCTCTCTTATTTGGTTGTTATTTTATTTTTTTCTTATAGTGTTGTCTTTTTGTTGTTTGTCTATTATTATTGTAGTTTTTCCATTAGGATTTGTGTGTTGATTCTGTGTTAGGAATCCCTTTTGCCTATCTTTGGGATTTTGTGAGAGTAGGGGCCCTTAATATCCCTTTTATTTTTATAAAAAATATTTTTTATTATTATCAAATTGCATATAAAATGATGGATGGGATATTAGATTAAACATGTTTGCATTTATCAATCTACCCTACTAATTAGAGAATACTTTGAAGCAATGCTTTGGTTTTATTATTTTAATTTCTATTATAGTTCCTTGAGAAAAATAGTGATCATCAACCTCTTAGCTACCAAATAATGCCAAGACTTGATTATGTAAACCTTTTGGAATCAATTTCAAGTAGGGTCCAACTATATTTTCAACTATGGTGGTGAGCCAAAACATGCATCAAGAGAACCAATCCTAGGAGGATGGATTTAAATTAGAAGCTAAGAGAATCACAATAAGGTCAAAATATATCCAAATCAATTCAAAATTACAAAATTTCACTAAACAAAACAATATTAGGGATGATAAGATAAAATTAAAATATAGGTTTTCTTAAGATTCTAACAGTCCACCTTGATATAAAAAATCCCCTTTCAACCCTTATAACTTTATCAATCTCTTACTACATCCTTAATTGGTCAACCTTCTTACTATACTACAAAATCAACAAATGACTACTCCATTTCCTTGGATAATAGGAAATAGTCCTTTCAACATAGTAGGTCTAACCCATGAGTTTCTAAAAAATGCTAATATTTCTCCCAAAATAGAAATATGATGGATTCCGATCAAATTTATAACATATATAGGCTTACACAGATGCTTTGATATGTGCACAAATTGAATATAAAGATGTAACTTATCAATGGTTTCCTATAACATCCCAAGCCACACACCAAGGATGTTAATGGACAAAACACAAACTAACAAGTTTTTTGTTAAATGTAAGTGGCATTAAGTTAACTTAGCATTAATACATGCAAAATATGTCATACCAAAATGTGATGACATAGTTGACACATACCTTGATGCACAAGCATGGTGACATGAGAGGAACAATGAAAACACCATGAGTTAGAACACAATGGTTGGCACCAAAAATGAGACATGGGGAAGAATTAATATTCTTAAATCCATTGAAACATCCTTAAATCCTCTCTACCCAACCATCACTTAGCACTAATACATGCACAAGATGTCACACCAACATGTGATGACACAGTTAACACATACCTCAACACACAAGCATGGTGACACGAGATGAACAATAAAAACATAATGAGTTAGAACACCATGGTTGGCACCAAAAATGAGATATGGGGAAGAATCAAGATTCCTAAATCTATTTTAACATGCTCCAATCCTCTCTACCCAACCATCACCCAAATCCCACTAAGACATAAAATTTTAAAAACCCACCGGAAAAGGCTTGACCTTTTTACCAAAGGTCACACAAAAGTCTTGACCCCTAGTAAGGAATCGATATGCCAACATATATGATACCAAAATTGAGCTTTCCCCAAATTTTTAAGTAGCATCGTGCTTATCCTAGGGTTGATACCTTGGTATTGGACTTCCCCAATTTTGACTACATCAACATTGGACTTCGTCAAGGTCTGACACTTGATAACTATTATCAAAAATCATCGAAGTTTGATACACAAAAATTGGTATCAATATTCATTGAAGTTTGATATACAAAAATTGGTATCGAAATTCACCAAATTTTGATACACAATAATTAGTATCAGACTTCTCTAAATTTCAATACATAACAAACATTATTAGACTTCTTTGAATTCTAATACACAACAACTTGTATCAGACTTTTCCCATGTCCGATACCCTAACAACTTGGTATTGAACTTCTCCAAATTTTGATACATTTTTTTTTTGATATTGGATCTCTCCCAATTCCAATACCTTGACACAAACCCACAAAAAAATAGCGAGATCAAATTTCACATTCAATAAGGCATAACTTTCTCGATTTATGAGTTGTTATGAAATTATTTGAGATAAATGTTCAAGGGATTATGGACACCCTAATGGAAAATGGGAGCCTCCCAAAGGACATAGATACCAAGAAATATAGTACAAGGCTACATTAGCTCCTTAAAATAATTAAATGATTACAATAAAAACATGAGATATGGTTATGAAAATCGAACCATGTTTGACACTAATATCAAGATAAGCTCAAATAAATAATGGGAAAACTCATCCATTAGAATAAATATTCACCTATAAACATCCATAAACATTATTTTTTATGAAATGTGTAGAGAACTTGAAATAGATATATCAATATATAAAATAGTAAAAAATGGCCTATTAATGGTCAATTATAGAGTTTGAAGAGCCAAAGAGATAAATAAGGCCCTATATATGTCCATATACAAAGATGCAATTACTTAAGAAAAAAAATAATCTATTTTGGTAACCATATAGAGCATTACATAAGAAAACAAGGATTAGAAGAAGCATAGTGGACTATGTAGGAACCAAAACAATCAATATATCAACCAAAAGGAGAAAAATAGCCTATTCCTATACATAATAAAAGCTAGAACCAATAAATCATATTTATAATTACATGTGATGCTTTTTACATTGGTGAGATCATAAAGAAAAACATATTCATCATTACCTTTATCTTCAATATCTAGAGAAATATGGCCATGAGGAGCAAGTGGAGGTGGCTGAGGGCTTCTAAGAAAGAGAAGAGCTTGTAAGGCCTCTATTTTCTCCACCTTGTCATCACCAAGCTCATCTTTGTGTGTATGTATTGAGTTATAGAACATAATATTACATTTATTATGAATATTGTCCTTTATTGTGTTGTAAATATAGTTGATAGATAGAGAGAATTAGATATCTGAATGCTTGAATCAGTCACCTACTAAAGTTCCTCAACTTTTAAAAAAAATATAGTTGTAGAGAGAATAAGAGAAGGAATATTCTAAGATCAACACATCCTGAGTGTAGTGAAAGGATAACACATGGATTATGATCACTTCCTATATGAGGTCCATGGAATTAGAGAAGAAACAGAAGCCACATGGGAAAAGTAGACAAACCTTAGGAAATCTTGTAGCTGGTTGCAACCAAAAATCTCTCATAAAGCAACATAATCAATTTTTGAAGATCCTCCGCATAATTTATAAGTCAATTCCTATAATTATAGGGGCTTCCCATTTATTTGTAGGGAAGAAAAATATTATATTTTGTTGATCAATCATCTTGCATGCCTAAATGGAGGAGATGATAACCAAAAAATACAAAGAAAAATTCCAACAAATGCAGAGAGGGCTAAAAGAAGCATATGATATAAAGCAAGTTACATTAGTAGATATTTGTTCTTGTAAAGGAAATCAAATTGACACATGGAATGAGTGATCTTAGCATATTTGAGCATTTAAAATTGAGCCCTGCTAAAAATAGATGGTAGAGAATGAAGCACAAAGTGTTGTATTCATAGGTATTGTGATATATTATAAGATATCAACATCAATTACAAGAATAATCAATGGTATTGTGACTAATAATTACCCAAATCGATAGGAAAAATTATGAGAAGATATAATTAACCTATAGATTCCCAAGTAGTACCATGAATTGGCACTAAATTTTCTTGCTACATATTAAGTGATAGATTTTTGGTTTTGATCCAAGGATTCTCACATGAGTGGGAAATGATGGATATTCTCCATGTCAAGTTTCATTGATGGTGATTTTAGTCACATTATTAATTTTCTAATAACATCCACCACTTTATTCCCCTCTCTATAGTAGTGAGTAAATTCAAATCAATTAAGCACTTCCCAAACTTGGTGAAGGATCATGTTCAAACACCAATTGCAAGAATATTTTTTTAACTACATTCATGATGATCAAAGAATCCAATTCAATTTGAATTCTTTTAATTTTTCTCTTTTTTTTAATGAATTTATTCAATAATGATAGAGGCTAGAGATTTAATTTTGTTGTTTATTCTCAAAGAGAGCTTGATTGCCGAAGTTGTTGGAATATTACTTGCATAATCCCTTAATAAATAACTAGATCCATCTATTACTGAATTACCTTTAGATGTGTCATCAAAATTTAGTTTTGTCATGCCTCTAGTTGGGGGGATCTAGTGAATTTTTGATCTATTGACTTTTCTATTTGGAATGATGGGAATTGAGATAGGGGATTTGAATGAAAACAATTTTTTAAGAAGCAAATAATTCCATGGGGTAAAAGTGGGATTGGTATACTAATGGGCTTGTGTCATCTCCATTTCAGAGAAAATATTTTTTAATCTTATATATTTCTTCTTCCTAGTTATTTTCTTGATTCCTAAATATCCTCTTGTTCCTCTCCAATCAAACATTCCAAACCAAGATTCAAGGAACCCATTTCTAGATAGAAGAGAAGGTGTAGTGCACATGAAGAGAAGGCCAACTATTAAATAGATCTTGGATGTTGTTTGCTAATTAAATTTTTTAATCTATTTTTTTACAAAGTGAATACCAAAGCTTGTTGAAGGAAAAATCTAGGAGGTGATTAGTATCCTCACTTATAGTTCCATAGAGGACACAATTGAAGGGATTTTCTATTCCTAGCCTCAATAGTCTAGAGTTGGTTAGAATTATTTATTTAAGAGAAAGCCAAGAAAATGCTCCATCTTTTGGTACAATTACTTTTCAAATTCTTCTTGCAATGGATTGAGCAAATACGATGATTGTCGATTGTCTACGCCATCTTTGATTGATGACCATTTTTAAACTTAGTAAATAGATACATGTTGGCATTCATTTCATTCAAATTTACCTTAATTATAATAAAACACAACTTTCTACCATCACTATAAGGAAATTTTCATAAGGAAAAGAAATTCACTATTGCTAAAAGTTGTCAAAATTCTATGTGAAGAAATTTAAATTGTTGGCACATATTTTGTAAGTTTCAAAGGAAAAATTAGGGTTTTTTAGTGTACAAATGGGTAAAATTTTCATATGTTTAGTGTTGCATCCTCTATTTCCCCGTCTAAAATTTTATAAATTAGGTTTTTCAAAATATACTACAAAATATTTCATGTTGAAGTAAAAACTCTAATTCTTTAGAAATTCATTAGAAACCATAGCCTTTTTTGTAAAGCCTTTAAAATGATTCCATCTACTTCAAAATCCAAAGGATTTAAAAGAAATTTGGAAGATGATTTGTTAAATTAGTTTTTAGGGTCATCAAAACAAGCCAAGCATGCTCAAGGAACTGGTGTAATTACAAACAAAATTATATATAGAGCTAGTTTTGTCAAGGATGTTGTTATTCCTCATTAAGGCTAGAATATGTTTGAGTATGGGTTTAGAAGAAGTCAATCAAATATAGACATCTCTATCTATTGGTGTATGGATTTTGGGAAGATGGTAGTCCCTAATGTCTTTTTGAGTGTTGAACTCATTAGGGCCCTTGCAAACAGATATGATGTAGAAAACTAGATAATTAGAAATAGGCATGGAGGTGTTTTATTACACCTAAACTAACATTATATTGATGAGTTATTCACCCTCAATGTTTTTGATTAGGTAAAAAAGTTCTTAAAGGGACCCAAAGCCCTTATAAAAAATACAAGAATAAAGATGTTCAAAGAAACACATATCTAATTAAACAAGTTTTACAGGGACCTAAAACCCAAAAGATCAAGGCAATCTAAATAAAAAAACAAAAAACCAACAGTGAAACAACAACAAAACAACTAGTAAACAACAACTAAACAGCTAGAAACAAACAACAAAACTATTGTAATTTTGTACTTGGGTATTAGCCGCATCCATCTCTTGTTGGTAGAAGCTCTTGTGAAGATCAACCAAGCAAAGTAAATCATTCTTCTCTTCTTGGAAATATTTCTTCTTTCTCAGTGTGCATGTACTTGGTCCTTTTTGCTCGTTGTGGCTTTATTTTCCTTTAGATTTGTGATCCTTCTCTGTCTTTCCTGTATCTATGGAGGCATCAATAACTTGGTCTTCCCTAAGCTCCTTCAACTTCTCAGTAAGGATACAAATTCCTTCAAAACTATTCTAAATGGTGCACTGGTTGATTTTAATGGCCCTTTCCAATTTTTGATTAATATGCATCAATTTTTCCTCCAAACCTTTGGCTTGGCTCTCATAATCATCTTTCAATAAACCAACTTCAGTTATAATAGCTTCTATTGCTAGGTGAATCTATTTTCCTCAATCTTCACATTCATAGTCCTCCACATCCTCTTGGCCTCAATTTTATTTTGCATTGATCTTAGCTTAACATTAAGTTGATTCAATTCAAGAAAAAAATATTTAAATAAGTGAAACTGACCCACTGCCCCATTCTTAGCTAACCCTAAAAGATTATAATTATCCTCTTTATTAATGTTCAATTGTGGGGAGTCCTTAGATAGATCATAAGGAGAGGGAAAAAGGCCATCAATAGCATTAACAGGGATAATAATAGGATTTTTACCACTGCAGTTTGCTTGCTCCAATTTACCCTTGCCTTTACCACCTTTCACCCCATTATCAAGAATTTTTTTATTTTTTCTTTTTAGTGGAAGAGATGAATATCTTCATGATTAAAGCCCTCTATTTGCAACACACTCGACTAAGAAATTTTAGGATCAATCCCTCTTCTAAGTTGACTTACCCTTCTTCAAATTATCATCCTCGAACAGAGAATTAGACACCATTTCTAGTTCACCCCCATCATTCCACTCCTTATCCCCATCTAAAGTAGACTTTGAACCCTCATCAAAAAAGACAATGAGAGTCTTATGAGTGTATTTCAAAGGAAGATTCTTAATTTTAGTGGGAGAAGGCAAGGAATTTAGATACTCCATAATCAATAAGATAAGACCCTCATGCAAAACAGGCAGTTTTTCATTCTTTTTCTTTTCCTTGATATCAAATTCTAGTGAAAAAAAAAACTTTCACACACCACACTACGCCTTCATTAATGCTTAAATATCTTCGAATGTAGTGTAAACACCGGGCTGGTCATTACCTGTGCAAATACCATTAAAATTTGAATTACACACTTCCTCAAATCCAAGGAATACTTGCAAACCACATACCATGCTTCATCATGATCTATAATATTCCTCTATCCTCCTTAAATCCATCAAACTTCTTCACAACAACTCACACCATCAAAATGTGCATGCCTAGTACACTCAAACTACACTGCCAAACACTACAACTCCACAATCCAAATTTCAGAGTACCAAACCACAAATCCTCTTGACACAAGAAAGAGATCAACATCATCAACATAACTTCATAATTACAAGACCTAAAGAACTACTACAAAGAAATGTGGAGAAAATACATTTCTCCCAGACACCTCTGTAAACAACACTACAAAACTAGTTCACACACTAGTGAACATAACTTCCTCTGACCTTCTATCCAGAAGCCAAAATTTTGGATATAGAAACTCCAAACACCTCTAACCAACATATCCAAAACACACAAGCATATCTTCAACCTAGAAGAAATGTGAAGCAAAAACAAAACACCTCTGCAACACCCTGTTTCCTTATTTTATCAATTTTCTTAGTATCCTCGAGATTTGAACCATAAAGAGAAGCTTATCAAAGAAACATTAGAGGTTAACATGAGAAACTTAACTAATGAAAAAATAATGCAACTAATCAAAGCAATAATCTCTTCTCAACCATTGTACTCCTATAACTAATGACAATACAAGCTTGTTGACATCAATGACAATACCTTCATACTTGCAACAAGTTACACTATGAGACATAGTATGAATAGTAGAAGCTAAAGAAAAGAAGTTGTAGTGGTTAGAGGATTAAAACAAAAAAAATAATAGGTGAATCCACCATGAAAGTGTCACTTCCATGAATAATATTCATGCCATAAGGAGCACCTACTAATGTACTACATGATTGGGGAAGATATTCAACACACGTACATTAATAAGTAATTATCTTGTAAGAGATAAATATTTCTTAACCAAATATGAATCATGATTATAATCTTCTCTATTTTTCTTAATAATAGGGGTAGAAATACAGTGCTTATGAGAACATTAGGAGAAACACCAATTTTACAATATTAAGCCATTTAAGGATTTAGGGGATAACTTCTCTCTAAGGGAATGTGAGGATGATAATAGGATCTTGGGCACAAAATTCCCAAAACCATAGAAGAAAAATGATATAGAAAGGATGTAAGCCTATTATAAATTTAAAATAATCGACAAGCATCTACATTTGAAAATAACACAAAAGAAATTACCCTAGAAGTAAAAATATGGGTGGGTGAAAATAAGATCATAGAATGAGAGATAGATGAATAAGACACAAGGGAAATGATCCAAATCCTAATCAAACATGAAAAAAAGATGTAATTAGACACATAATATCTAAAAACCTAAATTAAAGGACAAACCCTAAGACAAAACCCTAGGGGTTGTAGAAAATTTGGGTTCACAAAAATGTAAGGGAAAATATACATCACCCTTACATGAATCATCATATGGATACTTAAATCATCATAATAAGTAAAACCTAATAATAAATTTTGAATTAATTGATTCCAATTGTGAAACTTATCTTGAAGTCGAACAATGAGAATATGTTGTGACACATGTTAGAAATTGATTTTCCAATGTGTTGGAATTTTAGGGATTGCTCAAATGGAGATATCAAAATTTAGAATTTGGTTGTGTGTTTCTCTATGTTTGGAAGTGATCTCCACATGTGTGGATTTTATTTGATGAGAATTTTTGTTAGGAAAAGGGTGTTGTAAACATTGCACAAGAATGAAATATTTTAATTATGTAAATAAATATTTATTTGTGGTGTAACTAGGAGATGTGTTTAGCCACTTTAAATATTTATTTGGGTCCACTTGGTATATAGCATTGGGTTAGTTATTTTATGTGTGCAAGACATAAGATAATTAATTATTATTTGGAAAACTTAGTATCAAAAAGTAAATGTGGGGTCAATGGTTTTGTGTACTCGTGGTTTTGAGGCACATAGTTTTATGTTACCACTTGGTTGTATTTATGTGATCTTGAATCTAAAGGAAATCACATGTTTAATGGTTAAATTTAGCTAAGTGAGTGGGCTACCATTGTATTGAGTTTCTCTTATGAGTGCATATATGAAACATGGCATGAGATGTGTGGTTACATGCTTGGACACATGGAGAGTGCATTTGAGGAGTTTTATGTTTCATAAGTATTCATGGAAACTTTGTAAGTGCATTGTAATGTTTTATTGCTAAATAATATATAGAGTGTGGATAATTTTGGAGGTTGGGTTTTCCCCCTTGAGGGTTTTCCTAGGGTATATCTTGTGTTAACTAGTGTCTTGTTTATTTGATCTTTGCATTGTAGTTATTTTGTAAGCTTGCATACATGATTTTCTCTCATGGGGTTATGTAGGAAATAGATTGTTCATTCTAGGTGTTATGCATTAACTTCCTAACAAGCAATACTAAAGCTTTATTCATGGTTGTGGGAAGTGTGAGCTCCCAAGTATTGTATAATGCTTGTTTGAGTAGATTTGATGCAAAGTTGAATCCATGGAAATACATGAGAAATATCTAAGATATTTCAAGGTATGAGGATTTTGTGTAGGTTGTTGTTTTGTAAATTTGAGGTTTTGAAGTTTGTAAATTTGAGGTTTTGGAGTTTGCAAATTTGTTGGGTTTATTGCAAACTGGGGGTTTAGAAAATATTTAGTAAAAATGGTTTTCTATATGTGCTTCATATGAGGCTTTTTTAGGGGAAATTTCACATATGAACTTTTGAGACAAAGTGGACCCCATCATTGGATCCAAGATGACTAAGAAAAAAATATTGATATAAAATTTTCTATCTTTCGGCCATTGTGAAAAGAAATACAAAAAATTCCCCACTTGTCGTATGATCATATGATTGTACCATCATCATCTGTAGAGAAAATAATAATAAAAAGGTTATATGCTATGCAAAAACAATAGTTATTTGAAAATTTTATTAAAATTAAAAAACAATTGGGAGTGAGTAGGCCTGCAATCCCTTGTACCCCATGGTAGAGCCACACAAGGGCATACCTTGTACCCCATAATTAACAGTATCATTAGGGTACTATCACCTGTTAACAATGTTGATGGTAAGTTCTAGTGTTGGTAAGGTCAGCCCCCAATGTTTGAGCCCTCAATCATATGAAGAACCAAGAGCCAACACTAGCCCACAGATGGGAAAAATATAATTTAAAAAATTAAAATAAATTTAAGAGTTTTTAAAGTTTGTCACCAGCCTTCCACTCACACCCGAATTGTGCATCACAACCATCACAAAGCCACTAGGCCACCACCGTTGATTTCAACATGACATAAGTCATGCAATTGGTTGTATACCTACCTAGATCCCCTTCTAAGCCTAAAGAAGCACTTTTCTTCCAAGGGGCATAACTTTCACCCATGATATCATATTTGCAACTTTCAATAGTTGATAGAAAGATCTCTTTGTGAACTACATAGTGGTATAGGTTTAGTTTTTTAATTTAACTATTTTTGTTAGATTTTGGTTCCTTGAAGCCAGAAATTGCTCTAGAACATGATTTTGGTCATAAATTTTGTGTACAAATTCAAATTTTTGATTTTGAATAGGCAATGGGTATAATTTGTAGCATACTACATAGTGGTACTGATGGTTTTCACTTGAATTAATAAATATATTTTGGTACTTGTTTAATCACTTGTATGGGTTTGAAGTTTGGGTGTGATTTTGTGAGCATCTAGATGATTCAAGAGGAAAAAACTTGAGGTGGTGTGTGTTTTCATGAGACATATATGATGGTACAACAAAATTTTATATTTGATAGTTCTTGATAGATCTTTAACTATTTTTTTTAGAGTTTGGACTTTAATGGTGACAAGTATACTAGTTTTCTTCTAGTTTGATGACATGGTTGATAGGCATGGATACTTAGAGTCTTGGTATAGTGAGCTAAGCAAAGGTACAATTATGGTGATGACTATGGTGTCATGGAAATATAGGTGCATTTGAGCATTGGCATGATATGATCATGTAAGTGGTTGTTTGATGGTGGTGTGGTTCAATGTTAGGAGGTTATTTTTATCTCTTGGATGCTTGATTAGTTCCTTGACTACGATTACTCATTTGTGGACTTATTTAAAAAAATAAAATTTATGGTTGATTCTTGAGATCTACAAGATTATCTTTTTTTGGTATTTTGGCTTTGCATGTTACTAATGTGATGATGAGTTTCCATGTTTCATTATTTATGATCTATGAGTTATGTAATTATGTGGGCTTATCACCCGTTTG
Organism: Sequoia sempervirens; assembly: GCA_007258455.2. Classification (NCBI taxonomy): domain Eukaryota; kingdom Viridiplantae; phylum Streptophyta; class Pinopsida; order Cupressales; family Cupressaceae; genus Sequoia; species Sequoia sempervirens. Next base: position 229,396,292 of record VDFB02000007.1, read on the forward strand.
GTTGTAGTGGGATGACTCATATGTGGATTGTCTATATCCATGAGATTGATTCAATATTGATCCAATATTTATTAGTCTATGGTCATTTGTGGATTGGTATGTTGCATTGGGATGATATGATAATTGATTAGAGTGCCTAGATGGGTGAATATTGGGACTTGTAGCATGTTTATCACAATATCATGGATAGCTTGGATACATTGTTCAGTGTGATATTTTTGTAGTGATGGTTTATTTCCTTGGCTTGAAGATCTTGGATCTACTTCGGTGTTATCGGTATTACAGTTGAGTGTGTGGACCATTATTATCTTCATATTAGGAGATATTTTTATAATACCATGGATAGTTTTTATAATAGTTTAGTGGGAGATTTGGTGTGATGTGTATTTTTTACCTAGTGATGGATGATCTTTTATAATTTTTGGGTGTCATGGAAAAGATCTTGGATTATGATTCTTATGCAATATGAGTGCTTTGACAACTTGAGTTTTATTATTAAGAGATCGTTACCTTCATGTGATTGGAGATGTTGATCCTTGGTTTAGAATGTTTGGTATTGTGTCTTGGTTTAATTTGGATACTAATTTGAGTATTGGCATGATATAGGTTCTCTTGATACCTATATGTGTGTATCGGTGCATGAAATCTCCTAGGAAGAGATGTTAGATCATGATTGAAAAGGATACCAATTCAAATAATGGGATTCAACTAAGGCAAGCCCCTATATGGTGCAACATTTTCCCTCTCTTTGAATGTGCAAGTTTCAAGATTGAAGAGGATTGAAAGAAGCTTGAAGATCTAATTTGTATGTGTTCCATTTGTTGTCATACCCCTTGTCAAGCCGTAAAAACTCACTTATAGAATTTTCTAACAAATATTCGATAGTTTCGCATTCGCAAGTAGGAACAAAAATCCCTAATCCAATATCAGGGGACTATGAAGATGGATCTAAAAAATCACAAGGAAACTCATGCCTTGGGTTCCTATTTCCTCCATTTTTAGCCTTGGATTTGAACCATAGGTGCACAGTGTCTTGCTCTGCTCATTTTTGTTGTCAGAATTTGCTTATGAATTTTTGTAGCATTTGTATTTACATCAGAATAGTAAATTGCGCTCTTAGCCTAGTTAGGGCATTGCATTTCACTCCCAAGTCCATTTTAGATTTTTCCAAGGTTTAGTTGACTCATCTTTCAAGTTGTAAGTCAATCACATACCTTGACAAATCCATCAAACTCTCATTCATTCATTTCCATCCCACACACAAATAATTCAATGAAACATTAGAAAAGTGGAATTAATCCTAATGTTCTACACATTAGGACCTAGGTTCCAATTTTTCATATGTTTCATTTTGGTGGACCTAACCTTTAAACATTATATACCTTCTGAAATTCACCCTAGATTTAGATTTTTCTTTGCATTAGTTTGCATTTCTCATTTAAGGTTTCATGTTTGCATCATAAAAAGTCATAAAAATCCGAAAAATTGCATATCCTATTGCATCATAGGTTGCAATAGGTTTTTTTTCAGTCATATTAGATTAATTTAACATTAAAATTGCATTCATTAGGTTGTTTAAAATATGAAATTATTCATTGCATTCAAACTACATCTTTCATTTAAGACAAAAAAGTGAAAAAATAGCATAGTTTTGTGTCAAAACATCATTCTCAAAAATTTGTATCTTCAAATCAGTCAATTATTGCATCTTAGATCTTAAAATTGCATTTGAAAGTGTCATTTCATGTTCAAGCATTTTTCACATTGTTGCATACTTGCATTTTTCAATTCCATAATCATAAAAACAACAAAATTTTCCAAAAATATTCACTATCAAAATTGTTTGTACACAGAACTGAGAAAATTAAACAATAATAGGCATATTCAAACTTTGAATTTTTTGAAACCCTACCCAAGACATAGGCACTCTGGATGCTTTTGTCCTGCTATTTCTACCTAAAATTTGTCTTAGATCTCTTTCTTTGTGTCTTCTATATGATTTTGTTGTCTAAATTCTATTTCTACATTTCAAAATTGTCATTTTATATTCCACATTGTTGTACATTTTCACTCAAGTTCAAAAACATAAAATTTCCAAAAATCTAGAAAATATTAATTCTTACACCTATTTGAATACAGAATCAGAAACCTTAAACACCCTGAAAATTCAAACTTTGAATTTTTAGACACCCTTTCTAGGACATAGGCATCTCGAGTGCCTCTATCTTACTTTTTTTAGGTTGAAACTTGACTGAGAGCCCTATTTTGGTGTTTTTTGTAGGTTTCTATTGTTTAGAATTTTTCTTTGATAGCTTTGCTATCTTTGTTTCACAATCTTGTCCTCCTAAGTGGGTATACTTAGTGTTTTGAAACTTGCATGAGCTTCACGACTTGGTGTCCTATTGCCAATACTTCAATAAGACATAGTTCAAGACTCATGGCATCCCGTGTTGGTACATTTGTTGTGGATCTTGAGTTTTCAAACTCTTTCAGGCAAAGTGTTGTTAATACTCAACCCATTTTAGACTCCATCCCTAGTGCCACCATACCAACAACCACTTCACCATTAACCATATTCACTAATGTTGAGACTACTATTACCTATGTTCCCCAAGACAAACAAAGATAATTGAACAAAGATTTATAAAACCTTCAAGACTATGTGAATATGAAATATCTAGTTGGCACAATAGTCCCTATAATAGATAACATGAGGAAACTTCTTGATGATGCTCAAGGATTAAAGGTTTTGCATAGCCTAGCACATATAGTTGATTCTCATATACCTATAATGGCTAGTTGTTCTCAAGCTTTGGGATACACTCAAAGTTGAGGAAATCAAGTTTCTCTCCCTACAGTTATAGCCTCTATTCTTACATATATGAATCCAATTGTGGAAACAATTATACAACAAAGTAACAGTATAGCTCCAACCTTGGGTGTTTCCATTAGGAATCCTTGTAGTTTTGCATCCTTGCATATCATACCATAACATTCATCACCTCTCATTAACTTGCAACATAGTAGCCCACCTAGCACATACACACTTCCACCATACTCACCCCATTCCAAAAACATATCAATCAATGATTTTTTCATAAACCAAATTTTACAAAACATGACATCCCTTCAACAACAAATCTCAACATTGAACCAAAAACAAAATGGACAACCATCACAATATGTCAAAAGTAGCCTATTGTCACTTGAAATATTGAAAACACCAATGACACAAAACATAGAGATACCCTAATTTGAGAAATACAATGGTAAAGGAGACCCTGATAGCCATATATCAACATTTACCACCTTGTGTAGTGACTTCATTTTTTAAGACAAACTCCTAGCTAAACTCTTTCCTGGGTAATTGAAAGATATGGCTTTGGAATGGTTTTATTCATTGCAAAATAACTTAATCCACTCATTCAATGAACTTGTTGATGCTTTCCTCCAATATTTCCAAGTGCACATTGGTCCTAAGAATACCCTAATTATTTAATGTGTGCAAAAAAAATAAAAATGAGAAGGTCATAGACATTATAGCACGCTATTAGATTCTTTACACACAAATTATTCTTACCCTCCCTAATGCAGATTTCCAACTAATGTTTTTTGAAAATATATAATCAGATATAAGGGATAAAATCTTGTTGATGAAATTTCCATCCTTTATGTATTTGTGTATGACCCTTCATGATTATTAGAACTCGATTAGCCAATATGAAGAGGCATCTTCATCGACTCATACTAAAAAGTATGAATCCGTACCTCAAAACAATTATCAACCATTCAAGAAGCAAAATAAGAACTTTATAAAGATAAATCCATCTCAAACAACCAACCAGATTGAACCTCAAGTTGCTGTGATAAGTTCAAATCCATACCAATTTAGACCAAGGGATAGACAATTTACCCTATTACCTGAATCCCTCTATTCGATCATGTTGCAACTTTTGAGTGAGAACTTAATCCTCTTGCCTCCAATTAGACCTATGGATGCAAACAAACCTTTACCACAAAGTTTTAATCCAAATGCCTTTTGTCAATATCACAACACAAGTGTACACGATACAAAATGATGCATGCATCTTAAACATCAAGTGCAAGACCTCATCAATTCCAATCACATTTAGTTGAGTGGTGTTGATGATTAAAGGAATAAGTTTGTTGCCCCGCCTAACCAGAATTTGTAAATTTTTACCAACCCAATGCCAAATTATTCATCCCACTTTATGCAACCTTGTGATGCTAAGAATGATGAGATGAATATTGACAAGACTGGGGACATAAATGATGATAATGATGATAATAAGAGTGTTGATGAAGATGGCTTACAATATATGGTCACCTTTGTAAGGGTCAAACCACTTTGTTACCTGACATTACTTTCACACATATTGATGCATCTATACATGTGCCTAATGGTCCTCTCTATATCATCAAACATATCAATGACAAGCCCCCCACTAGGATACACATTGATCTTATGTGTTTAGAGAATGTGATAAATAAGGCATTATTGTTTGTGCATGAACTTTATAAAGATTCTTATGAACAATCGAAAGCATGAATTAAAACTCATGATGGTTTTTCTTGCCCTACGATAGGTTCGATCACTCTTCTACTTAAATTTGGACCAAAACAAGTAGATGTCTCATTCTCCATCATCCTGATGTTAGATGAATTTCATGTGAAGTTAGGCTATCCATGGTTCTGCTCCATGAATGTTGTCCCATTGGTTATTCACAAGTGCTTGAAATTCCCATTTGAAAATGAAATATTTATAGTGCATCATAGTGGGTTTAATCTTTTTTCATCAAATAGAAATTTCTCATTGGATTTATTTTGGCCTTAACCTTTGAAACCTATTAAGCCTCATGAGAATTTCTTCTTTAGATCATACCAAAAGTTTAAGGAAAAATACATAGCTAAATTATTCGTTACCAATATCCCAACTAAAAATGATAGGTCATGGTTGTTCCTCCTGCCCCAACTATTGTGGATGAACCTATGTCTAGAGACAAAGCCATTCCAACCTACCAAGGTGAATATGTTGTCTTTCCTCCACCTATATCATATAAGAGACCAAGAGACAATTGTGTGATTCTTGTTGTGTCTCCCAAAATAAAGCAAGTGTATAGACCTAAAGAGACACGATTTCCCAACCTCTGGTGGTCCCTTTAGTTCTTCCTATAAGGGAAGTGTTGTCCTATTTTTCCCCTTGGTCTAAATAGTCACACTTGATATAGAATATGGTTTTAAGAAAGCACCAGTAAAATATAAGGATTTGGAGGAGTCTGAAAAATATGGTTTTGAAAATGTCATAACATTTAATAAGGTTTTTAGAACCATAAAATTTTTTAGGGAATCCAAATCCATGTGCATGAATACAAATCCACGTACATGAGTTTTTGGAGGGAGTTTTTTTGGAAAGAGTTTGTGTTTCATCAATACAAGTCAATTTTTTTAGGTTTTTCATATTTTGCAAGTTCTTCACACTAATCGATAGGTTTTACATGGCAGTTAGGTTTGTTTCAAAGTGTCAATGAATTACAAGTGATAGTTGTGTTTTCATATTATATGGGTAATAGGTAATAGGGAAAAGAGTTATGTAATGCACCATCAAGTACAATAGGATTGCGTTTTGAAGTGAACTGCATTAATAAGCAAATGTTGTAGAAGACACAGAGATTCTTTGTCTCATTGGTGGTTGCAAGGTGTGAATTCAACAATGACAATAATATTGAAGATGCTACCCAGATACTATACATACGAATATCAAAGGAGCTAGCATTTTTTTAGATCCTAACAGTCATGCCAAGGTTTCTAACTTTGGTATAGCTAAATATAGTAATGTAGAATCTTGTCTTTTCTTATTCAAAGGAAGTCCATTGATATAGCCTTGTTCACCACATTATTGAAGTGGTGGGATGTTCAAACACTTTAACTCGATTAATACAATTCAAATGTTTGGAAGGGAAGAGATCCAAAGTGGATTCTAGTGGCCTCTTATTTCCAAATCATGATGTAGTGTTCCAGATGAAGGATGCAAATGGGTGGATGCAAGATTTTGTGTCTATGTTGATGCTCATGGATCTTTTCTTTTAGGTGAAATTAATACATGTAGGTTATGATTTTTAAACCCACAATTGTTAGATGATCTTTACATGCAACTGGGTGTGGAAAATCTCTCGGATGTTGTAAAGGAACTTGAATAGCATCATCCTTTAGCAACATTAGAAGCATTGGGTCCACTTTCTTTGAAAATAGTTACCATCAAGGTTCTCAGTAGATCATTTCATAGTGCATTTTAGATGGTTATTCATAACATTAAAGAACATATTCCTTCTTTGAGAAATTTAACCAAGGATGAGGTCAAGAAAGTAGTAGGATTTACTGCTAAAAAAATGTGTTTTGTACATTCTATTTATACTAGATATGTTATGCTTTCATTCACAATTGGTATAACTCTAAATGTTTCCACAAAAATAAAACAACCTCTCTTTGGAGAATGGGGAAATGAATTAAGGCACTGAGTCCTCCAGTTTTTGGATCACTCCAAGCATTTGAAGATGATTGTAGAGCCTCACCAAGATTATCAATTATGTAATAAGTGTATGGTCTGCATTGTGTAGTTCCCACGACAGTTTGAATCTTTAAAATGAAGGCATAATGTTAATTGATTGATTGTTTATAGATGGTGAAATCTTTGTAAAAGATTCCAAGTTTTCATCTTATATAGATCTAAGGAGTGTAGTGATAATGAGATGGATGAAGCAAAGTTTTGAGATTTGTGCATAAAGTTTAAAAAGGAGTTAAGAAGAGTTTTGCAAAAGATGAGAGTTTGGCTTATGCATGTGACCTAGTTCTTCATTATTCTTGTAGTTATATTCACAATCAAGGGAGAAGAAAATGCAGTGGCCATTTTTTTTACAAATAAGCTGCCATTAAACTCTCACATAGGAGGGATCACTGCAACTCTACAAAGTGTTGTAGTATGAATTTCCAAACAAAGAAGGGTGGGTATTGATTGGAGATCTAGTTGAAGATGAAGGTGTTTGTCTTTCTCATCGATATGAGAGTGTACCTGATATCATTCTATTAAAGGCCATCCTCTCTTTGTGCTTGGATCAGTTAGTAGCTACTAAAGGAGCTTTAGAATTTTTTGTTACACAAATGAAGCATGTACTTAGTGCTCAACAGATACCCTTGAATGTATCAACTAAAATTATGGGTCGAGCATATCATGCTACAGACTTTTATACAAGTTCTATCACATACAAAAATAGAGTTCTCAAATAGCATGAACAAAAACTGTGAGATTGATATTGGATCATTTCACACTAGTATTTCTAGTACTAGAGATCAAGTTACAAATGAGTTATCTGAAATTTTATCACAAGCAGATTTATGGTTAAGTCATATTGAGTTGCTCCAAAGTTTCCTAGTATCAGATGTAGTTGCATCATTGGATGATGTTGTAGATAAAAGAATCAAATGCTCAGCTTCATGACATATTGATTAAGGATGAAATATATAGTATGGTTGTATATACATGAAAGAAGTGTAAGATTGATTCTCTTCCTATCTGGGATGCATGGGGGACTTTAGACTTGAGATTACTATATTTTATGTTGATGGAGAGGCATTGATACTCAAGTTAAGCAATCTAAGGTTTTAAGTTCTAAGCTACTAGGAGAGGAACAACAGATACCTACTATGTTGTAAAACATAGTCAGAAGTGGATTGAGACAAGGATAGTGACAGTCATATTGAATAAAGAGAAAAAGAAAAGAAAGCTACAGGTTTTTTTAAGAAAATATAGTGAGTTCATCAAGGTCAAATACTGAAAGAGGAGGCTAAACTTGGCACTATAGAATTGGACTTACTAGTGCAAGTTGGGACCTCCAATTTAAGGGTTTACATTAACTTAAGTAGAGTTGGTCGATATCATAAATGTAAAGAGAAGAGTAACTTTTAAATTTAAGTTACTAAACCTACAAGGGTTTTAAGTCTTAATTATGATTAGTCCCTTTACAGGTTATCAAAAAAAATTCCTATTGTAAAGATGACTGAGCTAAGACAAGCTTTTAAAGCTCATGGTGAAAGTTTCACCTATACTTACAAATTTGTAGAACAATCTTGTAGAGTTTTGTGGAATTGAGGGAAGCGAAAAGCCAAAAAGGAAAGTTGGTAGGTATCTCAAGGGATCTAGATGGATGCTAAGTAAGAGAGGTTTATGAATAGCATGGAGGGTAGACCTAGGCCTATTATAATCAAGCAACAACACAACACTGATGAAATACAGGGACATCATAGTCTATAGAGATCAATTTGAAAACCAAGCATAGAAATAAATGAATGTTGCATAATCCAACATGATAGAGGTCAAATGTCAAGATGTTCTATTTTTTCTCATTCACCATTTGTGGTACTATACAGTGATGGTAGAGTTTATCATGAATTCATACAAAAAGATAGTCCCAATATATAAGGCATTATAGCAAGGCCAAAAGGTGATTAGAGTTTGCAGAAACTTAAAGTTGGAAATGGACTATATGATAGTAAAGAAGGGTAGTGAACTATATAGAGGGCATTCATGAGAGGAAAGGATAGCCAATGTAGTGAAAACCAATGCATCTTTAATAGTTTTGAGGGTGCCTTTGGTATTTTCCTGATTGAATTATCCATCCATGGTAGAGGTGATTTGAAGAGAGACCTACTAGAGGAATTCCAAGTGGATACAGGTAATAGTCTTGCTTCCTATAATACATGTAAGTAATGATTTATTAAAGATTTTGTAGTGACCAAAGAGAAATTGCATAGCCATTTACATAGTTTCATTCAAAGAATGCCTTTTAGACCTACTGAAGGTGGTATAGGGATAGAGGGTGGTCTTGTGATTATCAAGGATTCAAAGGTTTGTGCAAAGGTAGAGTTCCAAGACAATGAGCAAGGTTTTTAGAATTACTGTCAAGGCAATATAAAGATTTGAATGAACATATAGTGACAAACTCCAAGGGGTATGCTATTAGTTCTATTGCATTTTTGTTTCTTTCACTATTTAGAGCATTTGTAAACAAAGCTACAGGTTGTCATATAAGGATAGAATTTAGAAAGTTTCCCATGAGAAAGAAAGATAGTCATAGCTTTAGAATGATAGTAGCAAGGAGCATAAAGAAACTTTAAGACATGAGACAAATGGAAAAATCCAACCCTTGAACTTATCCTTGGCGATTTCAAACTCTCATCCACATTCCCTATTAACATGTTTGAATGAGTTATGAACACTTATGGACAGTTGCAAGCATCTAGGGGTAGTTTGGTGAGTTGTACAACTAATGGAGAGAATATATGACAATTTTGACCCAGTTTTGGAGCATTTACCAGCATCTAGGAGCTATTTGAGGTGCCTTAATGATGAATGGATCAAGGGAATACTTTTTCTTCATTCCAACACCTTTTTTGAGTATTTTAGGGGATGTAAAGTAGGGTTTATTGTTTTGGATGCCCAAAGAAGATTCACGCAGCAAGCACATATTCCTAATCTCTTGCAAGTTGTTGAGAAGTTTATAAGACAACCTAAGGGTAGTTTTTTCTCTAGTTATTTTCTCTTTGGTCTTTTCATTGTAACTTTTTCAAGTTCATTCTAGCTGGAGCAGCAATGAAACTCTACTTTCAAACTTGAAAATAGCTATGTAACACTTTTTTTTTATCAATAAAAGACAAGTATTTTTCCCTCTCCAATCTATATTTTATGTGTAAATGTCAAAGATTGAGGTATTTTTCTCTAATTTTATATGAATCCTCAAATGTATGTCTCATTATTTAAGCACCTTTTTGCAGAAACATGCATACCTTATGCAGGTCATAGGTTATGATAATAGTTTTTTTGGAAACTTCTAATTGTGAAGATAGTTGTTTTTTCCTTTCAGAATTGAAAAAGACCTCATCTTTCCTATGAAATACTGATGTGTAAGTGTGTAGAAGCCTGAGTTGTGTATGAAACAATTTTTTAATTTTGGTCATATGCTGAGTCCAAACAATAGTATAGGTTTGAAAGAATCATTTGGTGCATCACCTAATTAGAGTTTAGGTTTCATTTTCATGTTTTCCTTCTCTCGTTTCTTAGCAAGCAACAGTAGCATAGGTTAGATTAGGTGAAGTTCCAAGGGAACCAACCCTCTCTGGAAGTTGATCTCCATAATTTGAGCCCACACTTAGGGATATCTTCCCATGTTTCATGAGGTGGCTGAGTGATTTCATCATCTCAGAGAGCGTGCACACTTCCATGACAACAATTTTTGGCATGCCCTGTGGGACTATTTGAACTATCATAGTTCAAAATTAATCCTCTTATTTCTGATATTTGGTGTGTATATCAATATTTTTTTCCTTTAGAGGAAAAAAATCTTCACACACCTAGTGACTACAAGTTTGATCTACTAGTTTCAAGAAGACTTAGTGCTTATATGTGTTCAAAATTTACAAAAAAATCAATCTTTATTAGTCTTATTTTAAATCATTTCATTGAATTTCCAGATTGATTAGTTGCAACATAATGTCTTCATTTCATGGAAATATATTTCATCATCATACATTCTATGAAAAGGCTTCTCATATACATTCCTATCAGCCATATCACAATGAACATGTAGCTAGTTTTAAGCCAAATACCTTTGCTACACAAAGAAACCAACATTTTCATTATGCTTACCACCCACCCACCCTTGCCCAAGGCTCATGGAAGCCTACACATGTTCAAGCTAAGCCATAAGAAGGCCATTTCAATTCAATCCAACATAGCTATCCTTATAGAAACCTTCAAATGTTGATAACCCAACATTAAAGATATAATATTAAACCTTCAAAGACAACTCAAAGAAATTAAAAGAGATCAATATTATAACTTGTAGCAAGAAGAGTTGGCTTATCAAGCCTACCAACATAAGTAGGAATTGGCTTACCAAAGGGAAAGACATGAAGAGTCTCTTGCAAAAGAGATTGATTCCAAACAAGAGTCAATGAAGCTTTTGCTTGCTCGAGTGCAAGGTTAGAGGACCAATCAGCTACTTGCATTCCAAATCAACCTATGAAGGAAGAGCTTCCCAAGTATAAGATTCCAAGTTTCAAGCAAGAAAATCCTCCTGAATCTTCAAGTAAGTTTTTTGATTTGAAATTCCAAGTTTTAGGAGTCTTCATCCTTTGCAAGAGACGATGACTATGAAAGCTCAACCCTTTGTTCCTCAAAAGCAGTCTCCTCAAGAGCCTATTACTCTTCCAAGGACCCCTTAAACTTCCCAAGATTCTTTAATAGATCAGCCTTCTTGTCCTATCACCATTCACCTTTTCAAAGATGGTCCTATTGTCTACCAAGATAGCTGGTTTAGTGAACAAGAGGAGGAGGTTTTTGGAGAAGAACAAGAAAAAAAAAATTCTATTCACACCCTTGAACATGATACAAAAACAAAAAATAAGACTTGTTGCAAGAGGTTAATGAGCATGATTAGCTAGGACAGCAGCTTGAAGAGCATGTTTTTTTGGGACAGTGAGACAACAAGCAAGAAAAAGGTGATGTAAATGAATATTTAACATTTTCATTTGATGAGATTCCTTGTTTTGTGATTGAAGATGAAGGTAGCATACAAATTTCAACTTCATCACAAGTCTTGGAACATATAGAAGATGAAAATGGGCATGTAAATATACTGGTTTGTGAGGAGACAAATGAGAATAGCCTTGTTTTGCAAGATAGAGATGAAGTTGACACACACAAGGAGGGATTCTATGAGGTCAAAATCAACCCTTTTATTTAGAAAAGTAGGAGGATGTTGAAGAAGACTTTTTTGGGATGATTTAGAGACACTTTGTGAAAAATTATATGTCAAGACAACACCTATGGAAGAAGAAGATCATGAACAGTAGGAGTTTAAACAAAAACCTCTATGTTTCTACCAAAACAATCACAAGAAGTGTCTTCACAAGTCAATAAAATGATGAAACAACGGCCCACAAGCAAGAAGCCGACAAGGAGAGCTCAAAGTTTATCCTTTCTAGAAGATGTCCTATTAGAAATCTAGCCAGGATGGAGGCCAAAAAAGAATCAAAATTCATGCTTGCACCCAAGCATGTAGTCGCAGCCGAAGAAGAATGCACTCAACTCACTTATTCACTTCAAAACGGTAGTATGTTGGGTCAATATGAAGAGGTAAGTGGACATGTTTTTATTCACCAAGATTCATTGCAGTAGTTGGTCAATTTTTTTCATTTCTCTACCTCCTCTTGGCTGCTCACAAACATATGAAACATTGTAAACCCATGAGAAAGGGAAGTTATTTCAAGGAACCAATCAATGGTTATGTTTGAATGAGTCTTGTTGTTGGTTAGAGTAGGTTAGGAAGGTTTTTATTTCAAATTAGTAAGTGTTGATGCACATTGTTAGTTTGTATTTTCTCCAAGTGCTAAGGCACAATTAGTTGGTTGTTTAGTTAATTGTTGGGGTGTTACAGTTGTTGTCAAGTATTTATTTTAGTTTCTTGCAGAAATTTCCTAACTCTCATTCCCAATGGATATGTAAGGCTACTAGTATTATGAGTTTTAAAAAGAAAAACCCCCTCAGAGGTTCCTAAAAGTGTTGTCCTATTTTTCCCCTTGGTCTAAATAGTCACACTTGATAACAAATATGGTTTTAAGAAAGTACTGGTGGAATATTAGGATTTGGAGGAGTCTAAAAATATGGTTTTGAAAATGTCATAACATTTAATAAGCTTTCTAGAACCTTAAACTTTTCAAGGGAATCCAAATATACGTGCATGAATCTAAATCCACGTGCATGAGCTTTTGGAGGGAGTTTATTTTGGAAAGAGTTTGTGTTTCATCAAGACAAGTTGATGTTTTTAGAGTTTTCATATTTTTCAAGTTCTTCACACTAGTCTATAGGTTTTACATGGAAACCAGGTTTGTTTCAAAGCTTCAACAAATTGCAGGTGATAGTTTTGTGTTCATATTACCATGGATAGCAGGTCCTAGGGAAAAGAGTTGTGTAATGCACCATCAAGTTCAACAGGTTTGTGTGTTGAAGTGAACTGCATTAATAAGAGAATGTTACAAAAGCCATAAAAAGTATGTGTCTCATCAGTGGCTACAAGGTGTGAATTCAACTATGACAATAATATTGAAGATGCTTCCCAAATACTATACACAAGAATATCAAAGGAGCTAGTAGTTTTATAGATGATCCTAATAGCCATGCCAAGGTTGCTAACTTTGGTATATGTAAAATATTACTACATAATCTTGTCTTTTCTTATTTGAAGGAATTTCATTGATATAGCCTCATTCACCACATTATTGAAGTGGCAGGATGTTTAGGAACTCTAACTCTATTCATATAGTTCATATGTTAGGAAGGGAAGAGATCCAAAGTGGATGGTAGTGACCTCTTATTTCTAGATCATGATGCAGTGATCTCGATGAAGGATGCAGATGGGTGCATGCAAGACGTTGTGTCTATGTTGATGCTCATGGATCTTGTCTTTCAGGTGAAATTGATACATCCAGGTTATGATTTGTATACCCATAGAAGATCTTTGCATGCAACTAGGTGTGGAAAATCTCTCAGATGTTGTTGTAAAGGAACTTGACCAATATTAGCCTTTAGCAACATTAGAAGCATTGGGTCCACTTTCTTTGAAAATAGTTACCACCAATGTTCTTAGTCCATCATTCCATACTACAGTTTGGATGGTTATTCATAACTTTAAAGAACATCCCTTCTTTGAGACATTTAACCAAGGATGAAGTCAAGAAAGTATAAGGATTTGCTGCTAGAAATTTACATTTTGTACGTTTTATTTATAGTGGCTTTGTTATGTACTCATTCACAATTGATATATCTCTAAATGTCTCCACAAACATAAAAAAAATCTCTTCGTAGAATGGGAAAATGAATTAAGGTACTGAGTCCTCTTGTTTGTGGACCGCTCTAGGAATTGAAGATGATTGTCGAGACTCACCAAGATTATTGATTATGTAATAAGTGTATGGTCTGTATTGTGTAGTTCGCACAGTGGTTCAACTCTTAAAAATAAAGGAATAATGTTAAATGATCAATTGTTTATAGATGGTGAAATATTTGCAAAAGATTCCAATTTTTCATCGTATATAGATCTAAGAGCACAGTGATAATGAGATGGAGGTAGAATTTTGAGATTTGTGCATAAAATTCAAGAACGAGTTAAGAAAGGTTTTGTAAAAGATGAGAGTTTGGGTTATGCATGCGACCTAGTTCTTCATTATTATTGTAGATATATTCACAATGAAGGAAGAGGAAAATGCAGTGGCCATTGTTTTACAAATAAGTTTCCATTAAACTCCCATATAGGAGGGATCACTGCAACTTTACAAAGTGTTGTAGTATGAATTGTCAGACAGAGAAGGGCGTGTAGATCTAGTTGGAGATGGTGTTCGCCTTTCTTGTGGATATGAGAGTGTACCTAATATCATTCTATTGAAGGCCCTCCTTTCTTTGTGCTTAGATCAGTCGATAACTACTAAAGCATCTTTAGAATTATGTGTCACACAAATGAAGCATGTACTTAGCACTCAACAGATACCCTTTAATGCATCAACTAAAATTGTGGATCAAGCATATCATGCTACAAAGACCTTTGTACAAGTTCTATCACATACAAAAATAGAGTTCTCAACTAGCATGAATAAAAATTGTCAGATTGATAATGGATCATCTAACACTAGTAGTTCTAGTACTGGAGATCAAGTTACAAATGAGTTATATGAACTTTTATCACAAGCATATTTGTGGTTAAGTCATATTGATTTTCTCCAAAGTTTCCTAGGATCAGCTATAGTTGCATCATTGGATGATGTTGCAGATAAAAGAATCAACTGCTTAGCTTCATGACATATTGATTAAGGATAAAAGATATAGTATGGTTGTATATACATAAAGAAGTGTAAGATTGATTATTTTCCTATTTGGAATGCATGGAGGACTTTAGACCTAAGTTTACTATATTTTATGTTGATGGAGAGGCATTGACACTCAGGTTAAGCAACTGAAGGTTTTAAGTTCTAAACTACTGACAGAGGAACAACATATGCCTACTGTGTTGCAAAACATGGTTAGAAGTGGATTAAGACAAGGACAGTGATAGTCATATTGAATAAAGAGAAATAGCAAAGAAAGCTATAGGTTTGTTTAAGAAAAGACAGTGAATTCATCAAGGGTCAAGTACTGAAAGAGGATGCTAAAGTTGGCACTATAGAATTGGATTTACCAGTGCATGTTGGGACCTCCAATTTAAGGGTTGGCATTAACTTAAATGGAGTTGGTCCATATCATAAACTTAAAGAGAAGAGTAAGTTTTAAATTCAAGTTACTAAACCTACAATTGTTTCAAGTCTTTATGATGATTAGTCCCTTTACAGGTTGTCAAAAAAAATTCCTATTGTGTGGATGATTGAAGTAAGACAAGCCTTTAAAGCTCATGGAAAAAAGTTTCACATATACTTGCAAATTTGTAGAATAATCTTGTAGAGTTTTGTGGAATTGAGCGAAGTGAACAACCAAAAAGGAAAGTTGGTAGATATCTCAAGGGATCTAGATAGATGCCAAGTAACAAAGGTATTATGAATAGCAAGGAGGGTAGGCCTAGGCCTATTATAATCAAGAACCAACACAACAATGATGAAATATAGGGACATCATAGTCTGTGGAGATCAGTTTGAAGACCAAACATAGACAAAAATGGATGTTACATAATCCAGCATGATAGAGGTCAAATTTCAAGATGTTCTATTTTTTCTCATTCACCATTCATGGTACTATACAATGATGGTATAGTTGATCATGAACTCATACCAAAAGACAGCCCCAAGATAGAAGGCATTGTAGCAAGGCAAAAGGGTGATTAGAGTTTGCAGAAACTTAAAGTTGGAAATGGAATGCATGATAGTAAAGAAAGGACAACCAAAGTAGGGACAACCAATGCATCTTTAATAGTTTTGAGGGTGTCTTTGGCATTTTCCTGATTGAATTATCCATCCATGGTAGAGGTGATTTGAAGAGAGACCTACTAGAGGAATTCCAAATGGATAAAGGTAATAGTCTTGCTTCCTATAGTACATGTAAGTGATGATTTGTCAAATTTTTTTAGTGACCAAAGAGAAATTGCATAGCCATTTACATAGTTTCATTCAAAGAATGCCTTGTAGACCTACTGAAGGTGGTATAGGGATAGAGGTTGGTGTTGTGATTATCAAGGATTCAAAGGCTTGTGTAAAGGTAGAGTTCCAAGACAATGAACAAGGTTTTTTGAATTACTGTCAAGGAAATCTAAAGATTTGAATGAACATATAGTGACAAACTTCAAGGGGTATGTTATTGGTTCTACTACATTTGTGTTTCTTTCACTATTTAGAGAATTTATAAACAAAGCTACAGGTTGTCATATAATTATAGAGTTTAGAGGGTTCCCCATGAGAAAGCAAGATAGTCATAGCTTTGGAATGACAGTAGCAAGGAGCATAAAGAAGCTTTAAGACATGAGATAAATGGAAAAATCCAACCCTTGAACTTATCCTTGGCTATTTCAAACTCCCATCCACATTCCCTATTAATGTGTTTGAATGAGTTATGAGTAGTTATGGACAATTACAAGCATCTAGGGGCAGTTTGGTGAGTTGTGCAACTGATAGAGAGAATATATGACAATTTTGACCTAGTTTTGGAGCATTTACTAGCATCTAGGAGCTATTTGAGGTGCCTTAATGGTGGCCAGGGTCAAGGGAAGACTTTTTCTTCATTCCAACACCTTTTTGAAGAAATTTTAGGGGATGTAAAGTAGGGGTTATTGTTTTGGACGCCCAAAGATGATTGACCCAGCAAGCACATGTTCCTAATCTCTTGCAAGTTGTTGAGAAGTTTATAAGTCAACCTAAGGGTAGTTCTTTCTCTGGTTATTTTCTCTCTAGTCTTTGCATTGTAACTTTTTCAAGTTCATTCTAGCTAGAGCAACAATGAAACTCAATTTTCAAACTTGAAAATAGCTATGTAATGTACTTTCTTTTGATCAATAAAAGACAAGTATTTTTCCTTCTACAATCTATATTTTATTTGTAAATGTGAATGATTGAGGTATTTTTTCTTTGATTTGATATGAATCCTCAAATGTATGTCTCATTCTTTAAGCACTTTTTTGCAAAAATATGCATGCCTTATGCAAGTTATAGGTTATGATAATAGTTTTTTTAGAAACTTTTAATTATGAAGATAGCTATTTTTCCTTTTAGTGTTGAAAAATACCTCATCTTTCCTATGAAATATTGATGTGTAAGTGTGTGGAAACTAGAGTTTTGTATGAAACAACTTGTTTATTTTGGTCATATTGTGAGTCCAAACAATAGTATAGGTTTGAAAGAATCATTTGGTGGAACACCTGATTAGAGTTTAGGTTTATTTTCATGTTTTCCTTCTCTCTTTTCTCAACAAGCAGCAGTAGCATAGGTTAGATTAGGTGAACTTCCAAGGGAACCAACCCTCTTTAGAGGTTGATCTCCATAATTTTAGCCCACACTTAGGGAGATATTCCCATGTTTCATGAGGTGGTTGAGTGATTTCATCATCTCAGAAAGTGTGCACGCTTCCATGACAATAATTTTTTGCACGCTTAGTGGGACTATTTGAACTATCACATTTCAAAATTAGTCATGTTATTGCTAATATTTGGTGTGCATATCAATAATTTCTTGGTTTGGAGGAAAAAAATATTTACACACCTGGATACTCCAAGTTCAAGATCTATTGGTTTCAAAAAGACTTAGTGCTGGTATGTGTTCAAATTTTACAAAAAAGTCAATCTTTATTAGTCTAATTTTAGAGCATTTCAGTGAGTTTTCAGCTTGATTAAATGCAACATAATATCTTCATTTCATAGAATTATCTTCCATAATCCTCCATTCCATGAAAAGGCTTCTCATATACATTCCTATCAGCCATATCATAATGAAAATGTAGCTGGTTTTATTGAATACTACAAGAATAATTGTCTTAGGAATGTCTTACAAGCAGCATAAAGATAACAAAAAACTAGCTAATAAATGGGCTCATCACTCCCCCCAACTATCCTTTTTCTTGCCCTCAAACAAATGAACTAGGAGGAAAAATTATAGTGCAGTGTAATTTTCCTAAGGTCCATGACAATATTTACTCCCTTGATCTCCTTCAGGTAGAATCCATTGTAACATGAAAGCCTTCTCATCCCAGTAAGTTCAAACTGATCACATTCTTCCATCTTATCCCCTGTCTAATGGGGTACTAGATAAAGAAGGATAGGTGGTTAGATTTTTAGTGGCATCCATTTAAGTGCAAGGCTACCAGCAGTATCCATATACATGTGTACTCTTTTAAGCATAGCCATGAAATTGTACACTGAATGTGGCTATTTCCTCTATAGCTCTTGAGTCAAATTATCCCATCTATGTTCTACATACTTATAACTGTGATGAACCAATCCAACTACCAATGTATGCATCATGTTATAGTCCTACATCCTCAATCCCATGTTCTTTCCTCCTAGTCCTTTATACTCCAGAAGTTGTATCCATTTATTTATGATTGCATCAAGGCTATTAGATTCATTTCTTACTGGGAGAGCAACAAATTTCTCTATCTTCATATTCCTCCATAATTTCACCCCTGAAACCTTCATTCCTAAAGTAGGATGCTAGTGCTCTGACCTGTAAATCCCCCACAAACATCAAGGAGTTCCACTTTGTTTCCTCAGGCACTACATAGTTGTGCAAATAGTACTCACAAAGATGATCTTGTTCATTTGGTGTAGAGTCATCAAAAACATTAAGAAAATCATATTTCCTGCTCATTCCAATTGGCTGGTTACTTATTAGCCTACTAAACTGAAAACTTAGAAACTTTTCTTGCAAAAACAATGCATAAGTTCTTGTTGGGGTTCTACATCTAATTATTTGGGAAGCTTTATTTCCTACGTCATCCTTCTGTGACATTCTAAAAATTTTGTCTCTCCTCCTATCAAGTCCTCTACAATAGTCTTGGTATTTTTCCAAGAATAGTATTTTCATGGTATCCCAATCTAGAATAACATCCTTGCCTAATCCCATAAACCATCTCAGGGCAACATCTTTTAAAGTGGCAGGAAAGAGCTTGAGCCTATGAGCAGTAGAGGTATAGTCATATCCCCTACATAGGACATCAAACTCAAACATAAATGTGTTTGGATCTTCACTCACCAAACCATAAAAGATTAAGGAGGGATATTCTTCAACACAGTAGCTCTTTCTTGGTTGGTGATTAGGAACTCAAAGGTCACATGTTCAAGTGGATCATCCACTACTACATCACCCATGGTTCGATATGTCCCCTCTGTGGGTATAGTGGATATTGGTGAAAGGGAAGATTCTTCTTTAGTAGTACCCTCACTCTGATTAATGTAGACACCAATATCTTCTCAGGCTTGCTAGCTTGTTGAGGTGAGGAACCTTCCCAATTTGTCTCTTTTCCTCTATATATAATAGGTAGAACTTTGTATAGCAACGGCTCCTGCACAATGTTAGTAGAATGTTCAAGTATTTGATAAGATTAAGCCTAACAATCTTAATGTTGAAAAAAAAATGTAAACTATAAAAGCTTGGAAAAACAAGTCTATGAAGGTAGCACCATCCCCAACAATGGCACCAAAAATGAAGATTCCTTCTAATGCCAAATAAACTTGGTGGAAATCACACAATTCAAGGGAAAACCTGGTTAAACATTCCACTTGACATTGAAAAGGCTCTCATTAGATTATCGGCCAGGGCTAGAAGGCTTGTGATGGTACTAGAACTATATGTGCTTCCAAAGACTTTTGGTTACCTAAATTATCCTAATGAAGGTATTATACTTGTTAGAAAATCATAAAAATGCATAACAATGAAAGAAGTAAAGTTGGTGCTTCGGCTATAGGTACCTACAACATAGTTTGTGACTCAACTACTATTAACAAATAAAATATTTAAACTAATTGAAAATTGATAATTGAACCTATTTTGCACGTTGAAGTACTACAAGTTAAATGAATACAATCATGAATATGAACAAAAATTATTAATAACTCGATAAGAGAATCTATTTTAACTTATTTTGTAATTGTGAAGTAACTACTTAACATAAATAAAGAAACTGTAAATATAGTGAAGGGAAATACCTGAGTGGCCCTTGCTCAAGTGGTTGTCTCCTCTAAACTAAAAAAAATCTAAATCCTCAAATTAACTCAATCACATTAACTAAAAATCATTCTTTACTCATTCCAAAATATCACATGAAATCTTGATCAAAGATTGTTTTCAAAAAAACAATGTTTGAAAAATCAACATGTTTGTGTGATAACAACTAAAAACTAAAAAATGTTTGATAACCAAATACACCATTGAAATATTAATCAAATCTCTATCTAAAGACTCAACCATTGGCTATATACATGCACAGGGGAGTTTATTTAGAACAAAACTCTAAATTGAAACCATTAATTACAACTCTCCTAGATATCAGGGCCTAATTAAGATTTAGTTATCCTAACCGCAATTGAAAAGAAATAAGAATCCAAATAGGATTAGAACTCTACAATAACAATGCAAGTGGGTAAAATATAATGTAGGAAAATAATAAATGAATTGAACCAAATTAATTCAGAAAAGATAAAATTCCAAACCCATACTCATGAAATGTGAAATGTAAAGCTATGAATCTAGACAAATAAGCAACTAAGAAACTTAAATGAATTCAAAACAAAACAAGTCTTACCACACCATGTTGAAATTGTATTCATATTGATGTTGGATTGCATTTGAATCATTATGAAGCCTTCATTTGTTGTTTGTAAAAAGCTTCAAAATGTGTTAATGGTGATCAAAGATGTGTGTAGAAGCTCTCAAGAATTCAAATGTCAATTCAACATGACTTTGTTGCTTATTTACTCTATAGATTCCCTGATCATTTTTTAGAATGAAGAGGGTTTTTTTATAGATTTCATGTTCATCTCAAAATGATCAAGATTCAATTGTAAAAGATCTTGATCAACCGTTGAGAACCATTGAGAGTAAATAGATTGGAATGATTAGTGGAATTAGATTGGACTGATTGGAGGGATTGAAGAAATTAGATTGAGTGGTTAGTGGGATTGAGGAATAGATTGAGTGGTTAGTGGGATTGAAGAGTAGATGAGTTAGTCAACCGATTAGAGTGAGAAATCAGTGGTAATGATTTGCTCAATCACAAAAGGGGTGAGGATAATTAATCAATATTTTGGAGATGAACGTGCAAGTCATGTTTGACTTTTGACAAATAAAGTTGTATTTGTTTGTTGACTATGTTGAATGATGTCGAATAATTAATTTAATTATTCAAGTGTAGAGAGGGGAAATTGATTTAAATTAAATTATTAATGATAATAATTTAATTGATTTAGATGAATAAGCTATATTAGCAACATAATTGAATAATTTGTGTTTATTTAATTAATCAAGAAGAATAAGGATAAATTAGGGTATTTATTAAATAAATGAGATTTATTTAATTAGTTAGAAATGATGATTGAGGACGAATTAATTAAATAATGTTAAATCACTTAGTTAATAGATGAATACAAAATTTGATAATAATTAAATAATAATGTTATTATTTAATAATTTAGGGAAGAAGGGTAAAAGTTAAATAGTGTTGTTCACCAGTCAGGACAATTTAGGGTGTCTACATTTTGCCCCTCTTTGATACAGTATTATTTTGAGCACTGTGTCAAAGAAGATTAAAAAATTCCTACTCAAGAGTTGCCCCAGTATGCCCCAACTGGGATAGCATGGCGCCCCCTCGGGAAATTTGGTGAAATTTTTGGATAATGAGCCAAATTTTCTAACAAGCTAATGTGATGCGTTCAAGTGCAAGGACTAACAGAAGAAATGTTAACTAGAAGAAAATGTTAGTAGGATTTAGAAGATAGAAGGAAATTGATGATTGATGATATGTAAAATATGATGAGTTTTCTTTTGCTTCATAAAGACTTCATTATTTTAGCAATCCTTATTGATATAGAAGATAGACATGATGCACCTAGGTATTAATGACCAAGGTGGCTTTATATCTATTGCATTAACTTTGACTCTGTAAACAAGGAGTATTCTTGCTTATACGAAACATACAAAAACCTCATTAGAGTGTATGGGTTAAAAGTTCAGAGCGTTTTGGACCAGTGCACAAAGAGGTATAAGGAACCAAACATGCAAGGCCACTTGAGTTACTTCAAATGACTTCCACACACACAAGGCAAGTATTCTCCATGGTAGTATTACAAAAATATCCAACAAACATAGCATACAAAAAATTAATGATCATGCCCCATTCCTTTCTCTCTAAATCCTTAATGGATATCCTCGAGAGATCCTGGAAATGTGATATTAAGATAAATCAAAAAGATAAGATCATAAAAAGATAAAAAAATGTTGCTATATCCCTTGTCATATCTATTTTGAGGTTTTAGGCTATTATCCGTTAATGATGTCTATTGTAGGAATGATCTATATGTTAAGGCATATCTTAAGATATTGATGGTGAATTTGCAATAGATAGGTAGTTAACACTTAGGCACTGTTATAGTCTAATGATGATCTAATCGTTTGGTTTCTTTGCTTGGAAGTTTTGGATTTTTTTGTTTGCTTTTATTGTTGTTTGTTTTTTCAAAGGGTGAGGGTGATGATTGTTTATTATGGATGGAGATTTTATTGCAGATAGGTGATAACAAAGGTAGGATTTTTTGTGATTTTCTAATTTATTTAATGTTGTTTTTTGTTGTTTTCTATATTTTTATGAATGTTTTTGGATTTTGATAATATTTTTGAATGTTTTTGTTTGGATTTTAGACCAAGTTTAAAGACCAAGAGGAACACCTAAAGGGGACTAACCTAGGGCCTTGGGGGATCATCAATGATGGCCTTTCCTGCATTGTACATGCAGAGGCTCGTAGTTTGCTTATTTTGAGTCAATGCAACTCATCTGGAGACGGTCTACAATGTTTTGGGGTTTTTTTTTATGTTTTACAATTTGGCTTTGGGTTTTGATGGTTTTTCAACTATTTTTGGATTTTGATGTTGATCATATGGATGTATGATAAAGAGATATCGGTATGTAAAATTATCAATAGTCTTTTGAGATCTTGTTGATAGGCCGGCTAAAATCGATTGATCTGATTAAGTAATTTCTAATAATGATAACATTATTGAGGATACACAATAATGTAAAGATGGTGTTGTCATGATAGGAACAACATGAGGATTGGAAAAGATACATCCCAAGATGATGGTTAATTGATCGGATAATGATTAATCAAGATTTCTATCCAGGCTAGGAACAGGATTATTGAATGTTTTGATGCCACGTTGAAGCATCAACAAGATGCAACTAATATGGATTTTTTGTGACTAATATGGATTTTTTGTGAATTGTTTGGACAAAGCTAAGATCATAATGTGAGATAGAAGACATATATCAAGATTTATTCTAAAGAAAAATGTAAGTACCTACCCCCAATGTCTATCAATGTCAAAAATGAAAGGATTATCTTGTGATTGGATAACATGTTCAGATAGAGTATGCCCCTTTGGAAAATGCCTCATGCCCCAAATAATGTTGGATAGGATGGGATCAATGATAGTGACCCATATCAATATGTTTACCATAAGAATGTGAAGTGTACATCAAACCTTTGTCAAGATAAAGATAAGTTGGATTAGGATAAAAATGGGTCAGATGAATGGTTCATGGATTTATTATGGATAAGATGGATTGATGATGGATATATTATGGATAGGATGATATGCTTCCACCTGGAATGGTGCACGTAGATGCTCAATTCTACACATGATGCATGTTTTCCAAGTTTTCACTTAAAGTATGTTTTTTCTCTTAACTATTTTCTTGATTTTTATTTTTACTATTATTTTTTATTTTTTATTTATTTTGATGCCACACAAGACACTTGTTTACCAAGTTTTCATCATGGTGATTTTAAATTTTTTAAAAAAATTTTTAGAAGATTTTATGCTCATGTTAAACCACCTAGTGGTTTTGATGTAGATACTATTGGTGCTAATATAGGTGTTGTTACTATCATGATGTGCCAATGATATCCCACTTGAAGGAGTTGTTTTGCTAGAATACGAGCACTTGAATGTACCCTTGATAATTTTTGTCTTCTTTGTCGATACCATAGTCAACCTTACCTTGATGTGCACATCACAATAGGGTGCCCTTAGAGTCCTTATGATAAAGAGTCGCTGCCAATACATGGTCAATGTGAGATTTGCATATCATGGATGGAAAAATGCATTGAGGGATATGAGATTCAGATGGATTGGTCGATAGTTTAGAGTTTTTGACTCTCCAAACTTGGGATGATGAGAAATGATGGATGGATATGGAGATTCGATTGGGACCAATTTCTTGATATACCTTGTAGGTCGCTCTTGAAGCTTTCTTATGGATCGCTGGACATTTTTGATGGATGAACTTCCCTTTTTTATTTTTCCTCATATTTTCTTTGACTAATGGAGTTTGATAGGGATGAATTTCTTGCTTTTGCTTTGGTATCCATTTGTATTTACTTTGTCCATTCTTTTTTATCGATTCTTTTGCTTCAATGACTTGTTCCTTTCTTTGATATAACTTTTTCTCTTATTGTTGGTCCCAATTAGAGGGTTGAAATATGTGTGGATGATGATTCATGATATGGCTAGTTGTAGCATTGGTAGCAGTTTCTTCATAAAGACCCTTCATGCTCCCCATGTTTGTGTTTGCATTAGATAAAGTTGCCTCCAGTATGATAGAGGTATCACTGATATGTTTAGATTCCTTAATTGTTGAATAACCAAGACCTTGATGCTTAGGATTGTCAATAATTTGCACCGGTTCTAGGATACCCTATTCATGTAGGCCTAATCCCCTGCCTTGATAATGCATGTGTTGAGAAATCTTATTTGCAATAGGATATAATTTATTTTCAAAACAAGGTGTTAATCCTTCTCTTCTCTATTGTGGATATTCAAAGGTGATAGCTTCTTCATTGGTAAGATAGCTTGCTCTGAAAAAGGTAAGTGATTCAAGTTTATAAGTGATAGGTTCCTCAATATGTAAGATAACCTCCTAATCAATATCTTCAACTTGATCCTGTGAAATATCAGATTTTAATGCTTCTTCAAGAGGTGTTGATGATTCATAGCCCACATAAAATTCTTCCTCATTATTCATTTTTTATATGCCTATGGATCTGCTATGCCTTGATCATGTGTAAAGATGTTAAGAGTAGGAGACTCTTGTTTCTTGGTAATGATGTCAAGAGTATGAGACTCTTGTTTTAGATGAAGATAAACTACATGTCCTTTAGGAGTAACCATCGCATGGGTAGATGTATGTGCACTTGGTATATGGATTTTTTCTTCTTTTGGAAAACGTTGGATGTCTTGGAAGATATCTGCCAAGTCATTATAGTATTTTGATGATAGGGATTCTTGATCTTGACTTCATGTGATGTTATCTTTGATATGCACTGGTACATGCTCTTGACATGTATCAATTTCAAAGAAAGGATTTATTGTAGTGGATCCTTAGATTTCCTTGAAATGTGGATATTTGGGTGATAGCTCTTGGCTTAGATTTTCTACATTGGGTATAAGTGTTAGATTAAGAGTCTCTTGATCATGAATACATGCTACCATGAGGTTGAATGATGTCAATATATCTTGGACTGGATCATTTCTAGACTTTGGAGATTGATTTTGATCATGCTTTGGGAAAGATTCTTGATGTATTCCCTCTTTTTCATTGGATGATGTAGAGACATTGTCAATGTGATCATTGGCAAATGGCTCTTGATCATTATCTTTAACATTTGAGGTTCATATATTTTTAATGTTTTTGTGAGATCAAATGATGTTAATATTTCTTGAATTGGATCATCATTAGACTTTGGTGATTGATTTTGATGTATGTCCTCTTGCTCATTAGGTGGTGTAGAGACATCTTCCATGTGATTAGTGGTAGATAGATCTTGATCATTATTTTCAACATTTGAGTTTGAGACATTGTCATTGTTATCATTAGTATTTGAACCTTGAATGTTGTCTTCAATAGCTATTTCTCCTTGATCAATTAGGTCCTGGATGATATTTTTAAGTTTAAAACAATTTGATGCATCATGACCTTTTGCTTTATGATATTCACAATAAGTGTTGTCATTATACCCCAGGGTTTTGAAGATAGGTTCGTAATTATCTATTAATTTTTTAAGTGTGATAAGTTTAGCATTGAATAATGTGTTTAACACCCACTCAATTGGCTCCCCTAAAGGAGTGTATTTATGTTTAGTGGTGTTATGGGATCTAGAAAAAAATGTTTTTGTTGTGATGATTGTGGATGTTGATGATATCAATCCATGTTTTGATGTTGTATGAATTGGTCTTGTTGTTGATGTTGTGGTTGTTGATATTGTTGATGGATTTTATTTTGTGACAATCGATGTTGTTGTGGAAATAGACTTTGTTACTAATATGAATCAATGTTTTGATGATGTTGGAACTGTTGTTGATGTAGATATTAAGGTGTTTGTGGAATGATGTTTGTTTGTTGTTGATATTCAATATCTTGATGTTGAATATGGCATTGATGATATGTCAAGTTTTGATTTTGTTCAAGTGTGTCAACCGTTTTATCAAGTGCATTTAGGGAAATTTGATGTTATAGATTTTTTCCTTGATGGGGATTTTGAAACCCTTGATAAGAGTATTTTGATTTGGATGAGGATTTTGATTGAAATCTGTCATGTGACAAGATGATTCAAAACCTTGATTAGGGGAATCCATAGTTGATATATCATGACATTTGTAGTATATGATGACCCCATGGGTGTATAGAGTGGAACTGGATTCGAGTGATGGATTGATAT
Source organism: Sequoia sempervirens (assembly GCA_007258455.2). NCBI lineage: Eukaryota > Viridiplantae > Streptophyta > Pinopsida > Cupressales > Cupressaceae > Sequoia > Sequoia sempervirens. The sequence continues at coordinate 229,423,312 of VDFB02000007.1, forward strand.
TGACATGTTTTGGGGATAGATGGATGTTTTGATATGACACTAATCTTTAGGACACAAGGTGTACAAGACTTGGACCGCTATTTTACTCTATTTTTTCTTAGAGGATATGTTGATACTCTACTTGAACTAGCCTTAAGGTTACAAGCAAATATTAATGTTAATATCTTAGAAAATGAGAGCAAGAGGATAATCCAAGTTCGTCGTGTTTGATTTGTGTTTTAAAAACTAGGTGATGTTTTAGTTTGCTAATGGATATGGAAAGATGTTGATATGACTTGGTGCAGGTCTGATTGTTTTTTTTGTTTTAAAGGATGATGGACTAACTAGTTTTGGACTAATTTTTAATTTGCACAAAATGTAACGCCCCGCCATGCAACCCTAGGGGAAGTTGCAAATTACTACACAAACGAACTAATTTTTTTTTTTTAATAAGAACAAATAACTTGCAAGTTCACTAACAATTGCCAACCAATCCCCTAAGGTTACGAGACTGAGTTACTTAAACCCAAACAAGAAACATGAATTATAACCATAACATTTAATTACTTAGCATTTAAAGTTCACATACATTCTATACATAATAATTTACATCAAGAATATGAGATACCACTTGATTCCAATGATATAATTTACAACATGATTACAACACTCATTCCCCGAATGAGGTAAATCCAATAAGTATGATTATATATTACAATTCCACCTCGATAACAAATGAGGGGTAATAAAAAAACAAGATCAACTAAATGAATAAAGCAAGGAAAGGAACTGGATCTCACGAGCTCTCCAACTGGAAATGTCGTCCACATGAACAAGAGCCAACCCAACGGATTAAGGTGCACGTTCCACCCAACCATGTGATACCCGAAGGCTCACCCCCCGTGCTAGGAGATAGTAACCAGGAATCCAACACGAGACCATCTACCACTAGACACAAGCTAAAACATAAACTGAACTTAAACAACAACAACAACCACAATATCACTTAACACAAGGTTACAATGCTTCCACAGAACAAGGTTCAAGAACATCAACTATACACCACACAATAACTGACTGACTGCTAACGTAGGAAGAGTGTCATACATAAATTGCCATGAGTTACCCTAGCTCAACCTTCCTAGGCTACCGGACCCCCATCTTGGGTTACCCTAGCTTGCCTCTACCGGTCGCCGAACCCTCATGCAAAACTATGCGTCTCGTCTCATCTCGAGCCTTAACAAACGCTTGCTTCATGAGAGAGGCATTCATTATCTTTATTAGTGTGAAAGTGCCCCATTAATTTCTTTTAAGTTATCACTTAATTAAACCCTAGGTGAGTTACCTTGGCACCCCTTTTGTGTGCCGGACCCCCACAAAGAGCCACTCTCCTATTGACAACACACACGATAAAACCACCATCCAATGGGTAACTAGATAAAACGACCTCTCCAATCCAAGGAGGTAACATATAACAAAATCCACTCCAAACACTTGGAGGAATACGAAATACAAAGTCCACTCCTTCCAAAGGAGGCATAGATCACAAAACCACCCCTAAACTCAAGGAGGCACAATCCACTCCTGTTCGTGGAAACCAGGTACATTAACAAATTACTTCAATACACACTATCCAAGGAAAAGTACAAATGGTTGACATCGTAACATGACAACCCCTATCCTTAAGGAACCTTTGGAAGACTTACATAATAGATGACTTAACTACCCAACAATGAAAATGAACGAAGACATTCTTTCATAGCATTTCCGACAACTCAATTAACTAGAGTTAGGGTTTCCTAAACCCAAGTCAAACAATGACATAGTGCTCGAAATCAATTAAATAATTAACATTCTTGCAACACTCAAGAGTAAATAGATTACATAAGTAACATCGAGGAATTTAAATCTAACCATTTAATTTCATTTGCCTCGATTATCCATAATAATCAAAAACTAAATTTTAAATAAAATCCTTTGATTGTAAAATCAACTTTTAAAATAAATCATTTGATTAACTAAGATCCTCTTTTGAAATAAAACAATTGATTACCATAACAATCCCTCAGCTATTCTCATACAATAACCTTTTTAATAACATATTTAAAAAATAAATATATATCAATATAAATATATAATTATATATACTTAATGTGTATATAATTACATATATATATATATATTCAATATATATATGACTATAATTTAAATATATATTTAAATAATAATTTAACCCATAATTAACATATATATAATAAAATATATGCTAGATGATAACAAAAAATTTATTTAAATTAATATATTAAATATAATATATATTATTAAATATTATATATGTTATATAAAATATAATATAAAATAATATAAATTAAATTAAATTTTAAATTTTAAAAATTAAAAAAAAAGATTAAAAAAAAAACAAAAGCCAAAGTATTGAAGGACCCAGGGAAGGAACATGTGACCTTCCACAGAGAGCTTTACTTTTGCTTGAGAAAGCGTTTGCCTCCACGCCCTATGGTATGAAACAATCCCACCCCACAACAATAAAAAAAAATCTATTTTAATTTAAAATTTTATTTAATTTAAAACAAATAAAAATACTCCTCTGCTACAGGAGAAAAACCAGACGAAAAACACAGAAATCCTTTTGTAAAAAAATGAACAATTCTTTTAAAAGAAGATCTTCTCACCCAAAGCTTAAAACTTATATGCAAAATATAAATGAATATAAATATATTTCAAACTACCCTTACACAGTCAGATTGAGCAAATTCTCTTGAGAAGGCTGAGAAGAAGAAATTTAAAGCACAATAATATGATGAAAATTTCTGGGTATTCCCCAAATTGACAGAGAAGTTAAAACTTTCATTTGAATCCTTCCAAGTTTTCTATTGCTAGTTTTAAAACAAATTCTCATGGGTTTGCATTCAATCAAACAATATTTTTAAAGATTTTACCAATAGCATAAAGAAAATTTGAAGCTTATTTCCAAAAAGAAAAAACAGAAATGGAGGAACCTGGTTTTTTTCTCCACAAATGGAAGGATTCAACTAGTGTTTTTAGATCTTTTTTCTAGCCCACCAAGAAATCCTCTTGCTTCTTCAAGATTCCAAGAACAAAAAGACCAAATCTTTGCTCCTCCTTTCTTCCACAATTTCAAATTTTAAAACCAAAATGAAATAGCAATTCCTCCAAATAGAGTTTCCCCAATTTTGGTCAAACCCCTAAAATATCCCCACCCACTAAATTTATTGCAAAATTTGGAGGATATTTCCCATTTTAAATTTAAAACAAATTTCTAATTTCTAAATGAAATGTTATGCATTTTTCAAAATTCTTTAAAACAAAATAATTCAATCTTTGCAAAGAATTTACTTTAACAACAACTTCCAAAAGTGAAATTAAAAACACATTTTCATTTATTTATTTATTTATTTATTTTAATTTAACTCTAACTATCCAAACATGATTTTTACTTTTATTTTAATTAAATCATAATATACAATAATGCCAAAACAACTATCTCATTTAATATATCACCATTAATCTAATTAATCAAAAATCTCAATCTAATTTTATTAATTAAATCCAATTAATCAATAAAATAAATAACCATTCAACTTTGCAACTAGATACATTTAATCATCAATTTAACTATGCAAGCCATTTAATAACCTTTAAAATTTGAAATTAATTAAATACTCAAGGTGAAATGGACCAAATTAAAACAACTAACCCGACGACACACTATGGCTAGGGTGACGACTTGGCACAGAAAACCTAGCTACTATCTCCCAATCATTTTCTGTTGGTCAATGGACACGCTCAAACCTATGAACCAGGTGGAGTCGATGTCATGTACCTGTCAACCTGCGAACAAAGAGTACATCGAACATGCATATATATCTAATATGATCAAACACACCGTGAAGAGGAAATCTCATAATCGTAGGGCACTCGCAAGCGAGTGATACAATCCTGTCCCCTTCACCAATACACAATTACTAACTAACGCATCTAACATCAATGATATGATCAACAGCATAAAACATCATTAAATCAAATATCTTCTAAGTTAATCCAAAACATGCCATAAAGATAACATCAGAATAAAATAACATCACATCAAAATATAATGTTTACATCGCTTAACAAATAGCGGTCAAAAGTAACCAAGTTCCAAAATCACATCAAAACATAAACAACATAACAAGGAAGAACACTGTCGAACAAAAGAGCCAAAACGGCGGGGTGTTACACAAAAAAATAGGACACAATTGGTCTCTGTTTAAGACAGTAGTGGCACTTTTAAGGACAATAGCAGTTGCTTTTTTCATAATGACTGCAGCAAAATTGGAAAAAGCGGTCTTTGTGTAAAATGTGTGACTAGTAAACAGAGAGGACAATAGCGGCAATTTTAGCAATAGCAATGAAACTAAGACAACTATGGTAAATTCTCTGAGATAGTAGCGATAATTTTATCAAGAGTGGTCTATGTTTCAATTTTTCTAAATTGTAAACCAGTGAGCACAATAGCAGTCGTTTTAACAAAAGTGGCAATGTTTATGACAACAATGATCAAATCTTAGAATGACAGTAGTCAAGAAAAGTACAACCATAGAAGGACAACAATGGTAGGAATGTCAATAGTGACCCCATTTCCAAATTTTTCAATTTTGTTTAACAACAGTTTGTTGGACAAGTTTGCAATTTTGAGATGTTTGGTTGATTTGATTGTTTTGAGAACATTATCTAAGATTTGGAAAGTGATAAATCACATCAATCAAAGTGTATAAAATTCACCATAATGTTTTGATGGTGAGGAGACAAAATCAGCCCATGTTTAAATTGGTAACAACATCAAACCATATCAAACAATATTATCCCTAAGGTCAAATTGGCCAATGGCGACACTTTCAGTCCCACAACTTGGAAGCTCCTTCGATGTAAGGGTAGGGACACCCAAAGGGATGTATACACTTAAGTCTTTCGAGAATGGATAGA
>VDFB02000007.1:229428394-229578433 GCA_007258455.2 Sequoia sempervirens
TTTAAATTCATATTTGATTCTCCAACAATCTCTTTTTCCATGCCCAATATCCTCTTGTCACATGCATTCTTGTCCATTGATTTAATTTTCCTAAAATTAAATCATAGCCCTCCATTTCAAATTTTACCCTAATTTTTCCCTAACCCTAATTGCTAGTTGTCATATTAAATCTCAGCCTTCCATCTTAGGGCATTTGTCAACTGTCAATCCTAGCCATTCATCCAAAAATTGACTTTCTATAAAAAGGCAGTGTCAACCTCATTTTGTCACTTCATGCTTGCAAATTTATGAGTACACTTGCAATTTCTTAGTCAAATCCTTCAATATTTTGCTATGTCTTTGTTATAGGTCATAGTCACTCATAAAAATCTAAGGGCAAATACTATTTACAGTAAAATGGAGAAGGGAAATGAAGGTGAATCATGGAGTGCATGAAGGTTTTTGTGAGATTGGTCATTTGTTTATGCTTTTATGTTCCATTGTGCTTCATTGTTAGCTAGGGTTTAGTTTTTTTATGTTGTTTATTGCTAACTTGAATTTTTACTTAGTTACACCTCACTCTAATACCAATTGCACAAAAAATTTATAGTGCAAAATAGATAAAGAAAATTAATAATCACAAATTTAACACAGTATTTACATGCAAAACTTGGTAAAATTATGCTAGGAAAAAACCATGAGCAAAGATCTTTCATATTTTTATTTCTTAGGAAATTCACAACTACCAAAATCTTCAAAATTGTAACTAAAAATATAACTTTGAAAGAGTATAAGAAATATGAGTTGTAGAGTCCTTATCGAACAAAACTTTTCAAAAATAGAAAGTGTGACTCATGCAACTACATGTCGAACAATTGTCAAAATTACCATAAATAGGGAGTCCCAAAAAAGAAAAATATTTGACTTTGTCGAAAATACCTTTGACATAACACCATTCAACATCCAGGGGGCTACAATAGCCCCCTAGGAGCCCCCATCATTTCAACCATTGATTGAATAAATATCCCTTAAACAGCATTGGGCGCATACCTGAAGCACTACCTAGGTACTCATGTTGACTATTCATCACTGCTGGAATAACAATAAAATTGACTTCATATTCCAACATAGACTAGAATCTTAGTTATCACATATCAAATTTATATGTAGCAGTTGGATTTAAGGTGATGTCATAGTAAGGGGGGTTGTTTATGTCAATGGCACCTTTTGGCAGAAAAATATTGGATGTAAGACCTTACAAGCATAACATAAGACCTTTATGCATTGTATACTCCAAATTCATCAATGCTTTGCATTAAGGGGGAGTATGCATGTTAATGACACCTCCCAGTGGCTAAATCTTGGACATAGGACCTAATAGGCACTACATGATGAACCTAGGGGAGGTGAGTTTGATGAATCGTGGGCTCCAATAAAAACTATGTAAGACCTCAAAAGCATGTTTTTTAAAAATACTAGGATTATAAATTTTGACAAGATGACTTTCATGTGGTCTAGAACAAATTATCTTCATTTTGGCATGTATTTGTGTCCTTTTCACTACTGAATAAGGCCTACATAGTGGACATTTTTTTAATATAGAAATTGAATAGTGATTTATCCTATTAAGATTAAGGGAAAGTATTAGAACATAATGTTATTAGGGGTCATACCATTATAATATTTATATATTATTAGGGTGATCCCACAATACTGGTTTACAATTTTTGGCCAAACTAGACATTGAAGATAAAATTTTTAACTAAATCTTCACTTTGAGCACCTATAGCTGCTAAACCATGAGGAATTTGAAGATGATGTGAACTAGTGATTTGTGACATTTTGTCTGTAGATTCTGAATTTTTAATTTTTAATTTTTTTTTGAATCAGATTGCATTTCTTTTTCCATCTCCTTCAAAAACTAGTTTTTATCAATAAACACCATTTTTAAGGAGTGGTGCTCACTATAAACAACATAATTTTTTTTCTATGAAGGATAAAATTCTTTTTTTTTGAATTTAGCTTTGTAACTACAATATCTAACAAGTCCATTTGGTTTCATAGTGTTTAATTGATTTTTTTTCTTAATCAAGTTTTGAAGTCAACCCAATTACAATTCAGACATAGGCAGACCGTAAACAACATAACTTTTTTGTATGTATTGAAATTCAATATTTTTTTACTAGATCAAAGAAATCAATACCTAGCCCAAACATATTTTTCAGAATTCTTTTTTGGTAATCTAGACTATTTTTCCACATGTGCAGAACAGAGAGCTTGATTTTCAGTGAAAAACCTTTGTTTTTTTAAACTTAAAAAACATAATAAAACCAAAATATATTAAAATTATATTCGATGGATAGCTCATTTCAAGGACTACCATCATCCAGTTGGGTCTATGAAGTTTCCTTCATTTTCATCCTCAACCTAAGCTTTGAAATGCGATTTTTTGTAGAAATTTGGTGCAAGAAGGGGAGAAGGGAAAAAAAGGGGGGGTTTGCTCGAACCCCCCTTCAAGCGAACCCCCCTTGACTTTTCAAATGAAGGGGGGTTCACTTGAAGGGGGGTTCGAGTGAACCCCCCTTTTTTCAAAATTTCTCTTTGTTTCCATTTTGGAAAATGTGCAAAATGAGGGTCTCATCATTAAATAGAGTTCGCTCGAAGGGGGGTTCAAGCGAACCCCTTTTGGGTTAGAGTGAACTCCCCCTTCATGCAAACCCCCCAAAACCTGAAAGTTTCTTCATGGGGGCGTTTTTGCAATTTTCCTTCCTCAATGAAATTGTAAACCAGTTTTGTGGGATCACCCATTATAATATAAGGTTATGAAACCTTATATATATTATAGTCTTTATTAAGCATATCCTATATAAAATAATTATAATCTAATAACTATTAGATTATTGATTATTTATAAATTATTTTTGAGAATAGGTGTGAATAATATCCCTTTAGGTAATTTTCACCCCTTATATATTTAAGGAGGTTCCATCTCACTGAGATGAGGATGGATTTTGGAGATTTTTACTAAATCCTATAATTACTATGCATAAGAGGTGTCATTGGTCATGTGAAAGTGAGGAGAACTAATATCACTAGGTTTTGTCTATATTTTTATATAGACAATTTTTAAGTGTTTTAATTATTAAAATTATGTTTTTTGGGGCTTTTTATATGAAAGGGTTTTCTCTATGTATATATTATGTAATGTGTTGAATCTATATATCTTGTAATTTTTATTTTATTTATTATAAATTTATTTGTTTTTTTTTTTAAACAAAGGGGTAAAAACTTTATTAGAAATCAGAAAAGAGCATCACAATAATAACCAAGGGACCTAGCCCCAGAAAACAAGGCGAAAACCCCACAGCATAAAACAACATCAACTATCCCCATGTATCCTCCTATCCTCCTCCAAGAACCGGTCTAAATCCAGATGCAGCTCAGGGTTAACCTGATCCCAATCCTCAACCTTCCAACCACTATCATGCTTAGAGGCCTATTTGGCCAGGCAGTTGGCAGCACGATTCCACTCCCTCAGGATGTGAACAAAGGATGCCTCCTCCATCCGAGAACTAACCTGAAGAATTCGCTGAACCACCGAAGCCAATTGCCAATTTATATCAGATATCTTTCGCTCATTCAAGAGATTAATCAAAATCTATGAATCAGCTTCACATATAACCTCTCTCCATCCAAAAGCAAGGGCCCTCTCAATAGCATGAAGAATTGCCAGACCCTCCATGAAGTTAACAGTCTTCACCCCCTCATGTATAGAGAACAAAAAAATCACCGACCCAGCTAAGTCCCTGCCAACCCCACCAATTCTAGTAGGCCCAGGATTTCCCCTAGAAGAACCATCAGTATTGATCTTTAAAAATCCATTGGGAGGAGGTAACCACCTTCCAACCTATTGAACCCTTTTTCCCATGCCTACAGTTCCTGGAACTGACAAAAGATGAATGAATTTCTTGAAGACCCAATCTGGCCACCAACTCAACATCATCTCTCTCCAAGGGGAAAACCACATCACATTTAGCTAAAACTAACTCCTACACCATTCCTAGCATACGCATCCAAACTTGCTGACCCACCAACTTCTGATCACGAAAAATTTGGCCATTCCGCTCCAGCCAAATCTGCCAAAGCAAAAAGGTAGGGCCCATGAACCAAACTTCCTACAAAAAGGAAGCCATAGAAGGAGGTCTTCCCATACTATCCTAGAATTCAACCAAAGAGCACGCATGAATACAAGGAAGCTTCCACACCTCCCACCACCAATGCCAAAGCTGGACAACAAAGGGGCATCGGAAGAACAAATGCGAAGAATCCTCTTCCGCTCCCCCACATAAAACACAAATTGAAGGTCCTTGAAATCCCCGTTTACGAATGTTATCCCGGGTCAAGCACCTATTCCAAGCCAAAGTCCAAACAAAGTAGTTGCATTTAGGCCACGAGAGTTTATTCCACACCCTATTCCACCAATGAACCTCAGCCCCAGTTAGCTTCTGAGCCAATAAAACCTGATAACCAGAAGCAACAGAGTAAACCCCCTTAGGATTATGGGTCCAAGCAAGAATATCCTCTTCCAGAAGAGAACTACAACTCCTACTATGAAGAATCTTGTGAAGCTCATAACTTTCTTTCGCAAGTCCCAAATCTAGCCACACTACGGGATCCTTCCAATGAGCTACCTCCAACTGACCAAAAGAAGCAACAGACTTGAAGTCACTCACCCTAGCCCAGCTAGCCTCGAGAAATCTTTGGCACAAAGGAAGTAGGTTGGGGAACTAAGAAGTAAGTGAAGGGAATCCATCCCAAGAATCTGACCAAAAGAGATCTTCAGTTCCCTGTCTACAAATCCAAAATAAACCTTCCTTGATAAGCTTTGCACCCTTCTAAAGAGTATTCCAAATCACTGAACCTTTCCCCTCAAGAGGGTAACGAGGGAGATCCTGCCGTGGAATCCCCGGGAAATACTTATGAGATAATATCCTGGCCCATGGCTGACCTGTTCCACACACCATCTCCAAAATAGCTTAGCAGCCACAGCCACTCCGGATAACGTAGACTGTCGAAGACCAAGACCACCAAATTGCTTTGGGTTGCACACAACATCCCACCTGACCAGGTTCCACTTGGAGGATGACAAACTTCCCGCCCATAAGAACTTCCTTTCAAGAGAATCTAACTCCCTCAGAAAACCCATCGGAGCCACCTGAAGCATACATCTGTAGGTAGGGAGAGCCTGCACCACCAACTTGAGAAGTTGAACCTGCCCCGCAAAAGACAACCATCTGTGGGTCCAATGATTAACTTTTTCATAGAGCTTATCAATAATATTCTGCCAAGAACCCTTGGGAAGATGGCGAATAGAAATTGGGAAACCCAGATACGTCAAAGGGAGAACCCCTATCTGAAACCTCAAGATATTAGCAATTCTTCTCTATATGGGGGTCGACGTATTGAAGAAGAATATGGAAGACTTCTCCTCATTAATCAATTGTCCTGAAGCAACAAGATATATGTCCAACACCTGCCTCAAGTTAGTAGCTTCCCTAATAGTAGCCATCCCCATCAGGGCAGTATCATCAACAAACTGCAAATGAGATTGTGGAGGCAAGTCTCCTCCCCATCGCCAACCTTGAATGATGCCAAGCTCCACCCTTCTTTTCAACAAACATCCAAGGCCTTCCATAAGAAGCAGAAAAAGATATGGAGAAAGAGGATCCCCTTGGCGCAAACCCCTTGAGGCACCAAAAAGTTCAGAATGATCTCCATTTATCAAAACTGAGAAGGAAACAAACGTGACACAACTCATGACCCATTGGATCCACTCCTCACCAAAACCAAAAGAAACAAGGATCTTCTACAAAAAAGACCATCTAACCCTGTCATTAGCCTTAGCCATATCCAGCTTAATGAACATAGCCTTCTCATGGGAGTTGTCCATGGAGTGGATGGTCTCCGTAGCAATGACAACCCCGTCAAGAATCTGTTGACCCACCACAAATCCACTCTATTCCTCTGAAATCGGCACTTTAAGCCACTTCTTCAATCTCTCAGCCAATAACTTAGAAATGATTTTATAAGCCACATTGCAAAGAGAGATAGGTCAGAACTGAGATAACCTATCAGCCCCTTCACACTTGGGTATGAGAGCAAGGAAGGTGGAATTCAGAGCACGAAGCATTTGTTTATTCCTCTGGGACTCAAGGACAACTGCTAGAAGATCCAACTTTATGATATCCCAGAATTTCTGAAAAAATTCAATAGGGAAACCATCGGGACCAGGAGCTTTACCCTTCTTCATCTGAAACACAATCCCCTCCAGCTCATCAAGAGAGATATCTTTCATCAGATACTCATTCACCTCCCTGGAGACCAACTAAGGAATACAAGAAAGAACCTGTGCTTCCTCAACAGAGCCCCCTCATGAATCCTCCCTAAATAAAGTAGCAAAATATTGATATGCCTCAACAGAGATTTCCTAAAATGAGGCAAGATGTTCACCCCTATCATTCACCAGAATAGGAATGGAATTACCATGCCTCCTGTCCTTCACAGAATTGAAGAAGAAGGCGGTCTTTTTATCACCTTCCTGTAACCATTCAACCCAGGCCTTTTGCTTCCAATAGATTTCTTCCCGCAATTCAAATTCCTCAACCACTTTCAAAGTATTAGCCTCCTCCCTTAGAAGATCCTCAGAGGCCCCATTCTCACGAATCAACCGCGTAATATTATTCAACTCCTCCTGGGCAGAAACCTTTACATGAAATATATTACCAAAACATCGCCGATTCCACCTTTTAAGCTGATATTTGACAAACTAAAGAAGCTTGGAGAATGTGTACATTGTCGTACCAAAAGTTGGTCTACCAATCCGCCACCACTCAGCCACATGTTCATGAAGAGTAGGATCCCATAACCACATAAGCTGGAAATTGAATGAGGGAGAATGAGGCCCCCGAGCAGAGATAATACTAAGCTTAATAGGCCAATGATCAGAACCTCTCCAATCAAGAATTTCAGATCGAGTGGACCATAAGTCTCCAACCCAATAAAAGGAAACCAAAAATTGATCTAGCCTCTTAGCAACACAACTCTCACAAATTCTCCTATTATTCCAAGTGAAGTGATCCGGTGGACATTTTTTAGTGAAAATTGAAGTGTCTCATTTTTCTCCAGAATCTACACCATTAGAAAGAGCTCAGCGTCTTGATTCCAACGCAACTCGAATGGAGTGAAAAGGAGTCCGTTTGTGCAAGTTATGGCCAGTCAAAACTCGGGTCAAACTGGGATCAGGGGCATCCAGAAGGTGAAAAAATAGCATCATCAAAAATCAATGAAACTGGCGTCATCGTGAAGAGCTCATCAAGATGATTCTGACGGTGTTCGTTTCGTTGAAATCCGACATCGTATGCTCAACTTATCAGCGGTCAAAGTTTGTAGTTGACTTTTTGAGGTGGACTGTACGGATGCTGACGTCAGCATTCCGTACTGTACGGACTGTGAAGTGGCCGAATCAGAATCTGACATGTGGCTTCCACGTCATCATTGTACGGACCAAACGAGTCGCAACACGTGTCATCCGTACACACGTCAGCAATACCGACGGCGTCCAGTCAGCGTACGTCGGCCTCCACGTCAGCACTCAGTTGGCACACAATTAGCAAGCCACGTCATATGACACGTCACCTCCACGTCGGCACCTGTCGGCATGGTCAGCATACATGTCATCACACATGTCAGCATTATTGGCGAATGATATCTCGCCACGTGGCACCCTCCTGGTGCAGCACGTGGCTTCACCCTCCTCCGTCGGCGTTGGTTGTTTTGTTAGCAAAAATGTTGGGTCGGCTGCATGGGATTTGAAACCGCAACCTTCGACCAGTGAAGTTTCCGCCCGACCGTTCCACCAAAATACCGGCGCTTTCCTATATGTAGTGAGCGGTTTGTTTTACCGTTTGTTTGTTTCAAAATTTGTTTGCAAAAAGGCCGGCGGGGGGTTTGAACCCCGAACCGGCCGGGTAACAAAATCTCTTGCCACCGATACACCATGCGCGGAGTTTATAGTTATAGTGGCATCGGTTTTATTTGGTCTGTGTTTGAAAACTGAATGCCTCAAAATAAACCAAATTACCCTAAATTGTTAAACAATAATCCTTTCTAAGGATTAAATGTAACTAATGGAGATAAGTTAAGCCCGGGAATGAATGTTTTAAAGGGATAATATAATCCTAAATGTAAATAATGGAAGATTTGAAGATTTTCCTATGTAAAATAGGGGATTTAATAGAGATTTCTATGTAAATTGGGGGATTTAGTTGTTTTTAGGGGGATTTGGAAAATATTGTAAAATCAATTGGTTAGTAACCAATTTGAGAAAAAAAATTGTATTTAAAGGGGTGTGAGGTGAGAGTTGATATCCAAGTTTTTTTTCAGGTAATGAAGTCTTGATGCTGAGGTGACGAAAGAGAGGTCTTGTTGAAGAGTTTTCAAGTCATTCTTGTATGCCAGAGCGCTGTTATGCTGCCGAAGTGCTTGGAGAATGGCTATGGTGCTGTTGTAATTGATTTTTGGAGTTAATCGGATCGGTCTCTCTATTGGAGTGGACCCAGAGACGTAGTCACGTTTTGTGACGAACTTTGTTATCAACTGTTTGCACCTCTCTTCTTCTCTCTCTTTCTTTCTCTCATTTCCTTCCTTTCTGTTATAATCACCTTGTTATTACTTTCATTTTGTTATTTCCATAAGTTAATTTTGATTTAATTAACTTGGAATAATCATTGTAAAAGCATTGTAAAAGTTAAGCATTTAAAATGCTGCAATCTAGTCTAGATCCTATACAGATCAAGTTGGTATCAGAGCTCTTGGTGACTATTATTGCAGTTATTTGTTTTTTTTTGAATGCTAACGAGATCCAGGATTCAGAAGGGTGAAGGCAAGCTCGAAGACTTTGATCCTGAGATCGGGGCGAAGAACATTTCCGAAGATGTCAGTTTCTGGAATGGAGGTTCCTGAAGAAATCAGTGAGCAGGAGTTTCGAAAAGCATTCCTCGAGATGAAGGCAAAGGTGGACATTCTCTTTCAGGAGAGACAAGAGCGGAAGGAATGTGAAGAAGGTTCGTCGAAGCAAGAAGATCGCAAAGACAAGAAAGGGAAACAACATGAAGATGGTGGCAAGCAACCAGAATCATCCCTTTTCTTCTTCTCCTCCCTCTTCTCCTTCTCCTTCTCCATCTTCTCCTCATTCTATTTCTTCTAATCCTTTCAAGAGTGGGTATAAACCTAAAATCAAATTGGATGTAAAATTTGACTTGCCTAAATATTGTGGAGAACTTAATGCTGAAAAATTGGATGATTGGATTCAACAAATTGAGGTTTATGTAGAGTCCAAAACCTATAATAGATGATGTTGATAGGATCCAATTAGCTACTCTTCGTTTAGAATAGCCTTAACACAGTGGGAGAGTAAATTAAGGCAGAAGTTTCACAACATGGTAGAATCCCGGTTTAACTTGGGCAGAATTTATTAATGCTCTTAAGAAGCAGTTTTATCCCTTAGGACATATGCAACAGTTAATGATGGATTGGCAAATGTTTAGGCAAGGGAAGGGTCAAACTGTCCAAGAGTACACCCATGAATTCAGGAAAATGGCTATTGCTTTGAATGTTCCTTTGTACATTCAAGACACATTGTTGAAGTACATAGGAGGTTTGCATTCCTACCTTAGGCATTCCATTTTGGTTTTGAACCCTTGTAATCTGGATGAAGTGTCTGTTCAAGCTACACACTTAGAGTCAAGGGGTAAAGGATCTTTCATTGACAAGTTTGATAATGATGTAAAGAAATCTTCTAAAAATGCAGAGACAGGGAAAGGAAAGAAGGCAGCTAAAATTAAGAAGGATGAGAAACTTTCTTGCACTCATTGTGACAAGAATGGTCATGATGAAGATCACTGTTGGAAGTTGCATCCGGAATTGAAGCCTAAGTGGGCTCAAAGACATAATCAGAAATAGAAGGGTAAGGAGAAAGCCACAAATGTTGTTTTGGATCTTGGTTCAGATTCAGATGATGAGACTAAGATAACAGCTATGGGGTTAAAAGGTAAAGCTCCTATTTCTGGTGTTTTTGTTGCTAGTTGTGCTTCTTCTTCTACAGTTAATGATTTCTCTGAAGATGTGAAAAGGAATGAGCTGTTTCATTTAAGGGTTGTTGCTAAAAATAGTAAAATTGATGCACTCATAGATAGTGGTTCTCAAGCTAACTTAATTTCAGAAAGTATTGTAAAGAACTTGGGGTTAAAAACTACACAACATAAGAAACCTTATCCACTAGGGTGGATTTGTGAAAATGATAAGTTGCAAGTAACAAGACAATGCAACTTAAGATTCACAATCACTAGTAAATTTTTGGATGAAGTACAGTTTGATGTAGTTCCATTGGATATCTGTGGGATAGTGCTTGGTAGCCCTTATCTTTATGACAGAAAAGCTATTTTCTATAGGGAAAAGAATCATTATCACTTGTTTAAAGATGGCGTTCAGTACATTGTACATTCTCACAAGATTAAGACTGATCATTCTTTTGCAAATACAGGGCAGTTAAAGAGGGTAATTAATACAAGTAAAGAATTAACTCTTATGTCTGTCAGTACAGGTGGTTCTACACTTGAACTTGGAGTAGCTAACCAGGGTCAGATGTTGCAGGATGCACCCATAGTACAACATGAGAAAATGATGCTTGAAAGCATTGATGGATCCTTGGGTAAAAATGTTCCTGTTGTAAAGGATCAAATTGTTGTTGACTTATTTTCTTTCATTTATGCATTGTTGTTCAGCTTGATGCTAGTCAATTTTTGTTGGTTAGTGGCTATGACAATTGATGTAGATGCTTATGGAAGTGATACTGTGATATTTATGTTCAACAAGTAACTATTTCTGATCTCTTGATTATGCTTGTGAGTCCAATTATTCAAATGTCTGAGAGGATCACGGGAACAAGTGGGGAGGTAAGTCCTCACTTATTGTCGAGAATAAATGCCACTTTTGGAGGTCCAAAAGGTCTTCAGTGGGGAGGCCTAATCCGGTGGACATTTTTTAGTGAAAATTGAAGTGTCTCATTTTTCTCCAGAATCTGCACCATTAGAAAGAGCTTAGCGTCTTGATTCCAACACAACTCGAACGGAGTGAAAAGGAGTCCGTTTGTGCAAGTTATGGCCAGTCAAAACTCGGGTCAAACTGGGATCAAGGGCATCCAAAAGGCAAAAAAAATAGTGTCATCAAAAATCAATGAAACTGGCATCATCGCGAAGAGCTCGTCGAGATGATTCCGACGGTGTTCGTTTCGTCGAAATCCGACATCGTATGCTCAACTTATCAGCGGTCAAAGTTTGCAGTTGACTTTTTGAGGTGGACTGTACGGATGCTGACGTCAGCATTCCGTACTGTACGGACTGTGAAGTGGCCGAATCAGAATCTGACATGTGGCTTCCACGTCATCATTGTACGGACCAAACGAGTCGCAACACGTGTCATCCGTACACACGTCAGCAATACCGACGGCGTCCAGTCAGCGTACGTCGGCCTCCACGTCAGCACTCAGTTGGCACACAATTAGCAAGCCACGTCATATGACACGTCACCTCCACGTCGGCACCTGTCGGCATGGTCAGCATACATGTCATCACACATGTCAGCATTATTGGCGAATGATATCTCGCCACGTGGCACCCTCCTGGTGCAGCACGTGGCTTCACCCTCCTCCGTCGGCGTTGGTTGTTTTGTTAGCAAAAATGTTGGGTCGGCTGCATGGGATTTGAAACCGCAACCTTCGACCAGCGAAGTTTCCGCCCGACCGTTCCACCAAAATACCGGCGCTTACCTATATGTAGTGAGCGGTTTGTTTTACCGTTTGTTTGTTTCAAAATTTGTTTGCAAAAAGGCCGGCGGGGGGTTTGAACCCCGAACCGGCCGGGTAACAAAATCTCTTGCCACCGATACACCATGCGCGGAGTTTATAGTTATAGTGGCATCGGTTTTATTTGGTCTGTGTTTGAAAACTGAATGCCTCAAAATAAACCAAATTACCCTAAATTGTTAAACAATAATCCTTTCTAAGGATTAAATGTAACTAATGGAGATAAGTTAAGCCCGGGAATGAATGTTTTAAAGGGATAATATAATCCTAAATGTAAATAATGGAAGATTTGAAGATTTTCCTATGTAAAATAGGGGATTTAATAGAGATTTCTATGTAAATTGGGGGATTTAGTTGTTTTTAGGGGGATTTGGAAAATATTGTAAAATCAATTGGTTAGTAACCAATTTGAGAAAAAAAATTGTATTTAAAGGGGTGTGAGGTGAGAGTTGATATCCAAGTTTTTTTTCAGGTAATGAAGTCTTGATGCTGAGGTGACGAAAGAGAGGTCTTGTTGAAGAGTTTTCAAGTCATTCTTGTATGCCAGAGCGCTGTTATGCTGCCGAAGTGCTTGGAGAATGGCTATGGTGCTGTTGTAATTGATTTTTGGAGTTAATCGGATCGGTCTCTCTATTGGAGTGGACCCGGAGACGTAGTCACGTTTTGTGACGAACTCCGTTATCAACTGTTTGCACTTCTCTTCTTCTCTCTCTTTCTTTCTCTCATTTCCTTCCTTTGTTATAATCACCTTGTTATTACTTCATTTTGTTATTTCCATAAGTTAATTTTGATTTAATTAACTTGGAATAATCATTAAAAGCATTGTAAAAGTTAAGCATTTAAATCCGCAATTTAGTCTAGATCCTATCTGGATCATTTAGAGACACTTTGTGCAAACTTATATGTCAAGACAACACCTATGGAAGAAGAAGATCATGAACAGTAGGAGTTTAAACAAAAACCTCTATGTTTCTACCAAAACAATCACAAGAAGTGGTCTTCACAAGTCAATAAAATGATGAAACAACGGCCCACAAGCAAGAAGCCGACAAGGAGAGCTCAAAGTTTATCCTTTCTAGAAGATTTCCTATTAGAAATCTAGCCAGGATGGAGGCCAAAAAAGAATCAAAATTCATGCTTGCACCCAAGCATGTAGTCGCAGCCGAAGAAGAATGCACTCAACTCACTTATTCACTTCAAAACGGTAGTATGTTGGGTCAATATGAAGAGGTAAGTGGACATGTTTTTATTCACCAAGATTCATTGCAGTAGTTGGTCAATTTTTTTCATTTCTCTACCTCCTCTTGGCTGCTCACAAACATATGAAACATTGTAAACCCATGAGAAAGGGAAGTTATTTCAAGGAACCAATCAATGGTTATGTTTGAATGAGTCTTGTTGTTGGTTAGAGTAGGTTAGGAAGGTTTTTATTTCAAATTAGTAAGTGTTGATGCACATTGTTAGTTTGTATTTTCTCCAAGTGCTAAGGCACAATTAGTTGGTTGTTTAGTTAATTGTTGGGGTGTTACAGTTGTTGTCAAGTATTTATTTTAGTTTCTTGCAGACATTTCCTGACTCTCATTCCCAATGGATATGTAAGGCTACTAGTATTATGAGTTTTAAAAAGAAAAACCCCCTCAGAGGTTCCTAAAAGTGTTGTCCTATTTTTCCCCTTGGTCTAAATAGTCACACTTGATAACAAATATGGTTTTAAGAAAGTACTGGTGGAATATTAGGATTTGGAGGAGTCTAAAAATATGGTTTTGAAAATGTCATAACATTTAATAAGCTTTCTAGAACCTTAAACTTTTCAAGGGAATCCAAATATACGTGCATGAATCTAAATCCACGTGCATGAGCTTTTGGAGGGAGTTTATTTTGGAAAGAGTTTGTGTTTCATCAAGACAAGTTGATGTTTTTAGAGTTTTCATATTTTTCAAGTTCTTCACACTAGTCTATAGGTTTTACATGGAAACCAGGTTTGTTTCAAAGCTTCAACAAATTGCAGGTGATAGTTTTGTGTTCATATTACCATGGATAGCAGGTCCTAGGGAAAAGAGTTGTGTAATGCACCATCAAGTTCAACAGGTTTGTGTGTTGAAGTGAACTGCATTAATAAGAGAATGTTACAAAAGCCATAAAAAGTATGTGTCTCATCAGTGGCTACAAGGTGTGAATTCAACTATGACAATAATATTGAAGATGCTTCCCAAATACTATACACAAGAATATCAAAGGAGCTAGTAGTTTTATAGATGATCCTAATAGCCATGCCAAGGTTGCTAACTTTGGTATATGTAAAATATTACTGCATAATCTTGTCTTTTCTTATTTGAAGGAATTTCATTGATATAGCCTCGTTCACCACATTATTGAAGTGGCAGGATGTTTAGGAACTCTAACTCTATTCATATAGTTCATATGTTAGGAATGGAAGAGATCCAAAGTGGATGGTAGTGACCTCTTATTTCCAGATCATGATGCAGTGATCTCGATGAAGGATGCAGATGGGTGCATGCAAGACGTTGTGTCTATGTTGATGCTCATGGATCTTGTCTTTCAGGTGAAATTGATACATCCAGGTTATGATTTGTATACCCATAGAAGATCTTTGCATGCAACTAGGTGTGGAAAATCTCTCAGATGTTGTTGTAAAGGAACTTGACCAATATTAGCCTTTAGCAACATTAGAAGCATTGGGTCCACTTTCTTTGAAAATAGTTACCACCAATGTTCTTAGTCCATCATTCCATACTACAGTTTGGATGGTTATGCATAACTTTAAAGAACATCCCTTCTTTGAGACATTTAACCAAGGATGAAGTCAAGAAAGTATTAGGATTTGCTGCTAGAAATTTACATTTTGTACGTTTTATTTATAGTGGCTTTGTTATGTACTCATTCACAATTGATATATCTCTAAATGTCTCCACAAACATAAAAAAAATCTCTTCGTAGAATGGGAAAATGAATTAAGGTACTGAGTCCTCTTGTTTGTGGACCGCTCTAGGAATTGAAGATGATTGTCGAGACTCACCAAGATTATTGATTATGTAATAAGTGTATGGTCTGTATTGTGTAGTTCGCACAGTGGTTCAACTCTTAAAAATAAAGGAATAATGTTAAATGATCAATTGTTTATAGATGGTGAAATATTTGCAAAAGATTCCAATTTTTCATCGTATATAGATCTAAGAGCACAGTGATAATGAGATGGAGGTAGAATTTTGAGATTTGTGCATAAAATTCAAGAACGAGTTAAGAAGGGTTTTGTAAAAGATGAGAGTTTGGGTTATGCATGCGACCTAGTTCTTCATTATTATTGTAGATATATTCACAATGAAGGAAGAGGAAAATGCAGTGGCCATTGTTTTACAAATAAGTTTCCATTAAACTCCCATATAGGAGGGATCACTGCAACTTTACAAAGTGTTGTAGTATGAATTGTCAGACAGAGAAGGGCGTGTAGATCTAGTTGGAGATGGTGTTCGCCTTTCTTGTGGATATGAGAGTGTACCTAATATCATTCTATTGAAGGCCCTCCTTTCTTTGTGCTTAGATCAGTCGATAACTACTAAAGCATCTTTAGAATTATGTGTCACACAAATGAAGCATGTACTTAGCACTCAACAGATACCCTTTAATGCATCAACTAAAATTGTGGATCAAGCATATCATGCTACAAAGACCTTTGTACAAGTTCTATCACATACAAAAATAGAGTTCTCAACTAGCATGAATAAAAATTGTCAGATTGATAATGGATCATCTAACACTAGTAGTTCTAGTACTGGAGATCAAGTTACAAATGAGTTATATGAACTTTTATCACAAGCATATTTGTGGTTAAGTCATATTGATTTTCTCCAAAGTTTCCTAGGATCAGCTATAGTTGCATCATTGGATGATGTTGCAGATAAAAGAATCAACTGCTTAGCTTCATGACATATTGATTAAGGATAAAAGATATAGTATGGTTGTATATACATAAAGAAGTGTAAGATTGATTATTTTCCTATTTGGAATGCATGGAGGACTTTAGACCTAAGTTTACTATATTTTATGTTGATGGAGAGGCATTGACACTCAGGTTAAGCAACTGAAGGTTTTAAGTTCTAAACTACTGACAGAGGAACAACATATGCCTACTGTGTTGCAAAACATGGTTAGAAGTGGATTAAGACAAGGACAGTGATAGTCATATTGAATAAAGAGAAATAGCAAAGAAAGCTATAGGTTTGTTTAAGAAAAGACAGTGAATTCATCAAGGGTCAAGTACTGAAAGAGGATGCTAAAGTTGGCACTATAGAATTGGATTTACCAGTGCATGTTGGGACCTCCAATTTAAGGGTTGGCATTAACTTAAATGGAGTTGGTCCATATCATAAACTTAAAGAGAAGAGTAAGTTTTAAATTCAAGTTACTAAACCTACAATTGTTTCAAGTCTTTATGATGATTAGTCCCTTTACAGGTTGTCAAAAAAAATTCCTATTGTGTGGATGATTGAAGTAAGACAAGCCTTTAAAGCTCATGGAAAAAAGTTTCACATATACTTGCAAATTTGTAGAATAATCTTGTAGAGTTTTGTGGAATTGAGCGAAGTGAACAACCAAAAAGGAAAGTTGGTAGATATCTCAATGGATCTAGATAGATGCCAAGTAACAAAGGTATTATGAATAGCAAGGAGGGTAGGCCTAGGCCTATTATAATCAAGAACCAACACAACAATGATGAAATATAGGGACATCATAGTCTGTGGAGATCAGTTTGAAGACCAAACATAGACAAAAATGGATGTTACATAATCCAGCATGATAGAGGTCAAATTTCAAGATGTTCAATTTTTTCTCATTCACCATTCATGGTACTATACAATGATGGTATAGTTGATCATGAACTCATACCAAAAGACAGCCCCAAGATAGAAGGCATTGTAGCAAGGAAAAAGGGTGATTAGAGTTTGCAGAAACTTAAAGTTGGAAATGGAATGCATGATAGTAAAGAAAGGTAGTGAACTATATAGAGGGAATTCATGAGAAGAAAGGACAACCAAAGTAGGGACAACCAATGCATCTTTAATAGTTTTGAGGGTGTCTTTGGCATTTTCCTGATTGAATTATCCATCCATGGTAGAGGTGATTTGAAGAGAGACCTACTAGAGGAATTCCAAATGGATAAAGGTAATAGTCTTGCTTCCTATAGTACATGTAAGTGATGATTTGTCAAATATTTTTTAGTGACCAAAGAGAAATTGCATAGCCATTTACATAGTTTCATTCAAAGAATGCCTTGTAGACCTACTGAAGGTGGTATAGGGATAGAGGTTGGTGTTGTGATTATCAAGGATTCAAAGGCTTGTGTAAAGGTAGAGTTCCAAGACAATGAACAAGGTTTTTTGAATTACTGTCAAGGAAATCTAAAGATTTGAATGAACATATAGTGACAAACTTCAAGGGGTATGTTATTGGTTCTACTACATTTGTGTTTCTTTCACTATTTAGAGAATTTATAAACAAAGCTACAGGTTGTCATATAATTATAGAGTTTAGAGGGTTCCCCATGAGAAAGCAAGATAGTCATAGCTTTGGAATGACAGTAGCAAGGAGCATAAAGAAGCTTTAAGACATGAGATAAATGGAAAAATCCAACCCTTGAACTTATCCTTGGCTATTTCAAACTCCCATCCACATTCCCTATTAATGTGTTTGAATGAGTTATGAGTAGTTATGGACAATTACAAGCATCTAGGGGCAGTTTGGTGAGTTGTGCAACTGATAGAGAGAATATATGACAATTTTGACCTAGTTTTGGAGCATTTACTAGCATCTAGGAGCTATTTGAGGTGCCTTAATGGTGGCCAGGGTCAAGGGAAGACTTTTTCTTCATTCCAACACCTTTTTGAAGAAATTTTAGGGGATGTAAAGTAGGGGTTATTGTTTTGGACGCCCAAAGATGATTGACCCAGCAAGCACATGTTCCTAATCTCTTGCAAGTTGTTGAGAAGTTTATAAGTCAACCTAAGGGTAGTTCTTTCTCTGGTTATTTTCTCTCTAGTCTTTGCATTGTAACTTTTTCAAGTTCATTCTAGCTAGAGCAACAATGAAACTCAATTTTCAAACTTGAAAATAGCTATGTAATGTACTTTCTTTTGATCAATAAAAGACAAGTATTTTTCCTTCTACAATCTATATTTTATGTGTAAATGTGAATGATTGAGGTATTTTTTCTTTGATTTGATATGAATCCTCAAATGTATGTCTCATTCTTTAAGCACTTTTTTGCAAAAATATGCATGCCTTATGCAAGTTATAGGTTATGATAATAGTTTTTTTAGAAACTTTTAATTATGAAGATAGCTATTTTTCCTTTTAGTGTTGAAAAATACCTCATCTTTCCTATGAAATATTGATGTGTAAGTGTGTGGAAACTAGAGTTTTGTATGAAACAACTTGTTTATTTTGGTCATATTGTGAGTCCAAACAATAGTATAGGTTTGAAAGAATCATTTGGTGGAACACCTGATTAGAGTTTAGGTTTATTTTCATGTTTTCCTTCTCTCTTTTCTCAACAAGCAGCAGTAGCATAGGTTAGATTAGGTGAACTTCCAAGGGAACCAACCCTCTTTAGAGGTTGATCTCCATAATTTTAGCCCACACTCAGGGAGATATTCCCATGTTTCATGAGGTGGTTGAGTGATTTCATCATCTCAGAAAGTGTACACGCTTCCATGACAATAATTTTTTGCACGCTCAGTGGGACTATTTGAACTATCACATTTCAAAATTAGTCATGTTATTGCTAATATTTGGTGTGCATATCAATAATTTCTTGGTTTGGAGGAAAAAAATATTTACACACCTGGATACTCCAAGTTCAAGATCTATTGGTTTCAAAAAGACTTAGTGCTGGTATGTGTTCAAATTTTACAAAAAAGTCAATCTTTATTAGTCTAATTTTAGAGCATTTCAGTGAGTTTTCAGCTTGATTAAATGCAACATAATATCTTCATTTCATAGAATTATCTTCCATAATCCTCCATTCCATGAAAAGGCTTCTCATATACATTCCTATCAGCCATATCATAATGAAAATGTAGCTGGTTTTATTGAATACTACAAGAATAATTGTCTTAGGAATGTCTTACAAGCAGCATAAAGATAACAAAAAACTAGCTAATAAATGGGCTCATCACTCCCCCCAACTATCCTTTTTCTTGCCCTCAAACAAATGAACTAGGAGGAAAAATTATAGTGCAGTGTAATTTTCCTAAGGTCCATGACAATATTTACTCCCTTGATCTCCTTCAGGTAGAATCCACTGTAACATGAAAGCCTTCTCATCCCAGTAAGTTCAAACTGATCACATTCTTCCATCTTATCCCCTGTCTAATGGGGTACTGGATAAAGAAGGATAGGTGGTTAGATTTTTAGTGGCATCCATTTAAGTGCAAGGCTACCAGCAGTATCCATATACATGTGTACTCTTTTAAGCATAGCCATGAAATTGTACACTGAATGTGGCTATTTCCTCTATAGCTCTTGAGTCAAATTATCCCATCTATGTTCTACATACTTATAACTGTGATGAACCAATCCAACTACCAATGTATGCATCATGTTATAGTCCTACATCCTCAATCCCATGTTCTTTCCTCCTAGTCCTTTATACTCCAGAAGTTGTATCCATTTATTTATGATTGCATCAAGGCTATTAGATTCATTTCTTACTGGGAGAGCAACAAATTTCTCTATCTTCATATTCCTCCATAATTTCACCCCTGAAACCTTCATTCCTAAAGTAGGATGCTAGTGCTCTGACCTGTAAATCCCCCACAAACATCAAGGAGTTCCACTTTGTTTCCTCAGGCACTACATAGTTGTGCAAATAGTACTCACAAAGATGATCTTGTTCATTTGGTGTAGAGTCATCAAAAACATTAAGAAAATCATATTTCCTGCTCATTCCAATTGGCTGGTTACTTATTAGCCTACTAAACTGAAAACTTAGAAACTTTTCTTGCAAAAACAATGCATAAGTTCTTGTTGGGGTTCTACATCTAATTATTTGGGAAGCTTTATTTCCTACGTCATCCTTCTGTGACATTCTAAAAATTTTGTCTCTCCTCCTATCAAGTCCTCTACAATAGTCTTGGTATTTTTCCAAGAATAGTATTTTCATGGTATCCCAATCTAGAATAACATCCTTGCCTAATCCCATAAACCATCTCAGGGCAACATCTTTTAAAGTGGCAGGAAAGAGCTTGAGCCTATGAGCAGTAGAGGTATAGTCATAGCCCCTACATAGGACATCAAACTCAAACATAAATGTGTTTGGATCTTCACTCACCAAACCATAAAAGATTAAGGAGGGATATTCTTCAACACAGTAGCTCTTTCTTGGTTGGTGATTAGGAACTCAAAGGTCACATGTTCAAGTGGATCATCCACTACTACATCACCCATGGTTCGATATATCCCCTCTGTGGGTATAGTGGATATTGGTGAAAGGGAAGATTCTTCTTTAGTAGTACCCTCACTCTGATTAATGTAGACACCAATATCTTCTCAGGCTTGCTAGCTTGTTGAGGTGAGGAACCTTCCTAATTTGTCTCTTTTCCTCTATATATAATAGGTAGAACTTTGTATAGAAACGGCTCCTGCACAATGTTAGTAGAATGTTCGAGTATTTGATAAGATTAAGCCTAACAATCTTAATGTTGAAAAAAAAATGTAAACTATAAAAGCTTGGAAAAACAAGTCTATGAAGGTAGCACCATCCCCAACAATGGCACCAAAAATGCAGATTCCTTCTAATGCCAAATAAACTTGGTGGAAATCACACAATTCAAGGGAAAACCTGGTTAAACATTCCACTTGACATTGAAAAGGCTCTCATTAGATTATCGGCCAGGGCTAGAAGGCTTGTGATGGTACTAGAACTATATGTGCTTCCAAAGACTTTTGGTTACCTAAATTATCCTAATGAAGGTATTATACTTGTTAGAAAATCATAAAAATGCATAACAATGAAAGAAGTAAAGTTGGTGCTTCGGCTATAGGTACCTACAACATAGTTTGTGACTCAACTACTATTAACAGATAAAATATTTAAACTAATTGAAAATTGATAATTGAACCTATTTTGCACATTGAAGTACTACAAGTTAAATGAATACAATCATGAATATGAACAAAAATTATTAATAACTCGATAAGAGAATCTATTTTAACTTATTTTGTAATTGTGAAGTAACTACTTAACATAAATAAAGAAACTGTAAATATAGTGAAGGGAAATACCTGAGTGGCCCTTGCTCAAGTGGTTGTCTCCTCTAAACTAAAAAAAATCTAAATCCTCAAATTAACTCAATCACATTAACTAAAAATCATTCTTTACTCATTCCAAAATATCACATGAAATCTTGATCAAAGATTGTTTTCAAAAAAACAATGTTTGAAAAATCAACATGTTTGTGTGATAACAACTAAAAACTAAAAAATGTTTGATAACCAAATCCACCATTGAAATATTAATCAAATCTCTATCTAAAGACTCAACCATTGGCTATATACATGCACAAGGGAGTTTATTTAGAACAAAACTCTAAACTGAAACCATTAATTACAACTCTCCTAGATATCAGGGCCTAATTAAGATTTAGTTATCCTAACCGCAATTGAAAAGAAATAAGAATCCAAATAGGATTAGAACTCTACAATAACAATGCAAGTGGGTAAAATATAATGTAGGAAAATAATAAATGAATTGAACCAAATTAATTTAGAAAAGATAAAATTCCAAACCCATACTCATGAAATGTGAAATGTAAAGCTATGAATCTAGACAAATAAGCAACTAAGAAACTTAAATGAATTCAAAACAAAACAGGTCTTACCACATCATGTTGAAATTGTATTCATATTGATGTTGGATTGCATTTGAATCATTATGAAGCCTCCATTTGTTGTTTGTAAAAAGCTTCAAAATGTGTTAATGGTGATCAAAGATGTGTGTAGAAGCTCTCAAGAATTCAAATGTCAATTCAACATGACTTTGTTGCTTATTTACTCTATAGATTCCCTAATCATTTTTTAGAATGAAGAGGGTTTTTTTATAGATTTCATGTTCATCTCAAAATGATCAAGATTCAATTGTAAAAGATCTTGATCAACCGTTGAGAACCATTGAGAGTAAATAGATTGGAATGATTAGTGGAATTAGATTGGACTGATTGGAGGGATTGAAGAAATTAGATTGAGTGGTTAGTGGGATTGAGGAATAGATTGAGTGGTTAGTGGGATTGAAGAATAGATGAGTTAGTCAACCGATTAGAGTGAGAAATCAGTGGTAATGATTTGCTCAATCACAAAAGGGGTGAGGATAATTAATCAATATTTTGGAGATGAACGTGCAAGTCATGTTTGACTTTTGACAAATAAAGTTGTATTTGTTTGTTGACTATGTTGAATGATGTCGAATAATTAATTTAATTATTCAAGTGTAGAGAGGGGAAATTGATTTAAATTAAATTATTAATGATAATAATTTAATTGATTTAGATGAATAAGCTATATTAGCAACATAATTGAATAATTTGTGTTTATTTAATTAATCAAGAAGAATAAGGATAAATTAGGGTATTTATTAAATAAATGAGATTTATTTAATTAGTTAGAAATGATGATTGAGGACGAATTAATTAAATAATGTTAAATCACTTAGTTAATAGATGAATACAAAATTTGATAATAATTAAATAATAATGTTATTATTTAATAATTTAGGGAAGAAGGGTAAAAGTTAAATAGTGTTGTTCACCAGTCAGGACAATTTAGGGTGTCTACATTTTGCCCCTCTTTGATACAGTATTATTTTGAGCACTGTGTCAAAGAAGATTAAAAAATTCCTACTCAAGAGTTGCCCCAGTATGCCCCAACTGGGATAGCATGGCGCCCCCTCGGGAAATTTGGTGAAATTTTTGGATAATGAGCCAAATTTTCTAACAAGCTAATGTGATGCGTTCAAGTGCAAGGACTAACAGAAGAAATGTTAACTAGAAGAAAATGTTAGTAGGATTTAGAAGATAGAAGGAAATTGATGATTGATGATATGTAAAATATGATGAGTTTTCTTTTGCTTCATAAAGACTTCATTATTTTAGCAATCCTTATTGATATAGCAGATAGACATGATGCACCTAGGTATTAATGACCAAGGTGGCTTTATATCTATTGCATTAACTTTGACTCTGTAAACAAGGAGTATTCTTGCTTATACGAAACATACAAAAACCTCATTAGAGTGTATGGGTTAAAAGTTCAGAGCGTTTTGGACCAGTGCACAAAGAGGTATAAGGAACCAAACATGCAAGGCCACTTGAGTTACTTCAAATGACTTCCACACACACAAGGCAAGTATTCTCCATGGTAGTATTACAAAAATATCCAACAAACATAGCATACAAAAAATTAATGATCATGCCCCATTCCTTTCTCTCTAAATCCTTAATGGATATCCTCGAGAGATCCTGGAAATGTGATATTAAGATAAATCAAAAAGATAAGATCATAAAAAGATAAAAAAATGTTGCTATATCCCTTGTCGTATCTATTTTGAGGTTTTAGGCTATTATCCGTTAATGATGTCTATTGTAGGAATGATCTATATGTTAAGGCATATCTTAGGATATTGATGGTGAATTTGCAATAGATAGGTAGTTAACACTTAGGCACTGTTATAGTCTAATGATGATCTAATCGTTTGGTTTCTTTGCTTGGAAGTTTTGGATTTTTTTGTTTGCTTTTATTGTTGTTTGTTTTTTCAAAGGGTGAGGCTGATGATTGTTTATTATGGATGGAGATTTTATTGCAGATAGGTGATAACAAAGGTAGGATTTTTTGTGATTTTCTAATTTATTTGATGTTGTTTTTTGTTGTTTTCTATATTTTTATGAATGTTTTTGGATTTTGATAATATTTTTGAATGTTTTTGTTTGGATTTTAGACCAAGTTTAAAGACCAAGAGGAACACCTAAAGGGGACTAACCTAGGGCCTTGGGGGATCATCAATGATGGCCTTTCCTGCATTGTACATGCAGAGGCTCGTAGTTTGCTTATTTTGAGTCAATGCAACTCATCTGGAGACGGTCTACAATGTTTTGGGGTTTTTTTTTATGTTTTACAATTTGGCTTTGGGTTTTGATGGTTTTTCAACTATTTTTGGATTTTGATGTTGATCATATGGATGTATGATAAAGAGATATCGGTATGTAAAATTATCAATAGTCTTTTGAGATCTTGTTGATAGGCCGGCTAAAATCGATTGATCTGATTAAGTAATTTCTAATAATGATAACATTATTGAGGATACACAATAATGTAAAGATAGTGTTGTCATGATAGGAACAACATGAGGATTGGAAAAGATACATCCCAAGATGATGGTTAATTGATCGGATAATGATTAATCAAGATTTGTATCCAGGCTAGGAATAGGATTATTGAATGTTTTGATGCCACGTTGAAGCATCAACAAGATGCAACTAATATGGATTTTTTGTGAATTGTTTGGACAAAGCTAAGATCATAATGTGAGATAGAAGACATATATCAAGATTTATTCTAAAGAAAAATGTAAGTACCTGCCCCCAATGTCTATCAATGTAAAAAATGAAAGGATTATCTTGTGATTGGATAACATGTTCAGATAGAGTATGCCCCTTTGGAAAATGCCTCATGCCCCAAATAATGCTGGATAGGATGGGATCAATGATAGTGACCCATATCAATATGTTTACCATAAGAATGTGAAGTGTACATCAAACCTTTGTCAAGATAAAGATAAGTTGGATTAGGATAAAAATGGGTCGGATGAATGGTTCATGGATTTATTATGGATAAGATGGATTGATGATGGATATATTATGGATAGGATGATATGCTTCCACCTGGAATGGTGCACGTAGATGCTCAATTCTACACATGATGCATGTTTTCCAAGTTTTCACTTAAAGTATGTTTTTTCTCTTGACTATTTTCTTGATTTTTATTTTTACTATTATTTTTTATTTTTTATTTATTTTGATGCCACACAAGACACTTGTTTACCAAGTTTTCATCATGGTGATTTTAAAATTTTTTTAAAAAATTTTAGAAGATTTTATGCTCATGTTAAACCACCTAGTGGTGTTGATGTAGATACTATTGGTGCTAATATAGGTGTTGTTACTATCATGATGTGCCAATGATATCCCACTTGAAGGAGTTGTTTTGCTAGAATACGGGCACTTGAATGTACCCTTGATAATTTTTGTCTTCTTTGTCGATACCATAGTCAACCTTACCTTGATGTGCACATCACAATAGGGTGCCCTTAGAGTCCTTATGATAAAGAGTCGCTGCCAATACATGGTCAATGTGAGATTTGGATATCATGGATGGAAAAATGCATTGAGGGATATGAGATTCAGATGGATTGGTCGATAGTTTAGAGTTTTTGACTCTCCAAACTTGGGATGATGAGAAATGATGGATGGATATGGAGATTCGATTGGGACCAATTTCTTGATATACCTTGTAGGTCGCTCTTGAAGCTTTCTTATGGATCGCTGGACATTTTTGATGGATGAACTTCCCTTTTTTATTTTTCCTCATATTTTCTTTGACTAATGGAGTTTGATAGGGATGAATTTCTTGCTTTTGCTTTGGTATCCATTTGTATTTACTTTGTCCATTCTTTTTTATCGATTCTTTTGCTTCAATGACTTGTTCCTTTCTTTGATATAACTTTTTCTCTTATTGTTGGTCCCAATTAGAGGGTTGAAATATGTGTGGATGATGATTCATGATATGGCTAGTTGTAGCATTGGTAGCAGTTTCTTCATAAAGACCCTTCATGCTCCCCATGTTTGTGTTTGCATTAGATAAAGTTGCCTCCAGTATGATAGAGGTATCACTGATATGTTTAGATTCCTTAATTGTTGAATAACCAAGACCTTGATGCTTAGGATTGTCAATAATTTGCACCGGTTCTAGGATACCCTATTCATGTAGGCCTAATCCCCTGCCTTGATAATGCATGTGTTGAGAAATCTTATTTGCAATAGGATATAATTTATTTTCAAAACAAGGTGTTAATCCTTCTCTTCTCTATTGTGGATATTCAAAGGTGATAGCTTCTTCATTGGTAAGATAGCTTGCTCTGAAAAAGGTAAGTGATTCAAGTTTATAAGTGATAGGTTCCTCAATATGTAAGATAACCTCCTAATCAATATCTTCAACTTGATCCTGTGAAATATCAGATTTTAATGCTTCTTCAAGAGGTGTTGATGATTCATAGCCCACATAAAATTCTTCCTCATTATTCATTTTTTATATGCCTATGGATCTGCTATGCCTTGATCATGTGTAAAGATGTTAAGAGTAGGAGACTCTTGTTTCTTGGTAATGATGTCAAGAGTATGAGACTCTTGTTTTAGATGAAGATAAACTACATGTCCTTTAGGAGTAACCATCGCATGGGTAGATGTATGTGCACTTGGTATATGGATTTTTTCTTCTTTTGGAAAATGTTGGATGTCTTGGAAGATATCTGCCAAGTCATTATAGTATTTTGATGATAGGGATTCTTGATCTTGACTTCGTGTGATGTTATCTTCGATATGCACTGGTACATGCTCTTGACATGTACCAATTTCAAAGAAAGGATTTCTTGTAGTGGATCCTTATATTTCCTTGAAATGTGGATATATGGGTGATAGCTCTTGGCTTAGATTTTCTACATTGGGTATAAGTGTTAGATTAAGAGTCTCTTGATCATGAATACATGCTACCATGAGGTTGAATGATGTCAATATATCTTGGACTGGATCATTTCTAGACTTTGGAGATTGATTTTGATCATGCTTTGGGAAAGATTCTTGATGTATTCCCTCTTTTTCATTGGATGATGTAGAGACATTGTCAATGTGATCATTGGCAAATGGCTCTTGATCATTATCTTTAACATTTGAGGTTCATATATTTTTAATGTTTTTGTGAGATCAAATGATGTTAATATTTCTTGAATTGGATCATCATTAGACTTTGGTGATTGATTTTGATGTATGTCCTCTTGCTCATTAGGTGGTGTAGAGACATCTTCCATGTGATTAGTGGTAGATAGATCTTGATCATTATTTTCAACATTTGAGTTTGAGACATTGTCATTGTTATCATTAGTATTTGAACCTTGAATGTTGTCTTCAATAGCTATTTCTCCTTGATCAATTAGGTCCTGGATGATATTTTTAAGTTTAAAACAATTTGATGCATCATGACCTTTTGCTTTATGATATTCACAATAAGTGTTGTCATTATACCCCAGGGTTTTGAAGATAGGTTCGTAATTATCTATTAATTTTTGAAGTGTGATAAGTTTAGCATTGAATAATGTGTTTAACACCCACTCAATTGGCTCCCCTAAAGGAGTGTATTTATGTTTAGTGGTGTTATGGGATATGGAAAAAAATGTTTTTGTTGTGATGATTGTGGATGTTGATGATATCAATCCATGTTTTGATGTTGTAAGAATTGGTCTTGTTGTTGATGTTGTGGTTGTTGATATTGTTGATGGATTTTATTTTGTGACAATCGATGTTGTTGTGGAAATAGACTTTGTTACTAATATGAATCAATGTTTTGATGATGTTGGAACTGTTGTTGATGTGGATATTAAGGTGTTTGTGGAATGATGTTTGTTTGTTGTTGATATTCAATATCTTGATGTTGAATATGGCATTGATGATATGTCAAGTTTTGATTTTGTTCAAGTGTGTCAACCGTTTTATCAAGTGCATTTAGGGAAATTTGATGTTATAGATTTTTTCCTTGATGGGGATTTTGAAACCCTTGATAAGAGTGATTTTGATTTGGATGAGGATTTTGATTGAAATCTGTCATGTGACAAGATGCTTCAAAACCTTGATTAGGGGAATCCATAGTTGATATATCATGACATTTGTAGTATATGATGACCCCATGGGTGTATAGAGTGGAACTGGATTCGAGTGATGGATTGATATTGACATGTTTTGGGGATAGATGGATGTTTTGATATGACACTAATCTTTAGGACACAAGGTGTACAAGACTTGGACCGCTATTTTACTCTATTTTTTCTTAGAGGATATGTTGATACTCTACTTGAACTAGCCTTAAGGTTACAAGCAAAGATTAATGTTAATATCTTAGAAAATGAGAGCAAGAGGATAATCCAAGTTCGTCGTGTTTGATTTGTGTTTTAAAAACTAGGTGATGTTTTAGTTTGCTAATGGATATGGAAAGATGTTGATATGACTTGGTGCAGGTCTGATTGTTTTTTTTGTTTTAAAGGATGATGGACTAACTAGTTTTGGACTAATTTTTAATTTGCACAAAATGTAACGCCCCACCATGCAACCCTAGGGGAAGTTGCAAATTACTACACAAACGAACTAATTTTTTTTTTTTAATAAGAACAAATAACTTGCAAGTTCACTAACAATTGCCAACCAATCCCCTAAGGTTACGAGACTGAGTTACTTAAACCCAAACAAGAAACATGAATTATAACCATAACATTTAATTACTTAACATTTAAAGTTCACATACATTCCATAAATAATAATTTACATCAAGAATATGAGATACCACTTGATTCCAATGATATAATTTACAACATGATTACAACACTCATTCCCCGAATGAGGTAAATCCAATAAGTATGATTATATATTACAAATTCCACCTCGATAACAAATGAGGGGTAATAAAAAAACAAGATCAACTAAATGAATAAAGCAAGGAAAGGAACTGGATCTCACGAGCTCTCCAACTGGAAATGTCGTCCACACGAACAAGAGCCAACCCAACGGATTAAGGTGCACGTTCCACCCAACCATGTGATACCCGAAGGCTCACCCCCCGTGCTAGGAGATAGTAACCAGGAATCCAACACGAGACCATCTACCACTAGACACAGGCTAAAACATAAACTGAACTTAAACAACAACAACCACAATATCACTTAACACAAGGTTACAATGCTTCCAGAGAACAAGGTTCAAGAACATCAACTGTACACCACACAATAACTGACTGACTGCTAACGTAGGAAGAGTGTCATACATAAATTGCCATGAGTTACCCTAGCTCAACCTTCCTAGGCTACCGGACCCCCATCTTGGGTTACCCTAGCTTGCCTCTACCGGTCGCCGAACCCTCATGCAAAACTATGCGTCTCGTCTCATCTCGAGCCTTAACAAACGCTTGCTTCATGAGAGAGGCATTCATTATCTTTATTAGTGTGAAAGTGCCCCATTAATTTCTTTTAAGTTATCACTTAATTAAACCCTAGGTGAGTTACCTTGGCACCCCTTTTGTGTGCCGGACCCCCACAAAGAGCCACTCTCCTATTGACAACACACACGATAAAACCACCATCCAATGGGTAACTAGATAAAACGACCTCTCCAATCCAAGGAGGTAACATATAACAAAATCCACTCCAAACACTTGGAGGAATACGAAATACAAAGTCCACTCCTTCCAAAGGAGGCATAGATCACAAAACCACCCCTAAACTCAAGGAGGCACAATCCACTCCTGTTCGTGGAAACCAGGTACATTAACAAATTACTTCAATACACACTATCCAAGGAAAAGTACAAATGGTTGACATCGTAACATGACAACCCCTATCCTTAAGGAACCTTTGGAAGACTTACATAATAGATGACTTAACTACCCAACAATGAAAATGAACGAAGACATTCTTTCATAGCATTTCCGACAACTCAATTAACTAGAGTTAGGGTTTCCTAAACCCAAGTCAAACAATGACATAGTGCTCGAAATCAATTAAATAATTAACATTCTTGCAACACTCAAGAGTAAATAGATTACATAAGTAACATCGAGGAATTTAAATCTAACCATTTAATTTCATTTGCCTCGATTATCCATAATAATCAAAAACTAAATTTTAAATAAAATCCTTTGATTGTAAAATCAACTTTTAAAATAAATCATTTGATTAACTAAGATCCTCTTTTGAAATAAAACAATTGATTACCATAACAATCCCTCAGCTATTCTCATACAATAACCTTTTTAATAACATATTTAAAAAATAAATATATATCAATATAAATATATAATTATATATACTTAATGTGTATATAATTACATATATATATATATATATATATATATTCAATATATATATGACTATAATTTAAATATATATTTAAATAATAATTTAACCCACAATTAACATATATATAATAAAATATATGCTAGATGATAACAAAAAATTTATTTAAATTAATATATTAAATATAATATATATTATTAAATATTATATATGTTATATAAAATATAATATAAAATAATATAAATTAAATTAAATTTTAAATTTTAAAAATTAAAAAAAAAGATTAAAAAAAAAACAAAAGCCAAAGTATTGGCTTGGCCACAGCCCCCAAGGAAGGGCACGCAGCCTTCCACAGGGGCTGCTGGGAAGGCAGCGCAGCTGCTTGTGAAGACAGCGGCGCTGCCTCCACAGCCGCCCCTATGGGTGACTGTGGGGCAGCATTCCCCCCCACCCCACAACAATAAAAAAAATTCTATTTTAATTTAAAATTTTATTTAATTTAAAACAAATAAAAATACTCCTCTGCTACAGGAGAAAAACCAGACGAAAAACACATAAATCCTTTTGTAAAAAAATGAACAATTCTTTTAAAAGAAGATCTTCTCACCCAAAGCTTAAAACTTATATGCAAAATATAAATGAATATAAATATATTTCAAACTACCCTTACACAGTCAGATTGAGCAAATTTTCTTGAGAAGGCTGAGAAGAAGAAATTTAAAGCACAATAATATGATGAAAATTTCTGGGTATTCCCCAAATTGACAGAGAAGTTAAAACTTTCATTTGAATCCTTCCAAGTTTTCTATTGCTAGTTTTAAAACAAATTCTCATGGGTTTGCATTCAATCAAACAATATTTTTAAAGATTTTACCAATAGCATAAAGAAAATTTGAAGCTTATTTCCAAAAAGAAAAAACAGAAATGGAGGAACCTGGTTTTTTTCTCCACAAATGGAAGGATTCAACTAGTGTTTTTAGATCTTTTTTCTAGCCCACCAAGAAATCCTCTTGCTTCTTCAAGATTCCAAGAACAAAAAGACCAAATCTTTGCTCCTCCTTTCTTCCACAATTTCAAATTTTAAAACCAAAATGAAATAGCAATTCCTCCAAATAGAGTTTCCCCAATTTTGGTCAAACCCCTAAAATATCCCCACCCACTAAATTTATTGCAAAATTTGGAGGATATTTCCCATTTTAAATTTAAAACAAATTTCTAATTTCTAAATGAAATGTTATGCATTTTTCAAAATTCTTTAAAACAAAATAATTCAATCTTTGCAAAGAATTTACTTTAACAACAACTTCCAAAAGTGAAATTAAAAACACATTTTCATTTATTTATTTATTTATTTATTTTAATTTAACTCTAACTATCCAAACATGATTTTTTTTCTTTTATTTTAATTAAATCATAATATACAATAATGCCAAAACAACTATCTCATTTAATATATCACCATTAATCTAATTAATCAAAAATCTCAATCTAATTTTATTAATTAAATCCAATTAATCAATAAAATAAATAACCATTCAACTTTGCAACTAGATACATTTAATCATCAATTTAACTATGCAAGCCATTTAATAACCTTTAAAATTTGAAATTAATTAAATACTCAAGGTGAAATGGACCAAATTAAAACAACTAACCCGACGACACACTATGGCTAGGGTGACGACTTGGCACAGAAAACCTAGCTACTATCTCCCAATCATTTTCTGTTGGTCAATGGACACGCTCAAACCTATGAACCAGGTGGAGTCGATGTCATGTACCTGTCAACCTGCGAACAAAGAGTACATCGAACATGCATATATATCTAATATGATCAAACACACCGTGAAGAGGAAATCTCATAATCGTAGGGCACTCGCAAGCGAGTGATACAATCCTGTCCCCTTCACCAATACACAATTACTAACTAACGCATCTAACATCAATGATATGATCAACAGCATAAAACATCATTAAATCAAATATCTTCTAAGTTAATCCAAAACATGCCATAAAGATAACATCAGAATAAAATAACATCACATCAAAATAAAATGTTTACATCGCTTAACAGATAGCGGTCAAAAGTAACCAAGTTCCAAAATCACATCAAAACATAAACAACATAACAAGGAAGAACACTGTCGAACAAAAGAGCCAAAACGGCGGGGTGTTACACAAAAAAATAGGACACAATTGGTCTCTGTTTAAGACAGTAGTGGCACTTTTAAGGACAATAGCAGTTGCTTTTTTCATAATGACTGCAGCAAAATTGGAAAAAGCGGTCTTTGTGTAAAATGTGTGACTAGTAAACAGAGAGGACAATAGCGGCAATTTTAGCAATAGCAATGAAACTAAGACAACTATGGTAAATTCTCTGAGATAGTAGCGATAATTTTATCAAGAGTGGTCTATGTTTCAATTTTTCTAAATTGTAAACCAGTGAGCACAATAGCAGTCGTTTTAACAAAAGTGGCAATGTTTATGACAACAATGATCAAATCTTAGAATGACAGTAGTCAAGAAAAGTACAACCATAGAAGGACAACAATGGTAGGAATGTCAATAGTGACCCCATTTCCAAATTTTTCAATTTTGTTTAACAACAGTTTGTTGGACAAGTTTGCAATTTTGAGATGTTTGGTTGATTTGATTGTTTTGAGAACATTATCTAAGATTTGGAAAGTGATAAATCACATCAATCAAAGTGTATAAAATTCACCATAATGTTTTGATGGTGAGGAGACAAAATCAGCCCATGTTTAAATTGGTAACAACATCAAACCATATCAAACAATATTATCCCTAAGGTCAAATTGGCCAATGGCGACACTTTCAGTCCCACAGCTTGGAAGCTCCTTCGATGTAAGGGTAGGGACACCCAAAGGGATGTATACACTTAAGTCTTTCGAGAATGGATAGATAGGGGCCTCCAAGGATGGGAGGATGACCCAATCACCCTCTCCTCGGAAAGCTACAAGTAGCTTATACTAAGCCAGGGATTTTTGTCTCAATTCAAGGGAATTCATATGGTGAGTAAAGTTCTTTAGGGTATGGTGCATATCTCTTGCATTGAACCATGTCTCCAAGTAGAATATCTCAAGTAAAAGGTGGGTAAAACTACTTTAAAGCTCTTAGTCAATACTCAAGGGACTAATACTCGGCAACCACACAGTAAGCCACTTAATACTTTAATCACTCCTACTAGGGGAACTTATACACAAAGGTACCTCCCCATTTTGAATGACACCACAAAGCCAAAGCTAATACCAATTAAATATTGGCTTTCACAAAAATCATTTATATAGAAACTTGAGGGAACCGCTTTGAGTCACCTTCGAGTTCTCCTTTTGGCATGTGTCTCTTAGGCAGGCCCAATCTAAAGGTGGTGTTGAAAGTAAATGATTGTGAAATCCAAAGTGCTTTTCGTCACCTAAGATTGTTAAAAGACTCAAGAGGAGAGGATACACACTTGGTATGCCAAGCACGGTGAACAAGGTATACAATTCATAGTAATTTCTTTTTTTAAGCCCAAAATTTTAAGTGTGTAAAGACACCAATTTGATTTTTAAGTACACCAAATTCAAAGCATTTTAGACTTCAAGCAAGATATATTAGTTTGCAAATCAAAAAAATATTTGTTCAATTTTATAGCACCAATTTGAATATTTCTAATTGTGTTGTACACCTTAATAGTGTCAACAAATGAAACTAAATTCATCTTTTAACAACGTCAAAATGAAAACATTCAATTTAGGAACACCAAATGAAATGTGAGATTTTTCTTGTTTAGTTTTTAGAAGACCCAATTGAAATGTGAGATTTGCTTGTTCATTTTTAAAAGCCCCAATTGAAATGTGAGATTTGCTTGTTCATTTTTAAAAGCCCAATTGAAATGTGAGATTTGCTTGTTCATTTTTAAAAGCACCAATTGAAATGTGAGATTTTCTTGTTCATTTTTAAAAGCACCAATTGAAATGTGAGATTTGCTTGTTCAATTTTAAGAGCATCAATCGAAATATGAGATTTGTTCAATTTCATGAGCACCAATTTAAATGTGTTTTAACTAAGAAAACTTTAAAACTAAAATGGCCTTGGACCATTCTCCAACTCTGCAATCAAAGCGTTAGTTGTTCTATTGAAAAAACATGCCATAATCCTACAAGGGATACACAAACAATATTAGAAACTTCCCAAATGCAACAAATAGTCAATTGATAGGTTTTGGGAAAATTGAAAAATTAGAAGAAAAAAACTTGCAGATTGAATCATGTTAGAAAATATAATAATAGCAGATATGTTTATGACAGTAGTAGACTTTTTATCTAAAACAATAGCAGCCAAGTTAGACAATAGTGGTCAAGAAAAGTACAATCCCGAACCTGTTAAGGACAATAGCGGCCTTGTCAAAATCAAATTTGTTAAAAACCTACAATACAAAACAAGCAATAGCGGTTAAAATGAAAGTGCACAAATTTTATGATAACGCACAAAAAAAAAAATAGCACAAATTTTATGATAGCGCACAAAAAAATAAAATAGCGGCCAAACTTACTACAATAGCAATCAAAATAACAATAGTGGTCAAACTTAGTACAATATTGGTCAAAAAAATACAACCGTAGTAAAACTGTGAAAATAACCATGTGAAAATTTTGGGACTTCTGCGTTTCAAACAACAATAGCATTTCTTGCAAAAGACATTAGCATTCTAGAACCTGTAACTACTTACAAAAACTTGCCAAAAGATTAGTGTTAAGGGCCTAGGTCCCACCAGGTGTGCCAAATGATGTAAGGGGGGAAAATATAGCATAGGAAAATAGTAAATGAATCAAACCAAATCAATTCAAACAAGATAAAATGCCAAACCCATACTCATGAAATGCAAAATGTAAACCCATGAATCCAAACAAATAAGCAACTAAGAAACTTAAATGAATTCAAAACAAAACAAGTCTTACCATACCATGTCGAAGTTTTATTCATACTAATGTTGGATTGTGTTTGAATCAATATGAAGAATTAATTAAATAATGTTAAATCACTTAATTAATAGACGAATATAAATTTTGATAATAATTAAATAATAATGTATTATTTAATCATTTAGGGAAGAAGGGTGAAAGTTAGTTAAATAGTGTTGTTCACCAATCAAGATAATTTAGGGTATCTACAAACATAACTAAAATGTGGAACATAGAATTAGTTATGTTGGAATCCTAATGATAACAAGGTTCTCCTTCTTCAATGTCTTTTATTGTTTGTCATAATGATGCATGATTGTCTCCATCAGGTGTCTCCATGTTGTAGTTATTATGTTCAATGTATTCAGGAACATCCCATGTTTCACTGTCCAAGAACTCCTTTGGCTGCGAGTTGCATTTTTTAGTCGTTGCAGGCTATAGAGTCTTCTTAGGTTGCAAGAGGTTAGTTCATAAAACACACACAAAATACTAACTACCATGTTTAAACACATATATCAATCATAATGCATACATAGTCACATACAAATCAAGCAATACCATTATATAATAATTGCATTTCCATATACTTTAACCAAGTTCAAGGTCTACATGATAAACATAAAAGATGACATACTACAGGAATAATTGTCTTAGGAATGTCTTATAAGTAGTATAAAGATAACAAAAAACTAGCTAATAAATGGTCTCATCACTAAGGGAAATTCTTTCTCTAGTTCTTTTCTGTCTAGTCTTTGCATTGTATCTTTTTCAAGTTCATTCTAGTTGGAGTAGCAATGAAACTCCACTTTCAGACTTGAAAATAGCTATGTAACAATTTCTTTTGATCAATAAAAGACAAGTATTTTTCCTTCTCCAATCTGTATTTTGTGTGCAAATATGAATGATTGATGTATTTTTTTGTGATTTGATATGAATCCTCAAATATATGTCTCATTCTTTAAGCACCTTTTTGTAGAAATATGCATTCCTTATATAGGTCATAGGTTATGATAATAGTGTTTTTTGAAACTTCTAATTGTGAAGATAGTTATTATTTCCTTTTGGAATTGAAAAAGACCCTCATCTTTCCTATGAAATACTGATGTGTAAGTGTGTAGAAACCTAAGTTGTGTATGAAACAACTTGTTCATTTTGGTCATATTTGTTGAACATTTAGAATACTAGGAGGGGGTGAATTAGTATTCTATTAAAATTTTGAACATATCTTGTCCAATCACCAAAATATATAAACTGAAATAAAGAATGGAATGATGAATCATCCAAAAAGTCACAAAACACATGAACACCAAGATTTTTATGTGGAAATCCCAAAAAGGGAAAAACCACGGTAAGGATTAGCTCACAATATATTATATCCATATATAGTATATTACAGGGGCTCACTGCCAGGACACATTGTCCTTATAAGGCTCAAATCCAAAGTTAAATACAATACAAAATGGCTCACTGCCAAAGTATGAATTGATACAAAGTGCACCTTCCTTGAGTTGTATTTCAGTTGCTTTGAAGCTCTGAATATAAAGAAATGCTCTACTTAGTATTCGCTCAACAACTCTACTTTGATTCTAAACTCTTACCACTAAATTCAGATGTTCACATTATCTGAGACCACTCACACCTAATATGTCATTATGCTCACTCATTTGTCTATATTCACTCCAAAATATCTTATATATATACCCAAATACATTCACACACATCAATTAGGTCAACCTAATTAGATGTAAACAAAAACAATCCAAAACAGCTTTTATCGGTACCACACATGATTCAAAATCATCTTCACACCCGAGAAAACGTGCAATACTTAATTTAATTCATCACAAATATAAAATAGATCCAACTAACATCCACAATGTATATTTGATCTTCTCAACACATATCATGTATTAGGTTGGCCAAGAATTGGACCTAATCACAAAAACTTCCAATCATACATATGCTTCCCAATACACACAACTTCCAAATTCAATCTTTATTCAATTTCACATTTTTCCGACATCAGTGAGACTAACTCTAGAACCAAAACAACAAAAAATTCCTCTCAAGGAAATATGGTATCTCCCACATTGATACACGTCTAAACAGAGAGATGATAGTGATATACAGAGTTAAACTCTATCATTGATATCTTCTAGTACACTTCATAAATTTCATGAGATCTTAAATGTAGTTGTATAAGCCATTCATAATGATATGATTAAAAGTGTAGAGTTGTACCTCTTCTTGTGGTGAAGTGCAGACCCAAAAATTGATACACTAAACCACAACATTGTCACAAAGAACGCTTAGCCAAATTCTTGATAGATCAACTTTCTAGTATAGTTAGTATTGTACAAATGACACTAAAAATGCTTCCCCATAATTTTGACATCAATGACAACATTGGGTCAGCCAAATAAATTGATGTATGTTCACTTCATGCTCATGTTTCCAAGCTACATCAACAATGACAGACTACCAAACTTCCAATATTGTGAGTGCAAACAACAATATATGTTTGAAAGAATCATTTGGTGCATCACCTGATTAGGGTTTAGGTTTCATTTTCATGTTTTCCTTCTCCCTTTTCTCAACAAGTAGTAGCATAGGTTAGATTAGGTGAGGTTCCAAGAGAACTAGAGCCCACACTCAAGGAGATCATCCCATTTTCCATGAGGTGGTTGAGTGATTTCATCATCTTGGCAAGGGTGCACACTTCTATGACAATAGGAAGAAAAGAGTTTGATGGTTGAAAAACTTGCTCGTACACCTTCACAAATAGAAAATTGTGCAAGAAGAAACTAAAATACTAAGGAGCTTAGGCATAGACATCGTGCTATTGCTCGTCAATCGGAAGATAAGAACAAAACAACAACTCAAGACAAAACACCAATTTATACAAAGCATTATGATCCACCACCTTCACCAAGACCTAAAACTTGCACATCTCCACAAAAACAAAAACAAAAACAACATACAATGGATATTGTCATAAAACCTCCTATTTTGATTAATTTGGATGATGATGAGATTGCTAAAATTGATGAAGAAGTCAGTAATGAGATGAATTTATTGTTTTCAAAGTCTATGAATTTAGATGGGAGAAACCATGATGATCCTCCTGATGAGAGTGACTCACCACGTGTTGAACATGGTGATGCTCCTGGTATGGTACTTGGTGTAGTCCCCTTGACTAGTTGTTTGTCTTCCTTATATGATGAGCAAGATTGGGATGTAGATGACTTGCTCTAGGTCAGCTTGCATGTGAAGTACTTCTTTCTTGTGTTTTATTTATATGTTCTTTGTGTTTGCTTGCAAGTAATGTGATCCTATGTATCATGTTGCTTGGAGTGTCTTTGTTTTTGTGAGTTCTCTTTGGATGACCCTTGTTGCTTTGTTAGTGCAATGATATAAAGGAAACAAATCTATTGTGACATTCTTCTATTTGTATCTCCATTCTTCTATATATC
Source organism: Sequoia sempervirens (assembly GCA_007258455.2). Lineage (NCBI taxonomy): Eukaryota > Viridiplantae > Streptophyta > Pinopsida > Cupressales > Cupressaceae > Sequoia > Sequoia sempervirens. The sequence goes on from VDFB02000007.1 coordinate 229,466,903, forward strand.
ATAATCCTTTTTATCTTGTGTTTTCCTTTTAGGGATGATGCAAGGCATTGAGACATTTAAGTCTCTTCCATGTTGACCCAAAAAAAAAATTCTCTCTCTCTCTCTCTCTATGATTCTTCCATTGTCTTCATTGTTCCGCGAGTTTGGGAAATGATGTTAATTCCAAGCTCTATTATATTATTTTACCAAAGACATATATTAACCCCGGATTTGTGGATCCCTTTTGTGTTCACCTTTTGTCTTGTTTATGGCATTGCATTTGGGAGCAACCCTTTTTCATGAGGTAGCTTTATTTGGAAACATATCGTTGGCATAGGGCTTTCCAGATAATCTTTCCTATCCTTATCATATGGCATTTATCATTTTTCTACTTTAAAGTAATTACTCACAACATGTTGTTTTGCAATTTCTTTGAAGTGGGGGCATACATTGGAATTATTTTGCTTCACTTTGTTGATGAGTATTAGACTTAGTGGTGTGTTGGAATTGGCATTTTTGCTTCACTTTGTTCATAGGTGTTGAACTTAGTGTAGCATTGGCATACTACCTTGACCATTTTGTGGCACCTTATTAGAGTTATCAGGGAGTATAACTCTTGGTATGGTTGTTATGGGTACACACCTAGTGAAAAGTGATCCTCAATAGACCTAGTGTGTTTCCCATTTTTTTCCACCTTGTTAATGGGTGCACACCTAGTGAATATCATACTTCACTAGACCTAGTATGTTTCTTATTTTACCTTGCCTTGGGGGCTCACCTAGTGAAAAGTAGTTCTCACTAGCCCATGTTTCCTTCTAGTTTGTGATTCATTGAGCTTTTCTATGGTGTGAATCATGAACACCTTTAATATGGGTCCAAGCATAACATAACTTGCTAGCCCATGATTATCCACATCCCTCTTTTTTCATTGTGACATTGTGTATGCTTGTGTGAGTTGTCTTACTATGCTTCGTGTGTGTTCCTTTGTGGTTATGTTGGTTTTCCATGGGATCTTAGATCTTGGGGGCTTGATCATCATCCTTGATCCTTTGTCATCCTATCTCTTCAAAATTTGGACAATCAAACCCCTCTTGACCTATTAAATTATACTTTAGTGTGAGTATAAGTGTAAGTTCATACTCTCACTAAAGTGGGGGCTAAATGTAGTGTCAAAAATTGCAACACTTAATAATTTCACAATTTTATTGTCCCCCTTAATTTATTGGACATAATTGATTATTTAATCTACCAAATTATGCATTCTATGGCCTATTTTTGACAATTTCTAAAGAATTGCAATCGAAAATCAATTACATCTAAGACCTTGTCCCTGACACATAAAATCTTGAAAAATAGGGCTGGGACACTCACACCCTAGGCATGAGTGTCACCCTATTTTGGCTCCAAATTCAAATATGTTGATGTTGGAAATTTAACATTTGTATTTCAATTGTCTAAAGTAAGCTATTGGGATTTAATTATTGAGAAATTGATTAATTGTATGGGCGATCCCACAATAGTGGTTTACAAATTTTGAACAAACTGGACACTGAAATTATTATTTTTAACTAAATATTCACATTCGGGTGCCTATAGCGGCTAAACCGTGAGGAATTTGAAGATGATGCCAACTAGAGTCTCGTCAATTTTTGTCTGTAGATTCTAAAAATATATTTTTCAAAATTTTTGGAATCAGATTGCACTTCTTTTTCCATCTCCCACGAAAACTAGTTTTTTTCCAAAAACATTTTTTTAAAAAAGCGACGCACACCGTATAATGCATAACTTTTTTTCAATGAAGGATAAAATTCTAATTATTTCAAATTTAGATTTTTAACTTTGATATCTAGTGCTTCCACTTGGTTAGATAGTTTTTTATTGAATATTTTTTCTTTAATCAAGTTTCAAAGTCAAACCAATTACAATTCAGACATAGTACGATCGTATAACGCGTAACTTTTTTTGTATATATCAAAATTCAAAAAAAAAATTGTTGGATCAAAGACTTCAATATCTGGTGCACTCATATTTTTCAAAAAAAAATTGATAATCTGCTATTTTTCCACATGTACAAAACATAGACCTTCATTTTGGATAAAAAACCTATGTTTAATAAAACTAAAAAAACAAATACATAATAAAACCAAAACATATTAAAATTATATTTGTTGGATAGCTCGTTTTGAGGACTACTTGATTCTAGTTGGGTTTGTGAAGACTCCTCCATTTTCATCCTCAACCCAAGCTTTGTAGTGTAAAAATTTAGGTTTTCAAAGTGCCTGAGGGGGAGAATGAGGGCAAAGGGGGGTTCGGTCGAACCCTTAGGGGTTCGGTTGAATTGAGGTTTGGCTCAACCCCCTTCCCAAAAGGGGTTTTTCAATTTTTTGTGTCCATGCATGCATTATTTTGGTTTGCTCGAACCTTGGTTCGACCAAATGTTTTTTTGGTTCGTTCGAACCTTCAAGTTCGTTCAAACCCCCAAAATCAAATTTTTTTCCATGGGCTCATTTTTTGTGAGTTTTCCTTCTTCCGTCAAATTGTAAACCACTATTGTGGCTTCACCCGTTTATAAATACCTAGTTATTGCATCATTTCAAAATTAAGCAGGAAATTATTAGAGAAATTATTGTTAAGAGGAGTCAAGAGCATTTAAGAGTAGCATTTTTAGTGATTCATAGTAGCAATTCAAGATCCAAGCATTCATGATGTTATTATGCAAGTTTGTTCATGTTATGTTGTCATATTATGTTGGGTGAATATTTTGTAATTCCTTTACAAATTACAAAATAGGAGTTTCAGCTGTTAATTTTAGGATCAGAAATTAAATAAGCAGATTTAAAACAATTTGAAGAATTTGACACAGCATATACCCTGGGAAAACCCAACAACAATATATCACTTATATATTGAATAATAATTAGAAATTCTCTTTACAATGAGGCCGATCACAAGGCCAAATATCAACACTACACTTGATGCAAACTCAAGATCAAATCGAACTCCTTGCTGATGAAAATTTTGACCCTCTTGAAGAATGACTTTAATCTGATATGAATGCACACTATCGAACTCCTTAAACAAATCACACTTGTCTCAAAGTCGGATATGAATGAATACAATGAATGATGCAATGAACAAACAACATCTCTAATATATACTATTCGATGAGGAGTTTACCAATAATCGTGACCCTTCAAGGCACAAGGTCGGCCACCAATGAAAAGATGTGACTCAATAAAAGGTGGCATATAACAAGATGAGGTTGGCCTCATTTATCAAATATTATTAATATTAAAGTGATGTGTCTCTTCACAAAAAAATCAATAACAATAAATACATAGCCATCGACTATATGCCATTTATTGTTCATTAAATAAATCGTGGAAGTATGGAGCCCGCGGTTGATCATCAACACTCCCTCTTAGCGAGGGAGGAATACTTCCAGATATCCAATGTCATGGAGTCTCTCAACATGACACCCTCAATGGCTACACCCATATGTGGAATGAGCTCATCATGGAGTCACTCAACGTGATATCGTCCATCATGGCTACTCTCATGTATGGAAAAGAACATGTGCACAAGTGCCCATCATAGAGTCATTCAACATGATGTCGTCATCTCAACATGACGTCCACCATGGCTACTCCTAGAGGGTGGATAAACACAAGTACAAAGAAATCATCACAGAGTCTCTCAACGTGATGTTGTCATGGAGTCACTCAACATGACATCCACCATGGCTACTCCCAAAGGGTGGAAACAATGACTTTCACCTCAAATTTCTCTCATAGAGAAAGATGCATTAACAAGGGCTTACACCTCAAATTCCTCTGTCTCAGAGGAAAATGCATTAACAAGCGCTTACACCTCAAATTCCTCCGTCTTAGAGGAAAATGCATTAACAAGGGCTTACACCTCAAATTCCCCCGTCTCAAAGGAAAATGCATTAACAAGGGCTTACACCTCAAATTCCTGTCTCAAAGGAAAATCCATTAAGAAGGGCTTCATGGTGATGTGACTCCCTCTAAAGCTCCAAGTACTTGCATCAACCTTCTGACCTCCTCGTCCAAGATTGCCTACAATGGTTGCCTTAGAGAAATGGTTTCCAACACATGCCTCTGTAGAGAATTTTGGGTTGTCCTTCTCGACCTCACCCCGGATCACCCTATTCTAAATAGGTTTGCAGAGCTACCAATGTCAAATCTAGAATGACTATCTTGTGCAATTTTGTTCTTTGCAGCTGAAGAGGTCTTCCAAGGACTTAGCACCTGGCCTTGCAATACTACAACCTTCACTTCTTCTCAGTGAGTCATAGAACTCCCTCTTGATCCTTGCCTCAGAGATTGCAAAGAAGTCTTCTAGAAGTGAACTCCCCTCCATTGAATGATCTCAAAACCTTAAACCTATTCCAGGACATGCTCACAACTCGAGCCTTGAATCCTCAGAATTTGACTCCCTCTGAATGTCATTTCCTCCTCTTCGAAGTAATTGATAATAATCTAAAGTGGTTCTTTTAGTGTCTTCATCTTTCTCAATCTTCTTTGCTGATGCAAACTCTCAATCCAAGGCAGACCCGACCTTGTGCCCTCGAGAGATGTCTATAGTTATGTGTCACCAACTCAGTTTTATGGAAGCAAGTTGTATCTCTATTCTTCAGCTTGTGTTGCTTCCTCATAGGATGCCTCAATATCTTCCTTGAATTCCTTAAGTAATCTCAGATAATTAATTCATCATTCATTTGCTTCTCAATCCAACCTACATTTTAAAAGGATTAATAATAGTTTAGATATATATAGAAAGCAAACTACGAGTGAAGCATGTAGCAAATATCATTAAAAGATCAATTAAAGAAATAATAAGACTTATCTTTGTTGCTTCTGATATATCTTTCTTCCATATTTACTACTCTTGGAAATGCTAATCTCAACACAACAAAAGACAATCTGCTCAACTCAGATTTCTCAGAGACATTATGCACCTAACATATTCAATATTGAACTAGGCCTCTCAATGAATCAAGGCACCATCATAGTTCATGCACATAGAGAATGGTATCGATGTGACCAACCAATCACAATCAAAATTGTAGTTCTCCTTTTATTTCAGAGTCACACTCAGAAATCTAGCATGTAACAACTTGCAATGAATAATTCGTATCTCCAAAGGATCTTATGCCAGAGATCACTATTCAAGAGAAACCAGGATCTTTACTAATCACACATGATCCAAATAGACGATGTCAGACCTGCACAACTCAACAGACTAAATTTTACCCCATATTTCAAAAGTATAAACAAAAGGAATACTTATCTTGTTGAAATCAAATTCTCCTTAAGTGATGCACTTAAACGCTTTTCAAGTCTGCATTTTCACAAGTTTCCATTGTAGACTCCTATCATCCCTCTGTAGAATTCAAGGACCCAACATCTCAATCACTACCAAATCTTGATTTCAGAATCCTTTGAATAGGAGAACAAGAGGGTTACAAGCAGGTCTCTAGATAGACTGCCAACACAATATCAATAGCAATCCTCCAAGCAAGCTAACACCTCTGCCACACACAAAAAGTGCATTGAATAGTAGTGCTCACAAAGATGAATTGAAATGCGACACAGTATGAGCCAAGTCCCTGACTATGGCGAATGTGAGTAGACTTGTGTAATCACATTATTACTATCACTTTCCTTTGTCCACGCAACTTCCACAAACCTTCACACAGAACAAACGTCGCTCATCAGACAATAATCGATTCTTTTATTCATTCAACACCTAGGCATCCGAGAAAGGTAAATAATATAGAACTCCTTTAAATAATACAGATTCCATAGTGACCTGACAACATTGATGGGCATCTACATTTCCCATAACAGTCTGGCTGAGAGTCACGACTTCCATATTCTCAGAAACATTCCCGTGCAAGGCTTCCGCAATCAGAAGACATGGAACTCCTCTGCCTCATGAAGCCCTTGAGAGGGCTAGCACATCCTTCACTCACAACATGGGCCCATTCTAAATCAATCCTTGAAAGCTTTATTTGAGGCAATGAATGAGCTTCTTTCCTTCTAGAATCCCTTTGGCTTCTGGAACAATCAGGTCCACCAGCTTCCCATCATCAGGCTCACTCAGAGAACACCTAATGTCACTTCCTTTTCTCATTGAAAGGCACATCGGTGATTCAAGCAAACGAGTCCTATATTTGAAATGAACATGATTTATGCGGAGGTGACTATGTATTGAAAAATGATGGGTTTTGCAAAGCAAGGTGGATTGAGCATTGGTTATTCTCAACATTGCTTCACCTGTTAAGGCCATTCCAAAGGAAACCAATTTTTCTTAGGGAGCTTCCCTACAAAGAAGTCGTAGCCTGCAGGGAATTTGACCTGAATATTTAAAACACTGGATTCTCCGAGGGTGTTGCTACGCATCAATGTCTTCAAGCTTTAGCAACAAAAATATAATTATAGAGCTATTTATACATGGCAGCTAGAACAAAAGCCTAGAGATCATAATCACTGCAAAAGTTGGGGAATGAATGTTTACACATAGATGGGCTAAATTCAATTGGTTTTGGATTTTCATCAGACAAATCTTCAATCCCGTCTTCATCATAGAATGAAAAATTCTTTTATTGATTTGGATTCATTCTTAGACCCTTCTTTATTTCTTCTCAACACACCATTATACACAAAATTTAATTCTTCAAATTCACCGTTAGATAGAACCTGAGACCAGTACATAATGGCCTCCCAGCAACCTACAAAGTATACGATGGTGACTAGAACAATACAAGGCCAAATACTTTCACCTGTGACGCAATGCCCACTATCAACTGTTTCCCTCTGGAGTGAAATTAGACATCAAACACGATAATGGATAGAGAGGGAGTCGGTATATATAATCTATTGTCTTCAATACTAGCCAACCATTTACCGTAGACACCATTCAATGTTGAATCCTCTAACTCGCCAAGTAGCTTCTGAGAATTTGCTTCCTAATGCAGCGAATTGATGAATACAAACTGGATCTTCCAGAATAAGAGAATGAAGAGGAGAATATTGATGCCAAATCAACTATTCTTCATTCTTAATTTGACTTGTTTCTTCTAGTATGCATTCTGCCATATCTGCTCAGATCTTTTCTAAACCTGCTCTGATACCATGTTAATTTTAGGATCAGAAATTAAATAAGTAGATTTAAAATAATTTAACATAGCATATACCCTAGGAAAACCCTCCAACTTGAGGGAGAAAAACCCAACAACAATATATCACTTATATATTGAATAATAATCAGAAATTCTCTTTACAATGAGGCCTATCACAAGGCCAAATATCATCACCACACTTGATGCAAACTCAAGATCAAATCGAACTCCTCGTTGATGATAATCTTGACCCTCTTGAAGAATGACTTCAATTTGATATGAATGCGCACTATCGAACTCCTTGAACAAATCACACTTGTCTCAAAGTTGGATATGAATGAATACAATGAATGATGCAATGAACGAACATCTCTAATATATACTATTTGATGAGGAGTTTACCAATAATCACGACCCTTCAAGGCACAAGGTCAACCACCAATGAAAAGATGTGACTCAATAAAAGATGGTGTATAACAAGATGAGGTCGGCCTCATTTATCAAATATTATTAATATTAAAGTGATGTGTCTCTTCACAAAAAAATTGATAACAATAAATAAATAGCCATCGACTATATGCCATTTATTGTTAATTAAATAAATCATGGAAGTATGGAGCCCGCGGCTGATCATCAACATCAGCCACAACTATGATGAGATATAAATCTCTCCTCTCATAAAGGGGAGGCTCCCTTCTTATTGCTCACTAAAATCAACTAGAAACTAAACTAAGATATGTACATTATGATTATCCATGAGGGGTGTCTCCATTAGCATATTCTTTTATTTCAGAATAAGGGAAACAAAATTACAACGATATTCCTAAATACAACTAGTTGGAGCAATAATAGCTGATACTCGCAAGTACCAAGGAATGATAGTAACTTAGAAAGCCCACTAAAACACAAAGTCTTCAACTGCTTTCCCATGATGGTTCCAAAAGCAATAGTAAGATCACACAAACAAGAGCAACATCTTAAATCTCAAAGACTTCAAGCTATTCCCAAAATGATTCAAGGAGTAACCATGTGAATATAGTTAAAAAATGTAGCTCAAAGACTACATGTTCTCAACCACATTCATAAAAGCTCCAAATGTAATATTCAATAGCACAAGTTCTATCAATACTATACCTGAATTCCATTATAATTAAAGAAATAACATGCCATGTACAAATCAACTTCAAGAAAATATAATGAGAATGATGTAAGAACAATCTCACATATAAAAACGTGCTCCTTGGAGGCAATCTGTTTCTTTTATTGATAAATTTTAAATTTTCACATTCAACTCAAAGATTGCAATTGCTCTTTAAAATGGCAACATCTAGTCTCAAAAGATCAAAAGGTGTATATACAATGAAAGCCCCTCATATATATAGAGGAGAGCAAATAAGCTAATCTAGGAAAGAAATAACTACTTTGACTTATTCAACAAAGGAGTCAAAATTGTTTCAGGAATTCTCTATTTTTACATGTAATTACAATTTTGAAAATCACATGTAAATTGTCTAGAAATAATTACAAAAAGCATTAAAATGATCAAAACTAAAAGGAGGCAAAATCAGCCTTCTCCACCATCCTTCTCCATGAATTCTTCATACTTTTGCATGATGGCTTGTACTTCATCATTTTCTGGCCCTAAAGTTTGAAAATTTCAAGGACCCTTGTGACATAATCCCTCATAGTATTTCATGCCTTCCTAAGAATATTTTAAGGTTTCCCAAATTCAATTGAATATCCAGGAGCTTATCCATCAAATGCACTGAAAAAGACTAATCTTTGAACTCCTTCTGAATCATATTAGGAAACTCTTGTAGAACTATATATGATGAAAGGACCTTTTGATTATCATCACACAACTTACATGGAAGTTCCTTGATCTTATTGATAAGCTACATGACATTGTTATCACCAACTTCATGAGAACCTTGCAGATCATTGTTAGATTTGTGATGACAATCTCATTGTGAATCATGGTTTGTTTCACTTCTACATACATATCCCTATTGGGAATGATTCCAACTTCCACCAAGGTATCAGACTTAAGATTCTTCATTTTAATCCATTCCTACAACCTATTTTGCACATCTTCCCTTTGTTGAGAGAAGGTGTTAGTAGTTTCATCTAACTTGGACCTTATTCCTTCCATCTTTTCCATCTTTTCTATAGCAGACTTTAACAGTTCTATACCTTGAGAAAACATTTGGTCTAAGAATTCCCTAACCACTCTACCCCTTGTGTGCACTTTCTCCACCTTTTGGACCATAGGATCCTCAATACTAATAACCACAGGTTCTACAGACTCAAAAAGACTGGGTAATCTTCCATAGGACAGTTGTCTATTGTCCTGTCTTTGCTTTATACTGATACTTCACTTTCTTGATTGCATCAAATTTATTTATGAGAGTGTTCAACGTAGATTGAGCATCCACTTTCACAGTCTCATGAGTGATCTTTCCCAACTCAAATCTTGTTATAGAATAATTAGAGATATTGACCTCTTCATGTGTTTTATCCAGAGGAGTTTGTGCCACCTCTGCATACCTGTTACCTTGTCAAAAAATAACCTTGAGAGAGTTCCTTCTTATTAGTCTTTGCTTTTATAGGTCCAAGTTGTAAGAAAACTGATCTTTGAAGGAACACAAATGTGAAGATCTTGCAGTACGTGTACAAGAAGATGCATGAAAAATTCATGGTTTTGCAATGTTAGGAAACTTTGCATATTGGAAATTGCAAAGGTGGGGAAATTCAAAGTGATTGCATAAACTTTTGGGCTTGTGCACAATGGAAGCAAAAAATAGAGCGTAGCGGTCAAACTGGCCAAAAGAAAAAATTTCCCCAGTGTTAGAGAAATTTTGCAAAATGGTGCTAGGTCACTAAAATTCAGTGCCTTTAGAGGTGGAATGAAGCTCAACATGTAATTATGCTAAAATTTAGCAAATTAGCAAATTTTTATAATGCTTACAAAATATGTTGCAAAGTCGTTAAAATTCAACAACTATGTAGGTAGAAGTTCATTTGATTTTTGCAAAGTCAGTAAAAACACTAAACATTGCATGTGGGAAGTTCAACTTGAGTGCAAGGTTGGGAAAAAACTTTGACCTTGCATGTGATAAAACTTAAAACATCTCGTGCCCTTTATAATGTTGTGTCGACAAAAATTTTCGATCATACATGTAATAATGTGGGATGATTTGCATCATCGGCAAAAAATGTCGTTGATGCAAATGACTCAAGAGTTATGCTTTTATGCATAAGCGTTAAATTTTAATGATAGTGCATATACATAGGGGTTGGACTTAAAGTGTGAGCGTGGTTTTTTGATACCTATGTAATAAAAAATAAGTGGAGACCTAACACATTGTTGATGAAAAACATTAATGTTGCATCTCGAATACTTCCAAGAGCTTTATCGGTGAAAAATGTCGAGTTAACATGAAACATAGGAAACTTCCAAAACATACTCCACCAGTGTGTGGGAACAATATTTATACATGTGAAATCGGTGAAAAAAACTAATCAACATGCAAAGCTTAGGTATTGTTCAATGGGTACTCAAACGATGAAAATCACTATTGTCTCATGGAAAGCCAAAAGGAAGATCTCAAAATTTAGACCCTTTGTGCAATGTGGGTTTTAAAACCCATGATGCACGAAGAGATCACAAAGTTCAAATAATATAGGATTTCAAATGACTTATCAAAGTTTTTTAAAATTTTATGTGCAAAAAGAAGCATCCTGTGAGATAAATACACAAACCCTAAACTCGAAACGAGGGCTTAGGAAATTAGGGTTCAACAGAAACAAAAAGAAGCAATGTACAAAAAACCATTTAAATCTAAACAAAAATGATTTTAAATATAGTGGACCACAAATTGAACAAAAACCTAAACATTTAAATCTAAACGAAAGCAGACAACAAAGGGAAAATAAAAATGTGCATACCCAAAAACAATGAAGAAAGTGAAACCCTAGCTGAATTTGGCCAAAATCCAACAAGAAACCACACACGAGTTGTTTAAACACGAACAAGATTGGAGGGATTCATGTGAGCAAGAGAAAATGCCAAGAAGAAACTAAAACAAGTTTTAAATGACTTTAAAAACTGATTAAATATGACATTAAACCTACATTTAATGCTAACTCATGTGAAGTCGGGTTTGTATGGGCAGGAAAAATCAACACCCATGCAATTTAAAACTTGATAGACAATATGCAAGGTCACCAAAAATTAGTGACCTTGCAACCTTTATTTTTTCATTTTGACTTACAGGGGGCACTAAAATTCAACGCTCTTGTAAGTGTTAATTTTTTTTTAACTTTTAAAACAAATTTACAACTTGGATAAAAATGCAAATTTTGACAAAACGAAAAGGGGAAATGCTCATAAAGACGTTTTGAGGCCAGGGAACCACACACAAGGGCCAATGTAATTTTCCTCATTTTATGTGCTTAGAGTGTGTGAGCTACGAAACAAACAAGTTTCGTAGGGGTTATCCCAAGAATTAAGCTCAATTGAATTCGAGGATAACATATTGTTTGTGAAGTCTATCCCTTTATAGGTCTCCAAGAAATTCAAGCATTCAAACAAATCAATCAAGAATGATCCAAGACCTTGAAGTGATGTGTATGAATTCAATCCTTTAAGGAAGCCACTGAGGGGTGGTTGATGAGACAAAAAATGTCTCATCTATTAGCCAAATGAAAACATGTATTTTTCTTAATTATGAAGTTTATCAAGACTGAGCATGATGAGAAAAGTAAGAAATTTTTAATTGGAGCAGTAAATATTTCATCATATCTTAAAAATTGCGATCTGGGTTCTTAAGATTTTTGGATAAGAATTAGGAGACAAGAAAGTGAAATAACCCATTAAATTTCATGAAAACCCAATTCGTAATTTGAGAGAAAAATTCACCAATATGATGCTCCAAAACTTTGCTTCCATGCTCTGAAATTTCTGGAATTTGTTCATTCATTTGCTTCCATGCTTCAGAATTTTCAAAACTAAGTATAATAGAATTTATGAAGAGGTTGAGTAGTTAAGGGACAATAGTTGCAACCATTAAAGGAAATTGGAGTGACTTGGACAAAAGTTGAGAGAATATAGGGGCAGTTGCAAATATCTAAGGAGTTGTTCAACCCAATTTATGAGTAGTTGAGAGCATATAGGAACATATTTAAGATTTTTAATGATAGAAGAGGTCAAAGGAAGGATTTCTTCAACACTCTAACACTTTTTTGGAGTAGTTTAAAATGTTGAAAAGCAGGGATTATTGTTTTGGACGACCAAAAGAGATTGACTTAGCAAAATAGAGTGAAGACTTATCCTTTCTTTCTCCACACATGTTCCTATTTTCTAGTAAGTTGTTGCACAACTATGAGGCTCATCTTTTAGAAATCTTTAAATGCATTGTAATCAAGGAATCAAGGGGGATTAGAAAGACTTGTTTTGGCCTAAGGAAATATGATAGTTTCTAGTTTCATTTGAAGCAATGTATTTCCAAAAAATTTAGAGTAAATTTGAATTCAAGCAAGTTTTTCATTTCCAACAAAGTGTAAAGTAGTTTAGCATTTTCAATTCATACAAGTGTGTCTTATATTAGTTTCCTTTCATGCAACTTTCCTTTTATGCAAATGTGCTCCAGAATAGGTTTGATTTCTGCAAGTTTGATTGTAGAATAGACTGTCAAGCAAGTTTTCTCCATTCTCTTTTGCATACAGTCATGGACATTGCCTTGGATTGATAAGTTAAATGATGAGGATTGCAATGAACCCATTAGTGGTGAGTTTTATCACTTTTTTGATTCATCATTCCTTCCTTATTCATTATCCTTTTATCATTGACATTTCCATTGTGGAAGTGAAAACACTTACCTGGGGTTTGACTGAGTCAAGCCCTTTTATGACACAAAATTTTCCCTCTTTGAATGTGTAGGTTTTAGGATTGGAGATGATTTAAAGAATCTCGAAGATCTAATTTCCATTTCTTCATTTGCTGTCATATCCCTTGTCAAGCCATGAAAACTCACCTACATAATTTTCTGACAGAGATCTGACAGTTTTGCAAGCAAGAAAAGGAATCCCTAATCCAACATCAAAGGACTGTGAAGACATGTCTAAAAAGTACAACAAGGACACTCATGCCCTAGGTGCCTATGTCCTCCATTTTCATCCTTAGATTTGAACCACAGGTGCACAATGTCCCGCTCTGCTCATTTTTGTTGTCAAAATTTGACTGACTTTTGTAGCTTCTATATTTGCATCAAAACAATAAATTGCACTCAACCCAAGGTATTGCATTTCACTCCTAGGTCCACTTTAGATTTGGTCAAGGGCTAGTTGACTCACCTTTCAAGTTGTAAGTCAATCACATACCTTGTTAAATCCATCGAACTCCTATTCATTCATTCATTTCCATCCCACACACAAATATTTCAATGAAACATTAAAAAAGTGGAATTGATCCCAAGGTTCTACACATTAGGACCTAGGTTCCCATTTTTCTATGTTTCAACTGGAACTATATATATAGTTAAGAATACTAGGCTTCTTGAATTGACTGAGTACAAGGATTGAACAAAATAAAAATTATCTAAAAGCTTAATGGAATTGACTCATAATTAAAGAAAAGGGTAAACAAATGCTAACTATAGTAACTCCTACAAGTACTCACCATTCATGGACTGTAACTAGTGACTCTATGTGTTGCAAGATAACTTAACTTAACTAATTACTTTAATAGCATTTGGACAAAATTGTAAATGAGACACTTCACTTCATAAATGACATTATAAAAATTGATGTAATGTAAATTAAAACTATACTTCAAAGAATATAATTTAGAATCTAACCATTTAAGCTAATGCGGATGACGTAGTACCTCAAGTGGCCTTTGCTTGAGTTGTTGTATTCCATAATATATCCTTTCAATGACTAACTTAGAAAATCATGCATCATAAATATTCTTCTTATTGTAATACATGTACAAAACTCAAAACAAAATATATTCAATCTAATATTCAATAGATAGTTTCATGCAAAAATTTAGCCATAGTCTTTCACAAGAGTAATAGTTTCATGTAAAAATATAGCCATAGTATTTCACAAGAGTAACCCCATATATAGGGTCTGTGAGAATCATGTTATTCAAAAACTATAAACAAACTTTTAGCAATTGTCAACTCTCTGAAGAAAACAAGAAGAGAACCAAGTCTTCACTTAACATAAATGTAAAAACAAGCGTAAGTAAAAGTGTTAGAATCCAATAAGGATTCTATAACAATCAAGAAGACCATTATAAAAGAAGCATGCTTAACAAGGCAGTCTTCATTATAACTGTTATGCTTAGAAAAATCTTCTTCCTCCATGGTTTATTAAAAAGGTGGAGTGACATATAGATATCCATGTTCACATCCTAAAACCATCGAATGTATCTTATTTTAGAAATATGTACGTACTATAGCTAGTTGATTCCTCTAGTTGTGTTGAATTGTCATCCTTCTATTGTGGGCTAACAGGTTCCTCACTGCAAGGGTTAGTTTTATTCCTTAAGGAATTTTTCATTATTAACAACTATGATCAATCATAAAATCCTAATAAATCTCATAACAGTCAAAGTTCACACATCTATTCATTAATATAATATATCATCCTTAAATGCTTTGAAATATTTTAACGTATATGAGAAAGGTTTGAGAATGTCTTTTGAAGTTTAGCAAAAATGAGATAAAAACATGAAACTAAAGTCAAAAACTAAACATTCCTAGGGCTCATCAATCTACTTGACATATTATCTTCTATTAGGTATTTTCATCCTATTTTAGATACATTTGTCTTTATGCCTTATCTTCTCATGGATATGGATCTTGAGCTTTGGTTGTTAGTTTTGGAGGGTTCATTTGAGGGGTATTTAGCATGGTTATCTCCTTGTGTATATGAGTTGTTTTATGATGTGATTTATGAGGATCATAGGAGATGTATATTGAGCTTATTCCTAGTTTTGGGAATGGATATTTTGAGTTTAATATTCCTTGGTTAAGAGAGGCTTACATCCATAATGTTGGTTTTATATGATATATGTTTTTTGATATATGAAATTGAATGCTTGGGTTTTGTCGAGGCTTTTTGTGCTTGGGGTTTTGAAGAAGATCATACTTGAGATAGATTATAACTTCAAGGTGTTTATGAAAGGACATGATATGATTTATAAGTTTTTTTTCTTTATTCTATGGATACTTCGTGGAGTCTCATATTCATATAATTTGGGAGATTTATAGTGACATATTGTGAGAGAGTATGCATCTATTTGTGTTGCATGTGTATATCATTATGATTATTCTCGGTACTACATAATTTTGATCATTAGCCACACCTTGGTTTGAGTGTTGATTGGTAGACTTGCTATGCCTTGATCTATTTTGTAGATTTGACATTACCTATGTAGTGGGAGTTCTTGGATGTGTGTGTTCTTCATTGAAGTGTTTTATACAGAGAGCTTGTGATTACAATTTATGGGTTGGATATATTTTTGGTATGAGTTTACTAATGTCGTTGATACCTAGGAGGTATGGATAGTTGGATGCATTAGCATATATTGTGGATGTTTTTTTTCTAGTCATGTGGGTTTTTTACCTTAGAAAATAACTTCGATCCTTTGTTATCACTTGGATTTGATGCTTGTATTCTTGGGATTTTTGCATTTTCACCTTGGCTTGTTCCTTTTCTTCCATAGGTGGCATGTTGGAGGATGAGAGAAGTTCTTGCTTGAGATGATGGTCACCTTGGTTTTATTGTAGGTATCTTGATGGAGCATGAGAGCATGTTGAAGATTGTGTGGTTTCATGTATGACTATGATGATGTATTTTAGTGATTGAAACTTATGCAATGTATAAAAAAATGGGAGAATGAATTGATGAATGTTTTTGCACCACACAACACAAATAAAACACAAGTGTACTATCTCTCTTGAAAGGTAAATTTTTGCATAAATCTTCAAAAAATAACCCAAGGTTCTGGATGTCAGGTCTTGACTATGTAGAAACAACTTAGTGGTAAATGTGATTTGTTGGTATCACAAGGGGCATTTATGATTCACAAATATTGCAAGCTTATAAGATTGAAACAAGGGTTTACAAAGTCTAAAATTGGTCAGCTCTAGAAATACCATCTTATCTGTTGGGTACCTGGGAAACCTATATGGGCCCCTCAAAAATCCCTCAATTTTGAAATATGTAAACTTTGGAAATTGAATGAACTAATACCCAAAGTTCTTCACCATTCCTTTTGCTAAATATGACATCTGTGTGCCAAAGTCCCCTTGTAGTGATCAAACTATATGCATGATGAATGAATCGTTCACCCTATTGTAATTATGTTTGAAGTTATTTTATTGCAACTAAGTGTAGCACTCATAAAAAATATAATCATTGGGGCCTATCGCAAAATTTCCCTTGCAAGTTAGACCTTGATATGGAAAATTTGCTGCTAGAAGGTAGACGACGTATGTGGTCATGTAGAATTTTGATGTTTTCTTCAATACTGTGTATTGGGCATGAATATTATCAATGATTATCTTAGACTAATACAATTTGATTTCCCCTCTCAAAATTTCTTCTACAAAGAAGTACATCCATTCCTCGAACATGTTGGAGATGGGTAGCCTGCAATTATGCTCAGAAGAGTGACTAGGTCATTCACCTCTTCAATGAAGTCACTTATGTACAACTTCTTTGACAACTTCCCTATGCTTGGACAAGGGGTATGCATTCATTTCTTATTGATAACCTATAGACAGCTGGTTGTTCCCTCCTCAAAAACCTTAAAGGCATACTCCTTAGTGACTACCTCTATTTCTAAAAATGAGGGAATTCTAAATACTCTTGCAATGGATGGGGCTGACAAGTCTACCACCACTCTTCCCTCCCTTGTTATGATCCTTTGAGAATCCTTGTGATAGAATTCCTAGCAACCATGAATTAGCTCAAGGCTAACCAATGATGGTGGAAAGCCTGCCACTTGTGCAATGCCACTTTGTTTGATCCTCTTCGATAGCTCGGTATTTGGATTAATGAGGGTTCGCTCTGTAAATTCCTCAATGTCTATGTGCTCGAGGTCTTATCAAAGATATTGTCCCATGTGGATGCAATCTTTGATGTCACCTCTGTACCATGAAACTTATACTTTATCTTTGCTGATTTTTTAGCTTTCTCGACCTTTCTTGCCTTATCAACTTTCTCCATATAATCTATAAAATAGTGCATAATGAGTAATTTTTACCAAGTAACAAAAAGAGATTAGTCCATGTATAAATGATGTGTGATCATGATCAAATCATTATTAAAACATCAAAAACCAAAAATAAATCATTAAGTTTATGAAATTGAAGTAATTCCTAACATTTCGTAGGTTTTGTGTCATTGCTGGATTTTGTTTTGTGGAAGCTACAGGGGTGTGGGGATGTATGGGGTGTCGAGAGATCTAGTGTCATTGAATGGGAATCCCACAAGCAAAAATCCACATTGGGTTTTCTGCAAGGATCCAACACTTAGACATTTTAGCTCACCAAATTCAATCATGCAGAAAATGACTCCACAAAAGCCCAAGGAAATTGTGGCACATCATTCAACAAGACTCAGGTGGAAACCCACAAGGGGATCTCTGAAAATGGACTTCTATAAGGGAGAATTCCAAAGCTTCAAAGGTTTCAACATCCTTAATGTTTAACACTTACCAATTTTAACTTAATCCAAACTTGGTGCGAGAAAGTGGGCTATGGATGCTAGTGGCATTTATGCCAGAAGTTTCGACAAGACGCAAATGTAATCCCACAAAGGGATCCCTATGAGCACCTTGCCGCAGTAGAATATTTTGGTAAAGTTTCAAAACATTCAGGTTCAAAGGTTCCAAAGTGTTTAATTATGGCAAACTCTTGGTGACATCCCGCGGATAAGGTTCCACAGACCAAGGCTTTGCGAAACCTTGGCTTGTAGAGACTAACATTTTAGATGTCAAGGACATTTAGGCCCATTTGTATGGCATTTCCCGAATGGATCCTCATAAGAGGATACCCATTGGAAACTTCCCGCAAAGGGTTTAAAACTTAAGATTTTACACAGTGGCATTATAAATGCGGATTTGTAGATTCAAAATTTGTGGAGTGAGGTTGAAATAAGGAAGGATTTATAGTAGCCTATAGAGTTTTAAAGCATTTTAAAAACCTTTAAATTGGAACCATTGAACCAAAGAATCCACCATTAAAACTCAAACAACAACCAAGAATCATGAATTATATCTCAATTGTTGTGTAATGAAGGAATGTTGAAGGGAAGAACTCACAAATCACAGATCAAACAAGCAACGCACAAGCGCTTAATTCTCAAGAATGAAAAGTGAAAATGAACCCGATTGATGAACTATTTATAGTATGAACATAATAAATGATGCAATAAATGTAGTGAAGGCCTTATAAACAACACAAACACTAATCATGAAAAACCTAAGTGTGGATGCCAACAAATTGTAAGATAATCAAATGTGGGAGCCAAGGGTTGGCAAGTTGGTAGAATGCAGAAGCCATGAGCAAGAGGGCCAATAGAATCTAGCAGAATTAAATGTGGGAGCCAAGGTAAATGACACCATCAATGCGTAATTCCATAGATGAAATTTTGTAGGTGGAAACCTACAAAAGGAACTTTGCAAATGGAAAAGAAAACCCAACATTCACCCTGTGGAATCTCGCGAAGGGGATTTCACAAGGTGAAAACTTGGAAACTCAAAATTAGTCAAATTTTCAAGATTCCAAAGGAGTTCCAATTTTTTTAAAAGAAATCCAAGCTAATGAGAAAAAAGCGAAGGTGAAAAGCAAAACCAAACTGACACGAAAAAAATGAAAAATGTGAAAGGGGGTCCTCGTTTCATGGGGCATGTGTGCAAAATGCACAAAAAATGGTGACTCTGCTAGGGAAATGCTCCAAAGCATTTCAAGGATAAATGAAGATCCAAGTCCCAAATTTGTTGGTTTCACAAACCAAATAAATAGATGCTTGTGCGTACTATGCTTAAGGAGTTGATCCAAACCAAAAGTAACTCATCATAAGAGAAACCAATGTGTGTGTGAATGATGTTCATTATTGTTGTTTGAGAAGTACCTTGAAAAGAAGCAACAAACCAATGAGCATAAGGTTACATAAGTAATTTCTACTCCAAAAGAAACTTGGATAAAGCCTCGCTGCTAAAAAGGCATCCATAGCCCCAATTAGGTTATTGTTGGTACCCTCTCAAACATAGCTCTATTGTCAACCGAGCGTCCATAGCCTTGGTAGATATATTTGAATCCCCCTAAAATTTTGAATTCCATTTGTATGATTTTGTCTTTTCATTCTTTTTCTTGTCTCTTTTACATTCAACGTGTAAGTAGTGAAGCCTACGTCAAGGCCGAGGATACCAATGGCATCGAAGTAGAAAATAAAGTTTTTTCACCTTATACTAAGCAACATGATGTGACTCTAGAGGCCCTATCACATATTTAGGTATGTTCATGAAATGTGCAAGGTTCCAGTCCTGTGATGAGGAACTTAAGATTCAATAAGCACTAGAAACAAAGACACCCAAAAGAATTTGACATCAATATACTCAACCATACCCTTCTAAGAAGAGGACCTATATTTATCCAAGAAAGGCTACCAAACTCACTTCCAACAAAAATACCAATTGTTCCAAAATTACGCCCAAAACCAAAAGGAAACAAGGAGGATACAACACAAAAGCAACCTAACCTAACTATATACAAGTGGATGAACCGAAACAACTCAAGCCAAGAAATAGTTCTTCAAATACTACCCATTGATAGGTACCGAGACATCTTCACCCATGAGGGTCTTTAAGCAGTATGCATTGTCCCCAGGTATCTCAAAAATTTGAAAGGGGTTGAGCCA
The DNA here is from genome assembly GCA_007258455.2 of Sequoia sempervirens. NCBI lineage: Eukaryota > Viridiplantae > Streptophyta > Pinopsida > Cupressales > Cupressaceae > Sequoia > Sequoia sempervirens. The sequence continues at coordinate 229,486,968 of VDFB02000007.1, forward strand.
AAGCTTTTCGAACTTCCCATGTTTCCCTTTACATTCATGTGCCTTATCCTAGTATAAGACTAGATCATAAATTCTAAAGAATTTGACTCTAGCTTGCTGGTAAAACTAGCGCTTAACAACGCCCTAATGCTTGGAGAAGTTCTCAATGACTTCATCATGTTTCTCCTCTAAATGAAGGAGTTGTGCAAGATGGGCATCTAATTTTTTGCCCTCATCATAATACTCATTGATAAATTGCAAGGTAGGGATTCTCAAGTGGATTGGAAAAATAGGTTCTTGAGCATAGACTAAGTGATATGGAGATGTGCAAAGAGAAGCCTTCTTACGAGTTCGATTTTCCCATAGAGAAAATCTCAATTGGGTGTGTTAGTCCTTGGGATTCTTATCTAGTAATTTGTGAATGATAGTGAAGAGGTTTTTATTGGTGGACTTAGCTAATCCGTTCCCTTGTGGGTAGTAATTGGAGGAAAATTTTAATGTAATACCATAGTCAAATGCCCATCTCAAAAATTTAAATGAAGCAAATGAGAGACCATTATCACTTACCAAAGCAAAAGGACAACCAAAACGAGTTATAATATATTCTTCCAAAAATTTAATCACTACCTTTGTAGTATATTGTTTGCATGCTATAGATTCTATCCATCTAGTAGAGTAATCAATAATGGTTAGAATGTACTTGTGACCCGCAGAGGAAGGTGGATTAATCATACCAATGAAGTCGATCCCCCATTGCATAAATGGACGTACTTTAGCGATAGGTTGTAACAAGACAATACCATACTTCTCGTTGGTTGTTGTAGTTTGGCATGTGTGGCATGTACGAACATGAGCATGTGCATCGTGAAATAACGTGGGCCAATGATAACCAACCCTTAGGATTTGGTTGGTAGTTGATGGTCCTAAATTGTTACTTGCTCCAAATTTGTCATGAAATTCCTTCAGCACCGTAGCAACTTCCTACTTTCCTAAGAATCTCAAGTAGATACCTTCATGATTTTTCTTATACAGTATTGCCCCTTTCATCATATAGATATCGCTTTTCAATCACATAGCACATCTCTACACCACATTCAAATGTGGTGGACAACTCTGATTAAGAAAATAATAGATAATCTCATCATAACATTGATCTAGAGACCCGTCCTCTAGATTATATTATTGCACAATCAGTCCTGAATCTGTTTCTTCCATAGTATGCATTAAAGCCTGTCCTTTGACTAGCTTCATCGATTGTATCTCAAGATCGAATTCCTGTAGCATCGTTACCCAATTAGCTTTGTGTTCACCTAGCTCATTCTACAAACACTTTGTTTCTCATAATGTAGTGTCTAAACTTCTTGATAGCACACACTAGTGCATAAGCTTATTTTTCAACACTTGGATAGCGTAATTTAACATCCTTGAGTAGGGCACTCATGAAAGCTATTGGGTGCTTGTCACCTTGTTCTTTCTTTGCATTAACATACCAACACATGAATGTTTTGATGTGAAGGAATAGATGTAGAAAGGTTGCATATAATCAGGACTAACCAAAACTGGAGTGTCAACAATTGGTCACTTTATTTCTTTAAACACATGCTTTGCTTTTGGTGTCCAATCGATCTTGGCATCCTGTTTTAACATGACATTAATTGGTTTTACAATTTTAGCAAATCTAGTGATGAATTTCCTCATGAAATTGATTTTTCCTAAGTAAGACTTCAATTCCTTTTTACATACTAGCAGTTGGATTTTTAGTATTGCTTGTATTCGGTCAGGATTAATGGATATGTTGTTTTCGGAGATAACATGTCCCAACAGCTTCCCTTCCATGACCTCGAAGATACATTTCTTGGGGTAAAGTGAGATGTCATATTGTCTACATCTTTGAAATATCTTACACAAATCTGAAACATGATCTTCCCTCCTTTTTGAAAAGATCATTAAATCATCCATATATATGATTGTGCATTTGCCTACCAATTCCTTAAAGGAAATGTCCATTGCATGTCGAAATGTTGCTCCAACATTAATCAATCCAAATGGAATTTGTCTATATGTAAACATCCCTTACTTGGTGGTAAATGCATTTTTTATTTTGTTTTCATGTGTGACCATAACTTGGTTTCACCCCAAATCGCCATCCAATAATGAAATCATTTGTGACCCATTGACGATTTACAACACTTCATCTAACAAGGATAGCGGGTAATTGTCCTTTTCAGATGCTCTGTTGAGGTTTTTGAAGTCTACACACAACCAGATTTCTCCATTCTTCTTTCGAATTGGGACCGAGTTTGCTACCCATGTCGAGTGTCTAATAGGGAAAATAATTCTGGCAAACATCAACTTTTGTACTTCTTCATGGATGAGTGGTTCTAACAAGGCATTTATGGGTTGCTACCTTTGCCTAAAGGGTTTTGTATTTACCTTCAATGGAATAATATACATGATTATGGAGGTGTCATATTTTTTTAGATCTTCATAACTCCATGCTATCACATCTTGATATACATGTACAACCTTCAACATCTTCTCCTTTTCTTTGAGAGGGTAGAATTTTCCAATAAAGACATTCCTTACCTCTTTGGTAGTACCCATGTTGAAGGTATCACACTTACTTTTTGCATCCTTTTTTGCCTATTGATCTTGACCTCTCAGTTGATCAAGGTCAAAAATTCTTTCTAGTTAGACCATGCCTCTTGGAATTGTGTTTGTCTTTAGATTGATTACTCCTTCCATATCCAATTTCGCCTCTTCAAGCCCAACTTCATCTATAATCTACACTATGAAAACGTTTGAACTAGTGATGAACCCTAATATGTGCTTATCATCCTTAAAGACTTGATAATTTGTGATGTTATCTAGTACAAATGGTGTGGGAGTCATCTCAACAGTGAATTTCTTTAGTCTTGACAAGGACAATGGTTGAAATGTGCTTATTTCTTGAGCCAATGTGTCAACAATCTGATTCTTGCTCCTTGGGATAAGCTAAATGTTGAAAGCATCAAAGCACTCTACCAAGTCCCATACCCTATGTTGGTAGTTAGCTAATCTCTTGTCATGGCAAGAATACTGCTTCCTTACTTGTTTCACTACTAGCTCTGAAACTCCAAATACTTGTAACACTTTTCCCTTCTTGCATAATGCCTTCAAAAGACCATGCACCAATGCTTCATATTATGCAACCTTGTTGGTGCAGTAAAATTGTAACCTATGGGTTGCGAAGAAGGTTTTACTAGCAGGGCTAATCAATTCAAATCCTACTCCATCACCTGCTTGGACTTGGATATGTTAAACCTTAAATTCTAGAACTTAGTTTGATCTGTTTTCTCTAATGGTAGAGTACCTACCTACTACAATATCTTCTCAGGTTGAACCTATGATGAGTTGGGGTATTCTTCTATAATTTTTTGATTTTACTTGTCTACAACAAGATTAGAAGGGCTTAATTATTTTTATAATCTCATCTACTATAGTTTGGCATAGGCAACACTCAAACTTCAAGTGAGATGCATCATGAATCTTGCACCAACAAGTTAGTAGGAGATCTTTTAAGTCTGCTCTATTCCCTAGACTAAGCTAGTCATGAATGCATCTGACCATGAATTCCTAAAATCCTTCAAACAGTTTGATTTTTCCATTAGCCAGAGAGTCATCATTCATTTTGACACAAGCCTTTGTACTACTGGAAACCTGAGTTAGATCTTTAGTAGCCTCAGATGTCATATGCAACATAAGTACTTCCTCGGTTTCCACTGCTATGAGAATATAAGTTCTCAAGTCCATTTCTGAAAATAACACCTCGTTGTTTTTGTTGTATTCTATTATTATATGCTTCATCCAAGGTTCTCTTTCTATACGTATCTAGTTTGGCATCTCCTTCCATGGTAGCCACATGTGTGAAAGATCGATATGTATGTATCCATTTAGGGTTTTGGTCCAATCCCTACTTAGAAGCATGCCATATGTATCCATAATATCTACCACTTGTATATCAATCAGTTGTTGGACTCAAGGATTGGACACCACTTGCATGGGGATCCTATTTAGTTCACTCACAACATTTACTTCTATTTTTCCAGCTATGTAACCTTTCTATGGGAAGGAGTAGGAGTGAGTCCAAATATTTTGTATACAACAAGGGGCATGCCATTCATTGAAGCACTTGAGTCCAATAAACAATTATGCAATTTTTTCCCAAAAATATGTAATGTTAGCAAAAAGGGAGGAGTTTCATGCTTATCCTTGAATATGTTGATAGGGTTTTTTGCTTGGGATACCTGAGCTTTCTCCTTCTCCTTTCCTTTTTCTAAAATCTCCCGAATCAAAGGTTCATTCTCAGGTGTGCTGGTTGAAGCATTTGACTGAGTTAGTTCTTTCAATATATTGAAGAAAGTGTTCCCTATTTTAGGTACTTTTAACAACTCAAAAACCAAAAGACTCACTTTATTCTTCTTTAGCTCCTTAGTCACATATTATCCCATCTAAGCAATTGTTGATTTTCTGCCAACCTCCTTGGTGAAGTATTACATGGGTATCGCTGGAGGTGCAAGGTTATTGCTTGCATTAGGATCAAGAGGGATCCCCAAATTGTTTGGTGGAATGGAAGTCATGAATGGGCCTCCAAATTTTCTATTTTACAAATCGTATGGGCCTCTCATTTGATTCAACATTTGGATATTGTCTTCTTTTGTGTGCTCTAGATTTTTCTCAAACAAATGGGCCAAAGATTCTTTGTTGTATACTATATCGGATTCAGTAGGTTGCAATGGAGAACTTTTAGCCTCGGGTTCATTGTCTTTTGTCTTAGGAAAAGGAGCATGGTTTACCACCAAGACAATATCATAAGGATTAGAAGGGACTATTTCACATCCAAAAGAAGATGATTTTTTTGTAATTTCTACATTTTGTACCTCCAGCTGAAATATGCTTGCTACAATCTAAAATTTTGGACAATTCAACTTTGAATGCTGGTTTGTATTGTGTAATCTGCACCACCCAGATATTGCCACTTCAACCAAATACACCCCACTGAATGGATTTTCATAAGTTCTTGTCAAATCCAATGAAGAAGGGACTCCACCATTGTCAGGATGGGTGGTCTTGTTTTAACTTAGAAATTTTTGATTCTACTTATGACCATAACTCTGACTTTGTCTTGAACTCCAAGACCTTGATCTGTGTTGTAGTTTGTTTGAAAGTTCTGCAGTTGGTTGTTCTAGTTTTTGAGGTAGGTTACTTCTATAGAAAGCTTCTTCACCTGCTTAGTAAGCTCTCTAATTTCATCCCTATCAACTAGAGGTTTTGTTGGAGCAAATTTCTACAAGTACATAGGTTGAGATGCAGAAGAATTCCTACCTTATAAACTTTTTCCATATAATCTGTAAAACATAATGTAATGAGCAATTTTGACAAAGTAACGAAAATAGATTAGTCCATGTATAAATGATGTGTGATCATGATCAAATCATTATTAAAAACATCAAATGCTAAAAAGAAATCATTAATTTTAGCAAATTGAAGCAATTCTTGACATTTTATGGGTTTTGAGTCATTGTAGGATTTTGTTTTGTGGAAGCCTGGGGTTGTGGGGATGTATGATGCAGGTGCTGAGAGATCCAACATCATTGAATGGGAATCCAACAAATGGCAATCCGCATTGAGTTTTTTGCAAGGATCCAACACTTAGACATTTTAGCTCACAAAATTGATCATGCGAAAAAATGACTCCATGAAAGCCAAAGGCAATTGCGCCACATCATTTAGCAAGACTTGGTTGGAAACTTGCTAGGGGATCCCTGCATGGGGATTCCCACAAGTGAACTTCTGCAAGGGAGAATTCTAGAGATTCAAAGGTTTCAACATCCTTAATGTAACACTCAACAATTTAAACTTAATCCAAACTTGGTGTGAGAAAGTGGGTTGCGATGCCAAGGGAATCTATGCTAGAAGTTTTAGCGGGACGTAAATGGAATCCCACAAAGGGATCTCCATGAGGACCTTTCCATAGTGGGAGATTTTTGCAAAGTTTCAAAACATTCAATTTCAAAGGTTTCAAAGTGTTTAATTATGACAGACTCTGAGTGGCATCCCATGGACAAGGTTCCGCAGGCCAAGGCTTTGTAGAACCTTGGCTTGTGGAGACTAATGTTTCAAATTCCAATGAAATCTAGGCCCATTTATATGGCATCGCCTAAATGGATCTTTGCAAGAGGATACCTGCGGGAAACTTCCCATAAAGGGTTTGAAACTTAAGATTTTACACAATGGCATTAGTGGATTTGTAGATTCAATCTTTGTGGAGTGAGGTTGAAACAAGGAAGGATTTGCAGTAGCTTACAAAGTTTTAAAGCATTTGGAAAACCTTTAAATTGAAAATCTTGAATAAAAAACTGTACTATTCAAACTCAAACAATAGACAAGAATCATGAATTCACACAAAAAAACCCATACCTTAATCGGTGTGCAATGAAGGAATGTTGAAGGGAAGAACTCACAAATCGCAGATCAAACCAACAACCCACAAATGCTTAATTCTCAAGAATGCAAAGTGCAAACGAACCCAATCAATGACCTATTTATAGTTTGAACATAATAAATGATGCAATAAATGCAGTGAAGGCCTCCTAAACAACACAAACCCTAATCGCAGAAAACCTAAGTGCAGATGCCAATAAACTGCAAGTTAATTGAATGTAGGAGCCAAGGACTGGTAGGCTAGTAAATGTGGAAGCCATGTGCAAGCGGACTAGTAGAATATAGGAGAATTGAATGTGGAATGAATGAATGAAGATTTTTAATAACGTCCACAAGGCCAAACAGCCTATGGGACCCACTGATCAGCAGCAAAAAGGAACACAACAGCAGCCCGAAACAAAAACCACCACCCAACAATTACTTGATCTCCCTTTCTTTTTGGATTTTGGATCTTCTGCTATGTATTTTTATCAAGTAATCAACACTTTTTGATATTTTCTCTGCCTCAAACAGACTGTTTAGAGTGTCTACATTTAGAATCTCAAAATAGTTGACCCAAATATCTGCATAAGCTGGACATTCCATGATGTAATGCCATTTCGTCTCAACATGCTTTAAAGTACAAAACCTGCATATCCTATCAGCCCATTCTTCTTTAGGTGTCGACCACCTACCCATTTCGCACCTCAGCTGGTGTGAACTAGTCCTTAGCTGAGCAATTAGCATTTTGGCTTTCCATTTTATATCCGCTCCTATATAGTTCTTTTGAGAGTGGTCACATGAGGGATTAAAGTGCTTGATGTAATATTCTCTTTTCCTTGATAATTCTCTTTCCCACATGTTTTCTTTGACTTTTTGCTGCACATACATTTTGATTGCCTTAATGTTATTTGGACAATTATCTATGTTGATATCCCATTTACTCAGCCACTTGTTATTTTGCTTCATCCACGTGCTCTTCCTTCTACTTAACATCTCTCTTGCTGCCATTTTGGACCAACGAGACATCTCCATGTTCTCTAGCCTCTTTAGATAACCTAGCAAACGAATCACAGCCGATGCCTCCACAGGTAGGGCCCCAGCTTCAACTAAGACAATCTCATAGGGAACAGGCGATTTTATTTTTAGGCTACTTGTGATTAGATGTTTTGCAATCTTTCAATTTGTCTCCATTTCATTGCTGAAGTACTGCCACCCCAAACTTCACAACCATAAAGAACCACTGGCACCACTGGAAGCCGAGGTGAACAACGCCACCAATACATAATTCCGTAGACGACAACCCATAAAAGGAGCTCCGCAAATGGCAAAGAAAACCCTAGTAGCCTCCCTGTGGAATCCCGCGAAGGGAATTCTACATGGTGAAACTTGCAAACTCAAACTTAGTCAAATTTTTAAGATTTCAAAGGAGTTCCAATTTTTTTGAAAGCAATCCAAGCCAAGGGGAAAAAAATGAAGGCGAAAAGCAAAACTAAATCGACACAAAAAAATGAAAAAAAGGAAAGGGGGTTCTCATTTCACGGGGCATGTGTGCAAAATGCACAACAAAATGTTAGAAAAATGGTGTTGTACACATTTTACAAGAATGAAATATTTTAATTATATTAATAAATATTTGTTTGTGGTGCATCTAGATGTGTTTAGCCACATTAAATATTTATTTGGGTCCACTAGTAAAGTTGTATTTTTAACATTGGGTTAGTTACTTTATGTGTCAGAGATATAAAATAATTAATTATAACTCAAAAAACTTAGCATAAAAAGTAAATGTTGGGTAAATGGTTTTGAGGCACATGGTTTATCTTATCACTTGGTTATATTTGTGTGAACTTGAATCTATAAAGGAAAGTACATGTTTAGTGGTTAAGGTTGGTTGGTTGAGCGGGTTGTCATTGTATTGAGTTTCTCTTGTGAGTGCATATGTGTAGCACTGCATGGTTTGTGTGGTTACATGCTTGGACACATGGAGAGTTCATTGGAGGAGCTTGATGTTTTAGAAGTGTTCATGGAAACTTTATAATTATATTGTAATCTTTTATCGTTAAATAATACATAGAGTATGGATGCATTTGGAGGCTAGGTTTTTCTCTCTTGAGGGTTTTTCTAGAGTATATCTTGTGTTATCCTATAGCTTGTGTATTTGATCTTTGCATTACAATTATTTTGTAAGCTTGCATGCATGTTTTTCTCTCATAGGGTTATGAAGGAAATGAATGATCATTCTGAGTATTATGCATTAATTTCCTAACAATTTTGAACTATTACATGTGGATATGAATTGGTAGGATGTGAATTGCTAAATCTTGCTCACCTTCATTTATGATATTTGAGTTTATTGCAAGGATCAACAATATTTAGGAACACCCTTGAGAATTTGAAAAATTACGAGGATCATGTTCTCCTTTAGTAGACCTTTAGTTTGATTATCTTTATAACTCTAACTAAAATATTGAAGGTAATCAACAAGCATGAAAGGGACCTAAGATGATGTGTGATGTAATTCTTTGATAAGGTTACTAAATTCCTTTTGTCCTTATTTGCAAGTTAAATCCTACATTAAATAATGAATGAATAAATATCTTTAAATACAACTACCAAGAGCACCAATCAACACAATGTGCATTAGATTAACTCATAACAATTAATAAGAAAGAATTGAAGAGATTAAATTTAAATTTTAAAATTTGATATTTAAATCTACAACCACATAAATAATCAGGTCAAATCTTGATATTTAAATCCACAACCACAACAATAATCCAAGTCAAATCTGTAACTACAAATCTAATCTAAAATGATACAAAGAATCAAAAAATTGAAATCAATCTCTAAAAATAAGTGATAATAATGAATTGAGTTGACACTAGAATATGCCACTTGTATTATTGCTAGAAAACTTTAATCAAAATGGGCCCGAAACATTAGGGGTAAAGGGAATCCGCATGCAATTTTCATGATTAGTGTCACAATAAAGATCAAATACCTATTTTTTAAATTACAAATGGGGAAGCAAAAGAGCGGACCTCTCGTTGCACCGTTCAGCATCTCCATTCAGGAGCTGATTACGAATTTTGGGTGGCAGTGAAGATTGATTCGAGGCATGGGTTGGTCGTATGTGGTGGTAATGGGCGAAGAGCATGGAAATAAGAATTGAGTTAAACAGAGGAGAAGAGAGGAAGGTTTGAAGCGGAGCAAACAGAATGGAAGGCAAGGCGAAGGTTGTGGTTATTCTGGGCGCCACGGGAGCCGGCAAGTCTCGTCTTGCCATTGATTTAGCTCATCATTTCCCGGCGGAGATCCTGAACGCTGACTCGATGCAAGTAAGCATTTTCTATTCTATTCATTTCAATTCTCTTCTTGTCATACTCTCCTTGTCTGTATAATTTATCATACTCAAATGCCATCCTCACAGGTTTATGAAGGTCTGGATGTGTTGACCAACAAAGTACCATTCCACGAAAGGAAAGGTGGGCCTTTAGATTGGATTCATCAATTAATTACTTTACTCTTCTTCTCCCTTCAAATCCACAGCATTATCATTAAAGATGTGATGAGGTGCTTTTCATTACCATCTAATAGCCAATGGCGTGCACTTCTTATAAGGTTCCACAGTTTGCAATGTATGCAACTGCATCTAAGTTTAAAATAATAATCCGGTCCTTTGCTAAATCGATCTATCCTTGGCCATCTGGATCACTTTGTAGCAGAACCGGCACCTTTGTCATTTCCCTGAGAACAATGAGAGATTCACCATGATCTCTCGTTTAACACAGAGTAAAGTTATTTTAAATTCATTTTTTTTTCCAATTTCCTGAAATGTTTTCTTGTGTTATCTTAAGGACCGTGTGCAATAAACACCACGGTTACCACGTAGATATGAACAGGAATATTTTGTGCCTCAAACTGTAGTAGAAGCCTTGGAAAAGGAGTCACAAGTTAAAACAATTATAGAATGGAGAAATCAGGATGTAAAGTATTTTTAGAGCAGACAGGGGGATGGTTTTTGGAGATGGCAATTTTTCTTTTGCCAGATTTTGGGGATGCAGGGGAACCACTATTAAAATAAAATATAAAAATTAATATTTGAATTTTAAAATACTGACAAATTAAGATACCTGAAAACAACTTAGACAAGTTAAAAGAAGGAAATTTTAAAAACATAAAAAATTTAAATAAATCTACTTAAAAATATAAATATGAGCCCATACATTGTTCAACAGAAAATTAAGTTTGAATAGTTTAATGTATTTTCTGTGGAAAGCATAGGATAAGGATTTCTTCTTGTGGGAAGCCTCCCGTGTTTTAGCAGTTTAACATATGAGAAGGATCTCCTCTTGTGGGAAGCCTCTCATGCTTTAGCAGTTTAACATTGACTTATCATCCATTTTGAACAAGGCTCTTAGCTGGAATTTTAATAAACCTTTGACCGCCACCAATAAGATGAGATCACAAGTTTGGTTTCCATTCGCCAGGTCCCTAAATTTCATTAATCACTGCATGTTTTATTGCTTATTCCTTGCTTCTAACTAGTGATGTAGTCCTGTCTACGTTCTTGCTTTTGTATAGCAAAATGGATTTCAAGAGTTGATGTTTATCATTTTGTTTGTGATTGCATTTTGGTTCATTTGGAGTTTGTCATAGGAACGAGTCTTCCCAGTTCCTGTGTAAATGAATTGGAATCACATGTGGCAAATTCCAACAGGTGAGTGCTTTCTGTCTAGCTTTATAAATTTGAAAGCCTACCTAGATTCCTCGCTTTCCTCTCTACCCCACTTTAGAAGGCTTGATCTCAGTCACAAAAAGTTCACAGGAAGCCTTCCACTCTTTTTTTGGCTTCTTTAATGTGCAAGTGTAGGGGTCTCCTTGGCACCCTCAAGATGCTAGGAAGTTACCTATTTTAGAAAAAATATGGGGACACCCCAATTTCATTATAAAAAAGGGAATGAGGGGGAGGGGTTTTGGGAAGGATGCCTTGTCCCTGTCCTTGGAATGGTCTGGATGTTCAGGATGGGTATTTAGGTCCCATTGATGCATCCGCAGGAAATAGTGGTCTATAGTTAATTTGTTCTGTTAAAATATTACTGGTTGAGTGAAAATTACTTATGCCAGTTAGATATCTCACATGTAAATTGAAATAAGGGAATATTGGAAAAATAACTTAAATAGTGACTAGTCCCTTAATCCTAATCTTCACTGTGCAAATTATGTTTCTGAAGTGATTTGTTCAGATGGCCTATGAAGGACCAGAGTCTGTAGTCTGAGTTAGTAACATGGCCTTGTACGCAGCACTCTTACGCCTTGGGAATTGGTTTGACCTAAAGCATTAGACCAAGAATTACCAATCTTGTCTTGTGTACCTGAAGGTTGTGGTATATTCCACCAGTATGGCCCATTGAGGTTTGGTCCTATTAGTGGGCCTCACAGTGTTGTTTGTAGCTGGAGTGAGGTAGCAAGGTAGTTGCAGGGGAAACCTTTGACCTTCTCAAGAAATATTTCTTCATTACTTCATGTACTATTATAAATGGTGTTTTGCATAGCTATTTTTTGTTAAGACTTTTCCTTCACATGTCTTGTTATTTTCTTTCTTTGGCACCCAAATAATCAGTCTTATTTCTCTAAAAAATTAGAAATATGAAATTTAATATTGAAAGGTAAAGAATAATATGTTTTGGTGTTCGTTTTATTTTGGTTACAATTGTAGATTTATTCAAGAATCATACTAGGTCTCAAAGTTTAGATTTACTTAAATGTTAATGTAAGAGTAGTGAAAAATTATATCGGATCAAATTTATTATGACAAATTTTCAATGTTCAGTTTATAGCAGGTTTGGTTTATGCTTCTTGTTTGATAGCCTTTTTTGTGGCCTTGTGCATGGGCAGCAATATTAATGGAGAAAGTATTCCAAAACTGTTTTCAATTTGAGATTGGATTCCTTCAATGTAGACAAAAACAAACTAAAGGATTGCTTCTCATTGTATACAAAGTGATTACAAATTAGAGGTTGAAGGTTGGTTAGACATGGACGAGTAGTGCTGAAAACTTAAGTCCTACATACCAAAATGTTTCAATACAAATCAAAACGAGGAATCTACATCTCATGTTGAGGGCCATAAAGAAGTCAGCACCTGATCTCATGGCTTATTTTCTCCCAATATCGAAAGTTCTTTAGTAGTGTCATCCGTAGTGTTTAGTAAACTTGGTCCAGAAGAAAGGGCTTTGTTGAATAGTCAAAGATTGTTGCATTGCATGTTGATGTGGCAAATGTATGCACTAAGATAAGGACTCTACTAAATTTACTTTTATATAAGGTAGAAGGTTTCTCTACCTGTACTTTCAAAGGAATCAAGGAGTGCATTGAGTTAGTAGCAAGCAGTTGATATGTGTACATGATAATGCAAGCAATTAAATAGGTTTAAGACATTGTGCAAGGTGATAAGCATGATGCTTTGACAATATGTATGGCAATAAGATAAAGAATAACATAAACTAGGCAACATGTAGATCAATATAAATTACATATATGTAAGAGGTGTACAAAATAGAGATACTTTTGGAGAATGTGTTGGGGTTACGATATCCCCCTTTGAGTAGAGCTTCCGTGTTGCAAGGTTCGATGGCTTTGGGTCAAACTCTGGAAGGGGAGATGTAGTCTCATAAGTTAGGTGAGTCCTTGTTCTATGACCCTAATATTTTTTTGTAGCAAATCTTCAACTCCAAGTTTTCAATTCCTATCCTATTGAGTTTGATTAGGGAAGAGTTATCTTTTTCCTCTTAAGAAAGCATCTAGAGAGACAATGTTAGGCCTGATGTAATTCCCAAGTGCTGGGATGAATTGGTTGTCTGTTTTTCCAGATATGACCTATTTTTGGATTAAAGTATAAAAACGGGTGTGAAGCCTAAGGTCAAATTTAAATAATGCCAAGGTCATTGGCCATGGTTGGTGAAGTCAGCATTGTCCAAGTGATATAATGACACAATTGTGCTCAACTATCTATGGTTGGTGACATCAGGAAAAGATGGACAATGATACATGAGTGGCCTAAAAGGTCCAGGAGGTTATATTCATAAAACAAACATTTAGGTATAAGTCTACATTTTATATATTTACATTTAGTATTCCTAGAATTTGAATTTGTTCTATAAATATAATGTTAGAATGTTTGCAAGTAGTTTTAAATCTCTTGGAGTTATAACAAAGGAGATAGTTTTGGAGGAGCTCTTCAGATTTAGACTAAGCCAAATTTCAGGATTCAAGCATTTTAGAGTTCAGATTGACATTATATTTTAGGTTTCTATGCATTAGATGTAAGAATGAGGGAACCTAAGGCATTCTAAGGACACTTAAATCATGATAATGCACATGGTTGCTCTAAATAAGCCCACACAATCTTTTGATATATCAATGTGAAACATAGAAAAAGAGAACCCTAGGCCCTAGGATAATGAACCTAAGGTTGATTGTGGGGGTCTTTTTCTATGCTTTCATTAAGATGGAGATCAACAAGGTGAATAGATTGAATTTCAACCATGAAGATGAGCCAATTAGACCTGGATCTCCATCCTATTGAGTTTTAGAATGGATTGGAATTGATTGACTATGATTAACTTAATTAGACTATGTGCTCTAATATGAAAATTGCAAGAACTCGAAAATTGATAAGCTAAAACAGTGAATTGCAGGAAGATCTAGGAAGTGCAGAGGATTGTGTACCTGTCTTGAAAAGTTGATGCCAATTAGAATAGAAGGACAAAGTCGCCCAGGGATGTATGGGTCCTTGTATGCTTCTCTTGCTCTGTTTTTGCAGTCCTCTAATGACAGATTTGAGATTTACGTTTTTGCTTGCAAAGTTGTCGAAACACTTCAAACTTCCTTCAATTCTCTTTAAACTTGAAACATGCACATTCAAAGAGAAGGAAAGGATTGTGCCATTTAAGGGCTTGCCTTAGTCAAACCTCATGTTAGTGTTTCCACTTCCACAATGGTAATGTCAATGGTAATGGATAAATGATATGAAGGAATGATGAATCAACAAAGTGCTGCAACTCACCACCCTTCAATGGCTTCCTTGAAGGACTGATGTCATACACATCACCTCAAGGTCTTGGATCTTGTTTGCTTGAATGCTTGAATTGCTTGGAGACCTACAACAAGGGTTAGCCTTCACTAAACAATGATAACATAAAAATACATAAACTCTCATAGGATTTGACATGATGCTTGGATAGTTTTATAAGTTTTCCATAGTCCATCAATTCAAATTGTGCTAGCTTCTGGTTTAACTGTGTATATTTTTTGATCAATGTTTCGGATCATACTCAGTGATCCATCATTAGGAAGAGGAAAAGTGAGAAAAAGGATTGCAGATTAGGCTAAATAAAGGTTGGAAGAGAAAAGTGGAGAGGAAGTAAAAATTAATAAATAAAATTAAAGAAAGAAAAGGAATTGATGTGAAAGAAAGAAAAATAATAACAACTTACCAAGTGAAAAGAAAGCTCTAAAAGGATAGAATAAAGTAATGAATTGATAAAAAAATATACACATACATACATATAAATTAAAATTATTTTAAAAAGATCTATGAAAGTAAATGGAATAATGTAATAAATTGATAATATCTATACAAATAAATGAAAGAGTTAAAGAAAAATTAAAAAAACTATATGATCATATAGATTAAAGCAATACAATGGTAATATATATATAAATATAAAAAAACACCTATAAACAAAAATACCTATATATATGTGTATATAAGTACATATATACATAAGTGCAAATATATATATATATCTCCTATAAATAAACTTTTATTTATAGGTTTTTATGTTAAGTTTATTTATAGGTTTTTATGTTTTTATATATATATGTATATACATAAGTGCAAATATATATATATATATATATATATGTATTTTTGTTTATAGGTGGTTTTTGTATATATATAATATATATATCAATATCATTATATATATAATGTATATATCAATATCATTAGTATCATTATATATTTATTTATATAATATATAGGTATTTCTTGCATACCTATATATATATATATATATATATATATATATGCAAGGTATTTTTGTTGTGTGTATGCGTGTGTTAACATTATTATATATATATGTATATGTTTATCTTACCATTGTATTGCTTTAATCTATAAGATCATATAGATTAATACTATTAATAACATTAATAGTATTATTCTATAATAGTTTTTAAATTTTTCTTTAACTCTTTCATTTATTTGTATAGATATTATCAATTTATTACATTATTCCATTTACTTTCATAGATCTTTTTAAAATAATTTTAATTTATATGTATGTATGTGTATATTTTTTTATCAATTCATTACTTTATTCTATCCTTTTTGAGCTTTCCTTTCACTTGGTAAGTTATTATTTTTCTTTCTTTCACATCAATTTCTTTTCTTTCTTTAATTTTATTTATTAATTTTTACTTCCTCTCTCTCCACTTTTCTTCCCCAACCTTTATTTAGCCTAATCTACAATCCTTTTTCTCACTTTTCCTCTTCCTGATGATGGGTCACTAAGTGTGATCCAAAACGTCAATAAAAAAATATACACAGTTAAACAAAAGCTAGCACAATTTGAAATGATGCTTGGATCTTGAATTGCTGCAATAAATCACTAAAATGCTGCTCTTGACAATAATAATTGCTCTTAATGTTCGCCTCTTGCTTCTTAAATTTCAAATGATGCAATAACTAGGTATTTTTATGCAATTATGCTAACTTCCCGAAAATTAAATCTCAGAAGCCGACATTTGCAATTTGAAATTTGAATGTTAAAATGCCGACATAGACATATTCAAAATTGGTTCATGACAAAGTAGGACTCATATGCCCAAGGGCGCATCGGTCCTGGCCCTATTTTCTAGGACATAAAGTGTCGAGGGCAAAACATTAAATGGATGCATTTGTTCAATGCTTGCAATTTGTCGAAAAATGATAAAAATGGGCCTTGGAATGCATAATTCAAGAAAGAGGAGCTTAATTAGGTTCAATAAATTAAGGGGGACAAAACATAGAGTGAAATTGTCTAGGGTGACAATTTATGACGGTACATTTAGCCCCCACTTTAGTGAGAGTATGAACTTACGCCTCATGCTAAAGTAGAAAATATGTCAAGAGGGGTCCGATTGTCCAAATGTTGGAGAGATAGGATGACTAAGGATCTAGGGGGAGCGCGCAAGCCCCCAAGATCCAAGATCCAAGATCCCATGACAAACCAGGCATAAGCACAAAAGAACACACATGTGTATGATATGCAACAAGACACCATTCACAAACATACATGTCAAAAATACGAAGCATGCATGATGAAAACACGTAACATAACATATAGATGATGATGAAATGAAAACAAACACGACACATAACAATGTAAACACCAAGAAGACACAAAATCACACAACAAAAACACAAGGTTAGTACTAAAGGGACTCGATTTGGTAGGCAAAGTGACCTTAGTCTTAAATTATCTCAAATACCAAACTTCATCCATCAAATAAGGAATGCTCCCATGAGGACTAGCAAACTGTGTTATGTCGGATCACTCATGAGCCACATGGATCCACTGGCTAGCAAGCTGTGTTATGCTAGGTGTCCATGTAATATGATGGGTTTCATAAGGCTAGCAAGGTGTGTTATGCTAAACACTCATGAAACACATGGGTCTATTGGCAAGCAAGTTGTGTTATGCAAGGTGGCCATGTTAAGGTTTTCATGACTCACACCATAGCAAAGTCCGATATTTGCTAGATGAATCACAAATTGGAAGGCACAAGGGCTAGTGAAGTCCGATATTCACTAGGTGAGTCCCCAAGACAAGGTAAAATGAGAAACACACTAGGTCTAGTGAAGTCCAATATTCACTAGGTGTGTATCCATTGACAACCATACCAAGAGTTATACTCCTTGATAACCCTAATAAGGTGCTACAAAATGATCAAGATGCTATGCCAACACCACACTAAGTTCAACGAATGTGAACAAAGTGAAGCAAAAATGCCAAACTCACCTAAGGAGGTGCACAAACTCGCCTAAGGAGGCACATTAACGACAACAAAATAAGGTCAAAATAGTAAGGGGTGTTATAACACCACCGCAAAAGGTGATTTACATAAACACTAAAGTGGCTTTGCTCCATGAAAGGTCACACCTTAGGGAATATCACACATTACATCACCACCAAGAGAGGACTAGTCGTGGAATAGAAGACCCACAGCTTAGGGAATACTAGCCATAGTATTACCACCAAGGGAAACATCATACGCCAAGAAAGGTCACACTCTTAGAGGACACCAAGCCCAATATCACCACAAAGGAAATGCTTCACATAAAGCAAGAAGGCCACACTTTGATCGACAAGGTCACACTTCCTAGGAGATGTATGCTATCATCACTAAGAAGGGACCATTTCATATGCAAATGATGGGTGGGGGACTATATGCCCCCCTCTTAAAATGTTAGTGTACTTGCTGCACTAATGTTTTAAGGAGATACAAAGGGATCCTAAGAAGGAATGCACCTAACATAAGGCTACCTAACCCTTTGCCCCCAAGTGTAGGGAGAAAGGTGAGCCAAGATGAATGATAACATGCTGCTCCTAGCAAAATGAAATATGATTGCATAAAGCCAAGTTTATACCCCCATGCATGGTGGTGAGTACGTTATGATACTGCAACTACCACATGGCAAGGAGCAACAACTAATGCTATTCGTCTCTTGTATGATTAAGTGAAGGTATTTTTGATGAAGGAGAATAACCAAGACCTCTTGTTTCTTGCGTGTTAGGCTCTATAGGGACACATATACCTTTCTTTTACACCGCATCCTTTTCCATTATAGCCAAGTTGTTTCAAAAGTTGATATCCTTTTCCGTAAATGGCTTCCATTTCTTTCGAGGAAGGTGGTTTCTCATAATTAGTTTCATCATAATTGGATGTGTAATTTGTATTTTCCTCATTGCTAGAAGTTGTAGATTCAAATGCTTTTGATGACTCAGTAATAGATTGTGTTGATATCATTACGGCTTCTTTCTCTTTTCCTGATTTTGATTGTGCAATATTGTATTCCCCCATGAATGTAGGTGTGAAATCTAATGATCCCCATTCATCATTCAACAACTTTGTTACAGATGAAAGACACTCATCTTTGTCCTCAATTTGTAAGGGTTCCAATTTTGTAGTTGGCATAAATGTTCTAAGAGGATTCTTCATTCCTGTTTTAGTTTGTAAACAATTTTCAGATTTTGGATAAACTTTTATCGCGCAAACATATTGTTGAAAGTCTATTTCATTAGACGATGAGGCATTGAAGGCACTCCTTTTATTTCATGAATCCATGGTCTACCCAATAGAAGATTGTATGAAAGATCATGGGGCATGACATGGATAGGAGTTTGCAACACAACCTTACCAACTTTGACAGGTAATGTTATTACACCAAGCGGTTGTTTTCCCACATTGTCAAAACCATGGATAGACAAAGAATTTGGCTGAATTTTAGTCTTATCTGCTCCAATTCTGTCTAAAAGGTTCACACTACAAACATTAAGCCCTGAATCATTGTCAATAAGGGTACGTCTAATCCCAATCTTGTTAATACTAGCCATTATCATCAAAGCATCATTTTGTTTTTGTGTTTCCAAAGGGGGTAACTCACTTTGATGAAAGACAATGTCCATACTATGTGAATTCATACTCTCAATCAAAGCTGCCACATCATTTGGTTGTGCACCTAGGAGGGACAACTTTTTGCAAAAGATTTTGCATGTTATGATAAACAGGTGATGTTTGCATCAAATCCCACAAAGATATCTTAGCAGGAGTATTACGAAGTTGTTCAACAAGATCAAATTCTTTACCACTATGCTGTTGGATATTAGGTGCAGGTGGGAGGTATGGTTGAGGCAATCGAATGGATGTTGGAGTTTGTTTTGGTTGCTTATTGTTTCTAGTGTTATATGTGTGATCCATAGTTTGATAACTTGGTTGTTGCAACACATGATTACTAGTAAGTTATTTTGCAAAGCTTAGGATATGGCCATGAGGTTTAGGAGGTCCTATAATGAGAGGTGCCTTAGGAGGTCCAATAATTAGAGGACTTTTAGGAGGTCCAAAAGGAGTTTTAGGAGGTCCAATAATTGAAGGAGGTCTAATAGCCAATTGTGCATTCATAACCTCAACGGATTTGACTTCTTGTTGATGATCTTCTATCGAAGGGGAATCTAATGTCACCTTAGAATCTTCATCTACGCAATCCATAAATATATCAATTATTTCATTCTCTTGTGCCACAATATCTTCCCAAGTAGAAGAAGTATGGGAGAGAAACAATCAATATCTTCATGACATTCAATGGTTGGATCTTCTAACACCAAGATACCTTCTTCATGAATAAGAGAGATATTGGGAGAAGAACAAACATGATTGTCATGATAGTCAATGATTGCATCTTCTTGCACCAAAACATTCTCACAAGTAGGGGAGATGTTGGGAGATGAATGAAGATTAGGCAAAGTTATATTAAGAAATGTGTCAATGATTTCATTCTCTTGTGCCATGATACTCTCACAATTAGGAGAGATAATGGGAGAGGGATTAATGAAAAATAACAAAAGAGGAGAAATAAACCTATTTTCACATGCTTGTATAAAAAATTCCTTGAAATTCTTAACAAGATCTGACAATAAAGCACACAATATGACAACAAAATATTTTTTGGAATGAGAACATGATGTAAACTATTGTCTTACATATTTGATAATTTCCAATATTGAAATGGAACAATTTTTTTTCTCAAATTTGTAACAAATTAAGCAAAATGACACCTTTCTTGCACATGCAATAACATCTTTTCAAAATTTCAAATTTGACATTTGTAAGCAAAAACAAACTGTAAATACAAAGACAAAGATCTGTGCAAAATTTTTCTGAAACACTAGTAGCAGGATAGAGGCGTCCAAGGGCTTGATAGGGGTTCTGAAAACTAAAAAATTGAATGCTTATTAGATTGCCTAGGGGTTTGGTGTTTGTTTGCAAACATGTCTAACCGTGAATACCTTTCCAAAATTTGCTTAATTTATGCCAATGTGATGCAAAGTGCAAGTGTGCAACAATGTTGAAAATATTTGAAAGTGTTGATGTTATTGGTAGCGTCAAGCTTCTACTTCCAGCCCAGATCATTCTATGAAGAACAAATTAAATGATAGCCTAACGGCTATTTAATTTGTTAAGGCAATGGTTGATGAAGAGGCGCTTCATCATTACACATCATTTAATTATTGTTAATGAGGCCGACATCATAGAGACGTGATTCTTGAAGAGATGCGATTATTAAAGAAGGCCGACATGAAGATTAAGGAGATGCGTCCCTTCATTATCATGTGTATATATATTCGATGCTTCTTCATTGCAACACATCGATTGTATTCATTAGTAATAGTTTGAGTTTTAGTCAAGTGCGAATATATACAAGTGCAGATTGAAGGCTTTGAAGAAGGTCAATATATTTATCAAGAGCATTGTATTATCTTCAAGTGACAGCAAATTACTTTGGTGCTGTACTTGGCCCCTCATTATCGGCCTCATTGTAAAAGAGATCATTGTTTGAGATTCAATATATAAGTGATATATTGTTGTTGGGTTTTTCTCCTTCAAGTGGAGGGTTTTTCCAGGGTATATGCTGTGCTATTGTGTCTGATTTTGAATTAAATTTCTGCCTTAATTATCTGATCATAAAAACTAACATGGTATTAGAGCGGGTATAAGAAAGATTGTGATCAGATTTCTCATAAGCTGCGCTTACATACTCTCTTATTCTCATTCTCTTGCATTTATCTTATCGTCAAGATGGTGAACGGGCTCAAGATCGAAGATAGACTCGAGGGTGCTGCCAACTTTCACATCTTGGAAGTTTAGAGTAATGCTCGCTTTGGAGGAAAATGAGTTAGCTGAGTTCGTGGAGGGTGAAGTTCCCGAACCAACCAATGAGAATGAGAAGTCACAATGGAAGAGGAATGACAATAAGGCGAAAAAGATGTTGGTTGATTATGTGAAAGACCATATTGTGCCAATTATCTCCAAGTTGAAAACAACAAGGGAGATGTTCAAGACCTTGGAGGAGATGTATGAGATAAATAACACAAGCAAAGCTCTTGCATTAAAGCAACAACTTCATCATATCAAGATGGCGAAGGGAGATTCCGTCATCACATTCTTCATGAAGATCATTGAATTGAGAGATCAACTCTCTACCATTGGGCATATTGTTGATGACAAGGATTTGGCTATGTTGGCTCTTAATGGTCTTCCTCCATCTTGGGAGCCATTCATTCAAGGAATTAGTGGGAGATCAAAACTTCCTAAGTTTGATCGTTTGAGGGCGGATTGTATTCAACAAGAATCAAGGTTGGCTGCGAGAGGCATTGGACAAAGCTCTACAAATGAAGATATTCATGTTCTTGCCGCCCAATCCTCGAAGAAGAAAGAAAAAGAAGGGAAGAAAGGCTACTTCAAGAGGAATAGAGATAAAGGATCAAATGGAGCCCCTGCATCTAAGAAGAAGAAGGAGCTTTCTCGCATTCAATGTTTTAGATGTGACAAGTTTGGTCACTATGCAAAGGATTGTCCAACCAGGCCTAAGCAGTAGGCTTCAATTGCAAATGTGGGTGAGATCTCTCCGCAGAAGGATTCAAGTGGTTTTCTATTCTATTCTGCTTTATCAAGCAATGTGCCTATAGACAACAACACTTGGTTGATTGATAGTGGTGCCTCTCACCACATCACCGGATTTAGAGTTTGGTGGAGAGAGACTCTAGTGTTCAAGTCATTATTGGAAATGATGCAAGTTATGGTGTGAAAGGTGTTGGGACCTCCTCTCTTCGCTTAGATTTTGGAATCTCTTTACAGTTGAGTGATGTGCTATTTGTTCCTGGTATCAAGTAGAACCTTGTCTCTATCTCAGCCTTGGAGGACAAGGGGTACCAAGTTGCATTTTCCGAAGGTAAAGTTCTTGCATGGACGAAGAACTCAAGTATCAAGATTGCTCGGGTGATTGGAGTTTGACATGAGAGCCTCTACAGACTTTGCACTTGTCCACTTCAGGCTTTGTTGCATGATTCATCAAGTTCGTGTGAACTTTGGCATAGAAGACTTGCTCATCTTCACTTTCGAGCACTACCAAGCATGGAGAAGATGGTCACGGGCCTTCCTAAACTCAACCAAGAGCATGAAGGCACTTGCAAAGGTTGCACATTGGGTAAGAATACTAAAGGTCCATTTCATAGTAGTGAAAGTAGATCTAAATGTATTCTAGATCTTATTCATTCTGATTTATGTGGTCCAATGTCTATTGCTTCTTTGAGTAGTTTCTTGTATTACATTATTTTCATTGATGACTACTCTAGAAAGACTTGGATTTATTTCCTGAAATCTAAAAAATCTGAGGAAGTACTTGAGAGGTTCAAAGAATTTAAAGCTCAAGTAGAGAACTTGTCCGGGAAGAGGATCAAAGTTATGGGATCCGACAACGGAGGAGAGTACATCTCTGGAAGCTTCTGTAACTTTTGCATTGAAGCAGGGATTAAGAGGGAGTTCTGTGTCCCTTACAATCCTCAACAGAACGGTGTTGCAGAAAGGAAGAACAAATCTATTGTAGAAGCAACCAAAGCCATGATTCATGATCAAGATCTGCAAACCTTCCTTTGGGCTGAAGCATCTAGGACAGCTGTTTATGTTCAGAATAGAAGCCCTCACCGCATTTTGGAGAACAAAACTCTCGAAGAAACATTCACAGGGGTGAAGCTAGAAGTAAGTCATTTGAGGATCTTTGGTTGTCCAGTGTATATGTTTATGTACCTAAAGATAAAAGGACAAAGTTGGAACCATCTGGTAAGAAGGGAATATTTGTGGGCTACAGCGAGTCTTCAAAAGCCTACAGAGTGTACATTCCAGGTTAGAAGTTGATTGAGATCAACAAGGATGTTACATTTGAAGAAGATGTCGCATTCAAGAGATCCAAGGGCACTCATACGGAGATAGACAATGAAGACCAAGAGTCTCCTTAGGATATGGAAGTTGACCATACTCCTGAGATTCAGGGGGAGGCTACAAAACCTAAAGAAGATGATGATCCAGTTGAGCCTTTGGAACCTACTGATGGGCCTAGAGACATTGTGATTGGTCATAAGAGACCTCTTTGGGCCAGGCAAACAATGCAGGAGACAGAAAGGTTTGCAGCCTCGAGAGGAACATTTAGAGAAAGCAAAAGGCCTCACAAGTTTTCAAGCTATGTTGCATTGATGAGTCAAATTATTGAGTTTGAGCGTTCCAGTGTTGAGGAAGCTACTAGTCAACAAGTATGGAGAGATGCTATGGCTGAAGAGTATCAATCCATCCTCAAGAATGATGTTTGGGACATCGTACCTAGACTCGAAGGAAAATCTGTTGTTTCTTCTAAGTGGCTCTTCAAGATCAAGCATGTGGCTGATGGGAGCATTGAGAAGTACAAGGCTAGGTTTGTGACTAGAGGATTCTCTCAGAAAGAGGGAGTAGACTATGAGGAAACCTTTGCTCCAGTTGCTCGTTATACATCCATCAGGACCATCATTGCTATTGCAGCATCTAAAGGATGGAAGATACACCAGATGGACGTGAAGACAACATTTCTGAATGGTGTAATCGAGGAAGAGGTATATATTGAGCAACCTGATGGCTTTGAGGTTCATGGGAAGGAGTCTAATATTTGCAGGCTGAAGAAGGCTCCTCGTGCTTGGTACGAAAGAATTGATTGATACCTAATGAGCTTGGGCTTCTCCAAGAATGATGTTGGTTCAAACCTATACTTCAAGGTAATTGATGGCGAAGCATTAATCTTGGTTCTCTATGTTGATGATTTAATTCTTACTGGAGAAGATCACCTCATTATCAAATGCAAGGAGTTAGCTTCTGAATTTGAAATGAAGGATCTTGGTCTCATACACTACTTCCTTGGTTTAGAAGTATGGCAAAAGCTGGATGAGATCATTCTGAGTCAAGGGAAGTATACTATTGACATCTTGAAGAGATTTGGTATGATGGATTGCAAATCCATGTCTACACTGATGGAGATCAATTTGCAGAAGTTAAAAGAGGTTGCAGCTAGTTCAGATCTAGTGGATCCCACAATGTACAGGCAGTTGATTGGATCGTTGATGTATCTAGTCAATACTAGACTAGATATTTGCTATGCAGTGAGTGCACTTAGTCAGTTCATGTGTGAACCAAGGAAAATACATCTAGTTGCAGCAAAGCATATCCTGAGATACTTGCATGGCACAGTTGGGTATGGCTTGAGATATTCTTCTGGTGTGGA
Source organism: Sequoia sempervirens (assembly GCA_007258455.2). Classification (NCBI taxonomy): domain Eukaryota; kingdom Viridiplantae; phylum Streptophyta; class Pinopsida; order Cupressales; family Cupressaceae; genus Sequoia; species Sequoia sempervirens. The sequence continues at coordinate 229,511,817 of VDFB02000007.1, forward strand.
CTTGAAGCTGCATGGATATTTTGATTCTGATTGGGCAAGGTGTGTTGGTGATCAGAAGAGCACCTCTGGGTGTTGCTTCAGTTTGGGGTCTGCGATGATATCCTGGTGTAGCAGGAAGCAGTCTTCAGTGGCACTAAGTATCGCAGAGGTCGAGTATATTGCAGCTTGTGTGGTAGCTCGAGAAGCAGTGTGGCTTCAGAATCTCCTTGCAAAATTGTTAGGACAATCATTGAAGTTGACTGTCATCCATTGTGATAATCAAAGCTGTGTGAAGCTTTCTGTCAATCCAGTGTTTCATGACAGAACTAAACATGTTGAGATCAAATACCACTATATATCAGAGATATGGTATTGAGGAAAGTGATCCAGTTTAAGTACATCAGCATTGATGAGCAGACGACAAATATTCTCACCAAGCCTCTCTCCAGAATAAAGTTTGTGTACTTTCGAGACAAGCTTGGTATGGTGAAGAATGAAGCCCTAGCTAGGAGAGAGTCTTAGCATTAGTGATCTTCCTTAATGCATTTCTCTCTGTGAGAGAGATTTGAGGTGCAAGCCCTTGTCTAATGCATTTCTTTCTATGAGAGAGATTTGAGGTGAAAGCCCTTGTTTCCACCCTCTGGGAGTAACCATGGTGGATGTCATGTGTGTGACTCCATGACAACATCACGTGAGAGAGTCTGTGATGATTTTCTTGTACTTGTGCTTTTCACCCTCTGGGAGTAGCCATGGTGAACGTCACGATGAGGTGACGACATCACGTTGAGTGATTTTGTGATGGGCACTTGTGCATACATACCATACATGGGAGCAACCATGGTGGTTGATATCACGATGAGGTGATATGTTCCTTTTCCACATATGGGAGTAGCCATGGTGGTTGACATCACGATGAGGTGATGTGTCTTGTACAGTTGGAAGTATTCCTCCCTAGCTGAGAGGGAGTGTTGATGTTATTGGCAACGTTGGGCTTCTACTTCCAGCCCAGATCATTCTATGAAGAACAAATTAAATGATAGCCTAACGGCTATTTAATTTGTTAAGGCAATGGTTGATGAAGAGGCGCTTAATCATTACACATCATTTAATTATTTTTAATGAGGCTGACATCATAGAGACGTGATTCTTGAAGAGATACGATGCATGGAGGATGACATCTTGGTTCCAAGAGACGCGATTATTAAAGAAGGCTGACATGAAGATTAAGGAGATGCGTCCCTTCATTATCATGTGTATATATATTCGATGCTTCTTCATTGCAACACATCAATTGTATTCATTAGTAATAGTTTGAGTTTCAGCCAAGTGCGAATATATACAAGTGCAGATCGAAGGCTTTGAAGAAGGTCAATATATTTATCAAGAGCATTGTATTATCTTCAAGAGATAGCGAATTACTTTGGTGCTGTGCTTGGCCTCATTATCGGCCTCATTGTAAAAGAGATCATTGTTTGAGATTCAATATATAAGTGATATATTGTTGCTGGGTTTTTCTCCCTCAAGTGGAGGGTTTTCCCAGGGTATATGCTATGTTATTGTGTCTGATTTTGAATTAAATTTCTGCCTTAATTATTTGATCATAAAACTAACAGAAAACAATTTCCAGATTTAAAATGCAATAATTGATTGATTCTAAGATGCCAAAATATGAGAATGCTGTATTTGATGCAATTTTGAAAGTAAATGGAATTTTTTAATTTTTTGACTTAAATGAAAGATGTCTAAAAGAAAGCAATGCACAATTTCAGATTTTAATGATCCAATGAATGCAATTTGAATGTAGTGCTGACCTAAATGACTGAAACTAACCCTATTGCAACCTATGATGCAATATGTGATGCAATTTTTTTGAATTTTTATGTTTTTATGATGCAAAAAATGAAACCCTAAATGAGAAATGCAATACAATGCAGAACAAAACCTAGATTTAGGGTTTGAAATTTTAGAAGGTATATGATGTCGGGTTCACCAAAATGAAACATAGAAAAAGAGAACCTTAGGCCCAAGGGTAATGAACCTAAGGTTAATCGTGGGGGTCTTTTTCTATGGTTTCATTAAAATGGAGATCAATAAGGTGAATAGAATGACTTTCAACCATGAAGGTGAGTCAATCAGACTTGGATCTCCATCCTATTGAGTCTTAGAATGGATTGGAATTGATTGACTATAATTAACCTAATTAGACTATGTGCCCTAATATGAAAATTGCAGGAATCCGACAATTGATAAACTGAAACATTGAATTGCAAGCAGATTTGGTAAGTGCAGAGGATTGTGCACCTATCCTAAAAAGTTGATGTCGGTCAGAATAGAGAGACAGAGTCGCCTAGGGGTGTATGGGTCCTTCTATTCTTCTCCTTCTCTATTTTGCAGTCCTCTAATGACAGATCTAAGATCTCCATTTCTACTTGCAAAGTTGTTGGAACACTTCAAACTTCCTTCAATCCTCTTTAAACTTGGAACCTGCACATTCAAGGAGAAGGAAAGGGTTGTGCCATTTAGGGGTTTGCCTTAGTCAAACCTCGTGTTAGTATTTCCACTTCCATAATGGCAATGTCAATGATAAATGGATAAATGATATGAAGGAATGATGAATCAACAAAGTGCTGCAACTCACCACCCTTCAATGGCTTCCTTGAAGGATTGAAGTCATACACACACCTCAAGGTCTTGGACCTTGTTTGCTTGAATGCTTGAATTGCTTGGAGACCTACAACAAGGGTTAGCCTTCATAAAACAATGATAACATAAACATATATAAACTCACATAGAATTTGACATGATGCTTGGATCTTGAATTGCTGCAATAAATCACTGAAATGCTGCTTTTGACAATAATAATTGCTCTTAATGTTCATCTCTTGCTTCTTAGATTTCAAATGACACAATAACTATGTATTTATATGCAATTATGCTAATTTCCCAAAAGTCAAATCCCAAAAGCCGACATTTGCAATTTGAATTTTGAATGTTAAAATGCCTACACAGACATATTCAAAATTGGTTCCCGACAAAGTAGGACTCATATGCCCAAGGGCGTATGGGTCTTGGCCCTATTTTCTAGGACATAAAGTGTTGAGGGCAAAACATTAAATGGATGCATTTGTTCAATGCTTGCAATTTGTCGAAAAATAATAAAAATGGGCCTTGGAATGCATAATTTAGGAAATTAGGAGCTTAATTAGGTTCAAGAAATTAAGGGGGACAAAATATAGAGTGAAATTGTCAAGGGTGTCAATTTATGATCGTACACAATGATACATGCAAAGCATTGATAAGGCCCTTGCAAAAGAAATATTGCTAGAGCATTTTTAGAGTGTGTACGTATGCCTCTGCAAGCTTAATCAATGGCCATGTAGTGAGGCAAGGGATATGTTCATTGTTGATTCTTAAAAATATTCAGGTCAATGGTAACACCCTTTCACCTATCATGAGGGTCAAAAATTGAATCCAACCAGGTTAATTGTATGTGCACAGAAGATATCTTTGTATTTAATCGTGAAAGGGTTACCGAAAGCAAACTAATTTAAATTCATAGTATGTGTTTCAGCTGCCTAAGATTAAAAGGGGATTCAAAAACCAGTGACCTAGTCTTAAAATCACCTTTGAAATAGTATCTGATTTATTGGGACAGCAATATGAATTAATCATGTTACCTTACAACCCAAAAGTTTGACATGTGAAGTTCGTCAAGTTTTAGGATATAGTGGTATGATGATTGTAAATGGTTTCTTGAAATGCAGATTTGAAATTGGCAGTCTTCTTATTAAAACTTTGATCCAATTATGATAAAGACAGACATTATGGACAATGTCCTCACAATATAATCATGATAAGCATATTGTAGAGGTTGATGTAAAAAATTGCAGCTAACAAATGGTATGGTACTCATTGAACTGCAAAGGAAAGAAAAATGTTAAAAGGAGAAATTGATCTAAACTAAAAGATGTAGCAACTGTATGAAAATATAAAAACAAGAACAATAGAAACCTAAATAAATAAGCTTTCAAAGAGATAAATTAAACAAAGTTAAAAGGTTTTTTTCTTTCTTTTGATTTGAATATAGAGCATCTATTCAGGGGCCTCATTGCAATATGCAAAAACATAAACATACAACTATAGAATACCTAAAATCCTGTGTAAACACTAGCTAGGGTGACAGAAACAACAGAAAAGATCCTTGATACCACCATATGGCTAATAAACTAGTCTAATCTATAATATGCATCTATCTACATAGGGAAACATATGACTATATATTGGCAACAGAGAAACTGACATAAGCCTTGAACCAAAACATGCATCCACAATAAGCTTCACAACTCAAAAAACTGCTTGAACAAAACCTATACCCTGAAGAAACATTTAGAAGTTGAACGACCCTGAATGAGGATTACATGTACTATCTGGGATTGTCCTCGGTTGCTCTCTAGCCTTATTTGTCGCATCTACACCTGATACAAGCACCATCGCCACCATTATTGGAGATGAGGATGAAGTCCCTAGATTGGATAAATGAATTGTATCAATCAGTTTTGCCCTATGAGCAGATTCTGACAGAATATCATTCGCAAAAGCAGGAAGGGAATAACCATTAGTGACCTCCGGAGTCCAACAGCCCATTATAGTGAGAGATCACCATAGGTTTTATTATCTGCCGTAGATCTTGAAATAAATCCTTAAGTACCCCAATATCCTTACTTAGAGTATTACCTCACCCTTTGCCTCCATTTGAATGAAAGAAACAAGTGTAGGCACCATTGAGGCTGACTCCATCGGATCCTCTTCCCCAACCACATTGAAAGATGAAAGCTCCACAATACTAAATCTCATGGCTGCATTGCTAATCGCTTCCTCTAGCTTATTGTGGAAGTCAGCTAGAATCATGGCCCTTGACCGAATACTTCTTGTTTCAACCACCCCCTCTGTGCCAAACACCACCTTTACAAGATTGAGAGCTTGTACATTCTAACAATAATTTTTTTCTTCAATCTGAAATCAGAGACTTGCCCTTTCCTTAATGGGTCTCTAGGGGACTGAACACCGTGACCATGCCATTAAAGAGAAACCCAAACAAGACAAGAGAAAGTCCACCCAATTTACTGCTGCAAAAATCCACACTCCAACACAACATACTACCATCTAAAATCATCGAAATAGTATCATCCTCCAGCTTATGAAAACCTGCCTTCTAATTACAGCATAGAACAAGAACAATCCTCTCACACTATCACATTTGTGCAAAACAAGGCCACTAAAGGCTATCATAAATAAGCATTGAAGCCTGCTGCCTCCATATGCCTATATGGCCTATAAAAGAGTTGAAGATGGCAAATTAAATGTGCCCATATATTTCTTCCTCAGTAAGGATGTTATGTCGCTTCCAATCCTTAATGATATCAATACTTTCTATTGCAGATAATCAAGCTATCTACCCTCTATTAGCCAAAAAAATTGGCTGCTTTGTTTTGTTTGTAGGAGCAATTGATATATTTCACTAAGGAAAACTTACTTACCCATAACAACTCTTCTTTGACATAAGCTCTCATTTGCCAATTAGAACTATTGCCTATTTTCAAAGCATCTATCACTAGTTTAGAGTTGCCTTCAATATCTATCTCTTGGAATCCCTCCTTATAGGCCAAGATTAGTCTTGCAATGGGATCCTCCCATTCAGCTTTGTTATTAGTTTTAGCACTGAGAAAGAACCTCCAATCAAGAAAGCTCCCTAGCCATCACAAAGTAAATAACTTGCTCTTGTTACAGCAGGATTACTCCTTGAAGCACCAAAGTTCAATTTGATTGTTGCCTCCGGAACTGGCCAAAATTGTCTTCTTTCTAATTTCTTACATTCTCTTTGTTAATTTTCAGATTAGAAATGCATAATAAGCAGAAAAACACAACACAGAGTAGACAACACAACAATTTATCCTGGGAAAACCCTTCTACACAAGGGAAAATCCCAGCAGCAAATATTCACTTATAAATCAGAAATAATTGTGCAGAAGTAGCACTCATAATCAGGCCCTAGATAGGCCGAATATCATACAATAGACCAGCACTTGAAAATAGTGCGAAATCCTTAGATACAAAGAACATCAACTCCTCTTCTAGAATGTGAATCTGCTCCTGAGTGCGAACTTGCTTCTGTTCTGGATAGGAAATCGAATTGAGTTGGAATGAAAAAAAAAATTAATGTGGAGACTCCCTCTCCAATATATATAAGACTAGGCGAGCTCTCCTCTTGAGCCGACCTAGGAGTTATAATATTTGATTATAATGTTTAGGCCGACTAGCCTTAAGATTTCATTCTTTTGGGAAATACCTCCCGCTGCTACACAAAAACACTAACACTCCCTCTTAGCTAGGGAGGTATTTTCAAATATTTGGTCATGGATTCTCTCAACATGACGTTCACAATGGCTACACCCAATTGTGGAAAACAGAGCTTAGTCTCAGAGATGTGATCTGTACAAGGGCTTTCACCTCTTTCACCTCATATTTCTCAGTCTCAGAGAAATATACATTGCAAGGGCTTTCACCTCATATTTCTTAGTCTCAGAGAAATATACACTACAAGGGCTTTCACCTCATATTTCTTCGTCTCAGAGAAATATACAGTACAAGGGCTTTCACCTCCTATTTCTCCGTCTTAGAGAAATATACACTACAAGGGCTTTCACCTCATATTTCTCCCTCTCAGAGAAATATACACTACAAGGGCTTTCACCTCACATTTCTTCATCTCAGAGAAATATACATTACAAGGGCTTTCACCTCATATTTCTCCATCTCAGAGAAATATACATTATGACAGATCAATCCGTTGTTCTGTCCATTCTCCTGATATCTTGATGATGCTGTGACTCCCTTTGGAGCTGGATTGCTTCCCTCAACACCATTTCTGATCCTACCATACGTAACCTGATTTGAGTAGATTCCACCACTGCGAGAACCTTGCCTTGGCTTCCTTCATTGAGCTGATCCACCCTTTTGATGCAAAAACCTTCCATGCTACTTGATCGGGTTCAAGCTACTCAGACTTCTCATCCAAGTGCACCATCACAAACGCCTTTTCACACCTTTTGCAGTACTAACTCCCAATTGAACTCAGCTCCAAGACCCTTCATTAACCTCCTGACCTCCTCGTCCAAGGTTGCCTGCAACACACTTTCGATACTACTCCTAGCAGCACCTTCAATTGACTTGTGAGAGTCCAACCCTCCTTTCTTCACTCCAGGACTTAGTCCTCCTCGACCTTATCCCAGATTACCCTATCCTGAATAGGAAATTCTGCAAACTCTGATCATGGATCAAAGCCTTCACTACCTCTACTATAGACTTGTTCTTTCTTATGGCAACTCCACAAAACTCCCTCTTGATCCTTGCCTCAATACAGAGATTACAAAAAAATCCTCCGTTATTCCAATCCATTATCTAAACTTCAGACAGACAATGATTCCAATCAGACCTGAGCTTCTCCCCTTCTACCATATCAAACCAGATATCTCTACGATTTGACGATAGTTCAAAGTAGCCATTGATATGAATCGGAAGAACTTTTACCTCTTTCTCTAGTCCTGTTTGCAACTTGCCAACTACACTTGCCCATGGAATGAAACTATGATCTTTGTTTTCCATGCCCAACTTGCAATCACCATAAATAAAATCAACCATCACATTTGCTGGACTAGGTTGGTTCTCCAAGAAGCTTATATGTCTCTGCCAACAAATCTAATAGTTGTTTGCAAAATTGAAATCTGTTCTGAGACAACTACGCACAAGAGACTGAGCTAGGAAAAACACATCACACCCGCTTGGGTTATATTTATCAATAGATTATAATCGAATTATGAAAACAACAAACTGGAAATTGATTGCGCCAATATAGAGTGTGATAAACTGAATGCACAATAATATACTCAAACGGCGATGAATGATAGACTCGTGCCCAAAGTAAAGTCCATGCCTCTCTTATGCCAATCGTGTCCCTCAGGTGCGAGATTTACTCAGCCCTTCGAATTGCCAGATTGTTGTTGTTTCAACTTTCAGACATGGACCAAAATGAGTTGCTATGATATGATTGTCGCTTGGGCCAGGCACCTCCGATTTGGCTTCAACAAATGATTGTGTCTGTAGCAATCGCGCCTAGTAAGTGTGATCTACAGGGTTTTTGATCATTTGAAACACTCGATACCTCTGTATTGGCCGATGCCCTTCTAGTGGCGCCACCCGCGAATCCTTTCGGTTCCTTGCCATTAATGCTGCGAGTGGATGGTAGAGAGTAGTTGTTGCATCCAACAGAGACCCTGTGAAATGTTGCAACAAAAAGCTGAAGACTTCACAAGTTGTGCGAGCCTGTGGCTCTGCCACAAAGCAAGCTCTTTTCCTTCATTCCGCCTCAGAAATCGATGATCTGGAAAAATTCGCTAGCCAATGAAGACTCCTTGACTTCACTCGATGAAACTCAGATTTCTAGCGGTAGACTCCAATAGGCTTGACAATACTCAACACTTTTATATTTGATGATATGTCCGCTAGTACAAGCAACCGAATACTTCAATAGACGCAAGCAAATAGAAAGACCGCCCAAAGATGAGTCGACTTGCTTTGTTGGAAAAATCAATAGTAATCAAAACTTCTAATATGATGAATCCTTCCTTATTTCAATCGACATATTTCCAATATATCAATCATCATGGCTTATATACAGAATACATTCCACAATGGTAGTAGAAATAAGACTCGAATGCACGGAAATGTGAATACACCCGTTGAGTTATGTAGACGGATATTGGGCTTCACAAATGAACATCGTTGTAGGGGAAGTCATTCTATATCCGCCACTCCATGACAATTTGCCAAATGAATGGAACGGCGCCAATGATTCCCTGTTCCGCCTCTAGTCACTTAATTCTGCCAATTCTGAACCCTAGCCGTTGCACTAATTTCAAGTTCCCCACAACCTCCAATTTTTGCTTAGACAAATCTGATCGGATTTCCTGAACCTGCTCTGATACCATGTTTATTTTCAAATCAGAAATGCATAATAAGCAGAAGAACACAACATAGAGTAGACAACACAACAATTTATCCTGGGAAAACCCTTCTACACAAGGGAAAAACCCAGCAGCAAATATTCACTTATAAATCAGAAATAATTGTGCAGAAGTAGCACTTAGAATCAGGCCCTAGATAGGCCGAATATCATACAATAGACCAGCACTTGAAAATAGTGCGAAATCCTTAGATACAAAGAATATCAACTCTTCTTCTAGAATGCGAATCTTCTCTTGAGTGCGAACTTGCTTCTGATCTGGATAGGAAATCGAATTGAGTTGGAATGAAAACAAAAATTAATGTGGAGACTCCCTCTCCAATATATACAGGACTAGGCGAGCTCTCCTCTTGAGCCGACCTAGGCATTATAATATTTGATTATAATGTTTAGGCCGACTAGCCTTAAGACTTCATTCTTTTGGGAAATACCTCCCGCCGCTACACAAAAACACTAACACTCTTGATCCATTAATAGGTAGTTAAAAGAGATTTAAGTAAATCAAATAAAAATTAGTAATTTGGACTAAATTACAAATTTGAATCAAGTAGGATGAAATTAAAATCAGCAAACTGATTTCAAAATGAAACTAAAAAAATTCAGAATATAAAAGGTGTCACAAATTTGGTTAAGAAACATGAACAAAATTTAACATTTAACACATATGACAGAATTTAGAAGAAATGAACATTGAAAGTAAATAATGACAAAAAATGGCTCAAACTTGTATTTTGTTATTTTTTTACTAAATTTACGGTCTTAGTATTGGTTCGTGTTTGGGTTCAATAGTTTGATCCTTGGGTTCGGTCAAATTTTTTTAGGGTTGGTTCGTTTTGGGTTTGCCATACAAAAACATATAAAAATGAGAACTATATACATATTTGCAACAGTAATTAAGTTCAAAATACACCATATATAGCATCTTATATTATATAATAAACAAAACCACCATATTAATAGTCAAATATTAGTCAAACTCGAATGTCATGATATAATTAAAGTTAAAAAATAATAATGTCAAGTGTCAACAATCAGCCATCATTGATAAAAAATCATATGGTTCTTCAAAAATATTATTATCACCATCCATATTAGATGATGTAGGTAATGATAAATTAGAAGAACCACAAATAGTGCCACTAGCACTTTCATGCTCACTAGTTGGCTAATCATCAACATCAATTGCAGCAAAGTGGGAAGTGGAAGCAACCAAGTCAATATGCTTTAGCTCTACATCTCACTTCCTTGTGACCCCTTGTCACCACTTTGTGTGTAAGGAGCTGCAAGTTTGAATGCACATACACCAATTCCTCTGCCTTTTTTGAGTGTAGTTGATTGCACTTTATTGAGTGGATGAAAGAGTATATGCTCCAATTTCTCTCAGATGTAGATGAACTAACAACCTCTTAAGACAGAATTAGAGAGTTAAGAGTTACAAAATTAAAAAATTTAAATTATAAAATTAAAAGATAAAAGAATTTATTTATAAAACTTACAATAAAATTTTTATCACAAGAGGTTGTAGGTCTGTGAATGATCGGCCATGGAAGTACCACCAACTATGAGCATCAACCTTATACTTGTTTTGAAGAGCATCAATACCAAGCTGTTGGAGCATGCAAAATCCATCAACTCAGCCCTCAGTACATCCCGCAAGTCATGACCAATGAAGAGTTTGTGAAGTGCTACCTTGTACCTTTGACCGGCTTCAACATCTCTATATGGGGTAACCCTTGTTGTCACAGAAAGGGGCTTAACACTATAATATTTGGGACTCAATGCAAAGGCAAGAAGATGTAGCAGAGTGGTCATTTTGTTCCATCTCTCGTCAATGATATTGTGTAGTTATTTGTAGATTTTTTTTCAAGATTTTGCTCTTTTGCATTTATGATGACTTTCATCTTCTCAATCATTGATTCAATGCCATAATGTACCTCATCCAAATAAGGCCTATTCATGTCGGTATATTGGATCATGCTCAATATAAGCTTAGTGAAACTGGGGAGATACTCAACACGATCCCACCAAATGTCATCTAGGATCATTTGCTTAACTTTTGCTACCCTTGTAGTGCTAATTTGCCTCCATATGGACCAATTTGGGCTGATGACCACATTAGAAAGTGCCTCACATACCTTAATAGATTGTCTCAAAACATGTCTCAACAACTTGTTTGAAATCAAAATTAAAAAAATTAAATTTATAGAAATTAAAATTAAAATGTTTACTAAAGTGAAACATATTTAACTTACCTCCAACAGCTCCAATTTCGAGAATGTTCTAAATACACCTTGTGACATATGGTGGTTGGTGACAAACATTTGGATCTCTTTGGCCTTAGTATATACATGTTTGATCCAATCAATTTTGGTGTCAATTTTTTGTAGCATAAGGTTGAGGGAATGGATAGCATGAGGTGTCCAAAAAATGTGTTAATAACTCTACTCAAATAATAACCCAATTGCTCTACAATTTTTGGCATTGTCTGTTATAACTTGCACAACATTTTGAGGGCCCACTTCTGCAATGGCGTGACAAAGAATGTTAGCAATAAATGCACCATCCTTCACCTCCCCTTCACAATCCACTGCTCTCAAAAACATTGCCCCTTTAGAGGACATTGTAATAACATTGATCAATGGTCAATTTCTTGCAACTTTCCATCCATCAGAAACAATGGACACCCTTGTTTAGGGCAACAAATCCCTTATGGGCTTCAAGGACTCCTCCACACCTTTCACCTCTCTTTCCAATAAGGTGCTGTAGAATAGGGTAAAATTAAGGTAGAAGGCATGAATCAATAAAACCCAAACCCTAAAGCCCTAAACCAACAATGAAGCACAAATGAACATAGAAACACAAAATAATGAAGCAATATTACCAATATTCCTATGCCATGGTTGATTCACCTCCATTGTCCTTCTCCATCTTGCTTTGTATGCTTGTTTGCCCTCAAATTGTGAGTATGCAACAATATGCCTAGTGATAATGATAGAAAAATATTGAAGACTGTACTTGTCTCCTTGAATGTACTTGAATTCTTATCATTAGTTAGGGTTGAAATGACAATGATAGGTTTCTTTTATAGAAAACCAAATTTGGATGAAGGGCTAAGATTAAAAGCCAATATGACATGGAAATCAATGGTGATGATTGCTTGAGAATTAATGAAATAGGGTTAGGGCTAAATTAGGGCAAAGATAGGGCTTGGTTAAGGATGAACGGTTAAGATTAAATTATAAAATAATTCAATCAAGGGTGGAAATTAAATGAGATGTGAAAGGATAAGAATGGCACAAATAAAGAAGTTAGCACAAAAAAAGAGGTTGTTGGAGGAAATTAAATAATTATAAAATTATTTTTTAGAAGGGAAAGTGAATAATTAAATAATTAAAACAATTATTTAATTCTAGAAGAAAGGGGAAAGGTTGACTTTTAATTAAAATAACAATTTAATTTAAAGGTGGAGGAAAATGACAAATTAGTAAATAATTAAATAAATAGACTTTACTTAATTCTAGAAGAGGAGGCCACTGGATAATTAAATAATTTAAGTAATTATTTAATTATAGTAGGAAAATGATAATAATTAAATAAATAATGATTTATTTAATTATAGGGGAAAGGGGACAATAGTGAAGTAATTAAATAAATAAACTTTATTTAATCAATCAAAGGAAGAAATAAAGGAAATAATGAATTAATTAAATAATTAAAATTTATTAATTAATAGAGGAATGTGACTTTAGACAATAATCAAATAATTAAAATTATTTAATTATGTAGAGAAGAAAAGGAAATTGATGAGGGAAAATTGTGTTAGTAGGCTTAAGACATTTTTCAGTGTTTACAGGTGCTACACATCTTCTCATAACCCGGGCCCTTGTATCCGTTTGGAGCCTCATTAATTGCTTTCACAATTTGTTGCCAATATAGTGAGCGAACAACATTGAATATCGATCCATTCGTATAGATAAATCTTTTTACATGTTGATCGACAATCTCTTGAGACTCGTTATGAAGTGCCATTTCCAACAATCCCTTTGATCTTTTGTGTAGAGGCCATAGGTTGTTCTTTAGGTGAGAAAAAAATGGGTGGCTCTTTGTAGGTTGAAAATTAGATGGTGGTGGAGGGGGCTTCATCCCTTGAGATCCTTTCTTTAACAAAGGATGATGTGATTTACAACCTGTTGCTTGATTTGCTTTTTCCTCCTCTTCAATATATGCCAAGACTTGACATTCTAGAATGTTGTTAACATCTTTGCCTAGGAAAAAATTGATGGCTTCTCTAGGGATCTTGCACAAATGGATTTTCACTCGTTTGTATGAGCTCAAATATCTAACTTTACATTCTCTACTATACCAAACATAACCCCCACCACCTGAAAGTTGTACCATTTCAACATATTTTCAAAGGGGAGAGTTAGGGTTTATTTTGAAGCCGAGTCAGCTCACGGAGCTAGAACCAATTGCCATTATAATATCTAAGACAAGTTCAATAAACAACACATTCGAAGACTTGAAAAAATGAAAACAAAAATATATAAATACAATTTAATTAATTTTAAAAAATTAAGCACGTGTTATAGATACCTAGAAGAATGAAAACAAAACAACTTAAAAAAAATATAAAACTTAAAAAAACTTACCTCTTTTGAAGAAATCTTCCTCTACGATCTCTTTGGCGACAAATGAATTCTTGCAAATGCGTAGGAATAGCAAAGCAACCAGCTTAGAGCGTTCAATGATCAATCTTCAACTCTATTCGTGCAATGGCAAGGTAGAAAAAAAGTTCAACAATGGAGGATAATATTTTTGTTTTTCATTCACAATATGAGAAATGAGTTTGATTTTCCCTTTTAGATGTTTTCTATACCATGTTTTAGGGTTTGAGGGGTGAATTGGTGGCAGCTAGTTAAGAGTAGATTTATCATTCCATTAAGAGGTATTTATTTAGAAATATTCTAGCAAATTCTTTGAGGATTCATATCTTGAATTTTTGAAGTGTCTTGCAAATAGGAAGGCCTTCAGCCTTGTGAGTTCACCAGAGTTGAAGGACTAGAAATTCTTTATATCAAGCATGCCGTTCGGAGATGGATGGATTGGGGATCTTGCCATGCTTGTGGGCTAGTGTAATGTCCCCATTTTGGCCTTACGCTCTTCATTTGGATTTAGCCTATTTCCGGAAAATCCGAAGGCTAAGCTGAAGCAGAAAATTAGGGTTTCCTCTTTCAAATGCTTTTTCGAGGGTTTCCTCTTTCAGATACTGCTCAGTTGGCGTTCAGAGGATGTTGTGCAAACTTACTACTTTTAGCAGTTCACTATTTTTAGCAAGTCTATCTTTTAATAGTATCTGTTCAACAACAGTTCAATCCCTTGCAGTTCGGTTGTTCAGTTTGGCTTTCTGATGGGTTTGAAGTGAACTTACTATTTTTTGGCATTGGCTATTTATAGTAAGTCTAAATTTGGCAGTAGCATCATCAACAATTCAGCTCAAGTCATCTTGCTATCCTTCAATTTCAATTTGGCTTTGGTTATCTCAATGGACTAAGTATATACTTAGTCAATTTTATGTTTCTCAGTTGTACCCCATGCCTAGGAGTGATAACTTCATGTTGTTTTTAAAAGGGGGACATTATGGGGTCAATTGTGCATTTAATGATTTATTAAAAACTTTATTATTGCATTATTAAGTTGGACGCCTAAAGGAGGTTGAATAAAGTTTTATTATTTCAAAAAGTAAAATGCTTAAAGGTGGCGTCCCTCTTGGAAGTTGAAGTGATTCAGTTGCCAATTGAAGCTTATATATTGAGGCTTTGAGAAGAGTTCTTTATCTTGGGAAATAATATAACGATATGCTGCTGGTTTGAAATCCAGAATCCGGTTAAGGGATAGCTTAACAAATTTACTCCACTCTTCAAGCCTGAAACTATGGTTCCCTAGGTGGTGGATTGAGAGTGTGCTTCATCCAGAAGTACATATTGAGCATTATTGTGGAGTTTTGGTGAGATATTTCCAGTTTTCATCTTGCTGGTTTTTCAATGGCTGAAGTAGAATTTCAATTACAACTCTTTGAGAGAATTTTATATCATTATGGGTATTTGTTATAATGTTTCCTATGTTCAAGGCGCCCCTATTGGTAGAGTTTCAGATTTTATCTTGCAGCCATCATTTTTCTATGGAAATCACCCTCTTCTAGGGCCGTACTTCATAAGTTGCATTGATTTTTGTGCTGGGCATCTTTGGAGTTGTTGGTGCCTTGCTACTTGGTGTTTTCTTGGACGCCTAGCAATTGGAAGGTGTGTTTTAAGTTTCAGCTGTATTGGTGAAGTATGGAAGGAGTTTAGAGCTTTTTTGGTTGAATACTTGTTTGCTGGTCTGAACTTCAAAATGCTGGTATTTCATATTAGACCTAGTTCTTTCTGTATTATGCTATAGTTTTAGGGTGTTTATGCTTCTAGTTTCATGTGCATTCAAATTGGAGGAGATAGGAGCATTTTGGGTGAAGATATGAACAATATAGTGATGGCTAATTGCTGGTAAGAAATCTTAGTTTGCTGGTTATTTTTATCAAACCTGGTTATTGCAGCTTTTTGCAATATTTCTTTCAAGTTCTTTCCCATGTTTGTAATCGGAGATATAGTGGAAAACATTGCAAAAGTTTGGAGCAGATTTCATTGAAAAAATCATTGTATTTGGCACTTATTACTTGCAGATGTTTTGCATTGTAAGACTATAAACAGTAGTACTGTTCCAGTCCTTCAGTTTGCTGCAAATTTTATATATTAATCTCTCATATTTGTAACCCCTGGATGGTTTACCGCTAGTGTGGAAAAAGAACATTCTAATATTTCATTTATCACCCACTGTTGAGTGGATGCCCGCCACAGCAGATGAATTAGTTTGCTTTGTAACTTTTTCCCCCCACTGATTAAGTGGTAGAGTGGAAGTCTTCCATGGCTGGCTATTTGCCTAGTTATTTCAGTTTGTAATACTTACTCCGCCATATGTTAGCACCTCGCCTTCAAAGGGATCTTGTGTGCACATTCTTGGCGTTGAGTTTATTTTACACTTCCAGTTGTAAGCAATTTCAATTGTTGAGTTATTTGATCCTAGGAATCCTTTGACCATATGCCCGCCCCTCTTCCTTCAGTGGTTTTAGGGCACATTCTTGGTTAGAGTTGCTTTGATAGAGATTTGGTTTAGACGCTAACGCTAATCAAATTGGCCAAGTGTTGGTTATTGTGTAAAAATTGTGGCAAAAAATTGGTTAGCATATTTCAGCTAGGAGGTTGAATGGACCAAAAATCCATTGTGTGCTTTTGGGCTTGGTTGAAGAGCATAGTCTTCATGTGTCTTATCAAGCACGCCACTCCGAGATGGATGGATTGGAGGTTTTGCCGTACTCATGGGTCGAGAGGGTTGATGGACCAGAAATCCAATTCTGTTCTCTTGGGCTTGGTTGAGGAGGGTGGCCAGGCTCCAAGGTGGACTAAGGGATGGAATGGATCTAAAATCCTTACATGCTTTTTGCAATACAAGGACGACCAACCTTGAGATTGCTATTTGCAAGCATTGCCAATAAATTCATGATGTAATTTGCTATGAACTAAATACTAATGATATTATTAAATATTAATGATGCTATGAGCTATTGATCTAAATATTATGATGTTTTAGCTATAATTTTTGATCTCAATATTATAATTTTTTATGTATGGATTTGAATATTATCATAAATTTGATACTATTATTTCTAATATTAAGTTTTAGTGATTCATATTGTTTTGCAGGCCTAAAATTAGGAATTTCCCAAAAGGGGACATTATGGTGATGTAATGTCCCCTTTGGGGATATACTTGATTTTTGCCCAAAAATAACAATTTCAACAATATAATTTATTTCACAAATAGTATTCTAAATTTAAATCATATCAAAGTTATTGGACTTAAGAGAAAATGAACAATTAAGATACATAACATCCTCTAATTGAAGCTAAATAACCAACCATAGTAAGGATTGGAGAGGAAAGCACGATAGGGTGCTCAGAAACTGTTCATCACAATTAAATCCAAGAGCGTGATATAACACCACTTTGCCCACAAGTGGCAGGAACTCCCATCCATCCAACATGGGGTGACCTACTTACATTGTGGAACCGGTCTGTTTCCTCTCCCAACCTGTTTCCTTACAAATCCATGCCTGTTTGCTTATAGGGAAACAAATAGATTAAGATAAATAATATCACCTAATTGAATCCAATCTATAGCTTCATTTCCAATAACCAACCATAGCAAGGATTAGAGAGGAAGGCACGATAGGATGCCTGAAAATTGTTCATCACAATTAAGCCTAAGAGTGTGGTATAACTATTAAAATATTAAATGTAATATTAATGGTCATCTTAGCTCTTAGTGTGTTTTTACTTTTTAGTAACTTTGCACCTTTTAGCATCTGCCTGTTTTTTAGCTTTAGTTTTTGTCAGTTAACGATTGTTTCTTTTAGAAACATCGTCTTGTATTTTTCTTTATAAGATCTTCTCTCCATTTGTAAATACAACAATTATGAATATCAATTATCTTTTTATGGTATCAGAGCTCAGGCTCGAACCTGGTTAGAAATTTTTTCGAGGGTCTAGGAAAAAAAAAATTCGAAATTATTTTAGTGAAAGAAAATTCAAGGGTTTTTGGAGGTAGATTTTCATAAAGTTTATGGCAGATTTTCGGGTTTTAAAAGAAGCAAAAATCACATGTGTTTTCCTAAAGGAAAACGTGTCGGAATTTTTTTTGGGCAAGGTTTTTTTGCAACCTTGTTCTTTGGCGTCAAGGATTCTGCTATGAAAATCACGTCTTCTTGTTTGTGTTTTTTTTTTCTAAGGGTGGATTTTTGAGGTTTGGTGCACAATTGAAGGAAGATCGTGTTTTTTTTTTTTTCTAAGCCGCGACTATGTGTCGGGTTTCTTTCCGGTGATATTTTTCATGGTCGGCTCTATGAAAACCGCGAAATTTTTTGGTCGCGTTTCTCTCTGTTTGGCGTGATTTCTTCCTTTTGGAGCGTTGTTTCTTTGACATATTTCTTTCTTAGATTTGGGCGTTCTATTTGTGGATTTGTGAAAATTTTTGGGCAGATTCGAGGGTTTTTCTTTGGTCATTTTCTGTACGTGATTTAAAAAATCGCAACCCTAGCAAAGTTTGTGGCTATCTTTCCGCGACTTGAGTGCCATTCTCCTGCTGGTTTTGTCACGAAATTTCACTGACGGTTTTTCTTGCGTGTGACCTATATTTCTGCTTCGAGGGTTTTTTTTTTTGAGCGGCTTTTCCTGCCTATGCACACGTTTTTGTGGTGGGTTTGAAAGCTTTTTTTTTCGGCTAGGGTTTACTGTCTTTTGGACACGATTTTTTGTGATCAAGAGTTGCAACCTGGGTATTTTTTTGAATGGCGTGACTTGTATTTGTGATGTCCCCTCGCTAGACAGTTCTGGGAACAGTGTGTTAGCCCGTTATTGGACCCTTGTGGGCTAGCTGGATTGGTTAGAGGGTCAGTGGTACTTTCTGGAGAGGTTGATTGTTCTTGTTTTCAGAGGCCAGTGATTGGATCACAGCGGGCGTTGGCATTTCAGGAGTTCACAGCTTCTGACGGCACAGGAATATTCAGAGTTTTGAGCAAGTTATGAATTTTTAAGTGATTAAGTTAATTATTTAACTTAATACCTTTTATTAAAGTCACATCGACTTTAATACATTTTATATCACTTAAATTATTCTTAAAAGGTGATTTAATATTTTAATCTCTTAAAATATTAAAGGGCGCTCAAGTATTAAGTTATGACTATTGAAAAGACTTAATATAATATTAAAAGATTTAAATGATTGCTAAAAGGGCGCATCTTCTTGGAAATGCGTGCCATTTGAGTATAAAGCAATTTTTGGCAATGAGAAACTCACCTTTGATAATTTCGACTTTGCCTTGTGCCATTTCCTGTGCATTCTCCTGTGATCAGGGTTTGAACAAACTGCCATTGAAGAACGATACCTCTTCAGTGTGAGCACTCTTGAGATTGTGAAAGATCAATCGAATCAGTGCATGTTGAGAGCTTCATCTAGAGGTTCTACAGATTCAGACAGAGGATTATTATTTGGGTTTTCAGTTCAGAAGAGGGTTTCTTCATCTTGAGGTGTCCTCTCCCGCAATTCTCCAGCTTTCATCTTGGTTTCTTCAATAGTTGACTTGGGCCGTACATTTGCATTGAGTTTTGTGCTTGTTTTGGAAAGGCGTGTGAAGGAAGAAGTTGAAACGCCTTCCTCTTTGCTTCCTCTTGTGCTTCTATCTTGGCGTCTACCTCTACCAGGCCATTGTATCTCATTTCTGAGTGGGAGAAGTCAGATCTGGAGCTTGGGCGAGCCTATTTGCTTGATTTCATCATTCCCGGCTGTCAAACTGGCTTATTTCTTTAATTAAATAATCTGGAGATATTTCGGTATGTTTATCATTCGCAATCTATTTGTTGAAGTTAAATAATGTCTTCTATACTTTCATTCTGAAGAAATTAATGCAAATTTACATTTTATGAGCATTTATGCTGTGCGCCCCTTCTCTTCTGTCTATCAAATTTTCTCTAAAAAACTAAATAACACTTAAAGATTTAAGAAAATTGGGGTTTTGAGTTGAGAGCCAGCAGGGCTCATCACAGTATTCCACATGTCTGGATCAGATTCTTTGGACGTGATTTATTCTGCAGCTTATGAAGTTTTTTTTTTGTGATGGGTTTTTAACAGCATTTTCTGGCATGACTTTGCTCTATCAAAAATTTTTCACGCCTTTGTTGATATTTCTAGGTGACTTTTAAATCGAGTTTTGCTGTGATGGGTGTGCTGCGATTTTTGTTTTGGTTCTGCCTTCATGTAGTTGCATCTAGGGTTTTGAAAATTTCGTGAGATGAAGATGTTTTTGCGAGGGTTTCTTGCAGATTTTGTGAACCAGCTAGGGTTCTCTTGATGAAAAAACTTTTTGTGCGAGTTTTGACAGAGTTTTTCTAGGAAAGATAAAAATTCTGCAAAGAGTTTTTCAAAATTTTTTCTGAAAAAATTTACTAAGTGTTTTTTTATGAAGAGTTTTTGGATGATTTTTTCCTATCTAAAAATTGTGGGTTGCTGCTAAGGTTTGTAGACCAATTTTTTGGGCGATTTTTTTCTCAACAAAAAATCGTGCACCTAAAGATTTTAAGAGTTTTGGAATTTTTTTTTATAAAATATTTGCAATTCAGAAGTTTTTTGAGGATTTTTCTTAAAAAAATCTTACTTTTTCAGAGTTTTCGAAGGTTTTTTTGAAAAATATTACAGTTCGTGAGTGTTGTGCTAGTTGATGTCCAGAGTTTATGCCAATTGATCACAGACTTTACCTTGTTTTTCGGGTTTTTGGAAAACAGGAGGGATGCTTTCTTTGTCCAACGTCATGTTGGAAAGTACGCAGAGGTTCATTGAGAAAAGTTATACTACCTGGAAGCAGAGGAAGCTCACAGTTTTCGAGTGCCGGTGTGTTAATTTGATTGTTCTGCGAGAAAGGATTGGTAATTGCAAAATGGTTATGCTTCTCCAGTTATCAGTCATCGATGATATGTTTCCAGAAGACTTTGGGTAGACTTAATTTTTTTGGTACGATGACCATTAAGGGAGGGTATTAAAATATTAAATGTAATATTAATGGTCATCTTAGCTCTAGTGTGTTTTTAATAACTTTGCACGTTTTAGCATCTTCCTGTTTGTTAGCTTTAGTTTTCGTCAGTTAACGATTGTTTCTTTTAGAAACATCATCTTGTATTTTTCTTTAGAAGGAGATCTTCTCTCCATCTGTAAATACATCAATTATGAATATCAATTATCTTTTCAATAACACCCCTTGGCCCACATGTGGCAGGAACTCCCGTCCATCCAACATGGGGTGGCCTACTTAAATTGTGGAACCGGTCTGCTGCCTCTCCCTACTGTGTTTCCTTACTAATCCATGCCTGATTGCTTATAGAGAAACAAATAGATTAAATCATTAATTATAAGAGCCTTAAATAGATTAGAAATTTCCATTAGTAATTATATTAAAGATACATAAGAGATTATATCTATGTATACACACACACACACACACAGATATATATATATATATATAATACTCCATCATGATGCATACCACTCACTCACTAAATCCAAAGGCTGCTGCTTTTCTGACTGCAGATCTTGTGTATCTTATCTGATCTCTTCCTCTATCTGCATAAACTCCCTTTTTAAATCTGATTATAACATATTAATATATCTGCTGCTATACTCAGAAAATATTCCTGCCCCTCTCCACTCAACTTCCCTATGCATTTATAATTTTATATCTTCCTTATGCCTTTTCATGAAAAGAGACATCCCTTAGAATAGTCACAACCTTTTGAATGGACATGCCCTTTTGTTAAGGAAAGATTGCTTCTTTTAAAACTAATTATAATTGCTACTCCTCAGTAATTGAATCACTGCCTCTTTGCTCACTACTTCACAAAGTCTTCATTGTTGCCTTCATTAAATTGCTGCATATTATCAAAGATAATCGCTGCTCTTCTTTTAACATTACTGCTGCACCTTATTCACATTAATCGTTGTTCTTTTAATACATCATCGTTGCTTATTAATTCTTCATATTCATTTTTATTTCATTCTTGGGTGATTAATTCATACTTATATTTGCCTTTTACTTAGGCGCCAAGATATGGTTGGCTAGCATTAAAGTATGGGTCGGCTAGATTAATACATATTTATAGTGTGCTAAGAGGGCGCCAAAGTATGGGTCAGCCAGCAAACAATATATAATACATTTCTCTTTCATAGTCGGCCATCTTGAGTATAGAATAAATGTCTCATTTCTGAAATAGACCCAGTGCTGCCCAATGGGCAATTTAGTGGCTGGCCTTTGGCCTTAACAACCTTATTCACTTTCTTTCATTGACATTATGCTTATGTAAGGTTAAGTCAGCATATGCTTCATGATATACTTTAGTGTTGCAATTTGATCATGGCAGGGGCATGACAAGTGATTTGGTAAAAATCAGTCTTACAAGACTTGGAATCAACAAGATGGTTTTTGATCTAGACCCAAACTTGGCACCCAAACTCAACCAAGACTCGGAAAATTGAAAAAATCATGAAATATAGAGATTTTGAAGGATTTAAAACTTGTTCCATGCACCTTTTAGTAAATAAACTTTAAAGACACAATAAACTCATCAAATAGAAGGTACTTTGATCACATACACAAGTATACATTGATGACATGAGTATAAAAGCAGATTTTAGCTGAAGGAAACAGCATTGTTAGTCATTTGAACAATAAATATGGTCAAATGTATACAAAACTCATGATTATGAAGTCCATGTCATCAAAAGAAATATCAAAACTAAAACCATAAGTCTATGGCGTAGAGGAGCCTACATCACTTGTCCCAACATCACGAAAAGTCTTGTGTTGGCATCTAAGATAGATTGTTGATGATGATGCAACCATGATATTTGTTTGTGTCTTAGTGACACCATCATCCAATGGGTATACTCATGCTCTAACCTCTTTTGCTATGGATACTGCCTTTGCCTTTCAATCCACATGATCAACCCATACAAGGTCCTCATCATTGAAGACATGATTCTCAACCTTAATGATCCAATCTGATTGTGGATCAGCCTTCTATAGAGTGATGAGAGATAAGTCATTACCCAAGATTTGTTTGTGATAGAGGTGAAGGTTGTAATGAGCATAAACAAGATCGTCAATCTTTGCACTTCTTAGAGTGTATGTGCTCAAACACACTCTAATTGTGTTCACATCTTGAAGTATTGCATGGTTAGCTCAAGACACAAATTGCAATCCTCTAAAAATTTGACGCCATAGTTACTGGGAGACACGTCTCCTGTCTCTAGAGACGCATCTCGGAGATTGCTACGCGTCTCTGATACCAAAGACGTACTCGGAAACGCCTCCAACAGCATGGAAACTTGACATGCCGTCTCTCGAGTCTCCTGGCGTCTCTCGGCTGAAATTTTGGTGTCTCTCGTGAAATTTAAAAGTATTAAAAAATTATAACATGAAAAAACTTATAATGTCCTGATATTTTCTATAAATTATTAATTTATTAATTTTTATTTATATTAAAAAAAGATGGCGTCTCCCAAGTACCCTCGTCTCCTATTTAAAAAAAAAGCCGTACTGATACTGATACTAGTCTCTCGTACTAGTACTAGTACTAGTACCAGTCTCTTGGCAACTATGTTTGACACCTTAGCACCGACCCTTTCCAACATGCATTTGAATTGAGAAGAAAAAATCAATCTCATTGTCCAACTTTGAGTTTTAATATTAATGTAGAAAAGGGAAGAGTTTTAATGTTTTGAATGATTTAGGTTGCACTTGACATCACTTAATATGTTCATACGAGGACATGGAGTTTTGAAATGGGTTGTCAAAACTCAGGGACAATGAGAAAGAACTAGAAAAGCCTGAAGGCAAACTTTATGTCATAACTGATAGAGGCTTCCAGAAATATGTCAGAATCATTATTTGTGTTTGTACCCTAATCACAAGAAACATGGTGCAGAGTGTTTTGTAGTCAGGAGATGCGAATTTAAATTGGCTATGGTGAACAATCTTACAATCTTACAAGTTTGATTTTTGAAAATATCTGTAGGTTTTTGGGTACTTTCATGTTGGATTTGAGAATGTAGGCATATTTCATTTACGCAAAAAGGCAATTATTGAAAATCGAGTGTCAATGCATATATGCTACTTCATAATCATTTATAATGATTTTTATTTAGTTAGTGAGTCTAGAGGGCAGTTTTCCTTTCTGAATTTAAGTTTTCTTATGGTCAATTATGATCTAGTGGGTCTACTAAAAGACATGCTTTTGGTTTGTTTCCAATTTTCTTTTGGTTCTTGAAAATCTAACTAATAAGACAATCATGATTTCTAGGAGTACCTCACCATCTTCTGGGCACAATTAATCCAAATGAGGAGTTCACATCTAAGAACTTCCGTGACATGGCTATCCCTGTAAGTCTCTTATTGTGGTTTGAAAGGAAGTATTTTAATGTTCATCCATAGGCTTTGTTTTTCAATCATGGACAATAAATAGCTAACCAATATGTTTTCCTTTGATTCAATCCTTCTCTTTGTTTATTGAATGTAGAAAAATTTCAGAAACTTAAGAAGGTTATTTCAGTGTTTTCTGAATTATATTGGATCTATAAGTTAACATACATTATAAGCTTTATTCTGTATCATTCCATTACTTTATAATGGTTGATCTTTGAAAGAAAATCTTGTTATATTTCATGCCCCATCGATTTAAAAGTGGGACTCATAAATCCAGTTTGTGGTTTTTACCAGATTATTGATTCAATAATTTCTCGCAAGTGTTTGCCTATCATTGTTGGGGGAACAAACTACTACATACAGGTAAATCACCTGCAACAGCATAACTTATGGTGAAAAATTAATGGTCAATGAGTAGTTCTCAAAGGAAATATAGATATTTTCTTTTCTAACTAAATGCACTGGCTCTACAAATAAGTTTAATATGATGCTTGAACCTATCAATTTATCAAACAACAAAACCTGGAAGAAATGCAATTTGAGCACTTGTGAATGTTTTCTATTTCAAGCTGTTACAGATCTGGAGTTCAGCCATGGTGCTATCCACGAATGATACAAGAACATGTTAATTCAATTGCATTTTTTCTGTCTATTTAATTATTAATAGTGCAATTTACCAGCGAGCTTTATGTAAAGTCATATCTATAAAGTTATAAACATAATAGGAACCCATCACAATTCATAATCTACAATGAACATGATGCAATTATCTGTTGCCTGCGACCAGCACTATCTAGAATTATGTATTTACAACCGAGAAATCCCAATTTCTTAAGTGCATGAGTTACAGCTATAGGAGATAAAATCTTTGGACTCGAGGAACTGCTAATGGGCGCAAGTTTTTTTGGATTAGTAATGTTGGTGTCATATTTTATTGTACCTCTTTTATTAAGTTTACTTAGGTAATATGTTTTGTTCTAGAATGGCTAATAAGGACGTGCCATTCCTTTGTGAAATATTCCTTTTAATTTTTTTTTGGCAATTTCCTGATATATATATATATATATATATATAGTTTTTCCCAACTATGCTGATTTTGTTTTTGTTTTCAATGCAATATTTAAATAAATAACTACTAATTGAATTTAATATTTTTATGAATAAAATATTCACAAAATACTACTGATAATATTATTCACATAATATTTAACAAAGTTAAATAACATAAAAACCTGGGGTAAGTTTCCACATTGCCCTTAATAGGCTGGGCAGCTGGTTAAAACTCCTAAAATGTCCAGAATCTGATTGTTGCCTTTTATTTCTGCGTTGACCTCTTATTTCCCACATTCCATACCATTTAGTGATTCCTTTATATTTTCTATTTTATGTTGCAACCCCTTTTTTCCTTCCAATCTTCACACAGCCCTTCACACTTTGACCTGTGATGACCTTTCTATATAACTGCTTTTTTGAGAGTTTGAATAATAGTCAATAGGGTGTGGCAGGGTCTCATGACCTCCCTTAAATCTCCATAAGAAACTTCACAGCTGTGTTGACCATCTTTCTACTCCCATGTCACCTTCCAAGGTGATTCTCTTCATCTCTTTTTCTTTGCTTTTGTTTATAAAACTTCCATGATTTCCTGTGGGGTGTGGCTGGGCTGGCTCACCCAAATTCTTCACGCAAAAAGTAAGATTCTTGTTAAAACTTAGCAAAGATTAGTTGTGGAATATGGTACGGCTGGTCTTGCCAAGACTAACATTAAAATATAGAATAAATTTTAGTAGCCAACCTGGGATTAATTATTGCATAATAATTTTTGTAACCTAGAGCCGAAGCCTGTAATAACCTATAGTCAATTGTGAGACCAATTTGACCTTTGTGTGAAGCCAACAATAGGAACCAAAGGGTTTCCGTCTTTGGATTCTTGAATTAACCGAGAGAGTTTTCATCCTCAAGGTAAAAGCTGAACCAAAGCTTTGCAACAAGAGTTTTTGGAAATTGATTTTGAATAGAATGAATGCATTTTTCCAATAATTGTTTTTTTAATTCTTTTTCCATCCAACCCTAAAAGTAATTAAAAATTATTCTTTTATTTGAATATTCATTCTTTTTTCCATTTCTGGTTATTCATTGCTTTTTAGGTAATTATTATTTCTTTTAATTGAATATTCACCCTTTTATAAATTTTAGTTGCTTTTTTGTCGATGCATCGAATATTTACTTTTGGCTCCATGTAATAATGATAAATTAAGTGTCCTTTTTCCAAAGTTATTACTTAAGGTACCTTTTGGATGACTTAATAAATTATTATTATATTATCCCCTATAAATCCTCCCTTTAGCCTATGGGGAATAAAAATAGGCTTCAGGTCCTTTGACTTGATTTAGTTCAGAAAAGGGGACATTACACTTGGTTGCACCTTTTTTATTAATTTTACAAAATATTTTACATTTTTTATTAAATTTTCTTAGGTAATATGTTTCATTCCTAGGTAGCTAATAAGGATATGTCATTCCTTGATTGCACTTATTTAATTTTGTTTGTTTAGATAATATGCTTATTCTTAGTTGGATAATAAGGACGTGTCATTACTTCATTGGAGTCAATTAGGTTGCATCTTTGTCTCATCATTCCTTAATTGAAGACAATTTTGGGTACCACCTCTGCATCATTTGGTGCCACCACTGTCTCTACTTGTTGAGTTTGCTCCTCTCTTCCATGAATTACTAAGTCCTTTTGGACACTTGTCATTATGTTTCATCCATCCAAGAGGCTATAAATAATTGTCTTTTTTTAATTAGAAAAGAAGAATGATCCAAATACTAGGTAGTTCAAGGGACAATCTTGATTTATTAGCTAGTAATGAACAATATCATAGAATAGGTAATTGGAAAACAAAAATGTAAACTAAATACACATTTGATGTGCAAAAGGATTCTAGAAGATATGCCATTTCTATTCAAAATGAACAAGGAAAAACATTTATAGAGGGATAAGATGTGAGTTTGTAGATTCCTTGCCAACTACACATGATATACAATGTTGGTATTTTTACACAATAGCATAGGTAGGTTGCTAGCTAGGTTCTGAGTAGTTGTTGATAAGTGTCTAACACAAATAGCTGTGGCATATTTTTACGGGATGATGCCAAGTGTCAAACCCATATGATATCATGTCTTGTGGCGCAAAGGCTGCTAGGTGATGTGTGCATATGGTGGCATTGCTTGCGATATAGATGCCTCATGTTACAGAGATATGGTTTGATTAGACATGTGTGCAAAAATTTGCCTAGAGTGTTGCACAAAGTTGTGCTAACACTGTGATGTGTGGGTTGTATGGTGGTGAGTGTGCTAATGAAACCAATGAAGTTGACATGTGAGGCTGTGCTTTGATGAAAGAAGGCCATGAGAATGCCGATTTCCATTAATTTGTGTTTTCAATTTTAGCTTCAATATATAAATTTTGGTAGTAATTAGTTGGACTACCAAATGTTTTGGGTAGAGGTTTTAGGGTTAGTTCTAAAATCCTACATGGTAGTAGAGCCAATTTGGCTAATAGGCTAGTCGTGTTTCTCATTGTTGGGTTTTTCTCATTGAGGTTTAATCTATTGGAAAAGATATATTTGCAGGTAGTATGTTCTGGATGAATGATAGAGCAAATTTGTGCTCTTTAGACCTGTTGGATGGTCTAAGAAAGTTTTCTCTTTTGGTTTATCCAAATTAGACAACTAGAGGGCAAGTTATCAAAGTTTGAAGGTTGTAGGTTATTTGTGATTTTTGCAGATAACGTTTTTTAGAAACATGCTAGAGTGAAATTGAGTTGCCATATGTCCAAAGCAGCCAAAAACCTAAGGATTGTCTATCAATTCATCTGAATTGGATGCTTCTCCTCAAGACACCAATTTTTCTACTAGTTTAAGCCATATAGATTACATACAGTTCGAGGTAAAAGGATACTGTGCATAGTCTTCAAGGTGGATATGTGTAGGTATTGGAAGTATGTTCTTTAAAAAAGTTATTCTTTTATAATTTTTTTTGGAAAACACTTGAAGTGCTTTAATAAAGTGCATTGAGCACTTTACTTTTTGAAGGTACATTAAAGTGCTGGCTTATTAAGTTCTGCATAGCCTAGTACTATGTAGTACTTGTATGTTGCACAGTACCTCTAGAGACCATGCTTAGTAATGTACTATACTTTGTACCTCGATCTTTGACCATACATTGCCTATAATGTCAGTTGATACATAGATGCCTAGTTGCATGCTACGTGGGTCCATGCTATTTGACATGCAAATGCCTAGTCACTTGCCATGTGGGTTCATGTTAGCTACTGCATAGGTACCTAGATAGTGCCTAACCTATTGATGTTAGCATGATGTCATGCTGCTGTCATCACCTCTTGGTGGGGTGCTTGCTAATAGGACTTGGTTTCACATTTTGACATCCAAACTTCAGAGGAATCGTTCTCACTTGTTTGGACTTTGGTCAGGAACAAATTTATTTTGATTGGCCATTTTTTGGATGGCTGTGTAGTGAACAATAGTTGTTTGGATTTGTGACCTCAATTTTCAGAATTTGTAGGTACATCAAATTCTTGTGAGCAATTCTCATTTTTGTAACTTCTAGAGATTTGTTTTGGCCTATACAGACTCTTTTATGTCATTTTTTAAAAGTGTGTAATCTTTGCATGCTTCTTATTGGTGATTGTTGTTTGTTCCTATTCTAAATTAGTTTAGTGAATTTAGTTCTTGGTAATTTTCATGTAACTAAGATAACTTTTGATGTAAAAGTTGCAAATTTATATGAAAGGGGATCATGTATGAACAAATTGATAGAAAGGGTCCACAATTTTGGAGGCTTTCAATCATGGTTTATTTGTATAAATTCATAAAATTTGTAGTTATTCTAAATGACTAGAACTATTAGTCTTGGTGAGAATATATAGAATTTTACTTCATCAAGAAGTGTCGTCTACCCTATCTTCTTGGTATTCTTCCCAAGCCAAGTGGTATTCGGAGAAGAATGAGTGGTATTTGACAGACATTTACGTCTCATTATTTTTGAAAAGTTCTTAGATCATCTAGAGCACTCAGAGTGCCCTTTTACTACTTGATCCATTATATACAAGCTGTGTGGAGATCAGTTAGAATCTCCATCTTACTTGTAATGACTTCTTTGTTGATTTTTCTTCATCTGAAGTTGCAAATACTAATACAGAGATTTCTTCTTTTGCTTCAACAGAAGTCATGGCTTCTCGAAATTCTTCTGACAATTCTCTTCAGGAAGTTCATAAATGTTTACAATGATTCGCTTCATTGGAATACATACTTATCAGACATCTCACATCTGTTTGTAGATCTCATCTTTGGGATCTTGATGATACTATTGAGGACATTGTTCTCCTCTTTTATGACATCTCTTCTGTAGTTTCATCATTTTCTGTGGATCAAATAAGGGTACACATTAACTCTCTTGTTCACTCACCATCATTTCTACATGCCTTCATAATGACACATCCTGCAGTTGTACCTGAGTCTATTGATCAGGTCTAGTCATATTTTAGCATAGGCATGGAGAAATATGAACATTTTCTATAGATCTTTATCTTGCCACCTTTCATTCCACCTTTGGAGTGGGAATTCAACAGATATACAAATCAGGGGTTCTTTCTTCTAAATGGGAGATGCATTGCTTGATGCAAGGGGACCTACTTCAACGCTTGTTACGAGACCTTCAACATTCTTCATCTCCTACAACATGGGGGAAAAGTGTTTCTTGGTGGGGCTACCACTGTCTTTCCTTGGAGGGATTCTTTTGTTTGTAGGAGCCTAACATGGCACTACTTGTCCAGATCCATTCCTTTTACTCCATAAGTTGCACTTAACGGGTGTTACCCTTTTAATAAGTTTAAATTTTAAATAGGTAATGTGTTTCATTCCTAGATACCTACAAGGATGTGCCATTCCTTGATTGATGTCAATTAGGTGCCAAACTTGCACTAAGGGTGTGTTAACTTGTTTCTTAAGTTTAAACAGGTAATATATTTCATTCCTAGGTAGCTAATAAGGATGTGCCATTCCTTGATTGAAGTCAATTAGGTGCCAACTTTGCTTCATCATTCCTTAAATTGAAGGCAATTAGGTGCCATGTCTGCCTCACTAGGTAACACCATTGCCTCTATTTGTTGGGTTAGCTGCTCTTTCTGTCAAGTTAGCACAATTCCTCTTGGACGCTTCTCATTGTGGCTCATCCATCCAAGAGGCTATAAATAATTGTATTTTCATTTGATTAGAAAAAGATATGGCAACAAAAACGCCAATTTCTGTCCATCCAGGTTTTCAATATCAATTTTATTTATGGAAATTTTGGAGTAATTAGTTTGATTGCCAACGGTCTCGGGTAGAGATTGTAGAGTTAGTTCTAAAATCTTACAAGTTAGAGATGGAAGCTGGAATCTTCCTTTCAATCTTAGTGTTGATGCAAATGATGTCATCAATCAAATTTCAAGCAAACATCTTAAGGTACAAGCAGCATGTGATCATAGGTGTATTTTTTGGAAATTGTAGGGTGCCTAAAAGTGGTCTCAAATATGGTTTATATGATGATTAGAATTTTCTGTCTAAAAACATTGATTATAATTTGAAAAATGGGAGTTATATGTAAGAACAATGAGATGATAAATAGTGAGAGGAGTGCACTTGCAAGCCTGGTGCAATGAACCCAGCTCTATCTAATTGCAACTGCAGGAAACCCTACGGTAGAAACGCTAGTTTAGGAACATAAAATTCTAGATTTGAAATTGAAAATACTGAAAATAAGATGCGCTAGGGGTCTGCATGTCATGATGATGAAGCTCTAGGGTCTATGCTTACTCTCAATCAATTCATTTTATCTTCATCATATACCTCATCATTTGCGATACATTTTGAATGTGGATTGATCTTGTCAACCTCAATCACGTAGTTGTCCTAGATGCTCCTTGATATAATTAAATTGAATGCATTATTTTGTTAAATGCAAAATAAGTATTTTGATTGCAAATTGCAAGAACTAGAATATGAAGAGCACACAGGAAATACTGAGAGAGAAGAGGGGGGGGCGGGAGTCAATCAGTATTTCAAAACTTTAAAACTTAAAACCATATAACTTAGAAATCGAAACATTAACAACTACATAAAACACCATGAACAAGTATGAACACCAGTATTACGTGGAAAGCCCTTTCGGGTAAAAAACCATGGAAAAATATTGCTTTTATTACTCCAAAGGGCACCAACCCTATTTACACAAGTGAGCACCGACTCTCCTTCGAAGCACCAACTCTGAACCAATTGAAACACCAACCAAGTAGGTGAAGTAGACAGGCAAGCACCTCAAACAAGCAACCAAGCAACTCAAACACGCAAGCAACCAGCTCGACCAAGTAGGCAAGGAGCTCAACCAAGTAGGCAAGTAGCTCAACCAACTTGACATTAATGAAAAAATACTCAACAATCTCTCCGTTTGTCATTGATGGCGACACCAACTGAAATTGAAACCAATACTGTACCTGGCAACACCTCTTGAAATCTGTACTGCTTTGAAAACAAAACTAAAACCAAACTGCTCCCCCTTTGACATCAATGACAAATTGAACAACCAATGTCATGGCATATGTAATGTACCGGCCAATTTTTTTCAATTTTTGAATGAGCACACCAGCACAATAAGCACTCGTTAAGGTTAGTTTAAACCAAAACCAGCAATCGGAAAGTACCTCTTCACCAAGAATGCGCACTCAATCTCGAGATGAGAATGATGCTGTCATATGGCAAGAGGGTCGTTGCTAAAAGAAGCTCAACGCCAAGAATGTGCTCTCCAACCCAAAGTGGGAATGGTGCTACCATATGGCAGAGGTACTATGTAAGAAATGCAATGCTGGAAAGTAAACTCGACACCAAGCATGTGAACTTCAAACCCAAGGTGGGTAAGGCGCTATCATATGGCCGATAATCTATTGATTAAGATGCAATGCAAGAAAGTAACTCAACACCAAGGATGTGCACTCAAGACCCAAGATGGGTGAGGTGCTAACATAAGGTGAAGAGGATCTAAATGCAGTACAATGAAGACTGAGCAATGGCTAGTCTCTTCCACAGCCGTGGGAATACAAAATGTAAGTTGCAGAAATATAGAGCTGATCAGTACTACTGATTCAACATTACAATATGAAGTATAATCTGCAAAAGCAATGAGGTATAGATGTTCTATGATCACCAAATGGTTAGAGCATAATCTCCTAACAAGTACTTGACATCCAGCACATGAAATATGGCCAAAATGACTGAAATAACAGGTCTGATATGAATTTGCAGCAAACTGAAAACTCAAACCAGCAAGTACAGATTTCACCTTTATGCTCGTAACTTCGCCAATAGTTCTCCGAATGATGTCAAACCAAGTGCAAATGAAGCATATGAGAAGGGTGACCAAGTACAAACCAAGAAATAGCTACAACAACAACTCTATGAATTATCTAAACACTTTCCAGGCAAGATGAAGTGGTACGGCCTCAAGAAGGGCGACTTCTGCAATATAAAATCCAAATCTGCTTATTAAAATCTAAAACTTAGCTAGAAGGGGCGCCTAAGGTAGACTTGAACAATGGGCCAATACCCAAAACCAACAAAAATTTGAGCAAGGAGCTATGATCGAAAATGTGCTTCAGCCAAGCACCACACCAGCATCACCAAAACTGATAAAAACTCTCCAAAATCAGCAAATATCAAATGAAGCCATCTTTGTGAAGCTCTATCTGCAACCTCTGAATGAAGAAGCAGTCTCAAACCAGCTAGGTACTATCTCTCAAGTACGAAACTGATATAGGCTAGGAGGTATGCATTCCTCGAAGCAATGGTTCTGAAATAATTTCAGCAGCATTTTGTTATGATAAGCAATGGATGATAAACAAAGAGCCCAACACTCTTATTTATAGCCTTCTATCTCCAAATTCAATTTCATTTCCCTCTCATTTGGGTGCCCAATTTGTATTTGTATTTCATTTAAATTCCAAAGCTTTACTCCTTGACTTTAGGCGTCCAGAACACATGAGGAATAATACTTTATCAAAATGCAAATATTTCATAACATAGGCATCCAAGTATATTTAAGTGAAATACTTTATAATTTGCAAATATTCCTCCAAACTAGGCGTCCATTTTGCCTAAGTTAATATTTCACTTAAAACATTATAATTTCCCAAATAAAGCCTTCAAAATGTTTAATTAATAAACATTATAAAAATCACTTATCTCTCCAAAATCGTCCTCCATGCCTTAGCCTAATATTTTTTCACTTAAAACATTATTTTCATCAAATATCAAACTTGCCAAAATAATCACCTCAAATGCTAGAGACCACTGCTCAAGCTGACCTGCCAGAAATAGCCGCTGCACTGAACTGTTGAACTACTGCTAAAAATAGCACTTCCAAAAATAGAACTTACTAAAAATAGCATACTGCTAAAAATAGTAAGTTGTTCCAAACTCATTTTCTCCACATTTTGAGCAGCCATCGCAACTTACTAAAAATAGTAAGTCCGGAAAAGTTCTCTGATTCCATTGCATTTCACACCACCATGAAGCACTCTGAAAACCCAGAAGGAATCCAGAATCCAAATTGAAAAACTGCAACATGCAAGGCTCCAAAAGCAGCCGAGAATGCAAGTCAATATCTTGTCATGCATGTTACCCCATCGTGAAGCTCTCCAAAAACCCGGAAAACACCACCAGACATGCGTTAGAAACTCTCGCATGCAAGACCTCAAAACCTCCTCATAAGTGGAAACCCTAATTCGGCCTTTGACTAGCCTACAGGCATTCGGGAATAGGCTAAAAATCACTAGAAAGTGTAGTGCTAAAAATTGGGACATTACAATCCGCCCTTCCCAAAATTGCTTGTCCTCAAGCAATACCACCACAACTCCAAAAAATTAAACCTGATCCATACCAAAACAAGTATGATCCCAGGGTCCCATGTCTATCTTAGGAAGGACCCACCATGCCGATGCTGCACCACTCTGATCACATCAGTGAAAACATCATGCCAATGCTGCACTAAGCTCCCTTGTAACTCCAAAATGTTACCATCCATGATACTCAAACTGAAAAATCTTGAAGGACTGAGATCAATATCATGCAATGTCTGATGTCCAAAATGCTCTAAGTCAACAATATCAACCATACCACTGTCTATCACAATCCTAGGCAATAGGGAAGATATTCTACTCAACTCAAAATCAAACCCCTCAGCATATCTCCATAAGGTATGGAACAGAGCCACGACTGCAAATGTGATATCTCCAAATCTTCTTGCAAAGAGGAAAGCAATCCTTTGCAAGAGCTCCACAAACTCATACTCATAACTCCTCATGGAGCTACTATGCCTCATTTGAATTATACTGATACCACCATGAAGACTACAAAAAACTCTCATAGTTCCAACCTCATGAGTCTCAGAATGATGAATCAAAGCAAGTGGTAGTTCGTTGTCCTGAACCAACAATGTGTTGGCGTAAAAACTAACACCTCTGGAGTGCAGGTTTGTACAGACAGCTATGCACACTGCGTAATGAGTGCTCTTCAAATTAGGAGGGGAAGCTCCCTCGTAGTGCTGGAATGCGTGGAAAAGAAAAGTAATCTAAGTCCTATCTTTTTGTTCTCAGTTGGAAGAGGCACAAGGTTAAGAAAACCAAGAACGTTGCAGCTAAGGATTTTCTGGTTTCGCAGATCATTAACTACAACTAAGCTAACTTCTTTAAATCTATCCAGTTTCCTCAAGAAAACAGAGCATGAGGAAATGGAGCAGGGATGATTATCTGACGATAAGCCGGGTACGGACTCACAACGTGAAGGCAAGGTGGCACAACTATCTGCTTGTCTAAATAGGTTTATTGGAAACAACAATACACGATAAACTAAGTACAGATTCTCAGCTTGAAGGCAAGGTGGCACATCTATCGGCTCAATCTGAATAAGTTTATTATTCACACACATCATACGATAACCAAGAACAAATTCTCAACTTGAAGGCAAGGTGGCACATCTATCAGCTCAATCTGAACGAGTTTATTGAACACATAACATGAAGGATAGCCAACTAGGATAATAAATTGCATTGGCGAGACACGCATACAATCTACGATCAACTAGCCACTATATCTAACTAAGGCAAGCATTCACCATCATAATTGCATGAAACCCTATGTGGCATAACAATTCATCACAATAGTAAATACTCATGAGCAGATCAGACGAGCAATATTGAGGGCAAGGTAGGCACAACATATATTTCTCTCTCGTGCAAAAGTTATTTACAAATGAGCAAAACCTCTTATTTATATACATCAAAGGTGTAGGGAACCCTAAAATCATTGAGTCAACTACAGTCTTGCAATGCATGCAAGATTTATTGCTAAACCCTAATAAAACAAACTATACAGTTAACTGGAAAACTACCATCAGTTAACCGGTACATCTAACCTAAAAATGGACAATTGTGCAAGCATGCATGTCCTTATTGAAAGCAAGTTAACTGGAACGCTACCATCAGTTAACGTAAAACCTAAATACAACTCCAAGTGAATAAAGCTAATCCCAGAATAGATATGCATGAGATGAGACAGCGAGTTAACTTGAAAAGGTAACGCCAAGTTTAACTCATGTGTGTAATGTCTATCCTGAGTGGTGGGAACTGAAGTCTACTGGCTGTGATCTTGAACAACCAATCCCTCAACGAGATTGTTAACTGCATCAACATCTGAATGTTAGCAACTTGAGCAATCTTGGCAATCTTTACACACTCAAACTAGCATTTCACTGATTGGTAACTTTGGTGGCTCCGTAACTGAAGTGATGGCCAACATCTCCTTTGCAGCTTGATACAAATCGGTCTCAACTTTTCTAACGAAATCATGAATTAAGACCGATTTGGTCTTGAATTCAGTCTGTGTGTACTGTACTCTGAAAAACTCGCCTGTTGACTGTGAACTTGACTATGTTCTGACAAGATTTCTGGAAAGCTAAAAACTAGCCTGCTGAGGCTAAAAATAGCCTATCGAAGGTCAATTTTCGCAAAAAATTTGAGATATGGGTTTTGTCCAGAAAAAGATTCTAAGACAACCCAGAACGTCAAAGATGCGAAAATCTGACTTCTACTCGACCATGCAAAGAGTTTTCAGTTGAGAAAATTAGAAACTCAAGAACGAATGTTCTGAAGTTAAAAATTCCTGAAAAATCAAACGCACGATTTTAATTCGAGGAAGCTATATAGAAATGATCCAGATGCTGAGACTTGTCGAATTTTGCCAATTTCAGGAACATGCGAATTGAAAACTGAGAGAAATTTGAGAAACAAGGAGGAAAAAGACGTTTTTAATAAGCTCTTTCTTCTGTGAAAATCGCCCCTATTCTTCAAATTTGCTGATGAATGTGAAATTTAACCTGCAAAAAGAAGTGTTTGATGAAATCGCCTTTGTGAATTGATGATGAATTCGCCTTTGATTGCTAAAATTCGCCTTTACTTGAGAATTACGAATTTGCCTTGAAGATACGTCTTTGCTTTGAAGAAATATGAATTTTTCTTGAAAAACACGCCTTTGCCTTGAAGAAAAACGAATTTTGTTTGAAAATATGGATTTCTCTTTAAAAATACGAATTTCTCTTGAAGCTTGGTGAAAAATAAATGAAGGTGCCATGTTTAAATAAGAGAAAATTCGCACCAACTTGTTGACTGCAAGATTTAAAACCTCAGCTGAAAATAGAAGGCTTCTTGATTGGACCCCTTTCAGTTACACTGATACTGACACTGAGTCCGGAAATAAATAATAATAAATTAATATTCATCATGCAATTTGCAAAGGCATCAATTTTAGAGATTCGCCATTTTAATGCCAAAATATGCAAAATAAATATTAAATATTATTTAACTTCAGTTGACAATTCGAATGAAGCTTTAGGATTCACCGTTAGACTTCACCGATTCCAAAAAGTCATCATCTGAGCTCATAGGCATCCATTTGCTCAAGATATTGCACTTTTTATTAACTTCCTATTTTATAGCTGACGACAAAGTTATGACTGGCCATCTTCGCCACTGATTTTCGGGTGATCAAGAGATTCTGAGACCGAGCTGGAGAATTCATCGGAAAGCCTACTGAACAAGGAAGAAATGTCTGCTGGGAGACACTACTACAAAATCCATCATTTAACACCCTGAAAAATTAGGCGCCCTTGATTAAATTCATTTACGGGTTCCAGACTTAAACCATTTTCCTAAATTGCCATCTGACACTTCAAACGGCTGCTGACGGCGAACGGTGAACCCTGCTGACAGGCAACCAAGCTCACTGCATGACTGGAGACATTCTGCATCCAACGAATATACACAAGGCATCTGAAAAATGCATTAAGGGCCTCAAAAGTAAAAGCGCGCCTGAGCCACAATTGCACTGACACCATTTTGACGAAAGTTGAACTCTCAACCAGATCCCCTATTTTGACCTTTGATATCTGGAGCTGGGATAACCCGATTCGAGCACTATCTGTTTTAACGGACAGCCGGAAGGAGCCATGAGAGAAGTCTCTAGAGGTGACGAAGCAAGAAAACTGCTTCTAAGACCTCAAAAATACCAGTGCGTATTTTATTTAAAATATACGCTCCATACTTGGCCATTTTCCGGATGTCTTCACTTTTCAGCATTTCGCCAAAGACCTCGCACGTACGAACGTTTTCCAAATCCCGAAGGCCGACGGCTAGGCTCGTTGAATAGATAAAGTAATTACGCTCAAGTCTTGTGAAGACTTTGAATGCGAACAACTTCATCTGACAGGCCTAAAGGCTAGGCGCCTCTAGACTATAGAAATACAATGCAAATTTTATGTTGGTCCGCCTGTGAAATTACGTGCTTGGTAGAACCTCTGCCACGATCACCTGGAACGTCGGATCGACAAGCAGGATGATGCAATGCGAAGCTGGACTAGAGTAGTACTGATGTCAGGAAGACTTCGTTTGCAAATTTTGCCATCTTAGCAGACTAGTCATGAAGAGATTGACTGTATTAGCCACCAGAAATACCAAGATCTACCCCCCCTTTAAGAAGGGCGCCCTCAAGCTATAGGCGCGCTTTTTGCTGAAAAAGGACAAATTCCTCATATGTGAAACTTTGGGAATTTCAACTTCTGTCGCCAGTTGCCGGAACTGCGGGTCTCGGAAAGCTTCGCTGGATAGCTCATCGGATAGCCAAACCAATTCTGAAGAGTTTGATTGTATTTATGAGTATTTTCAACAAGATCTTGACCTTCAAAAAGAAGGGCGCCCTTGGGCTACAGTTGCGCTTTCTTGCTTTTCTCTGAGAAATCTTCATAATTTAATCACTAAAAACTCCGTCTTGACCACTGAAATGATCATGCGAAAGCATAGTTGTTGTGGTGAAATGCTTCTTCATCGTGAAATATTCCATTCTGAGCCTCCGATGTAGGTTCTGATCAATAGAACTGCCTTTGACTGAAAAAATACTGATAAAACTCCATGCTTGATATTGCCCAAAAACTGTACTTGACATCATTTTAGCAAGATTTAGACTCTTTTAAACAAAATGCCTTGATGAAGCAAATTTTTTTGTTTTGGGTACAACACAATGAGAGTAAACTATCAAAGTTAACATCACAAACCTCCATAAGATGAACTTGGAGAGTAGGAAAGGTGTGAAGAAACAAATAATCGCTGTTGTTCAAGGCTGGAATCAGCGTAGTACAATCTGATTCTTGAGCTCTACACAAGGAAAAACAACAGCACCAATGAGATTCCCAAGTGTGAGCGTGTGAGATGGGCATTGAGTTGCAAGATAACACCTCCAAAGTGGCTGGAAAATACACTAGAGCAACCTCCAACTGAAAACTACCACCTCTTTGACAAGAAGTGATGAACCCACTCTCTTGAATAAAAGTAACTCCACATGTAAGGTGGCTAGTCTGCCTCCAACCAGCAAGTTCGTGTCTCAAAATCTGCCCTTGTCTTAGCCGAGAGTGACTCCCAAGAGCAACCGATTGTTCATCTCTCCAACCCATACTCAAAATTTCTCTCCAATCCATTTGTTGACGAACACATGGAACCATCAAATGGCTGGAAAAGAAGGGAACAACACCAACAAATCTGGAAATTTGATCCTTATCCCTCCAAAAGCCCTTTCCATATGTAAAAAACTCTATCAAGCCAAGTTCAGGATCCCAAGCACGGATACCCAACTGAAAATAAACTCCAACACTACGGAAGGAAAACATAACACCCCTCTGAGTGTTGGTCAAAATGAAGTGCATACTTGTGAAATTGGCGTTCCCTCTGATGAAGCTCTGAAACCAATCTATGGAAGCTTCAACAACATTGGAGCAAGAAACATAAGATGACTTCAAATCCAATTCCCAAAATAGACTAGCATCACTCAACCCAAAGAATGGATTGACAAGAGTGCAAACACCATGTTCTGGTTCATCTTCCATCACGAAAAGAGGATTATCATAAGTTTCCACAACACCCACTTCAAAGAGAGGGTTGTTAAAAACTTGAAAGTCATTCTTTCCATCTTCTTGCTCCAAATCAGCACATGCAACTTCTGATTTTCTTGAGACAATTTCAAGATCAAACTCCTCTCGAAGACTATCAAGCTCTCCAATCACTTGCTTGATTTCTTCAGCTCTTTGTGCACCCTCTTGTTCCTTGAAAAGTTTGAAGTGAGCAAACTGGTTTTCTACCTCCATTAGTGCCATTTGAGTTTCTTCTAGCATGGCCTTTGTTGATTCAAGCTCATGAGTAAGCTCATGAACCTTTCTCTCTTTTCCTTGGAAAGCACTGAAGGTTTTCTTTGCAAATTCAATGGCATGAGCCCGATCTTCAATCAAGTGTAGGTAATCTGATTTCAATGTCTCCAAAGAGTCCTTGATTAGTTGCAAATTAGGAAGAGCAACTTCATCCTTCACTCCTCTTTGTCTCTCTTCCAACTGAGGCTCCCAAATAAGTTCTTCAATCAAACTATATGTGCGATCAAATCTAGATAGAGCTCGCACTTCATCTTCAAAGGACACATTGAATTGATCTTCCCATTCATGAGAATGTGAAGATGGTGAATTACTAATAGGCTGCAACTGAAAATCAGAACTTAGTTTCTTGCTATGTTCCACCGGCGTTGGGGATGGGGGGACGCCGGGACGGGGGGACAAGTTTCCGGGACGGGGGGACAAAGGGGCCTCAATTTCGGGACGGCGGGGGGACGGCGGCGGGGGGGTGGGAGGGGGGACGGGGTGTATATACTATATACTATACATATGGTACTTAAAATGCTAGTTATGAAAAGATGTATAAGACTATTAAGAAGTAAAATAGCAAAATTGAAATACTAAATTAGTACTTGAACATTGAACATTGAATAATGAATATTGAAGTTTTCAATATCGAATTACTAATTAGAAATTAGAATAGTAATACTCAATACTACAATGTAACAATTGTTGAATCGGAAAATAGAAGATTTCTATTATATTATATCAAAAGTATCTGATTATAAAGATGATTACAATGAGTAGCATGATTATATGATATCAAAACGAGTACAAAATCAAAATTTCAAAATGACAAAATGTAGTGAAGGAGGCAGAGGCCTCTAATCATCCCTCGGGAGGTCGGCAAACTCCTCATCACTAGAACCACTGGACTCCTCAAGGTCAAGATCCGCCAAAGGAACACCAACCAGCCCTATATCTGAAGCATCCTCATCCTCATCAATCTGTGATGGCTCCTCTGGCTCTACATCCCATCGTGCTGCTGGGCTCTCCTTGTACACACGTGTCCTGCGGTCAGTGATACGCAAGGCACTATGTACAGCCACTAGCTTCTCTGCTCTCTTAGAGGTAAGTCTATTCCTCTTAAGAGAGTGGATGAAGCTATAAGTAGACCAGTTCCTCTCAGAAGCTGAAGAACTAGAAACCTGGGACAGCAAACGAATGGCTAGTGTGGTAGTCAGTGATTTCGGTCCATGACAAGTCCACCACAAAATCGGATCCTCCTGTGCCATAGTTCTTATGTCCGCCTTTGCTGCAGCCTTATAACCCCTAAGAGTAGCAAATTTCGTCCACTCAGTGCGAATGTTGCCAGCAGCTTCAGCATCATACATCCTATCAATGCATCTGAAGAACCCTTCCTTCACCTCATCATCCTGAATCGGTGTAACTCTCCCAGGCCTAGGCATGTACCACTTCGGATTCAATGCATAAGCAGCCATGTGCAAGGGAGTGTTTAGGCTGTCCCATCTACGTTGAATAATAGGCTGAATGTAAACATTGTAGAATGCTAAAGTGGGGTCCTTCTCTCGCACAACTGCCCTCATCTGACCAAGCATGGAATCAATGCACTCATACACCTCCCCAAGGTTAGGTGCATCCCCATCCCCATATCTGATGACCTGTACAACTGGTGTAATGATGGTGACAATATATTTTGCATCATGCCAAAATGTATCACTCTTCACTATCTCCTTCACCCTCTTCCCCTGCTCTGTCCTGGCCCCATCCCAACGATTCCATTCTTGTGTCATAACCATGAGTTGCAATGGCTCCTGCAACTCAAGCATTCTCTCCAAAAGAAAGAAATAGGATGCATATCTGGTCTCAACTGGTTTCAAGAACTCCTTATTCGCGAAGCTCCTGAAGATGGCATGTGAAGTGTGGTGGTTGCAGATATACATCTGCACATCTCTAGCATTGTTGACCACTCCTCTAATCCACTCAATCTTCCCCATGTCCTTGAGTGCATTGTTCATGGCATGCACACAACATGGAGTCCACCAAATGTGTCTGTATGATGCCTCTATAAGCCTCCCTGCAGCTCTGCACACATGTGCTGCATCTGTCACTACTTGGACCACATTTTGTGGCCCAATCTCCTCAATAGCTGCCCGAAGGATCTCAAACTGAAAATCAGCATCTTTTCGATGCCCTGAACAATCAACCGCCCTGAGAAAGAATGGCCCCTCTGAGCATGTAACTATAACATTGATGAGTGGACGATGCCTAATGTCCGTCCACCCATCCATAACTATGCTACATCCAGACTCCTCCCAACATGCCCTCATCGTCTCCATCAATGAATTGATCTTGGCATAATTGTTATCCAAGATCGTGGTCCTCAATTTGTGCTCACCAGGTGGCACATATGATGGTCCTCCCTTCGCCACCATCGACATCATCTCCTTATAATAAGGAGATCGAGCTACATGGAATGGGATTCCATTGGCAAAAAAGAACTTGCCAATGGAATCATCTATCTGATCCCTCAGGTGCACATTAAATAAATCAGCTATGGGGTTAGGCTGACTTTGCATCTTGCGTTTCCCCTTGCCCTGTTGTGATTCAGCCATAGTGCTATAAGTGGATGATGGTCCTGAGGCTGACCCTGACAATGTTCCTGCTCTCTG
Source organism: Sequoia sempervirens (assembly GCA_007258455.2). Classification (NCBI taxonomy): domain Eukaryota; kingdom Viridiplantae; phylum Streptophyta; class Pinopsida; order Cupressales; family Cupressaceae; genus Sequoia; species Sequoia sempervirens. The sequence goes on from VDFB02000007.1 coordinate 229,554,490, forward strand.
ATGCAATGTAGGAGTAGAAATATGTGGCTGCCTCTGCATTTGCTGCTCCTGAATCTGCTGAATAGTCTGAATATGTTGCCTACCAGACAAGGTAGTAGGCATTGGAACTGCCACGTCATCTGGAACACCCCAAAGCTTGTTGAACTCAATTCTGTATTTCAAATTTTTAGCTTTCTTCAAAAAATCGCATGCTCCCACACCCTTTCCTGGCCAAAAGAGGAAGTGTGCATTAACTCTGGTGATGCTCCCAAACCAATCATCACCACAAATGTTGCATTTCCATTTCCTCGTACCACCAGTTGATGACGTTGGGGCTGTTATTCTTGTTGCAAACTGTTTGAGAGGAGATTTGGGATCATAAGGACCCCTAGCCCACTTTGCCAAAAGCTGGGAAGGGCAATCAGTAGAAATTGGTGCACTAGCTATGGAACTAGTATGCCCTTCTGGATTTGACCCATGCTCACCCCCCTCATTGTGCTCATCCTCATGCTCAGGTTCATATTCTGGTTGGCTTGCACTATGAGAATCAGTTGCCATCTCATCCTCACTCATTTCATGACTATGGGAGCTCATTTTGACACTGCATTTCACAAAATGAAAAAAAATTCAATAAACACATAGTTTCAGCCTATGCCCTACTTTAAAATTAAAAAATAAAACTCTATATTTTAAATTTTTCAACAAATTTTAAATTGCAAAACAAAATCTAAGATTCTAAATTAATTTAGAAATTAGAAAATGGAACATCAAGAATTTAGAAATGCAATAAGAAAAAATAAAAAAATGAAACAAGAAGAAATGAAAGAACATTGAAAATCAGAAAATAAAATAAAAAATCAGTTAAAGACCCTACCTTTTGCTTGAAAAATCTCTTCAACAAGGTGAAAAATCTTCCTCCTCTTCTTCTTCTTGCTCCTTGACACTCCTCTTTCACTTGCAATCACTCCTTTCACTCCTCCAATCACTCTTTCCTCAGCCTTCACTCTTCTTCTTCTTGCTGTAGCAAACAAGTAGAAATGCAAATGTGAATAAAAATGACTATTAGAGGGCCTTTTGAAGGCATGTAAAAGGTTAGATGGGCCCCACATGGCATTAGGGTTCGAATAGAACAAATTAAATATTAAAAAAATATTTTAATTTTATGTTTTTTTTGGCTTGAGTGCTGTCCGCCGCGGGAGACGCCTGGGCGTCCCTGAGACGCTCGAGGGACGCCCAGGCGTCTCCCTGGGCGTCTCCCAGGCGTCTCGGAGATGCCCAGGCGTCTCCAACGGCGCACCAAGTTAAGGTGGCGCCGCTGGAAACGTGGGGACGCCGTCCCCACGTCTCCGGGACGTCCCCGTTCCAGAGACGCTAGGGCCCGGAGGGGGGGACGCGTCCTCAGGGTTCACTGGTTTCTTGTATTTGCTGCCCTCATAGCTGCTCCAACATTCTTGTCTTTCACCACCAACTTGTTGAGAGTGCTCAATACTATGAAGAGGATCGTACTCTTCAACTTCTTCAATCCTTTGCTTGCAATCAACTTCTTGAATAGGTAAATCTGGTTTGTACTTAAGAACCTCCTTAAACTTTCCATCTTTAAGGGCCCTATGGTCATCAATCTCTTCTACCTTATCACTGTCTCCTTGATCAAACATTATGGCAGCCTCCAACTTGATCAATGAATCACAATTGTCCGTTGTTCGGAAAGTTTCTATAGCAACACACTCTTTTTTAGTGGCTGCAACCACTTCAAAGAGATCATTACGGAGCTTTATTGAACAATCTTCTTCTTCAAGGACATCTTTCCCTCCAATGGCCACCTCATAGTTTGCAATGCAATCTGATTTTTGTTCTTCATCAGGATCAAAGGGAAACTTATCCCACATAGGTTCATTGTCATAACTTGATGCCAACACACCCGGATCCCAAATGCTAAGGGGTTGACTCAGATGGTCAGTAGGAAAATGTTTTTCATGCTTCCCTTGAAGTATTGACTCAGTGAATAAGTCAGCTCCTGAATGTCTTAAGTTGATAAGTTCAAAAAGATTTCTTTCGAATGGTTTGGTTTGCTGATCAAACCCAAGACCAACAATGTCGCCACCGAAATGAAGTGAAGAATCTTTGATGCTTGCTGTTTTGAAAACTTCACCATCATTATCTTCTATGGAACTATCATGAGAAAGTATGTCGCTGATTTCTTCATGTGGAACTTCTTGGGAAGTTGGGACAGCAACAAGAAGGAAAATCCTTCATCATCAAATCTCCAACATGATCATGCATGAACTCATTGGATACGTCTCCAATATCACTAATATGTCGTTCATCTTCCTCTTCTTCAACGAACTCATCCTAAACAACAGTTCTACCAACATCTTCTGTGAAGCCCTTAACTTCAAGACCTTCATGGGCTGAATCCAAATTAGGATTCAAGACTGCTGCTATGTTCTGATCTTCATCACTTGCTATCACATGCAAGTCTAGGGGAGTATTGTGGGGCTCTTCCACACACTCTTCAACTGTCAAAGTTTCTTCATCAAACTCACGATCCATTTGAAGTGACATGTGCACCTTGCTTGTACCATATTCAATACTAGAAGATTGATTTCTTTTTCCAACTTGCTTATTTGTGGGTTGCAAACCACGAATAGGCACTTCTGCTTCTTCCTTCCTTGATTTTTCAACCAAGGCTTGTTTTGCTTCTCTTTTAATCATTTTCTTGATGTAGTTGACCATATCCAACTTTTCAGGCTTCAGTATCGCCACACAATTCAAATAGGAATCAAATGAAACATTGTTCCTAAACTCATCTGGCATGTTCTGATATTCTTCACGGAGTATGGCAGCTTCATGTGTTCACATTGTCTCTTGTACTGTTCAGCATACCCAATGAAATCCCTTGCGGCAACACTAACTTTTCCTTCCTTAGATGCCATAGTCGAATCTGACTTCTCCCAATTTCTGAACAAAAACTGCAACAACTTTGAAACTTCTGATAGCTGATAGTGAACTCAGTTCTGACCTCTAATATAGAATCTGATTTCTCTGTCATTCATCTGTTAACTGAACACTTTTGGGCACAGGATGGCAAGATCATAGCTCTGATACCACTGTAATGTACTGGCCAATTTTTTTCAATTTTTGAATGAGCACACTAGCACAATAAGCACTCATTAAGGTTAGTTTAAACCAAAACCAGCAATCGGAAAGTAACTCTTTGCCAAGAATGCACACTCAATCTCGAGATGAGAATGATGCTGTCATATGGCAAGAGGGTCGTTGCTAAAAGAAGCTCAACGCCAAGAATGTTCTCTCCAACCGAAAGTGGGAATGGTGCTACCATATGGCAGAGGTACTATGAAAGAAATGCAATGCTGGAAAGTAAACTCGACACCAAGCATGTGCACTCCAAACCCAAGGTGGGTAAGGCGCTATCATATGGCCGAGAATCTATTGATTAAGATGCAATGCAAGAAAGTAACTCAACACCAAGGATGTGCACTCAAGACCCAAGATGGGTGAGGTGCTAACATAAGGTGAAGAGGATCTAAATGCAATACAATGAAGACTGAGCAATGGCCAGTCTCTTCCACAGCCGTGGGAATACGAAATGTAAGTTGCAGAAATATAGAGAGCTGATCAGTACTACTGATTCGGTGTTACAATATGAGGTATAATCTGCAAAAGCAATGAGATATAGATGTTCTATGATCACCAAATGGTTAGAGCACAATCTCCTAACAAGTACTTGACATCTAGCATATGAAATATGGCCAAAATGACTGAAATAACAGGTCTGATATGAATTTGCAGCAAACTGAAAACTCAAACCAGCAAGTACAAATTTCACCTTTATGCTCGTAACTTCGCCAATAGTTCTCTGAATGATGTCAAACCAAGTGCAAATGAAGCATATGAGAAGGGCGACCAAGTACAAACCAAGAAATAGCTGCAACAACAACTCTATGAATTATCTAAACACTTGCCAGGCAAGATGAAGTGGTACGGCCTCAAGAAGGGCGACTTCTGCAATATAAAATCCAAATCTGCTTATTAAATTCTGAAACTTAGCTAAAAGGGGTGCCCAAGGTAGACTTGAACAATGGGCCAATACCCAGAACCAACAAGAATTCGAGCAAGGAGCTATGATCGAAAATGTGCTTCAGCCAAGCACCACACCAGCATCACCAAAACTGATAAAAACTCTCCAAAATCAGCAAATATCAAATGAAGCCATCTTTGTGAAGCTCTATCTGCAACCTTTGAATGAAGAAGCAGTCTCAAACTAGCTAGGTACTATCTCTCAAGTACGAAACTAATATAGGCTAGGATGTATGCATTCCTCGAAGCAATGGTTCTGAAATAATTTCAGCAGCATTTTGTTATGATAAGCAATAGATGATAAACAAAGAGCCCAACACTCTTATTTATAGCCTTCTATCTCCAAATTCAATTTCATTTCCCTCTCATTTGGGTGCCCAATTTGTATTTGCATTTCATTTAAATTCCAACCCTTTCCTCCTTGACTTTAGGCGTCCAAAACACATGAGGAATTATACTTTATCAAAATGTAAATATTTCATAACATAGGCGTCGAAGTATATTTAAGTTAAGTGAAATACTTTATAATTTGCAAATATTCCTCCAAACTAGGCTTCCATTTTGTTGATTTAAGATAACTTCGGTCAGATATAAATGATGATTGCATTCATGCATCATCATCATTTATATTTAACCAAACTGTTCTTAAAATATAAATCCATCAAATAAGTTATTCGAATTTCAGATGATGATCAAAATTCGCAAATGGATAAATCGGATTTCATATCAGATGTTTGTTAAACCACGCACTTTAGTCTTTGTTAACACCGAATGTCTTCGGTTGTTAAGGAAGCGCTCAAGGGACACGTCCCATGAGCAGACGTGTCTCCACAAAGTGGAGACACGTCCTCTCATGAGACGCGTCTCTCCTTGAGGCGTGTCTTCCTCATATAAAAGGGACATCATTCCCTTATTTGCAAGACATTGAAATCGATAAATGTTCTGCAATCAACACATTTGAAATAAACAAAATAAATCTGACTTGGAATTCTAGGACAAAATTTCAAACTTAGAATTTCCATAGGTTCTTTTAGGATACAATCTGATAAGATTTGATTACAATTACATGGTATCAGAGCCAAGTTGAGCGAATCCAAATAAGATCTAGATATCAGATTTCTTAGAAAAAATTCGTATTTTTGAAAAATTGAATTCACATCTCATTCTTCATAATGTCAAGTGTGATCAGATTTGGAGATCCTCTTGAGGGAGCAAACAACTTCACCTCATGGAAATTCAGAATCATGATGATTCTCAAAGAAAATAAGTTAGACTCATTTGTGAGAGAAAACAAGAGGTAACCAGAGAATGATCCTGAGAAAACTCAATGAATTGAGAATAATGAAAAGGCCATGAAAATCTTAGTAGATGCAGTTAGGGACCACATAGTACCTATTCTAGCAAAACATGAAACTGCATATCTAATGTTCAAATCCCTTGAGAGCACCTATGAGATAATCAACACCAGTAGGACTCTTGCATTAAAGAGACAAATCAACAATGTCTAAATAAACAAATGAGAAACTATTAATGCATACTTCATGAGGATTATTGAACTAAGGGATCAATTATCTACAATTGGATATCAAATTGATAGCAAAGAGTTAACACTAATTGCACTAGGAGGCCTACCAAACTCATGGTAGCCATTTGTTCAAGGAATAAGTGCAAGATCTGAACTCCCCAACTTTGATAGGCTAAGAACAGACTGCCTTCAAGAGGAAACAAGACTCTCAACAAAAGAAAACAAACAAAAATCTATAGATGAGGACATTCAAGTGCTCAACACATCATCTAATAAAAAGGGTAAGAAAAACTCTTACGGGAAAGGCTCATCTAAGAGAAAGAGAAATTCCCATGGAAAAGGATCATTCAAAAGGAAGAAAAACATCTCTCAAGTACAATGTTTTAGATGTGATCAATATGGGCACTATGCAATGAAGTGCCCTGACAGATCAAAACAACAAGCATCATTTGCTAAAGTAGGAAACCAAAATTCAGACCATGATTCTGAGAAATTTGTATTTTATTCAGCCTTATCAAGTCAAGTATCTAACAATATCAACAACTGGGTGATTGATAGTGGTTCTTCGAAGCACATCACAGGGTTTAGAGAACACCTAGACACTATGACTGAAGAGTCTGATGAAGAAGTAACAATTGGGGATGATTCTACACATCAAGTAAAAGGGGTTGGAACTTGTTCCATCACATTGAAATCTGGTCTCTCCCTTCAACTCACTGGAGTTTTATTCGTACTTGGAACAAAGAGGAATCTAATATCCATCTCTGCTCTTGAAGACAATGGATATAGGGTTACCTTTATGGATGGGAAATTTCTGGCATGGCCTAAGAACTCAACTATAAAAAAAGCTCTAAACATAGGTGTAAGACAAGGTTATCTTTATTAACTATGCACTGAAGTCAAGCAAGCCCTTACCTTTGATACTTTTGATTCAAATGAAATTTGGCATAGAAGATTGGGACACCTTCATTTTTGTGCCCTACCTTCCATGGAAAAACTTGGAACAGGATTACCTAAGTTAAACCCTACTCATGAAGGAACTTGTAAGGGTTGTGCCCTAGGAAAGAATACAAAGGGATCCTTTCACAATAGCTTGAGCAAAACCCAAAATGGATTAGAATTGGTTCACTCTGATTTATGTGGACCCATGTTTGTTCCCTCCAAGGCAGGCTTCCTATACTATGTCATATTTATAGTTGACTTCTCTAGGAAGACCTGGATTTACTTTCTTAAGTGTAAAGAGTCAATAGAAATCCTTAAAAGGTTCAAGGAGTTCAAAGCTCTTACTGAAAACTTCTCTAGGAAGAAACTAAAAATCTTAAGGACAGACAATGGGAAAGAATACACCTCTGAAATCTTTAAGGAATTTTGCATGAATGCTGGGATTAAGAGGGAGTTTACAGTAGCCTACAACCCTCAACAAAATGGGGTTGCTGAAAGGAAAAATAGAACCATTGTAGAAGCTGCAAAAGCAATGTTGCTTGACCAGAACATTGAAACCTCATTCTGGGTAGAAGCCTCTAGAACTGCTGTCTTCATCCAAAATAGATGTCCTCATTCTCACCTAGATAACAAAACTCCTGAAGAAGCATTTACTGGTCTAAAACCTGATATTAGTCACTTTAGGATTTTTGGTTGCCTCGTCTATATTCATGTGCCCAAGGAGAAGAGATTCAAACTAGAACCTTCCAGAAAGAAAGGGATATTTATGGGATATAGTGAAACCTCCAAGGCCTATAGGATATTCATACCCGGGCAAAATCAAATTGAATTGAGCAGAGATGTCATCTTTGAAGAAGACATTGCATTCAAAAGGGCAAGAAGTTCTAGTGAGATAGAAAATTATTCCCCTAGGGTATTAGAAGTGGAACCTACTCCTGAGATTCAGAGGGAGTATCCTGAGGAAATGACAATTGAACTTCAATCTTCTTTAGATGAGAATGCAAATGACAACAGCAAGAAGAGGCCACTTTGGGCTAGAAAGATGATCAAAGAAGCTGAGAATCATGCAGCACCCAAAAGAACATTTAGGGAGAGTAAAAGACCCAAATGGTTCTCAAGCTATGTTGCTCTAATGAATGACATCATAAATTCAGAACCCAACAGTGTTTCAGAAGCCTTTAGACATCAAGTATGGAAGGACGCTATGACGGAAGAGTATCAGTCCATTCTAAAGAATGATGTATGGGATATTGTGCCTAGACCAAAAGAGAAATCTGTTGTCTCTTCTAAATGGCTCTTCAAAATCAAACATGCTGCTGATGGCAGTATAGAAAAACATAAGGCACGTTTTGTGGCAAGAGGTTTTTCACAGAAGGAAGGCATTGATTATGAAGAAACATTTGCACCTGTTGCCCGTTACACATCTGTGAGAGCAGTGATAGCCATTGCAGCAGCTAAAGGCTGGAAGATCCATCAAATGGATGTGAAAACTGCCTTTCTAAATGGAGCCATTGAAGAGGAAGTCTACCTAGAACGGCCTGAAGGTTTTGTGATACATAAACCTGACTCACATGTATGCAGACTAAATAAAGCACTCTATGGACTTAAACAGGCACCCAGGGCCTGGTATGAAAGAATTGACAGCTACCTCTTGGGACTAGGATTCTCCAAGAATGATGCAGACCCAAATCTTTACTTTAAGGTAATCAAAGGTGATATGTTAATAATTATTTTATATGTTGATGACCTGCTAATAACAGGAGAAGATCACCTCATTGCTCAAGGAAAGAAGGATCTAACTTCAGAGTTTGACATGAAAGACTTGGGCATCTTACACTACTTCCTAGGTTTAGAAGTATGGCAGAAATCAGATGGCATCATACTAAACCAAGTGAAGTATACTATTGATATTCTGAAGAGGTTTGGAATGTTGGATTGTAGACCCATGTCTACACCTATGGAAACCAACCTTCACAAACTAAAAGAAGCAGCAGCAGAATCTAAGTGTGTAGATACCACTCTATATAGACAAATGATTGCATCGTTGATGTACCTGGTTAACACCAAACCTGATATTTGCTATGCAGTGAATGCTCTAAGCCAGTTCATGTGTGAGCCAAAGGAAATTCACCTTATGGCTGTGAAACATATATTGAGATATCTTCAAGGCACTATTGGATATGGTCTTCTTTACAAAAATAATCAACTAGATCTACATGGATACTCTAATTCAGATTGGGCTGGAAGTGTAACCGATCGGAAAGGTACATCAGGATGTTGCTTCAGTTTGGGATCGGCTATGATCTCTTGGATCTGCAGAAAACAGTCTTCGGTAGCTCAAAGCTCGACAAAAGCTGAATACATTGCAGCCTCTATGGGGGCAAGAGAAGCAGTATGGCTCCGGAAATTGCTTGTGGGACTCTTTGGTGAGCCCTTGAATACTACTATCATTCATTGTGATAATCAGAGTTGCATCAAACTCTCTGTAAATTCAGTATTCCATGATAGATCTAAGCACATTGAGATCCCCTACCATTATGTAAGAGACATGGTAGAAAAGAATGTGATCCAGTTGGAGTATATTAGTACAAATGATCAAACATCAAACATTCTCACCAAACCTCTCTCCCGAATCAAGGTTGAACACTTCAGGAAGAAGCTTGGTATGATTGAAATGTAATTTGATATTATGTTTGAAATTTAAAAATTGTTTAGAAGTTGTACTAATATATTTAAAGATGTTTAATGTTTAAACTCTTTTGTCATGTGTGTGACTCCATGACCTTATGGGCCCGCTCCCCCTGTGTACATTATTGAAAGGTGACGATCTTTCTAATAATGAACACTTGTATGTGACATTGTAAAGTGACGACTCTACAATGTTGAGTTGAACTATCATGATAGATATCATGTGACTTGATATCTGTGGACATGTCATGATAGTATCTCTTGGACACTTTGATGGATATCATGGGACTTGATGTCTTTTGAAGATCATTGTGATGCTTAAGAGATAATCATGGTGGATATCTATATACATCTGTGGATATGCCATGAATTATTATGGTAGACATCATGTGACTTGATGTCAGTGCACATACCATAATGAAGATGTGATTATGAAGAATGTCATGTGACTTGACAATCTTATGAAAACATATCATATCTTTGATATCACGTGTGAAGGTGATATCTCCACTTATTTGATTTGGATATCTTCCCTAGCTAAGAGGGAGTGTTGATTTAAGATAGCTTTGGTCAGATATAAATGATGATTGCATTCATGCATCATCATCATTTATATTTAACCAAACTGTTCTTAAAATATAAAACCATCAAATAAGTTATTCGAATTTCAAATGATGATCAAAATTCTCAAATGGATAAATCGGATTTCATATCAGATGTTTGTTAAACCACGCATCTTAGTCTTTGTTAACACCGAATGGCTTCGGTTGTTAAGGAAGCCTGCGCGCTCAAAGGACACGTCCCATGAGCAAACGAGACACGTTCTCTCATGAGACGCGTCTCTCCTTGAGGCGTGTCTTCCTCATATAAAAGGGATGTCATTCCCTTATTTGCAAGACATTGAAATCGATAAATGTTCTGCAATCAGCACATTTCAAACAAACAAAATAATCTGACTTAGAATTCTAGAACATAATTTTAAACTTAGAATTTCCATAGGTTCTTTTAGGATACAATCTGATAAGATTTGATTACAATTACACATTTTTCCTAAGTTAATATTTCACTTAAAACATTATAATTTTCCAAATAAAGCCTTCAAAATTTTAATTAATAAACATTATAAAAATCACTTATCTCTCCAAAATCGTCCTCCATGCCTTAGCCAAATATTTTTTCACTTAAAGCATTATTTTCATCAAATATCAAACTTGCCAAAATAATCACCTCAAATGCTGGAGAGCACTGCTTAAGTCGACCTACTAGAAATAGCTGCTGCACTGAACTGCTGAACTATTGCTAAAAATAGCACTTCCAAAAGTAGAACTTACTAAAAATAGCATACTGCTAAAAATAGTAAGTTGTTCCAAACTCATTTTCTCCACATTTTGAGTAGCCGTCGCAACTTACTAAAAATAGTAAGTCTAAAAAAGTTCTCTGATTCCATTGCATTTCACACCACTGCGAAGCACTCTTAAAACCCAGAAGGAATCCAGAATCCAAACTGAAAAACTCCAACATGCAAGCCTCCAAAAGCAGCCGAGAATGCAAGTCAATATCTTGTCATGCATGTTACCCCATCGGGAAGCTCTCCAAAAACCCGGAAAACACCACCAGACATGCGTTAGAAACTCTCGCATGCAAGACCTCAAAACCTCCTCAGAAGTGGAAACCCTATTTCGGCTTTTGACTAGCCTATAGGCATTTGGGAATAGGCTAACAATCACTGGAAAGTGTAGTGCTAAAAGTGGGGACATTACAACATAAAGAACGAGTTTGTTGACTTCATGACATAAAATCTGATAAACATCTTAAAAGATAGTTAAGATCTGATGAATAATCAACAACTTTACAAGCTAAGAGGTACTCAAATAAGTCACTCCAAAACTCTTTTCTAGAATTTCAAAAACATAAGAAGAAAAACCTACATATCTGAACCAACCTACATAACTGAAACGGGGCTGATAAAATATATCAATGAATGCTCCCCCTGAGTCCAAACACCTTCTCAAGGAAGGAGTGAAGTCACTTTTGACTTCTCTTTTTCTACCTCTTTCTTCTTCCTCCAAACCTTCTTATCAATCTCATTTGCTTTGTCAACCTTCCTGTTTTGATTAGAAAAATCTGCTAAACCACTTCTACAGAGTTTTGCAGTATGACCAAAGTTATTGCATTTGTAACATATAACATTATAATTCATCAAATGAGCAAAATAATTCCTATTCACATATTTGAAATCATTTCTTCTACAATTTGCAGCCTTGTGACCAAAACGATTGCATGAAAAGCAATATCCATAAAAGAAAGAATCATTAAACCTAGTCATTTGATCTTGTCTTGGAATAGGTCTTCTAAAAGTGTTATTTCTGATCTTTGAATGCAAATCTTTTGAGCAATGAGCGTTACCTACCTGCTGTTCTTCATTTGTAGACATGGAACATTGACCTTTTTCACAACCAACTCCACCTTTGTCACCAGGAAATCTCTGTGCACTAATGATCTTGTCCAATGACAGAGCATTTCTGATTTATCTTCTCTTCACTCAGCTGTTTTGAAGATTAAGTGAAACAACTTTAGATTCAAGTCTATCAACATTCTCCTCTTTTACCTTAAGCTGATTTCTGATTTCTTCTTCTATTCTTTGTGCCTCTTCAACCTGAACTTTCAAATCAACTATCAACTTTTCTGCTTGTTCAAGGGCTTGAGTTGTCTTCGTTTTTGCATCGTCCTCTTCTTGTAGCAGCAAGTTCAAATTCTGATTTTTCTTTCAAAGTCTCTTAATTTCACTAAGAGCACTTATTAGTTTTGCTTCAAGATCAACTTCTGCTTCTTCATCATATTGCTCATCATCAATATCTTCATCTTCATTCTCAGGTAAGTTTACTTCTTCAGCCATAAACAAAATTTCTTCTATTGAAAACATATCACTAACTTTTGATGAACTATTGTGATCATTCGAATAAAAACTTTTAGCAGATTTCTTATACTTATTATTCTTACCTTGATACTCCTTGGAATGTTTTGATTTCTTCTCACAATCGCTGTCCTCATTCTTCTCATATAGACATTTGGATGCAAAGTGTTCTATCTTACCACAGTTGAAGCACTTGAAAGGCAACTTACCTTTATATTTACCTGAACCCTTCTTTGTAATGTCCCCATTTTTCAAGAGCATCAGAGTTCGAGGAATTAGCCTATTAGTTGACCCTTGTAGGCTAGTGTGGTGGATTAGAGGGTTCGGTTTGGGAGTTATGGAGCTCTTCAGGTGGCAGTTGTCATTGTCTATTTCTCCAGATCCTTCTTATGTTCTGAGGCATTGATATTCAGAGGTCTCTGGTTTAGTTTTGAGGAACTTACTATTTATAGTAAGTCAGTGGATGTTAGAGAGGGACCCTTACTATTTTTAGTAAGGCAGTTGGATGCACAGTGGATACAATGGTTAACTCCCAGGTTCAGACGGAATTGAGAAATAATGATTATTTGTGGAGTTATGTTATTTAATTATTAATAAAGTGATTACTTTATTAATAATTAATTATAAAGTGCAATTATAAGGTTTTAAATTCGCTTTATGTCTGATGGGGCCATGACCCTCAAAAGGTCACTTAAAGTACATTAAATAATATTATTTAATGAGCGCCCATTTATTGAAGCATTTATTAAAGTGAAAGGAAAATATTAAATATCATTTTAAATGATTTAAAGGAGACTTCTAGAAGGGATCGACCTAATTGGAGAAGTATATATATGCCATCGAAAAGTAAATGAAGGCATCATTGGATCATTTTACATATTGGATTTGTGCTTTTGGAGAGCTTGGCTCTTGAGGTTGGAAACCTAGGGTTTTTGCATATTTTGGCTTTGGAGAGCGTAGCTGCTTCGAAGTTGGTGCATTTTGAGGTTGTGAAAGACAATCTGAAGATTTCCGTTCAGATTGGCTTCATTCAGGAGTCAACATCGTGCTTCACCGAATTTATAGGAGATATTCAGAATAAGGGTTACATCATCTTTTCAAGATTAGGAGATTGTTTCCGTGTATGCATTTGGCTGTAAAAATATTTGAAGGATAAATGAATAAAGATATATGCTTGCTGCATTTGTAATTGTTTTACTTTTTCTAGATTAGTCTTTATTTCCAACATTTTATGCATTTGTCATCTATGTATTATTAAATAAAAAAAACACAAAATACAAGCCCTCATCATTCAACATCAGTTATCAGAGGTTAGAGACAACAAGTCTCATACAGTGGTATCAGAGAGGCTTCCTGCCATCCTGTGTGGGAAATTAAAATTTCATGAGCAGAAAGAAAATCTTCAAAATATATTTATTGATGGGGTTAGAGAGAAAATTTCTGGTAATTAGGGTTTACTTCTGGATCATTTGTTGGAATAAATATTATCAAGACATTGGGTAAGCTGAGAATTTGAAAGATTTTGCAAATAAATATTAAATTTCAGTAATCTGGCACAAATCACAACTGTAACTCGTGACCACCCCATACAATTTGACGTGGGAGCTTCTTTAGGAAAAGATGCTGCTAGAGACAAACTAAGAACCTGCCGATTAAGACAAGAATAATTCAAAAGGCTAAAGGGGGTTTTTAGATAAGACAAATTCGGAAAAGACCAATACAAGTCAAAGAAAGAAATATCGGGCCTTAAGGAGAGACGTCCTAAATCAAGAAAAAAAATAAAAAAAATAAAATAAAAAATAAAAATGCTCAATTCGCAGCCTCTTGTATAAAATCGTGAGTATGCAATAGAGTTGGAAGTGCGAATAGCGACAAATACCTCTGCAAAATAAGACGCCTAGCTAGAAAGTCATATTTGGAGTTTACCGGAAGTAAAGATTAAAGACTTATAGTCTAGCGCTTAAATAGAAGGGATGAATAGATTTTCGAAAAAGCCATTAATATTTGGAAATCATGGATAGAGACGAAACAAATTTTTGAAAGAGCCGGATAATTTTAAGGTAGTCGCTTTTCCAAAACACCCATCGCTAGAGTTTGAGGGCAGTAAAAGACGAAATTCAAGCAATGACAAGAATCGGGGGTTAAGTTAAATAAAATTGGGCCGCCACATTAGCGTAGGACGGGATCAAACTCTCATAAGAGACAAGGAAACAAAAAAAGCAAAAAAAATGATTGGAGTTAAGCTATTGGGACATGCCTAGGTGCCTGCTTCATCCGCCGCTTTGTCTTTATGTGAGAAGAGGAATCGAAGCTAAAGATAAATAATGTTTGAATAGATAAAGGCTAGTAATTGTAGAGTCCAATTAATTTTGCAAACTTCAAATAGGACGGAGCAGTCAGATATGGACAAAATCATATAAAACAAAAAATTAGCTTTTCAGAAAAGAAATTATATCTTCACTCTATTCTAACCCAGAATAATTCAGTATTCGTTTGGGGATGTTTTTTGGGAGTGTTTAATCCGTTATGAGTTCTGAAACTTGTGTTGTGGTGAATGTCCTTGCCTGTAACTCACACCAAGTAGATAAGTGCATATCTACAAGTCTGATATATATTTCTGATGTTAAATCTGCTCTTTAGCACTGAACCAAGCCCAGTGAATTGTTGTAATCCTTCCAGTAATTTTTGAGTAATTTTTCTGCTCATATCAACATTGGGGTTAATCATTGAGCTCACACAGTTGATATTTGAGTGACCAACAATCATTCACATTGTAAGCTACATTGTTTTTTCAGTCAAGTTTCAAAATGAGTTCAACCAGTGGCGAAATAATGGAATCAGGTGATGGAAAATGGTTAGCCAGAATGTTATATAAGTAGGGTAAAAAACTTAACAAATCATCACAATCCATATTTGATACATTGTGTATTTTGAGTGGGCTGGAAGAAATTTAAGTCATGTAGAATAGTCACCTTCAACACTGCTTCAGATAGCTATGGTTCCAGCATGGAAAGCATTGGGTGAGCATAGGTACTTGAGACACTGTCATGTCCCCGAAATTATGACACTAGGCTATAATGTATCAAAAAACAAATAAATAAATAAATAAATAAATAAATAAATAAATAAAATACATATAGGGATGTTGGCCATATAATCATAATTATAATTATCCAGGGATAATGTCATGATTACCAAATATCAAATATAAACAAATAAAATAACAATAAAGTAATATCAAAATATACATATAATATATATTCTTATAATACATAAAATAATGTTATCATTACAAGTATAAATATAATGGATAATACAATCTAAATAATCAAATACGAATTTAAATATGACATAATGGATTTTGCTAACGTGGCAATTAGTCAAGAATTAGTTTTCAAAGGACGGGTCAAACATCTAATGAACCGATCCAAAAAAAAGAGTGAGCTACAGGTTCATAAGCGACATGCCTCTACCCAATTGAGCCTCTTGTTTGGCCATAAAGGGAAGTTTGACACAAGTCCAAAAGGGGGGAATAGGAGGAAAAAGAAACGTATAGCATCTGATTGTATCTTAGAGAATTAATAAATAAGAATCAAAGGGAACTAATAATAAACGAGGGGAAGGGCCCTTACGCACTGCAAGCTAATCGAAGCAAGTGCTATCTCAGACATAGACATGTTTAACCGGCGGAATAGGAAGAAAGATATTATCGGATCTTTCAATTGTAAACTACCGCCAATGTGTTGATTCCTTTATCAAGGTTCGTTTAAGGGGGGGTCGTTGCTTCCAGTGTCGTGCCTTTCTGAAGACAGATTTAAGAGACGGGAACAATAGCAGATGGAAAGCTTGAAGGATATCCGCAAATTCAAGAAAAAAGGGGAATATGTTGCTTTGAACTTCCTAGACATTAAATAACGTTTGATGCAAGAGATCTTATCGGGGCATGTACGCCAAGGTCTTGAGGCCAGAGGAACTGCTGCTGTTGTTGGTCATTGGAGAGGAGTGACGGAACCTTCATTTGAATAGTTAAGATCAAATGTGGCGCCTTGGGTGTCGATTCAAAATAAATTGAGCTGCGTCTTTATTCCCTAGAGTCCACCGCGATCGATGGGAGCTGCATTTTATAAAGACATGGAAAGGCATAAGTCTTTTGATGTGTTGCAACTGGTGGTCTTGTAATTAAGGGGAGATATCGAATAGTTTTGGAGAAACATACAAAGATCAACAACAAAAGACGTGACTTGAGGAAACTCAGGTTAAGAGGTAAGTCTCCTCACTAGCTTTGTCAATTTGCAGACTCTATAAATAATTCGAGTCCCCTACAGTGGATACTGTGCAGTAATAAAAGATTAGAAAACACATAGACTCAAAAATGTATCTATAGTGCTCATGCGAATCTACAGATCCGACACTCCAGGTATGAGTTCCATCATAATAAGAATTAAGAGAATAACGGGTAGAAAGATTTCATTCAATTTAGCTGTAGTTGATACTTATGAATGTATTGAGAAATCAATTGACTTACTAATGATCGATAGAGAGAAGGAGACTCGTAGTGAGCACACTCATAGGGAACGCGTCTTAGAGCGACAATCGGAGGTGAGTATCATCAACTGCATGAATAACATTAAAGGTTATGCATTCTGGAAATTCGAGTTGCTACATACAGTGAAGGATTATGATATGATGACTAACCTAAATCATAATAGATTAAATACCAGATGGATTCATAAATATTTCAATCTGTGATGACTTGTGGATACAATTTAATAAATCTAATGATGAATGAATGCGTAGAGCGATTTAACGATATTGATAGATGTATATGTCCATATAATGAACTTCATAAATACAGCATAAGTGATTGACAAACACCCTGAATAGATATAAAGGGATATTGTTTACAAGAGTCCAATAATGATGCTTGCAGCAATTATTGTATATCATAAGTTACTATGACTTTTACTATAAGAATAGACTCCGGACCAAATTCCTTTTCGCTAACGCTTGACAAGGATAGGGAGTGTGTGGAGGGAAAGGCGGGTAGATTGTGTTAATTTTAATGATCAGATTAATGCACAGAATTTAATTCAAAAATCAAGACACTATAACATAGCAGATACCCTGGGAAAACCCTCCACTTGAGGGAGAAAAACCCAGCAACAATATATCACTTTTATATTGAATCTCAACAATGAAAGACTCGTTTACAAGAGGCCGATATGAAGGCCAAATACAAGCACGAATTAATGATGCAACACAGCCAACTCAAGAAGACAATTCGCTGATGCAAAACTTAGTCTCAATAAATATCGAACTGCCTTGTGAAGAACTCGCACTTGATGAAGGACAAACAAGAATAAAATCTGATAATGATCAACAATAATTTCTCATTGAATATATATACAATATAGAGGGAGAGGTTGTGTCTCTCCAAAGCATCATGTTGGCCTCCTTGAAACATCACGTCTTCACTAAAGAAGTCGGCTATCTTGAAATTCGCGCCTCCTAATTCATATCAAGGTTGGCCTTGATATTAATCGTGCTTCTTCATTATAATGTGTTTGCTTTAACAAATAGAGATGTCTTTTCAATAATCGTGCCTCTTGGAGTCTTAATAAATTAAATAGCCATAGGCTACAATTTAATTTAACTCATATAAGGAGGATCGCTAGAAGAATAGGACCGATGTTGCTCAATAAACATCAACACTCCCTCTCAGCTAGGGAGTATACTTCCAATTGCATAAGACATTTCACCTCATCGTGATGTCTACCACTACGGCTACAACCATAAGTGGAAAGGAAAAATATCACCTCATCGTGATATCAGATATCACCTCAACATGATATCAACCATAATGGCTACAACCATGTATGGTATGTACAAGTGTTCATCACTTACTTGATGTTGTCACCTCAACATGACTTTCACCATGGCTCTCCCAGAGGGTGAAACACAAGTACAAAAATCATCACAGACTTTCTCACGTGATGCTATCACGGAGTCGCACACATTACATCCACCATGGCTCTCCCAGAGGGTGGAATCAAGGGATTTCACCTCGAACTTCTCGTATAGAGAACTCATTAATCAAGGGATTTCACTTCGAACTTCTCTCACAGAGAAGAACTCATTAATCAAGGGATTTCACCTCGTACTTCTCTCACAGAGAAGAACTCATTAAAGAGGATCACTGATACTGAGACTCCTCAGTTAAGGCTGTATTCTCCATCATACCAAGCTTATCTCGAAAGTACACAAACTTCATCCTGGAGAGAGGCTTGGTGAGAATGTCTGCCGTCTACTCATCAGTGCTGATATACCTCAACTGTATAGCTTTCCTCAATACCATATCTCTGATGTAATGGTATTTGATCTCAACATGCTTGGTTCTGTCATGAAACACAGGATTGATGGAAAGCTTCACACAGCTCTGGTTATCACAATGAATGATAGTAGGCTCCATTGATTGTCCAAACAATCTTGCAAGGAGCTTACGAAGGCACACTGCTTCTCGAGCTGCCACACAAGCTGCAATATACTCTGCCTCTGCTGTACTCAATGCTACAGATGACTGTTTCCTGCTACACCAGGAAATCATAGCAGATCCCAAACTGAAGCAACATCCAAAGGTGCTCTTTCGATTAGTAACACTCCCTACCCAATCAGAATCAGTATAACCATGCAGCTCCAAGTCCGCATCTAAAGAATATCTCAACCCATATCCAATGTGCCATGACAGTATCTCAGGATATGTTTAGCTGCAACAAGATGTATCTGTCTCGGTTCACACATGAACTGACTAAGTGAACTCACAACATAATAGATATGTGGTCTAGTGTTAACTAGATACATCAAGGACCCAATCAACTGTCTGTACATCGTAGGATCCACCAAGTCTGAACTAGTTGTAGCCTCCTTCAACTTATGTAGGTTGGTCTCCATAGGTGTTGACATGGATTTGCAATCCATCATACCAAACCTCTTAAGTATATCAATGGTGTACTTCCCTTGGCTTAGAATCATCTCATCTGGCTTTTGCCAAGCTTCTAATCCAAGGAAGTAATGCATGAGCCCAAGGTCCTTCATCTCAAACTCAGAAGCCAACTCCTTCTTACATTTGAGAATAAGGCGATCTTCTCCAGTAAGAATCAAATCATCAACATACAAGACCAAAATCAATGCTTCACCATCAATTACCTTAAAGTATAGATTTGAGTCTGCATCATTCTTAAAGAAGCCCAAGCTTGACAAGTACCGATCAATTCTTTTGTACCATGCACGAGGAGCTTGCTTAAGACCATACAAGGCCTTCTTTAGCCTGCAAACATGAGACTCATTCCCATGTAACTCGAATCCATCAGGTTGCTTGATATAGACTTCTTCCTCAATCACACCATTCAGAAAAGCTGTCTTCACATCCATTTGATGAATCTTCCATCCTCTAGATGCAACAATGGCAATAATGGTTCTGACAGAAGTGTAGCGAGCAACAGGAGCAAATGTTTCTTCATAGTCAACTCCCTCTTTTTGTGAGAACCCTCTAGCCACGAATCTTGCCTTGTACTTCTCAATGCTCCCATCAGCCGCATGCTTGATATTGAAGACCCATTTTGAAGATACCACAGATTTGCCTTCGGGTCTAGGGACAATGTCCCAAACATCATTCTTGTGAATTGATTGATACTTCTCTGTCATAGCATCTTTGCAAACTTGTTGACTAGAAGCTTCCTCAACATTGGAAGGCTTAGATTCAATAATTTGACTCATCAAGGCAACATAACTGGAAAACTTATGTGGCCCTTTGTAATGTCCCCTTCTTGAGCATGATCTTTCCAGTTGACCGTTGGCCTATTCCGGAGACCCGTAGGCTACTCGAAAGGTAAAATTAGGGTTTCTTGTTTTGAAGGATGCTCTTGCTCGAGGTTGGTTGATTCAATGGCGGATTCTTTCTGGGTTTTCAGAGAGCTTCGCAGTGATATGTTCTTCTTGGCATTTTGAGCATCTTCAGGAATTTACTATTTTTAGTAAATTCTATTTCTGGCAGTGCACCTGTTGGTTTTGGCACGGTTGGCTTTCTACTTCAGACTGATCAGTTGGCTTATTCATTTTTGGCTTCGGGGCACAATTGGAGAGATAAGTTCGAATTATTTTAATTAAGTCATGTTTTAATGTTATATTTTAACATTGACCCCCTTGGCCTAGCTACAACTCTTTAAGTTGTTTTTAAAAGATGTTCTTTATGGGTGGGCGCTTCATTGAAGGAATTAATTATATTTCTCATTAAAAGATTTAATCCAAGCATAAGTTGGACGCCAACTTCAAGGAAGAGATAAAGTTTATAATTAAAAGTCAAAGTACTGCTTGGGAAAGTGGGACGCCACCTATTGGAGGATTAGGGTTTGAAGATTAGGGTTTCGAGAAGAGTCATCTGGAAATTATAAAAGGAAGCCATTGGTTCTCTTTTGGATTATCTTTTGTCGACAGGAATGTTATGCTGCCAGATTGGCTGTGGGATTGCTTCGAGGAATGTAAGCCTCCTAGCTTGGCATTGCTTCTTGCCTGAAAGATAGCGACTAGTGGTGAGATAGTGTAGTTTGATTGATTTGTAGTTGGATTTCTGCATTATAGTCATTGTGTGGCTTGTAGATCAGTTTTATGCATATTAGTGAGATTTTGGAAATTGCATATTCATTCAGCAGATTGTTATTTTTATTCATAAGTCAAAAAATACAAAAAGAATCGTTCTGGGCGTTGTTTAGATCTCTTTGTCTGTGAGGGGCGACCCTTTTCCTTAAGTTTCAGATTTTTTAGTGAAGCATTTAATTTTTAAAGTGAAATTGCCCCTCTTGTTGGGCCGTACCATCTAGTTTTGTCTTGGGATTCGTGCATAAAATAAATAGGAACTTTTGGGTCGGTTTTGTGTTCCAGTTTTGGGCGCCATCATCTTAGGGTCGTATTGCATCCTGTCTTGTGAAATTTGAGTGAGTTTGGAGTGAGTTGTGAGTAAATTTGTGAGTCTCAAGGCTGCTGTTCATGCATGTGAAAAACAGGACTGTCATAAATCAGATTGTCAAGTTGGTCTTTAGAGTGGAGTTTCTGATCTAATCTTTACTATTCAGTGAAGGAAAACTCAATATATTATTGCAGCTCTATTCAACTCTTGATTCACGTTCATAGCAAGGCATTTTCTATCATATTGTAAGCTGACAGTAGTACTGGCAGCAGTTCTTAATCTTGCTTAATTCTGATTTGTAATGCTCATCTTTACATTCTGTAATCGCAATTGTATTTCCTTTATCTCCGCCATATGGTCGCCTCATTTCCGTATTGGATTGAGTAGCACATACTTGGTGTTGAGTGTGTTTTCAGTACTTGTAGCGTAGAAGATCCTCTGACCATATGCTCACCATCATTGGCGCCATTCTTGGTTAGAGTTCCTTCCAACTCTGTTTCTGCATTCAGATCCTTTGACCAATGCTCACACCTTGCCCTCATCGGGATCCTGGTGTACATTCTGGTTAGAGTTGCTTCAGTATCGTTTTGGTTTAGAGCTAACCCTAACGACTGTGTATTGCTCTGCTTATTGCAATTGAAAATTTGAAAAAAAATTGGCTCGGTATATTTCACCCTTTGCTTTCTTTGAAGGTACCTCTAGGAGCTACAAACTTCTCTGCATCTTGCATAGTTTGCCTAGCCCAAAGAGGTCTTTTTCTCCGAATCACAATATCGGTAGGCCCATCAGTAGGTTCCAAGGGCTCAACTAGATCAACATCTTCTTTTGTTTCTGAAGTCTCCCTCTGAATCTCAGCACCATGGTCAACTTCCATATCTTGAGGAGACTCTTCATTATCAATCTCCATATGAGTACCCTTGGATCTTTTAAATGCAACATCTTTATCAAATGTGACATCCCTACTGATCTTGATTAGCTTCTGACCTAGAATGTAAATCCTTTAGGCTTTTGATGTCTCACTGTAGCCCACAAATATTCCCTTCTTGCCGGAAGGCTCCAACTTTGTTCTCTTTTCCTTTGGAATATGAACATAAATTGGACATCCAAAGATCCTTAAATGACTCACCTCTGGCTTCTTTCCAGTAAAGGCTTCTTCAGGAGTCATGCTTTCCAAGATTCTGTGAGGACTTCTATTCTGAACATAGACTGCAGTCTTAGAAGCTTCTGCCCATAGGAAGGTTTGCAAATCCTGGTCATGGATCATGGCTCTTGCTGCTTCCACGATTGATCTGTTCTTTCTCTCTGCAACACCGTTTCGTTGAGGATTATAGGGAACACAAAACTCCCTCTTAATCTCAGCTTCAACACAAAAATTCTGAAAGCTGCCAGAAGTGTACTCTCCTCCATTATCTGATCGCAGAACTTTGATTCTTTTCCCGGAAAGGTTCTCTACTTGAGCTTTGAACTTCTTGAACCTTTCTAACACTTCCTCAGACTCTTTAGTTTTCAAAAAATAAATCCAAGTCTTTCTAGAGTAGTCATCAATAAAAAGAATGTAATACAAGAAACCACTCGAAGAAGGAACAAACATTGGACCACATAAATTAGAATGAATGAGATCTATAATACATTTAGATTTACTTTCTCTACTATGAAATGGAGCTTATGTATTCTTACCCATTGCACATCCTTTGCAAGTACCTTCATGCTACTGGTTGAACTTTGGAAGACCCGAGACCATCTTCTCCATGATAGGTAAAGCCCGGAAGTGAAGGTGAGCCAATCTTCGATGCCAAAGATCACACAAGCTTCACACAAGCTTGAAGTATCATGAACTAATGCCTGAAGTGGACGAGTGCACAACCTATAGAGGCTCTCATGTCTAACACCAATTACTTGAGTAGTCTTGAAGCTGGAATTCTTTGTCCACACAAGTACTTTGCCTTTGGAGAAGGCAACTTGATATCCTTTATCTTCTAAAGCTGAAATGGAGATAAGATTACACTTGATTCTTGGAACATAAAGGACATCACATAACTGAAGTGTAATGCCGGAATCCAAATGAAGAGTAGAGGTCCCAATCCCTTTCACGGAGTAGCTAGCATCATCTCCAATGATAACTTGCTCAGAAGAATCTCTCTCCACCAAGCTTGATAAATGCTCCTAAAACCCAATGATTTGTCGAGAAGCACCATTGTCGATCAGCCAAGTGTTGGTGTCTGTAGGTACATTGCTTGACAATGCCAAATAGAACAAATATTCACATGAATCCTTCTGCGGAGAAGCATCATCAACATCTGCAACCGTGGTATGTTGCTTAGGTCTGGATGGACAATGCTTAGCAAAGTGGGCAAACTTATCACATCTAAAGCATTGGATCTTGGACAAGTCTCTCTTCTTCTTGAATGCGGGAGCACCATCATTTCCCTTATCTCGATTCCTCTTGAAGAATCCTTTCTTTCCATCTTTTCCTTTCTTCTTCGAAGCTTGGGAGGCGAGAACATGAATATCTTCATTATTTGAACTTTGATCAACGCCTCTAGCCACCAACCTTGACTCCTCTTGAATGCAGTCGACCCTCAAATGATCAAACTTAGGAAGTTTGGATCTTGCATTGATTCCTTGAATGTAGGACTCCCATGATAAAGAAAGACCATTGAGAGCAAGCATAGTCAAGTTCTTATCATCAATCACATGACCAATTGTAGAGAGTTGATCTCTCAATTCCGAAATCCTCATGAAATAGGCAATCACTGTTTCTCCTTTCGCCATCATCACATGGTGTAGTTGTTGCTTCAGTGCAAGTGCCCAGCTGGTGTTGTTGATTTCGTACATCTCC
>VDFB02000007.1:229578533-229842325 GCA_007258455.2 Sequoia sempervirens
AGTCTGAAAAGATTACAATACACTTACAAGCTCCAATCTCTTCTAGAAGATCCATGCCCACACACAAGGATGAGTTAAGTACAAGATGATCAATAACCTGCTACCCAAGTCCTCTAGTTGTATGCAAGAGAGCAAGCAACAACAAAAACTTGCTAGAAGCTTCCCAAACCACTTTGCCACCAATATTGAACGCCCTAAGGAAAAAATATTGAAAGCATCATGTGAGTGCAAGCATTAAATGCTTTTACAATATTGAAGGCATTTTACAAGACCTGATTTTTTTTTGTTTTTATCTACTCAATGAGCCCAATTGACCATTTGCTCACTAAACTATGACCCCCAAATGTGTCAGCCACATTAAATACTTTTGCAATTACATATAAAACCTCCCCTAGGAAAATGTTGCCCAATTATTACATATTTTAATATGCAAGGTGTACAATATAAAACCTCCCCTAGGAAAATGTTGCCCAATTATTACATATTTTAATATGCAAGGTGTACAACACCTTTCCAACATGATAGAGATCTTCTTATTGTCCACAGTTCTGGCCTTTTCCCTAATGGTTAATTTCAAATTTCACCATTTTCAAGAACTTCATAAACTCAAAACATAATGTCTTAACAAGCAAAAACCATCTTTTCAAGACAAACAACTACAGAGGATAACCACCATGTAAAATACCAAAGAATAGATAGCTGCCAGTCCTCAAATACCTTTCTTACCAAGCAAAGGAGAACAAAACGGTCATAAGTGGGGTTTGTAACGTATGGCACCACAGACGTGCCAATCAAGGGTGCTTCTGTTGCTAATATGATTCCAAAAGAGAGTCATCGGGTTGTCACTTGCCATATCACAATCTCATGCCATGCCACCCATTATCACATGTCGTCATTCATATCACATGCATCATTGGCATCATCTCCATTACCACACACTTAAATATTCACTAGCTGTTTCCTTAAACTGAGCTCTAAATCTGATCAGGAAGCATTATACATTATTATGTCATACATGCATAAACTGTACATCACAAACATGGGACCTAACTTTATTGATGGAGTCCGAAACCATAGAAGAATTTTAACAGTCATGTAACAGATCGCATACATAGGACTTAACTGAATTGATGGAGTATGAGACCATAGAAAATTTGAAATATTCATATAACAGTAAGAATGATGCTTCTAAATTCAGATATTGGTAAAGCTACATCGCTGTTGTTAGATCATATATATTGCCCTCCATTTTTCGGTGAAAAAAATGCATATCTACTTTTGTAGGATCAGGTTCTGCTGTCTACTAAGTAGGGGATAAGCAGTATAGAGTTCATTTCTGGTTTGCAGAAAATCTAGTTGAACTGAGGAAGAAGAGGGGATTGTAGTTGGAGAGAGTTTACTTACAAATAGAACTTCTTGTAGGATGGTCATAGTCTCTGAAACAATATCTTCACCAACAACCATGCGAGTCATATTTTGAGCAGTGACTTGGAACTATCAAATTTTTGACAACTATGGGAAGTGAAGAGAGCAAATGCATTTGTGTAGGCAGAGCCAATTTGTAGGGTAAAACCATTGCAGAGATGTTCAAAGGTTGTACATGTAATGAGTTTGCAGATTCATTATCTTGAACACTCTCTTTGTTTCTTTCATTAGATCAGGCAGGTTCTCATAATCTTGAACACCTTTATTGTTTATTGCATTAGATTGGATTGGTTCTCATAATCTTGAACACTCTTTATCATTTCTTGCATTAGATTGGATTGTTTCTCAAACTGAATGCCTATAGCCTGTTCAAGAGCATCAACATGGCTGACAAGGATCTACTCAAGAGTGCTATTGCATGCTGATTCTTATAACTGTACCCTTATAGCTTTTGGAGGTATTAAGGATCAGTTCTGGGATTAGGAAAGATGATTCACCAAGTACTAGCAGCCAACAATTTGAAAACCAAGCCTCCATGCAGGAAAATTAGAAAATGTCCTCAATGTAAAAAACAACAGTTGATTTGCTTACAGAGATTGCAAGATATGAAATTTTTAATCTTCTTCTGTTCGAGTTGACTTGGAAAAATATGGGAGTTCTAGGAATCAACTTCTTAAAGTCATATATCTCTCAATTCTGCCAGGAATTTCTAATGTGATCACTTGCTAGAAATTTGAAGAACATTTTCTGATGGTACACAAATGGTTTTGATTAGATGCCTTTGCTAGGGGAAGCTTGCACCACAAGGTGAGCAGCTCAATGACTAGAACACTGATGCAGATTCAAGAAGCTACAACTTGGTATGAGATTTTAGTGTCAATCTGATGAACTCCATCATTGAAGTAACTTCCAAAATTGGAAGTTTGCTTAATAGAACAGATCCAATGGAAGGTAAGAGCTAGGAATCCTGAAGGAAATTATATTGAGTGCCTTTATTGAGAGAAACTTAATGTTGTTAGATATGGTAAGGAACTTTATATAATTTGATATTGGAACCTTTTGATCATTGCCTTTAGATCCAATCCTCTCAAGAGTTTCCTTCATTTGTCCTCAGTGAGTTAGCAGCAAAAATTGTTTGGGGAAAAAATTGGCAAACCAAAAGTTCAGGATTTTTTGAAAAAATGGGGAAAATATCGGATTTGAAAAAAATAGTATATTAATATAATAATTATATATTGATATATAATTTTATTAATATATTATAATTATATTATAATATATAATATATTAATATATATTATTATATTATATATTTTAATATATATTAATCTATTAATATATTAATTATAATATTATATAATTAGTATAATTTATCTGTTTGTATAAACAGGAAAATGAATTGTTTATCTGTTATCATTCTACCTCTGTATGTACATGATGCTATTTTGACAAGCCAGAATTTGGAACTCTTCAAAAGCCCTAGGGGTCCATAAGTTCACAGAGATTTGCATTTGAAATAGAAGTTCATGGAGATTTGCATTCGCAGTTGCAAACAAGACTAAAAAAAGGGGTCAATAAAAATCAAATATCTGTTTGCTAGCTGCTGCTCGTGCTGGTCTTCACGATTTTTGACCTTGACCCCGCAAATGCCTTCAGAAAGTTGCACCGCACTCAGAAAACTCGCGATATTGGTGAAAGGAGAAATTCGTGCCGTCATTTATAGCAAAAATGCGCTAATTTAGGGTTTTTTTTCCCTGTGGATTTTTTGCCTTTTTTTGCAGTAAAAATCACGATTTATTAGCGATTTTCAACGATTTTTTGAGCTGTGTTGACCAGGAAAAATCACAATTTTCTCAGGGTAAAAATTGGCAACTGAGCAGATTTTTTAAAAATTGCGATTTTCGCGATTTCTGCTTCTATGAGTTTAATATTTATTATATAATTTACAAAGGAATATTGTTTATAAAACAATTTTATGTTGTGTAAGTATCTCTTAAGGCAGATTCAGGCATATCCAAGTAGGGGACGTTACACACGATATCAAATCATTCAGCAGTCAGGAAGACCAAAAAACCAATCTGTTTTGTTACAGAAAAGGCTAGAGTAGAATAAAGCTGAAATGACCAAAAATTTGCAATTTACAGCCTTTAAAGGGAAAAATCAGATAATATTGGTTGACATATCAGATAATCTCGGTCAAAAAATTGATCAAAATAAAGGTCAATGAGATTTTAAAAAGGCAAGTTTGTAATGAAAAAATTGGTTTTGTGTCCAAGATCCAAGATATTGCAACATTTTTGTGATATCTGCTTCTATGGTTATCCATGCTGTGATCCCATAGACCAGGTTTCAAATAACACTGAATCCGGATTTAGTCTTGAATGAAATGCTGGCTTATAATTTAAATGGGATGGTCTGCTATTTAATGGGTGTTTTCTCTTCGTTTCAAAGCATTAAGCTCTGGTTGGAGAGAAAATATAATTTTTAACTCTGTAAATGTTGGTCATGGATCTTTGAAGCCTAGCAATGGATCAATAGACTGTGCTGGGCTGTTCATGATTTGTTAGACATTTCCTCAAAACCTTTGGAAGAATACCGTTTGATACACCAGTTTAATCCAGAATGGTAACCCTCAACACTGCCTTTTGAATTTTGGAATCAAGGTGTTTCAGCATGATGAGAATTCACTTGGGACCTCAATAATGATGTTACTAGTATTTGTTATGTTTGCAAGACTCGGTGTTGAAGTTTGTAAATCTGTCTTGAAATGAATCTGAGTAAGGTTCCCCATACAACTATCAAGGTGCAGATATTTGACCATATACGTTGGAGGAATGGGTATACTATGTATGTTTGGAATGTTTTTATCCCAAGAAGATGGAAACCTCGAAGCTGTAGTTGCCTAAGGAATTCAAAAAGATTTGATACAGAACAGAGAAGGTATCTGGCAAGCCTAATGAAGGGTGGAAGGTGGTTATAAGGGAGGTAATGATGACAATGAAAATTACGAAGTATATGAGGGATAAATTTCATCCTGCAAAGAAACTGAGAGAATAGACTTTAGCTAACATTAAACCAGCCTTTCAACCGTGATAAATGTGAGAATGTGAAGTTTTAGGAGCTCTGACAGATGCTCAAGAAGCAGCAGCAAGCCCCTTAGTGGTTTGCTTTCACTCACTGAGAAGACAAATTACAGGAATCAATGGAGATAGAATTTTTTCCCCTCAGAAATCACATCCAAGAAGAAAGGGGAAAATACAAAAGTCTCCCATTACAGGAGCATGGCCAATTGAATTCGAAAACCAATCCCAAACTAAGAAAAGTTGGGGCTGTAAGCATTAATCTAATTTGGATTTTGCATCTCAGCCTTTGCTTGCAATGCCTACAGCACAATCTAAATTCATTCTGGTTTTATCTTTATCAAGATTCAAGATGTAACAAGATCTTTATTTTGCTTAGGAAAGAATACATTATCAGTTTTTCTCTGGTATCATCACAATACAAATTTAGATAAAGAACTGCCCAGAATTGCTGTGTTGACCCTATTTTCAGGTAATGGCTGATAGCAATTGATGAGACCGGGAGTACATTTTTTCAAAAAATGAAGCCAAAGATACAGAAAAAAAATACAACCAAATATGCAAATAACATATTATCCATTTTATTAATTTCAACTTTCAAGCTCAGGTTGCTGTTCTAGATTCAGTTTGTACAAGAAATACTCTTTTTTAAGTTTCTTTTTTATTTAATGTAATACTATTTATCTTGGATGTAGCAGCTGTGGAAATGATGCTTCTTTTGTTGGTGCAGCTTTTTGTCTTTTATTGGAGCACATTTTTGATTATTTGGTGCCTTGATATATGTTGAAACTTAAATAAAAGCAATGCCTTTTGAAATTAATATGTTAAATTTGGTAGGATAAATGATGGAATGCAAGTTGCACTGTTTTGTAGATTAATACATCTTTGACTTGAACATTTGTCCATAAATTTTTTAGGAGACCATTGTTTCAGGGAATTTTAATTTTCTGTAATTTGAATTGTTTCTCATGGCCTGTGCAGCGTATTACTAGACCACGTGGGGGTTATAATGAATGGTTGAGATGGCTTCCTGTTTCTCTTCACAAAAGACTGGATTATCTTATAAGGCATATATGTGTTAATTTGCCTCTTCTAAAGAATATAGGAGGAAATCAAGTTACACCTTTTCCTTTAGAACAGAGGATTAGTACAGATTCCATGTCTATTCCAGATGCTGATGCAAGACAAATTGCAGCAATAGCTCGTGATATCGCTGGAAAGTAAGTTGATGTCTTGTTTTTGCCTTCTTGCTTCTTTGGGGCCTTTGAGAGTTCAAATTTTGCAAAAGGTACCTTGTAAGTGGATAAATTTGGAAGTTTCTTATATTTTGGAAAAACTAAATTTGCTATATTATATTGAGATAAAGAGAGTAAATGAAAGAGTTGCCTTGATCAAAACAGGTGAACCTGGAAGAACATAGACAGCACAATTTGAGGCCTACAAACTGATAGAGAGTTACATCCTATAACTGGAGATACACATATTTTTCAGTAAACTTGTATTCAATGAGTTTGTTGTGTTAAAATGTATTCCAGAGAAGAAATACAAACATGTAGATCTCGATTCCAAAGTTCCAGGAGTTTTTAACAAGACATCATTACTTGTGCCCATGAGGAGGAGGGTAAGGTCCCCACCTTCTTCTTGTAATCTTTTGGCAATCCAGGTGGTAAAAGACGTGGATTAGATAGGGTGTGAGCAGACATATTTGATACTTGCTTCTGTAGAGCTCTCCACACGAGTGGCTTGGCATTTGTTGGAGTCACTTTAACATGCTCCTTGATGATTTCCACAAATTTTCTATGTTTAGTTTCAGGTAGAAGCATACCATTGATGGCCTCTAAAGACTTCTCTTGCTGGTCAACGACTTTGCTTAACTTTTCAACCTAAACATTAATACCTTCAATATTTTTTACTGTGTCAAGACACTGTGAAGCAATCTTGTGGGGACACTCTCCCTATGGATTATGCACCCCTTTCTCCATCATTTTGATGAGACTTCTTATACCCATGGCAATGCCCATCATGGCAGTTAGAGTGGCCTAATTAAAGTTGGTGGCAGCCAAGTTATGTAGAGGGGAGGCTTTAGGATCTTGATGCATTACTGGCACACCTAGAGAAACATAATGTCTGCAAGGAGCTAACTAGGTGAGATACTAAGGAGCTGTGTTGAAGAGGGGAAAGCCCTTGTGTAGGAGAGGCACAATGTGATTGTCTTGAAATACTAAGATGGTTGGTGTTGATGCCAAATCTAATCGGAATGGGGATGAGGGAGAGAGGATATCTTCCATTTTGGAGACATAAATCCATCTTTGTTATGAGGTGGGTAGAGGTACAAACTTGGCCCTTGAATTTTTCACCATAATTATTTTGATTATGTGAGTTAAATTGAGCTATTGAGAAGAGGGTTTACCTTGCTGAGAAGGAGTCCTACTGTTAGTGTCAACATGAATTACAACTTCATCTTCATCCATGTTGACGGGCTGGTGAATATCTTTCACTTCCTTTTTTTATGTTGTTCATGGTTGCCTTCTGTCTAACAGACTTTTTCCTCCTGCATTTGCAGTAAAACTTCAGGCTTGCATTTTCCTTGTTGAGGATACTTTTTCCTTGATATTATTGACTTGAATTTGACAAATTATCACAAAGCTCAAATACAAACTTGTGAGAATTATAGGTCATCACCAGATGGCCTTGTGTGAAGGTAGGGTATGCTATAGAATGGAGCTGGATAAACTTTGAAGGGAAAATGGTGATACATGGAACTTTAAGACTAGGTTGATTGGGGTGGGGTTTATTGTCTTCACCAACTAGGATGAAAATAACAACTCCATCACCATTCTCATTTGTTTCCCAATACTTGTTTTCCTTTGTTTATATGTTCTCACATCTTGAATGAAGGAGTCCAAAAGTTTTGTTTCTGCCTTCCATGCAATGGGTATCAACCAAATGTCAATTATGGAGGAGTGGCATTTTACAATGAAGGAACATAATCCTTAGGACATTCAGATGTTTGCCATCCTAGGTGAATATGAATGAAAACAAAGAAGGTTGGATGTGAGGTGAGGAAGAGATATGGAGTGGAGTATCAAGGGTAGAGGGGAGGGAGGAATTTTAGATGATTGAAAGACAATATGTGAGTGTAGCCTCGTAAAGGTGTTGAGGGGTTATTATATAGAGTTGTGTGGGGGTACTTAGAGGATCAAGTAAACAATGTTTAACTATGGAACATGTGGGTTCAAAGTAGACAACAGGTCGTGAGGAGGGATGTTGACTAAGGGAAATGACAAAGGAAAGGAATTAGAAATGATAAAGAGTGGACGAAGAAATTTGGTATAGTGCCTTTATTATGTTTTGGTCTTAGCCTTATGCTGGGCCAATTAATGATTTTGATGTATGGATTTAGAAAAATTAAGTACAAGGCAAAATGTTCTTTTCAAGACAAGACTTTTACTCTTGGAGTATATATATAGAAGCATATTTTCAAGTACTATATACTACATATAGGCTAATTTTTTTGGTTAATATAGTGTTGAGAACATAGATTGCAAACTTGGTGAGTTGTTGAGTACTCGCAAGTTTTTTGATGCATGAGTACTCAGTAAAAATTGCTAGAATAGTTACCTAAGTAATTCGAAAAACTTGGCAAATTTATGTGAAAAAATTGCTGCGTCAAGGACACACCAAATGTCGGAAAAATGTGGTCAGCAAGCCATAAAAATGTGAAATTTGGTCTTTAAAATCCCTATTCGCTCTTCTTCAACATAGACACTAGCAGATAAGCATTCTAGAGCAATTTGGGAAGATTTTAGGGGATTTGAAGATCAAATTTCCAAAATTTCAGATTTGCATCAAGTTTGTTCATTTTTTTCTTGCTTTTCTCAAGCATATGAATTTGTAAATAATTTCTAAATTTTTAAACATGTAAAATTTAAATATTTTATTGGATCAAATTGATTCAATTTATATAAATTTATTTGTTGATTAAAATTCAAATGATTTACATTGATTTGAATCAATGCTTTTTCAATTTTTATATATATTTTTGAATATAGGGTTTACATTTTAGGGTCCAAAGATGTTATTTTTGTGCAATTTGTTAATTCCATTATCATATTGCCATATTACATTTAATTTTTTTAAATGCATTTATATTTTACATGATTTAAAAAAATCACGTTTAAGTTGCTATATTTTTTTAAACACCATTTTTTTGTTCTTATCAATATTACAAGTTAATATACAATCACAATGGCATCTGGCTTTGCATCTTGTTTGCACTCAGCAAGTGGAAGTTGTCTCGTTGGAATTAGACCCCTAGAAGTCATGAACTTGCTTGGAAATATGCTGTAATGGGAGTAGTAGTGGGGATTGTGATTTGTATCTAGTGCTTGAAGAAGCTTAGTGGAGGCATCAATTGCCTCAAAGACCATCTTTTAGGCATTCCTAATTGCAATTCCAAGCTACGTCCAACAACCCCATAAGAGTTGAAATGAGAGATGATGACTCTTCTTGCATCATTGGATGAAAAAATATGAGGGGGCCAGGGCACAAGCACTCATTGCTCCTAATTTTCCAATAGAATTTGATGTAGATATGTTAGACATTTTGGGCTCTAGATGCGGTCCACTCATACATGGGATGTTCACATCATATAGCTTGAGTAGAGCTCAGCCACAGGGTTTTTTTGTGCCTAGAAATGTGCAATGAGTACAATGTTCAATGGAAGCTATAGGGTGGAAAAAAGAGGGACACAAAGAAGTAGATAAGGCATTCACAAATTTTTGGTATTACAACAATCTTCCCTTCAATGTGGCAAGGAGTCTCTATTGGGACTATTTGGTGACAACATTGACAATTGCAAGTGTTGATGTTTATTGAGCAGCAGCGGTATTATTCTTCCAGCCGATGTCATTGAAGAACACTAAATTAAATGTAGCTCATGCTATTTAATTTATAGCGATTTCTAAAGACACAACTCTTATATTAAATGTGTTTAATTATCAAAGAGGTTCGATTAAGAAGGGGCACGATTTTCTAGAAGGGAGCCGACCTCTTTCAAGAGGCGCGATTATTTTCTCAAAGCCGACATGCTTTCATTGAAGGGTCACGTCCCTTCTCTTCATCTTGTATATAACCACCTTCATTGTATCTCACTTACTCATCAATTTCATTGTTCCATTTCATCTTAAGTGCGAGTTTTATTCAAGGCAGATTGAAGACATATAAGTTTGGCATTATTTGTGGCTGAGTTACATTAACATATTGCTCCATAGTAATTCTGTGTTGCATCACTCTTTGGTGCATGTTTCAGGCCCTTCATATCGGCCTCTATTGTAAAGGAAACTTCATTGTTGATTCAATATATAAGTGATATATTGTTGCTGGGTTTTTCTCCCTCAAGGGGAGGGTTTTCCCAGGGTATCTGCTGTGTTATTGTGTTATTTTTTGAATTAAATTCTGTGCATTAAATCTGATCATAAAAACTAACAGCAAGGAAAGGGTACAAGGTATCCTTTGTAAGAGAGTTAAGTGGCAAGTTGCTTCAAGATGCTATTGTAGATGCAAAATTATTTTGGAAGGTCAAAAGAAGGTGGTGAAAGCTTGGATGCACAATTCTTTCAAATGGGTGGATGGATGGAAGAAACCACACTTTTGTCAATGTTTTAGTGGCTTCAAATAGTGAGTTGAATTTTTTGAAGTCTATTGATGACTCCA
This sequence comes from Sequoia sempervirens, assembly GCA_007258455.2. Taxonomy (NCBI): domain Eukaryota; kingdom Viridiplantae; phylum Streptophyta; class Pinopsida; order Cupressales; family Cupressaceae; genus Sequoia; species Sequoia sempervirens. The sequence goes on from VDFB02000007.1 coordinate 229,588,754, forward strand.
ACAAAATAAAGAATGCAAAAACTTTGAGCTTGATGTTGGAGGAGGTTGTTTTAGAGGTGGGCATACAAAATGTTATGTAAGTTGTTACTGACCATGCAATGGCATATGCTGGTGGTTGGAAGGTTGCTTCTAGAAAGGCATCCAACACTCTTTTGGACCTCTTGTGCAGCCCATTGTCTTGACCTTCTTTTGGATGACATAGGAAAAATTGATTGGGTAAGATTGATTGTAGAAGATTCAAAGAATATAACAAAACATGTTTATAATCACTTGGGGTTCTTAGCTTGATGAGAGCCAAGGGGAAAGAGATTGTGTGATTGGCTGCCACAAGGTTTCAACTAATTTTCTAACGTTGTCAAGTGTTTATAGTGTATTGACTCCCTTGAAGTAGATGTTTGTGAGCCAAGCATGGTTAGGCTCAACTTATTCAAAGAAGGCTAATGGAGAGAGGATTGCAAAAATAGTTTAGGATGATGTCTCTGTGAAGAGAGCTTTAGTGATTGTCAAGGTAACTTCAAACTTCAATTTAAACTTCACATTTGAATCATATATTTTTAAACTTTAAAAATATTTAGTCTCATTGTAAGTTGTAGCTTAAAGTTGCTTGTCCTTTGTACTTTGTACTTTGTAGGTATTGGAGCCATTGGTGAGGGTTTTGCGCTTGGTATGTGGAGAGCAAATCCCAATGGGATACATTTATGAGGCCATGGATAGGGCCGAAGAGGCCATTCAAAACTATTCTAAGGGGGATGTAAGTAGATTTGTATCTATTTGGGAGATCATTGATTGGTGGTGGAACAATTAACTCCGCCAACCCATTTATGTAGTGGGGACCACATCAACCCCAAATTTTTCTTCTCTAGTAGCTTCAGAAATGCTAATGGGGAGGTTATGGAGGGCCTCTCCACTTGCATTGAGAGGATGACACTCGAGGTTGAGGTGAAAAACCTCATCATTTTTGAGTTGCAAAATTATAAACAAGCTAGGGGGAGGTTGTTTTCTTTGCCATTAGCTATACAAGGAAGATCCACCTAGACGCCAAGTAAGAAAAAGTGAAGTCTTATATCTTGCAAGTTGCAAATTATGATTATTAATCATAGTTGCTGCGAGACTGGTACTGGTACTGGTACGGGAGATTGGTACCGGTACCGGTATGACATTTTTTTGAAAATAGGAGACAGGGGGTACTTGGAGACGCCATTTTTTTTTTAATATAAAAATTAATAATATATAGAAAATCTGAAAATATAATGACATTGAACTTTCAAAACAATAGCAGCAGTAAAGTTTAAGAATGGACATTAACTTTAAATACACAAAATTGAAAATTCAAATCCAAATGGCAAATGTCATTGTCACATTGTGTCAAAGAGTCAAAGAGTTCATACTTGTTACATCCCAAAATTGTGACGTTACAAATTACCATCACTAGATAGAGTAAATGTGAATTCTAGAGGTGAATTAATGATGCTTGAACCTTGTTTTCAATATGAATATTGTTTCATTTGATGTTATTCTTGGTGAAATACTGCATAAAGGAGAATAGAAGTTTATTAATTATGAATAATCTAACTTTTGAAATGTTTCATGTATTCTGCTTTGTTATGAGCATATGACTGCCGATGTCATGTCATGGTGTGCAGGTATGAAGACTGATCCTCCGGACAGAGGAGAGATATCACTCGGGGAGGAACTTGGTCGGGTAAGCAGTAACGAGTACCAAATGAGCATACACACACGTCAGTATAGGTTTTGAGAAACCAAGTCAGTTATGTTGGTCTAGATAAGTCATCCTTAGGCTTGGAGTTATGTTTACTTCTTTATACTTTCAAAAGTGATGAATACTTATTTGTCTGACTTACTGTGCTTTGACCATGATATGGAAAACATGAATGGATATATGTTAATAGGTCAAGTAAGTATGTATATACATGTCAATACATACGTATGTTCGGCAGATGGATATGCCCATATGTACGTAATGACATGATATACATACATTTATGTGTACACTGCATATAGAGAAATAGATACTAATAATAATATTATATTATTATTCCCTATTGACTTTACGTATATATATATATATATATATATATATAAATATCGGGTTGCTGACTGGCTCACGATATGTTTATATATTTGTTAAAATATATATTTAAGTAATTAAATATTAACGATTATATAGTTATATTAAATATAAATATTTAAAATACTCGGGTATTTAAATATTTATGTATTAATATATTTAAAGACTATAATAGTATTTTATAATTAAATAAATAAAGGAACTATATTTTGTCTAAGGGATTTATTTATATATTTATGTATAAATATATAAGGTGATTATTTAAATACAAAGGACATATTTGATTTGATTTAAATAGAAAATCGAAACATTGAGAATTAAATATTTGAAGTAGAAAATACTTTAAAGTGTAAAATCGAATGTAATTTAAAAGGTAAAATTTGAAGAAAGTCTTTCACGTGAAATTGCGGAAGGAAAAACGCAAAAATAAGAGAGATTGAAATTCATTTTGAATGAACATTTGAAAAAGAAGAAAAACGTTATAATCGCGTGAGAAAGACGCGCGCAGGATAAAAACGCGTGAGAAAGTCGCGCGGGACTGGTTCGCGCCTGGGCCGCAACTTGGTCTGCAAAATAACGCATATACTGATCTTTAGGCTGAAAATAGCAACGTGGGAACATCATAAATCTTGAACTCTCATCTGGAACGAATTTTTCAAACTATTTGCTTGGAATTAACCTAAAAATCGGTAGATGCCTTGAGCTTTCAATCCGCCATGTGAGAGTTGAAGAATTCTTAATTTGCTGGCATAATAAGAAGTCGAATCACTATTGAAGAGATGACTTAGGGTTTATGAACTCGCCAAGTGTCTTTTTGAGAAATTCTGGGCACTTGGTGTCAATCTGCATGCCTTCTTAAAGGGAAAACGGTTGCAATTCGAGTATATAAATATACACGCCTTCCTTTCATGAAACACATCACTTGAGCAATTCTGAGTTTAGTATTTTGAGCCGTCCCTGTTCATTCTATAACACACAATTCTAGAATTCGGGTTTAGTCTCATGTCAAGTATTTCTGAGTGTTAATTTGCTGAGAGTGAGAATTATTCTGCTAAGTGAGTTTTTGAGAGCATTTAGCAATTCTGTGAACAAATTCAGAGTGTTCATCCTTCGTAGAGTGAGCTTTTAATCTGCTAAGAAGTCCTTTGGCTGGAGGCTATAGGTATAGCAAATTCTCACTAGATCAACACCTGTGGAAAGCTCTTGTCAGGCATGTTAACTCTTTTACCTTTTTCATGATGTTGCTATTCTTCTTTGGTCTAGAAGAGTTTACAAATAAAGTCCACTTTCATTGAAACATAATAGGAAAGGAAGGTCGTTCTTTATGGTATACTTGGAAAGGATTTCTAGAGGATTGCCCTAATTATAGAAATGTTGTTGAACCATTAAACAAGTGGAAAATTTGTGAAATAGGAAGGCTAACTCATGTTCTATACTAATAACTCTTGCATTAATTAGTAAACGGATTTATTGTTCCATTGAAGAGTAAATTATATTAATCAGTAGACGGATTTACTGATCTATTGAAGAGAAAATTGCAATTATTAGTATTGACTCCATATAAGGAGTGTATGTTTGCATATAGCTATTTAAATACTAAGGAATGAAATGAGGGTATTTAATAGGTTACCGATCACAACTAGTTGAAGATTAACTTAGTCAAGTTATTAAAAGCTCCTAGGATGAGAAAGTCCCGCATAAGGGAGATAGTTGTGAGTACTTGTTAATTTGTTCTCCTTTCTAGTAGTTAACTTGAAGTAGGACGTCTAGGGTACGTACTACCCCGATAGACCAACCTACGCGTAGTGTAAGAATGCCTTAATGCAAATCGGCCCTGAGTAGTGCATATGATAAATGACTTTCATTCGAAGTACTGAATGATAATACTTTGGCCAAAGTAGTGTAAGAAACCATTTAGTTGTAGTACTACACTGTCAGTTCACCGTGATCCCGAAATACATCCTAGTTCGAGAATTGCCGATTGCACGGAATCTAGCTTTGTAGGATCACAACACTATGCTCAGTTGGTAATCGTTAAAGGACACCCTACCAATCTCTTCTTCGAAGGGAGGGCCATCTATCTAATGATAGGTGTGCGGAGGACCGCATTATAAGTCCGTGGTTGGCGGAAAAGCGCCCGAGTGATGTTTCTCCTCCTCAGCAAGCGGCCGATATACCAAGATTTGAAAGGACGACTCCTGGACCTTCTTACTACTATTTGTTCTAAAGCTCATTGGAGCTATGTTAGTTAAGGTACGTATTCTTGTTTCATGTACTTGTGAAGTTATTATATTGAAATGGAATCTTTGTTGTATATTAATATGGCAACTTGTTCATGTTTTGTCAATAAAGAAAAAGAAAGATTCTATTGCAATGACATGATTAACACATTTACATACTTGTAGGATGTAAATTATGAAAATTTTAATTTTACCGAAGGGTCGGGTTGTTACAATACTTCAAATTCCATAATCATAGTTTTAACTTCTAAGTTCACATTTGACATTACATATTCGATTACATATTGAAAATCAGAAATATTGATAGTTTGATAATGATTGGCTAATATGCAAACAAAAAACAAAAATAAAAAATCTATCTGATATGAGATATCTCATATCATCTACATCACATCAATATCATCCATGTCAAGGTCCTCAGTTATGAGGCTATCCAAAAACTCATCACTCTCTAACTCAGGTTCCTTTGCTAGTAGTAGAACTGGGGGTAAATCAATAAGGCCATCTGGTTCAACCACTTCATCCACTATGGCTGCAACATCTTCATCAGGTGAAATTTGGTCCCATTTTGCTGAAGGACCTGCATTGTATGCAGGATCTACACGAGAGAGAAGGCGAAGCGAGCTATGAATGTACACCAGGTTCTCTGCTTTCTTTGACCCCAATCGGTTCCTCTTTAGTGAATGAATAAAACCATAAGTACTCCAATTTCTCTCACAAGATGAAGAGCTAGCTACTTGTGAGAGTAATCTTATTGCAAATGATTGCAATTCAGGTGTTTCACCTCCATGGTTCCACCACCACTCTATAGGGTCTTTCTTTGCTCGCATATCATATAAAGCTTCCACGGAAGAAAAGTCACCATGCCCACGTGAAAACTTATTCCATTGACTCCTTATAATTGATGCTTCCTCACCTCGGCCATATATCTTTTTTATTGCAGCCCAAAACCCCTTCATTACCTCTCTATCCTCATATGGAGCCCTCTTATTGGTCTCTTGTATATTATGCCATTTAGGATTTAAGGCATAGGCAGCACAATGAAGAGGTGTGTTAAGTTTGTTCCATCTTCCATGTAACTTTTCTTCTATCAAAAGATATAGTGAAGGATCTTTTGCATCTGTTATTTCCTTAATTCTTTCACACATGGAATCTATTTCTTCATAAATTTCCCCCAAACATGGCTTGTCTGAATCTACAAATTTGATCACCTCACATATGGGCTGAATAAAGTCTACAACAAATTTAACTTCAGCCCAAAAATGGTCATCAAGGATCATACCTCTCACCTCAACTGCATCATTTGATGTAGATTGCCTCCAAGCTGCCCACGCATCACTAACAATTGTGGAACACAAAGCACCTTTCACTTCACAAAGACGGTGAAGAAGAATAAAATAAGAAGCAAACCTTGTATCAGTTGGTTTGAGAAGCTCCACCTTGGCAAATTTTCGATAAATAGCTTGTCTTTGGTGATGGTTGCATATAAACATTTGAATTTTTCTGCCCTTTTCTATGAGAGCTGAAACCCACTTAAACTTGCCAATATCTTTGAGTGCATTATTCAACGAATGCAGACAACATGGTGTCCAAAATATATGCTTGTATTTCTTTTGCACCAACATGCCTGCTGCTTTACAAACAGGGGCAGCATCTGTAACAATTTGGACTACATTTGATGCCCCTACCTCCTCAATGCCATCACATAGCTGGTTATAAAGATACTCTGCATTTTTTTCATGCCTCGAACAATCCAATGCCTTCAAAAAATAAGGCCCTTTGCTGCATGTTACCATGATATTAAGTAGTGGACGGTTTCTAGTATCCGTCCACCCATCCATCACAATGCTGCATCCTTCTGAAACCCACACTCTTTTCAATGGTGCAGTTTGTTGCTCTAATCGAATTTTTTCTTTATCAATTAGAGTAGTGTGAAGCTTTTCATACATAGGTGGTCTATATCCAGCTGGTGCATTGTTGATTGCTTGGACCATCTCTGTATAGAAAGGTGATTGAGCAACATTAAATGGTATTCCATTGGCATAAAAGAAGCGTGCAATTGCTGCATCAACCGCTTCTCGACCTTGCACATCAAATAATTTGCCAACGGGGTTTGAGCTACCAATGTGTGGCCTCTTGTGAGAACTTTCTGCTGCTACATCTCTTGAAGACACATCCACCCCTGCCTCTCTATTGATATTTTGATTTTGATTTGCAGCAGTGTTTGTTGAAGCATGAGAGCTCATATTAGAAACTTTACCATTAGCCCTTTCTTCATCCCTCACAGCCTCATATCATTCCTTCTCATTTATACAAGGATCAACAGCTTTTCCAGGTATGTGAAGGAAATGAGCCCTCACCCTCGTGTAAGTACCTTGCCATGACATTGGGCATAATTTGCATGAGATCGTGGCTGTTCCACCTGAACCCTTCGACCTCGTAACACGATCAACATACTTCCACAACGGATACAAGCCTTGTTTGTTTCCCCCATTCGACATTCTTGATTCAAATTCTACACAAAAACAAAAAAAAGTAAAACAAAAAGACATCATCATTAGAGTTTAGACACAACAAATATAGAAAGAAATTTTTAAAAAATTCACAATGCACACAACATAGTGCACACTTTTAATTTTTAAAGTTTATACTATTTTTAAAGTTTAATCGCACTCATTTGGAAGTTGGAACTGTATTTGGCAGAAAAATATGAGAATGACACAGTGGTAAACAATTTCTCATAGGATAGTATAATAAATATAATATTCAGAACAAAGATATTAGATAATGCTTCCTAGAATACACACCAATGGTGAATGAAGCAGATCTCATAATATTTTCTGAGTCTGATTGGCAGCGGTTACCACAACCTACAACTTGCGTGTGTTTTGATCCAGTAATCTCCACAAGAGTATTGCCCCTATTTAAAATCGTGGAATCTGTAGATTCCATGATTTTAAACAGGGGCGATACTCTTGTGGATATTATTGGTGACTAATTTGGAATTTTGGAGATTATTGGTGATGCTAAATAAAACAATCTGAAAAATACGGTTTGCTTAAAAATGAGATTCTGGTGTGGGTCGTCGTCAGCTTGTATGAGGGTATAAAAATTTTAAAACTAAAAAAAAAATCAAAAATATCACTTACCAAAGGTCCAAAGCCTAGTCGCTATCTTCTCTAGTCGCGCGATGAAACAATGAGGTCTGAGACTTTAAAAAAATCGCGTTTTTAGACATTCGCGTTTTGTTTCCATGTTTGACCCTTTGATCTGTGGGAGACCTCGTGGGAGACGGCGGGAGACGGCCGAAAAGTCTCCTAGCTTGACTAAGGCGTTTCCAGAGACTGGTACAATGCTGGAAATGCGTCTCCGTCTCCGTCTCCAAGACGCGTCTCAGGGGGCAAGAGACGCGTCTCCTGGATACTATGTTATTAATAGAATATTGTTTATTTACAAACTCTTGAATATCTTATTTGTAGGTTCTTGGTGCGAAGATTGGGGTGGAAATACCCAAAATATCCAAAAGCCAAGCCTTCAAATTTTGTCTCAACCTTGTAGAGCATTTGGATGTGAACACAACTTGAGTTTGTTTGAAGCCATTCACATGAAAAAAACATAATAAGTTGACTCAACAACACCTCAATGGCCTAGTTTTTGTGCAATACAGCCTTTGGTCACACAAGAAAGGTGGAGGACAAATTAGAGCAGCCTATTTATTTTGATGAAATTGATCCCTACAATGATTGGACTGTGTAGGATGATGAGCCCTTCTTGTTTATAGAGGATGAGATTGCTGGTTTCGAGAGGTAGGCTATGGAGGATGTGGTTGCAATAGAAGTAGGGGAGATTGAATTGTCATTGGATGACATTGATATGGTATGGGAGGAGTCGTTGCTATCTAGTAGTAGGGTGGAGCCACATGAATAGTTTGCTAGGCCAAGCAGGGAGTCACAAGTGAGTGCGAAGACTAAACCCTCTATTGTCCAAATTTTCACTAGAATGGGAAGAGGATATATTGTAAATTTTTTTAATTTTTTACTTGCCTAGATATACAATTTATGATGATGATTTTCATAGACATTCATCATAACGTCATAATAGTTATTAGTTAGTAGCTAGCTACTGTATCTGACTCCACATCATGATGCGATTTTGTAATCCATGTGTATTCAAGGATCAAATCTTATAGAAAACACTTCTTCATTGTTTTTTAGACTCATTTGCTACATTTTGCAATTGAATTTTGCAAAAAGATTGTGCTTCTTAAGAAACTTGGTACTTTTTTAAGTTGTCGAGTTTTGCCAAGTTGGAAATTTTGAGCTTTTTGAGTTTGAGTCTGCGAATTATGGTTGTAAACATCACACAATTAATAGATGATATTCAAGGATTTGAGACATGCTTTTGTTCCATCATTATAGTGTGTTCAATTTATAGATGATATTTCTCAATCAATATATTAAGGGTTCTTTTGGAGCCCTCATCCTTAAATATTATATTATCTTACAAAATTTCAATAATTGGTCCTATCCCAAGTTCCAATATAGTACAAGAAAATCTAAAAGAAATATAGATATGAAAGGACAATGAAGGAAAGTAGAAGTGACCATAGCCAAAAGCCAATAGACTCGCAAAAAGATCCTCCCATACATTGACCAACCCCTTGTATTGTACCTATTGTTGTACAAAAGGAGTGCAAATATAACTGAGTGCTACTACCCTATCCAACAACCTACTTCTGCAACCTATGTTTGATGGCTAAAGGCTCAAACTCATCATCCTGCATGTAAACATGCTCCCAACCACTGTCACCCACTTGTTCTTGCTTATCTTCTTGGTCATCAAGGTTGTGAATCCCTGTAAATTTTAATGATCAGATAAATGCACAGAAAATTAATTCAAAATCAGACACAAAGACACAGTAGATACCCTGGGAAAACCCTCCTCTTGAGGGAGGAAAACCCAGCAACAATATATCACTTATATATTGAATTGTCACAAAATGATCTTCTTACAAGAGGCCGATATACAGGCCCAAAATTATGCACCAAAGAGTGATGCAACACAGAACTATAATGCTGATAGAACTCAGCCTCCAACAATATGCTCTCCTACAGAATTCGCTCTTCTAGACAATTTGCACTTAGACTTCAATCACTAATATAGAACTGAATTTGAACTTGATGATCAACAAAGAGAATGCCACCGAGTATATATACAATCAAGAGGAGAGGACGTGTCTTTTCCAATCACCAAGTCGGCCACCATCAAGAAGACGCCTTTTAGAAATTCACGCCTCTTGAAACAATGTCGGCCTTGTTAGAATAACGTGCCTCTTCATTAATAAATTCTTTTCTTAACAAAAGGAAGTGTCATAAGAAGTTGTGCCTCTTGAGTCTCAATAAATTAAATAGCTTGGAGCTATTATTTAATTTATCACCAATAAGAAGATCGCTGGAAGATTGCTTCTGACGTTGCAAGTTATCATCAACACTCCCTCTCAGCTAGGGAGTAAACTTCAAGCTGCATAGGACAGATCACCTTATCGTGATGTCTATCACTATGGCTACAACTATAAGTGAAAAGAAGAATATCACCTCATCGTGATATTAGATATCGCCTCAACACGATATCAACCATAATGGCTACAACCATACTATGGTGTGTACAAGTATTCATCACTTGCGTGATGTTGTCAGCTCAACATGACTTTCAACATGGCTCTCCCAGAGGGTGAAACACAAGTACAAAGTATGTCATGGAGTCACACACATGACATCCACCATGACTCAGCTCAGAGGGTGGAAACAAAGGCTTTCACCTCAAATCTCAAAGAGATGCATTAACAAGGGCTTACACCTCAAATTCCTCCGTCTCAGAAGAAAATGCATTAACAAGGGATTTCACCTCGAACTTCTCTCACATAGAAGATCTCATTAAACAAGGTTCATTGATATTGAGACTCTTTCTCAGTCAAGGCTGGATTCTCCACCATACCAAGCTTATCTCGAAAGTACACAAACTTTATCTTGGAGAGAGGCTTGGTGAGAATATCTGCCGTCTGCTCATCAGTGCTGATATACCTCAATTGTATAGCCTTGCGCAGTACAATATCTCTAATATAGTGGTACTTGATCTCAACATGCTTGGTTCTATTATGGAACACTAGATTGTAAGAAAGCTTCACGCAACTCTGATTATCACAATGAATGATAGTAGGCTCCATTGATTGTCAAAACAATCCTGCAAGGAGCTTACGAAGCCACACCGCTTCTCGAGCTGCCATACAAGCTGCAATATACTCTGCCTCTGCTGTACTCAATGCTACATATGACTGCTTCTTGTTGCACCAGGATATCATAGCTGAACCCAAACTGAAGCAACAACCAGAGTTGCTCTTCCGATCTGTGACACACCCTGCCCAATCAGAATCAGTATAACCATGTAACTCTAAGTCTGCATCTGAAGAATACCTCAACCCATATCCAACTGTGCCACGCAAGCATCTCAGGATATGTTTAGCTGCAACAAGATGTATCTGTCTCGGCTCACACATGAACTGGCAAAGTGCACTCACTGCATAACAAATACTAGGTCTAGTATTAACTAGATACATCAAGGATCCAATCAGCTGTCTGTACAATGTAGGATCCACTAAGTCTGAACTAGCTGCAGCCTGCTTCAATTTATGTAGGTTAGTCTCCATGGGTGTAGACCTGGATTTGCAATCCATCATACCAAATCTCTTAAGCATATCAATGGTGTACTTCCCTTGACTTAGAATCATCTCATCTGGTTTCTACCAGACTTCTAAGCCAAGGAAGTAATGCATGAGCCCAAGGTCCTTCATCTCAAATTCAGAAGTCAACTCCTTACACTCAAGAATTAGGTGATCTTCTCCAGTAAGAATCAAATCATCAACATATAAAACCAAAATTAATGCTTCACCATTTATTACCTTGAAATAGAGATTTGAGTCAGCATCATTTTTCAGAAGCCCAAACTTGACAGGTACGATCAATCCTTTCATACCATGCACGAGGAGCCTGCTTAGGACCATACAAGGCCTTCTTCAGCTTGCAAACATGTGACTCCTTCCCATGAACCTCAAATCCATCAGGTTGCTCTATATAAACTTCTTCCTCAATAACTCCATTGAGAAAAGCTGTCTTCACGTCCATCTGGTGAATCTTCCATCCTCTAGATGCAGCAATAGCAATGATGGTTCTGACAGAAGTATAGCGAGCAACAGGACCAAATGTTTCTTCATAATCAACTCCCTCTTTCTGAGAAAACCCACGAGCCACAATTCTTGGTTTGTACTTTTCAATGCTCCCATCTACAACATGCTTGATCTTGAAGAGCCATTTAGAAGATACCACAGACTTGCCCTCGGGTCTAGGAACGATGTCCCAAACATCATTCTTAAGAATTGACTGATACTCCTCTGCCATAGCATCTCTGCAAACTTGATGACTAGATGCTTCCTCAACACAGGTAGGCTCGGATTCTATAATCTGACTCATTAAGGCAACATAACTGGAGAACTTATGTGGCCTTTTACTTTCTCTGAATGTGCCTCTAGGAGCTGCAAAACTTTCAGCCTCTTGCATGGTACGCCTGGCCCATAGAGGTCTCTTTCTGCCAATAACAATGTCAGTAGGTCCATCAGTAGGTTCCAAGGGTTCAACAGGATCAATATCTTCTTTTGGTTCTGAAGTCTCCCTCTGAATCTCAGGAGTATGGTCAACTTCCATATCCTGAGGAGACTCTTCATTATTGATCTCCATATGAATGCCTCTGGATCTCCTAAATGCAACATCTTCCTCGAATGTGACATCCCTACTGATCTCGATCAACTTCTGTCCTGGAATGTATATTTTTTAGGCTTTTGATGTCTCACTGTAGCCCACAAATATTACCTTCTTGCTAGAAGGCTCCGACTTAGTTCTCTTTTCCTTTGGAACATGAACATAGACATGACATCCAAAGATCCTCAAATGATTGACTTCAGGCTTCTTCCCTGTAAAGGCTTCTTCCGGAGTCATATTCTCCAAGATCTTATGAGGACTTCTGTTCTGTACATATACAGTCGTCTTGGAAGCTTCTGCCCATAAGAAGGTTTGCAAATATTGATCATGGATCATGGCCTTTGCTGCTTCCACGATCGTCCTGTTCTTTATTTCCACAACACCATTTTGTTGGGGATTATAGGGGACACAAAACTCCCTCTTAATCCCTGCATCAATACAAAAATTCCGAAAACTGCCAGAGGTGTATTCTCCACCATTATTAGATCTGAGGACCTTAATTCTTTTACCAGAAAGATTTTCTACCAAGGCATTAAATTCCTTAAACCTATCTAACACTTCCTCAGACTCTCTAGTTTTCAAAAAATAAATCCAAGTCTTCCTAGAGTGGTCATTAATAAAAAAAACATAATACAAGAATCCACTCGAAGACGGAAGAAACATAGGACCACATAAATCAGAATGAATAAGGTGTAAAATACACTTAGATCTATTTTCTCTACTATGAAAAGGGGCTTTTATTTTCTTACCCAAAGCGCAGCCCTTGCAATTACCTTCGTGCTCCTGGTTGAACTTAGGAAGGCCTGACACCATCTTCTCCATGATAGGTAAGGCTCGGAAGTGTAGGTGGGCCAATCTCCGATGCCAAAGATTACATAGACTTGAAGAATTATGAACCAACACTTGTAAAGGACGTGTGCAGACCTTGTAAAGACTTTCATGTCTAACTCCAATTACTTGAGCATTCTTGAAGGTAGAGTTCTCCATCCACACTAGAACTTTGCCTTTGGAGAAGGCAACATGATATCCTTTATCTTCCAAGGCTTAAATAGAAATAAGAGTGCGCTTGATTCCAGGAACATAAAGAACATTACTCCACTGAAGTGTGATGCCGGAATCCAAATGAATTGAAGAGGTCCCAAATCCTTTCATGGAGTAGCTAGCATCATCTCCAATGATGACTTGCTCGGAAGAGTCCTTCTCCACCAAACTTGATAAGTGCTCCTTAAAACCAGTGACGTGTCGTGAAGCACCACTGTCGATCAGCCAAGTGTTGGTGTCGGTAGGTACACTGCTTGACAATGCCGAGTAGAACAAATATTCACTTGAATCCTTTTGCGGAGAAGCATCATCAATATCAACAACGATGGCTTGTTGCTTAGGTCTAGTTGGATAATGCTTAGCGAAGTGCCCAAACTTATCACACCTAAAGCATTGAATCTTGGACATGTCTCTCTTCTTCTTAAAGGGAGGTGCATCATCATTTACCTTGTCTTGATTCCTCTTGAAGAATCCTTTCCTTCCATCTTTTCCTTTCTTCTTTGAAGCATGGGAGGCGAGAACATGAATGTCTTCATTCTTTGAACTTTGACCAACGCCTCTTGCCAACAACCGTGATTCCTCTTGAATGCAATCTGATCTTAGGCGATCAAACTTAGGCAATTTTGATCTTGCACTGATTCCCTGAATGTAAGATTCCCAAGACAAAGGTAGATCATTGAGAGCAAGCATAGTCAAGTCTTTGTCATCAACCATATGCCCTATTGTCGAGAGCTGATCTCTCAAATCTGAAATCCTCATAAAGTATGCAATCACTGATTCACCTTTCGCCATCTTCACATGATGTAGTTGTTGCTTCAGTGCAAGTGCTCGTCTGGTATTGTTGATTTCGTACATCTCTTCCAATGTTTTGAACATGTCTGTTGCTGTTTTTAACTTAGAGACGATAGGAACAATATGATCCTTGACGGAATCAATCAATATCTTCATTGCTTTAATATCTTTTTTTACCCACTGCAACTTCTCTTCTTCCTCCTCAGGTTCAGGAACGCTAGACTCCACAAACTCACCCAAGTCATTTTTACGCAAGATAAGCATGATCCTAAATCTCCTTGATGTGAAGTTAGATGCTCCCTCAAGTCTATCCTCAATCTTCAAACTGTTCACCATCTTGACTAATGTTGAAAATGAACAAAGAAGTATGAAGGAGAGAATAGGGTATCGCAGATTAGGAATTAATCTGATTACGATCCTCTCAAACCCGCTCTGATACCATGTAAATTTTAATGATCAGATAAATGTACAGAAAATTAATTCAAAATCAGACACAGAGACACAGGAGATACCCTGGGAAAATCCTTCTCTTGAGGGAGGAAAACCCAGCAATAATATATCACTTATATATTGAATTGTCACAAAATGATCTTCTTACAAGAGGCCGATATACAGGCCCAAAATTATGCACCAAAGAGTGATGCAACACAGAACTATAATGCTGATAGAACTCAGCCTGCAACAATATGCTCTCCTACAGAATTCTCTCTTCTAGACAGTTCGCACTTAGACTTCAATCACTAATATAGAACCAAACTTGAACTTGATGATCAACAAAGAGAATGCCACCGAGTATATATACAATCAAGAGGAGAGGATGTGTCTTTTCCAATCACCAAGTTGGCCACCATCAAGAAGACGCCTTTTAGAAATTCGCGCCCCTTGAAACAATGTCGGCCTTGTTAGAATAACATGCCTCTTCATTAATAAATTCTTTTCTTAACAAAAGGAAGTGTCATAAGAAGTTGTGCCTCTTGAGTCTCAATAAATTAAATAGCTTGGAGCTATTATTTAATTTATCACCAATAAGAAGATCACTGGAAGATTGCTTTTGACGCTGCAAGTTATCATCAACAATCCCAACCCTTGGTTATAGATAAGGATGTGGTAAGGGTGAGTGAGAGCCTCCTCGGAAAAGAGTAGCAGAGAGAACATGAACTAGGAGGATTGGGGACATTCATGAGTGCACAATTCCGTACGCACCAACACTTGGCTTTCTTGGTTTTGTCTAAAGCTTTGTCATCTATAGAACAAGCGATAGTAAAGTGACAATTTAAGACCTCTTAAATTCTTCCAAACACGTTCACTCTTGTTTGTTTGACACATTTTTTCAGAGCTTCCAATTAGCAACAACATTCTCAAGTAATAGGAAAGCATGGGAATTTCATCATTCGAGCCAACATTTGTCAACCTATAGAATTTTTTGTAATTGCCCAACCTCTTCTTCACCTTTCTCATGTATTATATTGTAAATTGCCATTTTTGTATAATGGTAAGTGATAGAGAGAATGTGAAAGTTAGAGGTAGATAGGAGGATAGCTTTTGGCATTCAATACATATGACGTGTTGGATTCTGTACATGACACTGCATTATAGTTCTCATTGAGATGTCTAACTTGTATAGCTTATCCTTCTTTTCGTCATTTGTTGGGACTTTTATATAGTTATTGGCTTTTATCATTCAAGTTTTAAGATTCCGCATAACACATTTAGTTTGATAAGTGTTTCTATCCATTGGGTTTCATCTGGGGCCCCAAACTATTGGTATTAGTGTCCTTACACTTCATATCATGTCTAGTGGTAGTGTGGTCTACATTTGCATTGTGTCTTAGTTTGGATGCCCATCCATACAAGGTTAGACTATGTGAAGTTGGGGCTTGAGATTTGTGACCCTTTGCATGCCTTACTCTTCATAGATTTTTAGAGATATTGACTACAAATATGCTCTTGAGAATGATAGAAGAGGTGTTGTGATGAGAATGGGAAGATTTGGAACAAAAATACGTACATGATAGAGCAAGCATCATTAATCACTTTTCCTAGCTCTTTGAGTGCATGCATCATCCTCTAGAAGGCTCCACCTCCTCTAAACTTTTCAACAATTCATTGTTTAAGGTACAAGTCAATTTAGATATCTTCGTTTTGAAGGGAAAAGCAAATGTAGATGCTCTAGATAATTGTCTTAATCTCCTTTGCTCCTACTGTGCATCCTACAAGGACATTGTGTCACAATCTCTAGGCGCTCGGAATGGTTTCATTGAAGCCCTTAAAGAGACCTACCATTCGGTTGGGAATTATGAGTTCAATACATCAAACTTTCTCAATTACACCAAATGAGGGGCCAAAATATGCAAGAGTACACTAATACCTTCCGCGCTCTAATTTCCAAGCTATGCATTGAATTAGTCAAATAAAATCTCATTCTCAAGTATAGGTTTGGCTTGAGACCATACATTTAGTTAGAAATTTGAGGCCAAAGCCAAGTAGAAGACCAAGAAAGAGTCTCATGACAAAATTCAAACTAAGACCTCCAAGGGTGGAACTCAATAGAATTTTCTGAAAGGGAAAGCCTGCCCCCTCCTCCCACCAAATTAGAGAAGTTGTAGTGATAGGCTTGACAGAGGTTGAGAAAGTATTTCTGCTTGTCTGATTTTTGAGCAACACTTTGGTAGAGGGCAGTTGCTTCTACTGAGTTTTTCAGCCCTTGTAGGGGTTTTCCTAGAATCAAATGTAATGACCCTTATTAGGATTTTTTGGAAAATATGTGATTTTTTTGTATTTTCTATATATTGGAATAATGGAAAACAAACTGTAAATAAATATTAAATCTATGCTATCAAACCCTGAGCAGAATTTATATTAATTTGAATAAGAACTTGAATTAAATACCTATGAAACCCCACTCAGTAAATTTAAATCATAATGATACTAGATCAAACCCTAGCTGTTATACAAAGGCAGATTACGGCAGTGCAAAATGAGAGGATTTAGGAATATAACAGCTGGTAATGTGTATTTCTAGAATTTAAGTTAATCAGCAATGACTCTCCACAACAGCGATCAGTATCAAAGAATAAATTCTGAGCTGATGCAAGTAATAAGTTACTGAATAATAACACCTTCTTTAGTTCCTAGCCCTCACAGCAATCCTAGTGAATATAAATGATATTTTAGACTTGAAAAACAAATAAGATAAATCAGATCTAATAAATATGTCAGTGCAGCCCCAAATAATGAATTTACAATTGTATTTGTCATATGGAATATGGGCACTGTGACAGCAAAAGACAATAACCAGTGATTAAAATTAACAATAGTCTAAGAATTATGAACGACAAGCTATAAGGTTCTGAGCAGATAATAATTGGAAACATGCACATAAAATTATGCTTCCGAACCTCTGAAATTCTGCAACAATGGTGACAGAAAATTCCAAATAATAATAAAATCAGCATGTGTATTGTAGCACACTGTAGTGACAATATAGTGGCACTGTAGCAGCAAGATGTAAACTTGAAACCCCAGCCAAAAATGCTGATCTGATTATGTGAAATAATTTGCTTGCAAATATGAATCGAACAATTGCAAGCAATAAGTTCAAATGTGATCCTTGAGGTAGAATCACCTCAATTAGAGATGATGGTTTTTTGTCCTCAAATCCGAAGAGATTCAAAGAGGGTTTTCGTCCTTGAAAATTTACCAACAAAGGGTTTTTGTCTTTAAGAGTGCTAATCTGAAATTCAAATTTGAAATGATGACAATGCATATTGGATCATTTGATGTGAGCCTTGACTTCTCTTTTGTAGATGCTTTACTTTGGGCCTTCTATTTTATTTTTTTTGCTTTTCTCTTCAAGTATTTAAACATACATTTAAATTACATCCAAAGGCTTCTTTTCGGAATGGATTTTAAATAATGTGTTAAAAACACTTATTTAAATATTACATTGGCCTTTATAATAATATTTAAGTTGCCCATTTGAAAATAATTAATAAATTGATTGGGCCCAACTTAAAATATTATTGATGCTTTTAGTTCTGAAAATGGGACATCGCATCAAACCTTGTGTTGTGTAACATTTCGTATATAAGTATTTTCATTTCTTTGTTGGCAATAGTTTAAGTTTTCTAATTCCCATTGTCATTTGGTAACCTCAATTAGTGTAGTAACTTCATTTGTTTGGTTCCCTAGTTTCTAACCAAAATTTGTGGAAATTATGGATCAAGATGCAATTGATTGTTTCTCCAGTGGTTCACTTCCAATCTCCAAATGATTTCTATTTTTTGTGTTCTCATAATTTTGATCACTACACCACTTGTACAAAGCCTCCCATGATGCAACCCAACCTCCTCATGCCTTTATATAGATGTTGGAATGCCCCCCTTGTGCAATATGAATTAAAGTGGAATTGGAAGGTGAAAAGTCTAATTGTTTTTGTCAAATTCATAATGTCCTGTATCAGGATGAAATTGCTAGTTCATGTAGGTGATGTTTTTGTTTTCTTCACAACAACTATAGAATTGCTATGGTGGCTACAAAGTTATGCCTTTTGGGGAACTGATGGTTTTGTAATCACCTCCTATAGGGATTGACAATTTTTTTTGTGAACATAACTAGGTTTTTTTGTTGTTGAGCTTTTTTTGGAAATGTTGAATTGATGAACGTTTTATATTTCCAGATCCTTATGTATCACAACTCCCTTTGTAGAGAGGCTTTTGGTCCAAAAGATAGTAATTGGGGAAAGAGTTCACCCACTTTCTCCTTGGAGCACCATTTTACTTGCTTCACCATTAATCCCTTGAGTCCTACTTTCCAAGACCCTTGATCTGTTATCACTTTTTTGTTTTTCACTATAGAACTGCGACCTTTGATCTTTTGGGTTTGTGCTTGCAATTATCCTTGCCCCACACCTTATCTTCTACCTTGAGTTTATTTATGCTCCACCCTATGCTTATCATGTTTGTTTTGTAATCTTCTCAAGTTGTTCATTTACCTTGTTTTGGATTTGCCTAATCTAACCAACAAATTTTGTTGCTTTGGTCACCTCCGAATCTTGTTCTTTTTATTCCTTTTGCTGTTCTCAAGCAACATGAAGTGGACTTGAGACAAATACCTCAGACATGTTTCAAAAGGTAACAAATTTTTGGAAGAATGGATTACCCCATTTTAGGAGTGTTGAATGTGGGATAGAGACTCATTGCAAGTCTTGGGATACTTGTTGTTATAGCCCTTGATGAGATGCACCAAAGTTTTATTGACCATTTTGTACTTTGTACCCTGAGTTGGACACACTCTATGTGCCCCTTCTCCAATGCTCATAGCTTGCCAAAACAATTGTTCTTCCTTGAGTGATCCAAGAAAATTTTCTATATCCATTTACATCCATTTCACGGGTTTATCATTACAAATAATATTACATTTGATCTATTAATTGCAATCTTCCCGTGAGAATTCACTCCAATATGAGTGTATTTATTTATTAAGTTTCTTTAACCTTTCTTTTAACTTGACAATAATTCTTTTTCTCTTTTGTTTTTACACGTCATCTTATTTTCTTTTTTTTTATTCCCTTGATAAAGTTTTTACAAACTATATTTATTTACATTTTTTTATGGTGAAAAAGTCCCATAACACAAGGTCTTGTATGAGGGGACTTCAAATCCAAGATATTGCAATTATAATGACATCCACCACAGGTTGCTAGTATGGAGACCTCACAATATGGAACAACATGCTAGAAAAGTACCAAAAATTAGTAATAGCCTTTTTGACCTGCTCATGCATAGTCTTCTTCCATCTTGTACTCTTCAAAGTTGGTTGTGCTCCAGGTGTAGTATGTGGTGCAAAGAAGGCATTATGTTCCCCCTGCCTGTGTTTTGTCTTTGTGATTTAGAAGAAGCTACATAATTTTCTCCATCTATTGAAGTGTGTTGTAATTGTGCTACCTCATCAAAGTGGTCTGCTTTAGCTTGAGAAGAAGTTGATTGAACATGAGTGACTATCTTTTCCTTTTTGCCTTTTTTTTCTTAGAGGACTTCAAAAGCTTGCTTCACCTGATTGGTGACATCTGAAGAGTATTTATAGCAAACCCTTCACACCATGGCATGAATGCTTTTAAATCTTCATAAATTTCAGACCAGTCACCTGGAAAACCCACATATGTTGAAATAATTGAATGAAATCTGCTAAAATCAGTATGAAACAGTCAAATTAAATCACTAAACCTTGGGTAAAAAAATTGGGTAAAAATGGGAAAACATGGGTAAAAATGGAAAAACACAGAAAATTGCCATTTTGTGCGAATCTAGCAGTCAAACTGTGAAGAAATAGGACAAACATGGGAAAACAACAATAGCTGTGACTTCTGGGAAATGGCGAAATTTTCTCAGCAAAAAGATGGATGGTTAGGTGAGATCCAACATATAACAATATTTTGCTGCAATCTGCTACTATGCATTATAGAATTTGGTTTAGATCTTCAGTTGGTAAGATTATGAGCCCAAACATATGCTATAGACTTGTTAGGTGCCCATGTTCTAGTAGGGTGTGGGTGGTACACAGTGGCTTTCAAGGTCCTAGACGAAGACCACCTTACTTTTGATTGTTTGAGGAATTATCTGAACCACATCCAAGCACCCTATTGCTGTTTGAATGATGTTTTCCTTGAGAGAGATACTCTCTATCCATCTAATTGTGGGCGAGCAGCTTATTCTAATGTGTCTGGAGATTCTTTTTGACTTCCATTAGCCTACCTTGGTCATTTTTGGAGGTTAATATACTTTCTTTTTTCTTTCTAATGTAGGAGAAAATTTGTTAACATTTGTTACAAGTGCATCTTTTTATAACTCGTCCACATTTTGATTTGATCTTCATTGATATGCCCTCCCTTTTGATGTGCACGTTTTCAAGTTTATTTATTTTGTATTCCATTGCTACAATGGTGTGTGAGTACACCTGATGCTCTAAATATTTATATGTTACTTATAATGTGTGTTTGTCCTTGATGCTATTTGTATTATATTTAAAAAAAAATTAAAGTGTCCTTCCAATCTAACACCCATTTGTCTTCCAACAGAGAGGGACCCTTGTTGGTGGTTGCATCTGGTCGAGACACAATTTCAATCGCAAGTGCAATAAAAAGACTAGCTCCCCAAAATACATTTGTAGTACAGGTACAAGATGCTAGGTGATTTGATATATTCTAGACAATGATAATTGAAGGGATTTACCTATTTGCCATAAGATGTTTATTTTGGTATGACTTGCTTCATCTATGTTTTTTTGTGTCATGACCATTTGCTTTGAGTTTGTGATGTTTTAACATTTTTGTTGTTGTTCTATTCACATGCTCCCTTTGTGTGCTGTATGTGGGTTATGCATCCAGTTACTTTAGCTTCATTTTAATGAAACAGACTCCTCCTTAGATTTAAATCTTCTCCATTCTAGGTCATTATTTCTCTCTCTAGCAAATGATAGAGGAAAAGTAAGAAATTTCGGAAATGCATAGCTTTCACTGAGCACAATGGAAATTAATAAATCTCTAGTGAAGACCCATCTTATGTTCTGCTTGTATTCCATGGGGACTTGTCCATACTTTTTGATACCTAGTCTTGTCCTTGCTATCAATCCCATTTCCCTATTCAAATATCGCTACTAGGATTTGGGAGGTACTTCTAAGGGCTCTTTTTTTGTGCACTCCAAGAGTTCTCTTTTTGTGTTCTTGCAGTTCTTTGTCTCCTCATAAAGGGGATTTGGCAGAATAGTTTTTTGCAATAATCTGCACAAAGTTCTGCAGGAATTCCTTTATTGATTCTAGAGAAACAATGTATAAATACAATAAAAAAATTTAAAACTAAAGGATAAATGGTATCAAAGAATATTAAACATGGAAAAAAAATAGCCTAATCGAACTAAATAAAATTAAGGGCTCATTTGTAGTTCTGAATTTTTTTAAAACACTTATTTCACTTATTTCCCTAAAGAAGTCATTCATCATAGGCTTGATTAGAAAGGAGTTTGAATGATTGAGTTTGAATACTATCATTAATGAATTTTTGAAGCTTTTCGAATATTTGAAACTTGCACCATAAATAATTCTTGTATGCTTATTTTGTTATTTTCCAGAAGACATTCCTTAAAAGCTTCACAAAAGAAATTATATTATTCTGTAAGAAAAGTTCTAATTCTTATCAGCATACCACAGGACGTCCCTGGGCGTAGCCTGTCATCTGGGATGCTTTGGGGATGGAGAAACAAGGACTAATCGTCTGATCTGTAAACTCTCAAGCACATCTACTTATAGAATTTGCAAAATCACAAAACTGTTATACTTGAAATTGCTTCAAATGACAGTCATAGTGTGTTTGATTGAATGCTTAGAAGTCTTAGATTAATGCTGTAATGTAAATAAAAACATGTAAAATATTTGCCACATCAAGCAACACAGAGAAATAAGCACAAGAATGACACTCAGAGTTTTTATCCTTGAAATTCCCAGGAGGGAAAAGCCAGTTGGAAGTGCTAAATCACAGCTTCCTTAATTTCCAATAATCTATTTGCTTCCATAGCCACTCTCTGCTTTGTATTTCCTTCCTTGTAAAATCAATTCCAAATTCTCATCTTCACAGTCATGCATTCATATTTTCAGTTGCCAACTGATCCTCTTCCTATAGTGCCTAGGGGATGTCCTTTCGTGTACTAAAGGACTTCGTATTGTCCCAGAATTCAAGACAGTAATTCTTCTGTTACTTTCCCTGTATGATTTCTCAGGGCAAACACCACTTATGCAGAATAATAGTTACACATTTGATCTAGCGGTTTTGAAACCACTGCTTGTTTTAATTGGCAGTTTTACTATCGACAGTTTGGTTACTGCGTAATCAGGTGGTTTCAAATCTGGCACTTGTATTAACTACTGCTTTCATTTCTAACACTTGTGTCAACCTGCAGTTTCATGACCATATAGGAAATACTCCATTAATGACTTGTTGCTGACTGTTTTTAATTGATTGATAAAGGGGGTTGAATTTTCCTGATACTTAAAGTTAAGGATCATAGGTCCGCTCTCAGAGGCTTTTGGTCCCATAAAATCATAGTGGTTGAGGAGATATGGGAAGAGCTTTTCCACTCTCTCCTTGAGGTCCCATTTTGCTTGCCTTGGCATCTACCCCTTGATGCCAACCTGCCAAAATCCTTGTGGTCTTCTTCCAGTCTATTCAAGTGTTTGCAACACCACATCCACCTACAGCAATCCTTGAGAATCCAAGATTAAGTCTTCAAATGAGGGAAGCAATTGCCCTTCTTCATCCTCATTAAGCATGGATGGTTCATATAGATGTAGGTTCTCACGACTCACTGTTGAGTACATGGACTGTTGGACATGACTGGAGGCAAGTGAAGTCAAACCTGAAAACATTCTTTCCAGCCTGCTTTAAGGTGGTGAATGTCCCATACCTTAGATGTTTGAGCTTCCTAGTTTGCCTTTGAAGCCTTTCCTCTGTAAAATACAACTGCACCTTGTCCCCTGCTTTAGTGTATGCTGTGCTGCTGGTTGTGTCTAGCCTTGTATTTGGAAAAAGAGTTCTGGAATTGTTCCTTCACCTTGAGATATATATGCTTAATTCTCTCAATGATCCTTGCTGCTGCTGTTCATATGATTTTCTTAGTATCTTTTTTAATTCTTTATCTGATATTTGTTTAAGAGCCCTTTTCTTCATGTTCTCAATCTGTTGGTCACATCGCTTTTCCTTTTCCTTTGGAACCAATTTTCTTTTTCCAAATTTCTTTGAAAAATTCCTTGCTGAGGCTTCCACTGGTGAGTGCTTACCAGTTGAGCATGGGATCTTACTCTTTTTAACTAATGTTGGATTTACTTATGTTTTTGGCAGACCCCTTCCTAATGCCACATTTCATGACAATGATGACATGTTAAAGTTTAATTGATAATTCTTATTGGAAGAGATTTAGAGAGATATATTTTAAACACAAATACGTGCATAGGAGAGTAGGGACTGTTTTTGAGGACAATTTTCGATACTGACAAGCTTCCAATAAGATTTTCAATATTTTCAAAATCAAGTCATTCTTGAATTTTAATTGTAATCCAATGAACTTAACCCACTAGTGGTTTTGTCATCATTTGATTTTCAATATTTTCAAAATCAAGTCATTCTTGAATTCCAATTGTAATCCAAAGTGAAGAGCACACAGAAAATACTAAGAAGGGGAGGGGGTGGGGGGTAGGCGGTGAATCAGTATTTAAATCTTTAAAACTTAAAACCATTTGAATCAGCAATCAAAACAGTAAGAGCAAACATAAAACAAGATGAACATCGATATCACGTGGAAAACCCTTTTGGGTAAAAAAACCACGGCAAAACAGTTGCTTTCATTAACGTTAAAGGGCACCAACCCAGATTACAAAAGTGAGCACCAACTCACTGAAAAATTTCACAACTGCAACTCTGATTTCAAATACATTCTGCTCGTCAACTTGAAGATTCTTGCTTTGCATGTATAAGCTGTTCAAACTCAGAAATTTCTCTGTTCAGAAACTTAACTTAAAAATGCAGGAAGAAAATAAGATAATGAACTAGCTCGACTCCCTTACAGTTCACCTTCACGTTCTGCAAAAAGGAACTACTGCTGAAGATAAAATACTTCTATTGTAAACTGTTATCAGACCACTTCAAATCTGCATAGCCATAATCAGAAAAATCACACCCACTTCCTTTAGCGACATCAGCACCCACAAAGAAAGACACGTCTCCATACTCTCTCATTCAAACACTTTTCTTTACTCAACACACGGGCACAAAATATCTCTCACGGCTAATACATTAAAAAGCCCGTTCTCAGAGTAAGTAGACAATGTAACATCTACACTGCTTACAGTACAGTCCATCAATGCACATTTCTCTGTCCAGACATTTGAACAATCATACAATCAATATGAGCACCCACTCAAGACGCATACTTGGCCCGTCTTTGTGAAAAACATCTCTTACACTGAGCCATACACACTGAATGCAGACTATTCATGCTATACAGTTTTTGAGCGCATCCACCAAATTCGTGATCTTGCTATATCCTTCCAAATAATGACAACATCACAGTATATTTCTATCACATTCGAATTGCATAATCCGCCAAACAAAGAATCACACTTCACCCAAAGAACAACCCGAAATAAAATGCTCAAGTGTTTCTGTTACCAGCGACATATACATACATGCGATCACATCTTTCTTATAGAGCACATTTTTAAAAACAACAAAGGCCCGAAAAACTCTCACGGCATCATACAGCCGACACCCAGGATAAAGAGATAGTGATAGCAATAACATACACATCGTCTCCCTTATGTTTGCACGCAACAAGAATAACGACATCCTTACAAGTCTTCAATGCGCTACATCAAAAGAATCGCTTTGCACCCACACACAATATCCTTCCACACTGCTTGAGCCATAGATAAATGGAAGCAAGCAATTGAATGCTCACGACTTCCACCATATGAAACCCGCGCTAGGAATTAAAGCTACATGACTTTGGAAAGTTCCAAAGGAGCCATAAGTTGACACAAGGTAAGTGTAGATGTTACCAAATAGAATACAACCAAGCATTTTTAATCATTGTGCCATTTTCACATTTCAAATTCAATTTACTTGTGAAAACCGAAACCTCCATATAAGCCGCCCTCAATGGAATCAGCGAGAAAAGTTGAAATCGACGCACCAAAAATGGAGAACAGAGGTATTGAAACCATCGCATTAAAGAGATAGATGTTTTCATTTAGGTTCACGACTTTCTTCACCACCAATGCAATGACCTGAGTAATACTCGACATAAGTTTTGAGTCGTCGCCTAAACATAGTGAATATTAGAAGAAATAAAATAGCTGTCGCTATAGATGAAGCCATCGACCAACATAAATATGTTAGAGGTGTTTCAAACTAAGTCAACCTCTAGCTGCAAGCCGCCACCACAATAATGAATCGTGCCAACACAAAGGACTTGACCTTGAATATTCAAATCTGACTTGGCACTACTGCTGACAACGACTCCTACGAATCTTTGACATCAATGACAAAATGTCCAACACAAAGAACTTAACCTCTTAGTGGTTTTGTCATCATTTCCTTAGTTGGATCAAATATTGGCATCAAATGGTTGTAAACATAATCTTCTTTTCTCATAAACCAAGGCCCGTCTTGGCAAACCCTTATCTCAATCATCCAAACTCTCAAACATTGGTACAAAGAAACCCTTAGCTGGGATTCTTACTTGTACATATATACATAAATATACACACACAAAGACACATATATGTATATACCCACATATGTACACACACTCGTGTGTGTGTATTTGTCATTCTTCTTTATAAATGTGGATTAACTGAGCAAAATCAACCAGAGGAAATAAAGTCTTAAAAATGGCTCTTATTGAAGGAAAAAATGCGGCAAATAAATGACTCTTAGAAACATCAGGGAATGGATACCCTTGATCAACTTGGATGGCAGCACAAGACCTAAAGAGCTATGCAGACAGAACAAAAATAGTTTATAACTATTGTGTGTTACTTGAAGGCATTGGAAAATGAGCCCATGTGAAATCTTAATTAATAAGTTTAATTGAAGAAGGAACTGCATCCAGGAAGTCATTGACATGCAAGTTCAAAGGGACATGGCTTAAAGAAATGAAGCCAAGGAATTGGGTAGTGAAAACATGGATCACTTAAGGGGGTTTTAGCATCTGAAATGATGAGCACACACTTGTATTGAGAGGGGGCGGGGGCGGTGTGTGGGGCGAATCAGTATAAGACTATCTTTTATTTTTTCAAATTAACAGTCACAATAACTTCAAATACACAGCATCAACAAATAAGAACACAAGAAGAATGCAAGATTTACATGGAAACCCTTTTGGCAGAAAACCACGGAATAAGGACTGCTTGGATCTATTGTCCAAATCCAGCCACCAAAATAAATAATCTTTTACAACAATTTGTAGGCACCAATCCATTGGAGACACCAATCCCCACCATTGATCACCACACACACTCCTTTCCATACATTCCTTACTTCTTTTATATCTTTATGCCTTCATGAAAAGAGGCATCTCTTTGTAAAGAGATAACTCTTTAAAAAGTCATCACCTTTGTTAACAAATCCTTTATACTTTTGTTTATTTTCAAATGCTACCTCAAAGATAATTGTTGCCTTTGCACCCTTTCACATAACCTTACTCACTGCCTTCACAAACTAGATCACTCCCTTCCTACAATGAATCGCTGCATATCCTTAGTAATGTGAATCGCTGCCTTTTTAGTAGTTCTTTCACAAAGCCTTTAAACATTGTCCTCATATTTACTAATCATGATGCTCTTCACAACATTAATCTCTTCACTTTATCTACATTGCTGCCCATAAATGATGTATTATATATATGACTTGGGCATTCTAAAAACTCTAATAATATGACATTGAAGTCGGCCAGCATGAACTTTAAATGACTTTGTCTTGGGTGCCGTGCATGAGGTCAGCCAGCATACATTTAAATCTTCCTTGCAAATATGCCAATACTTGGGCGCTAGCAAAGGTGGTCGGCCATTATTATCCTTATGTCTCTAACTCCATTTCATCGCTGCCTTAGACATCATAATCTTCTTGTTATTCGTGATTGCTGCCACTTCACATGCTGCCACTTCACATAAATCGATCTCATTAACTTGATATATATATATATATATATATGCCTTTGAACATATATATACGCCTTTGAACGTATTATTGATTAGTGGCCTTTGGCCATAACCACAAGCATCGATTTTCTTCTTGAACCAATGTTTTTCTCTTTGACATCAATGACATTCTTCTTGGACCAGCAGTGACATCAATGACAATATTGCCAACATGAAGTTCTGAACAGTGCTGAGTGGACATTTCATGGTGGTGTCAAGGACTTGGGCAATGAAACCACGGATCAGTTGAGGGTTTAGCATCTGAAGTTCAGAACAGTGCTGAGTGGACATTTTATGGCCGTGTTAACATTGGAAAAAATACAGTTGATCCACAATTAGTGTAAATAATCTGCAACTAATTCATCAACACAAACTTTATTTTTCAAATAACTATTTACTTGATTTATTTGTCATCGATTTATGATTTTCTTAAGAAATTAAGCAACATATGCTTAGGAATGGGTTGTTTAAGGGTTGCAATAATTGAGATTGTTGAATGCATGAACTAAAATAACCAAAACTCAAAAAAATCAGAAAAACAGAGAACATGCTCTAAAAAAACTTAATGTGGGAGGAACTCCAGAAGAGTAAGACCTTCCTTTATCTTTTGCTATCGTACAATTTATAAGCTTGCCATGTTCTACATTCTTGAAGGACATTGATAACCAACTACAATATCCAAACACTTGTGAAAGAACTCTGCAATTTACTGAATTCACACACTCTCCACTACACTTAATTCTCTATGAACTCAACCAAGAGCCACAAGGAAATTTCCAGCCTCAACAAAGTTGTACTTTTGAACAAGCTCAACTTATTACATGGATAGAAAGCTCAAACGAAAAGACCCTTCAAAACATGGAATTCCAAATGCTTTGGCTTCTGTGAATCCTAGGGAGTATGCTATTTTGTCCTATTCTGGGCATTTTTCGATCCGTGCTGAAGCTGTGCCATTGTCATGTTCTGTGCTGGACAGTGTTGACTGTACTCCAATATTTGACAGTTTTAACCATGGCTGAATCCATAATGTGTACTTATCTTGATAGTTTCCTTGGATCCCTTGGTGTCTAGATCGCCCTTGAACCACTATGTACATGTGCACTGCACCCATATTGTCTGCAAAATCTGATCTTGGTTGTGTTATCTTGTAAAGGATACTGTAAGGGTCTTCAAGTTGTATGCTTAGCCAAATTGATTAGTGGATTGATATCAGTGCCTTACCTGAATTGATTAACTTCCATAATCTAAGTTGGATCATATTAGGATGTTTTTCGTCCCTAAAGGCTCAATGACTTAAGAGACAAAGAAACAATTCCCCCACCTTCTTTGGATATGAGTTTGGCTTTGCTTGGAAATTATTCTCTCAAACCTTCTTGTGAACTTTCTTGCACCTTTACCCCTGAATTTCTATCATTTTGCAAAAAAATATCCTTGTCCAATTCTTCTTGAGTATTAGGAGCAAGGTCATGAATGGAAGGCAAGAAAGGTCCCCCTCCTTTTCCATCTGTCATAGAAGGCTTAACTGGATATAACTTTGTCTATGAAGGTAGGCCTGATCTAAATGCTATTTTTCCCCACATATTCGGGAATCTCAAATCTACGTTGTTCTAGCTTCTTTGCTTTCCTTTAGAGACTTTCATTGATTGCCAATCGTGTCTTGCTTTGTAGCTAGGTTGAGACTTTTTAAATCTGACAATTTCTGTTGCACTTAGAGGTGTACTTGCCTTATATTCTCAATAAGTAAGGAAAACATAATTCAAAAGGAGATCTATTAGTAGAAGAATGAATCACTCTCCCTTACAATTCCAAGTTTTCATTCCAAGTTCTGGGATGCTTATTATTATATCCATTCAGAAGTTGTGTCAATGTCTTCTTGACCACTTCAATTTGACCAACTATTTGTTGATGAAGAGTAGTTAATTAAGCTACCTTGTATCCATCTTCTCTCACCACGTGGTTCAAATTTTTTGCTTTAGAACCTTGATAGAGTAAGACCAAACATTAGTGAAAACAAGTCAGCTGCAGCATTTCCCTTTGGAGTGCTTTTCTTCACGGAATCTGCTAATTCTTTTGTGACCATGGGAAAGCATGTCCATCAATTTTGTAGGAGGTTTACTTTTGCAAAATAAAGGGGATGATTATTTGTTTGCTATTGTAGGCTGGATACAAGTCTAACTTTCTATTCTTAAGCTTGCTTGAGCTACACAAAACACGTCCATATACTGATCCATAATTTCCACTAAAATCTGGATAGAAAATATGAAATCAATACTTTTAATTTTTTTTTAATAGAAATATCAGGTTTCTATATAGGGGGCTCCAACAGAACACCGCAACAAAGTATGACATAAAACATACTAAAACTGCTTGAACAACCTAGGGCACTGGCATAGCAGGGAGGATACTGTAAATTTTAATGATCAGATAAATGCACAGAAAATTAATTCAAAATCAGACACAAAGACACAGCAGATACCCTGGGAAAGCCCTCCTCTTGAGGGAGAAAAACCCAGCAACAATATATCACTTATATATTGAATTGTCACAAAATGATCTTCTTACAAGAGGCCGATATACAGGCCCAAAATTATGCACCAAAGAGTGATGCAACACAGAACTATAATGCTGATAGAACTCAGCCTCCAACAATATGCTCTCCTACAGAATTCGCTCTTCTAGACAATTCGCACTTAGACTTCAATCACTAATATAGAACTGAACTTGAACTTGATGATCAACAAAGAGAATGCCACCGAGTATATATACAATCAAGAGGAGAGGACGTGTCTTTTCCAATCACCAAGTCGGCCACCATCAAGAAGACGCCTTTTAGAAATTCGCGCCTCTTGAGTCTCAATAAATTAAATAGCTTGGAGCTATTATTTAATTTATCACCAATAAGAAGATCGCTGGAAGATTGCTTCTGACGCTGCAAGTTATCATCAACAGATACAACATAATATAAAGCATTATTCGTAGTAACATGACAAAAGCCCAACCACCAACCAAGATAAACATCTAAAACATGCAGCTATACACAAAATGGCAGTAACCATAAGCAAGAAAATCAATAAGCTGTAGCCTCCCACAAGCAGACCCACTCCCTGGGGTTGCAGACCACCAGTGCTCATAAGCTCTCTTATGCACCTTATTACCAGAGATTAGGGTAAGCTCCACCTTCCTAGAGCATGCATCAATAGGCCATTTTCTAGGAAAGGCATAATACAGCTGCTAGTGATTTGGAGAATTCCTTTGTGAACAAAGACAATCATGGGCCTTACGACTACTTGCAATTTTGTAGGAAATCCTCTAATATGATATCTTTCTTTCTAAATTTTGCATCTCCACCCTCAGCTCTCTTCTATCGTCTTTCAATGTCCTAATTTCCCTTTCTGATAAATCCTCCTTGACTGGGGCTTTCCTTTTATACACCATATTAGACTGCATTACCATTATAATGTCTTCATCCTCTTTGTCTTTATCCATAGCCACTGGAACCTGCAATGCCTGTATGCTATTCCTCAACTCTTCAATCTATCAACACCTTCAAATTATGAATAAAAACCTCCATAATGGATGCTTTTGTATGCAGCTTGCCATTATCTGCCAAGCTCACCATTTTCAGAATTGCTTTCAAAACCCTCCAATTAGCAGCTGAATTACAATTTAAAATTGTCCGGAGTCAATGGTCTCAAACTGGCCCCAATCACATAGGTTCACGCAAAGCCAACCCATACACCAGTATCACATCAACTCCTAATATTACCACCACCTGCAGATAAGCACTCACTACACAATCTGCCTGACATATATAGCCCCCAACCCCCAATACAGAAGGTCTCAAGAGCTTTTCCTGATATCCACATTGCACATAGGAAAATGATCACATTCCTTGAGTAAGCATCAATCCTTATAGGTGCAAAGAAAGAAGACACGTCATAGAGTCCTCCATATCCACTATTCTCATGACCTTTCGTAATTCATTCCTCCATTACCTTTCATCACTATACCTTGGGGATGTTGTTCCTCGGTAATCTCATGCCATTCATCTACCTTAGTACTTTCAACCAATGAAATGAAATTTTATAAGACACCTTTATTTTCTCTGAAATTGGTGCCTTATTTTGTTCTATATAGCAATGGGAAACCATCATATATTTAATTTCGTTTTTCCAATTCAAAATCTCTTCTAGGATAGCCCTGTGGTGCCAATTAGGAGAAAGCATTTTGTTCACCACATTTATTACTATCTGCAAGTCTTCTTAGATTTCAACATCACTATAACTGAAATGGTAATTGATTGATCTTTATTTGTTATTAATAAAAAAGAGGAATACTCCTTATATAATAAATTACAAGACGATGTTTTTAAAAAGAAATAGTTGTGAACTAAAGTGAACAAAAACAATAAACTGAAAGTTGCTAAAACTAACTAAAGCAAACTAAGTTAACTGAAAGTAAACTAGCAACTAACTAACAACTAAGATGACTGTTAAATATTACAATATTACTTTAAGTTTAATACCTTCTCTTAATGGTCATTCTACTAACTTAAACCAAGTCTACCACAATAATGGCATGTGGAAGACTTCTTGGAGCTATCCTCCGATTTGCCTTGTCCTTTTTGCTGAGTGAACTTGCCTTTGCAATTGTATTTGGCAATAAACGCTTGTTCAACACTGTGAGTGTCGCTCCCAAACTGTTTCTTCCACCTATCTTGCTGCAAGAGCTTGTTGCACAGCTCATCAAACTTCAGGTCAACATTGGTGGAGGTAATGTTGAGAGTTTTGATGAAGTGCTCATAGGATCATGGTGTCCTTGTCTTCCATCTTGCAACCAATGGCCTCCAGTTGATCGCGAATGTCTTTGATCTTCATTAGGTGATCCTACAAAGACATCTTGTCATCCATCATAATGGAGAACAACATATTTTTAAGGAAGAATGCCTTGCTGTTGTCTGAGGTTTCATGAAGATCCTTAAGTGCTTCCAGATCTCCGCAACAGTTTTACTAGATGGTATTTTTGGTAGCATCTCATCGGTGACTAATAACTTGAGAAGCATAACCGCCTCTTGATTACTACCGTCATACTTGTCCTGGTCCTTTCCCACAGCAGTAGGACGAGCTTCTATACTCAGAACAAGTGAATCTAGACACCAGTACTCGAAAATAGTGAGCATCCTTTGCTTCCACGTGTTGTAGTTTTTACCAGTGAACCTCTGGCTACTTTCCAACATGATGTTAGTCAAAGAGGCCATCCCTCCCGTTTTCCAAAGGCACAAAAAGCAATGTAATCAACTAGCATGGATCCCAAGGCAATTAGCTGGTCCCACGATTTTGTAAAAAATCGCCAAAAAATTATCTTAGAAACTCACAATTTTGTCCAAAAATCAAGAAAAAAATTTGCAAAAAAGATATACACAGTTTGGGTCTAAAACCCTAGCAGTAGTCACGAATTTCCAAAAATTCGTCAAAACCCTAGGTCGTTTTTCGGCAGGATAATAAACAATTTTTTTTAGAAAAAAAAATTCAAAAAATCTTTGGCTAGAAATATGACTTACAGCCTGACAAACTTCTAGCAAGAAACCCTAGATGAAATGAATCTTTAGAAAACACGATTCTGAGGAAGACCCATGATTATTTTTTGTTAAAAATCACCAAAAACTTAGAAGAAAATGTGGCCGTGAGTAGAAAACCCAGGTGCAGATTACGGGAAAAACCCACGAAATCTTTTAGAAGCCCACCCAAAATAGACGTGATTTAGAAAAAATCTTGTGGAAAAGTCGACTTAAATATGTTTGCAACCCCAAGCTCTTGCCTTGTGTAGAAAGGACGCCAAACAATGTCTTCAAAAATCATGAAAAAATCGTACATAGAAGAGAATTCCCGTCACACCAGACAGTCTTGTTGCACCAAAAAGAATCTTTGCATCAAGCAAAACGAATGCCCAAAAGACCTGAAAGAAACCGCGTGGAATACATAGATGCAGTCGCAATTTTATCAAATGTGAAATACAACGCGATTTGTGGTAAAAATCCGTGATTTGTATAGCAGAAATGTTCGCGATTTTCTTCAGATGAAAAAGCCTAGGATTCTTTAGAATAAAACCCTCAAATTTTTTCTTGAAAACCTGCGATTTCTCTTATTAAAAAAATCAAACAAAAAAACTTCTGAATTTTTTTTTTCCAAATTTTTTGGGTAAAAACAGCCATGAATTTTGTCACAAAAATTCGCCAAAAAGCAACCTCGATTCTTAGAAAAAAATCCTTGCAATTTTTAACAGCCGAGACAACCTTCAATTTTTATCAAAAAATCAAACCAAAATATCAAAAAAAAATTCCAAAATTTTTTTAGGAAAAACTCAAATTTTTATTACAAAAATTTGCCAAAAATTAGCCTAAGCTCTGATACCATGAAATGGTAATTGATTGATCTTTATTTGTTATTAACAAAGGAGAGGAATACTCTTGGTATAATATATTACAAGATGATGTTTCTAAAAAGAAACACTCGTGAACTAAAGTGAACAAAAACAATAAACTGAAAGTTGCTAAAACTAACTAAAGCAAACTAAGTTAACTGAAAGTAAACTAGCAACTAACTAACAACTAAGATGACCATTAAATATTACAATATTACTTAAATAGTAACCGGCCTTATAAGTAGCTTTGATTCCTGCTAATAGCTCTTCCCATTCCACAGTATTATTTGTTTTATTACCAAGGGATTGAGAGCCCCTCTAGTAGGAAGTCGCCTTCTGAGAATATAGCCTGCACCAACCATGTCAGGGTTACCTTTGGAAGCACCGTCAAGTTGAGCTTTAGTCTGGTACTTAGAGCTTGCCATTTTTATCTTACTATTATTAATTCCTATTGACCCTTGGATGGGAAAATCAAGACTTAATACTACTGTGCTATTTGGATTTCCACATGACAGTGAAATGTGGAGGAATTTTAGTGATGTCATGCACAGAAATGGAGGACTGAAATGAGAATAGAATGCAACAACAAAAGATTATCCTGGGAAAATCCTGTGAAGGGTGAAAAACCCAAATTGGTACTAGCAATTGCTTCTCTAGTGGAGTGTATTGCTCAATTAGACAAGTACAGATTTAATTATAACCTCTGCCAATGCTATTTTCCCACTTTCAGCTTGTTCTTCTACTTCTTGTAGATGCAACAACTTCAATTTTCCTGCTTCTCCTGTGTGTGCCCCCTCGATCTCTTCATAAGAATGCTGGAAGACTCCAAACATGTGTATGAAGTCCTCTTGCATGGAATTCAACGAGACAGGGTTGGTTAAAATGCTTCACATTCCTATTCCTGCCATTGTGATGAAACTGCCACTTGCAGCAGAGTAGCAGTTACAGAACGTAGTTATGAATTTTGCGCTTTAGGGAAATCGGCAGTTTCCAAACTGCCTCTTGTGGGAACCAGTGATTTTTTTTCTGCTGGTTTCCACAGCGAGATTTTGCCACATGGAGCTTCGTGAAATAATTTCTTTTGTATAGAGCTTTCCTCCTAGATCCTATGCAGATCATGTATGAACCTTGCAACATTATGTTTGGCCAATGTACATATGTTTTGTAAATGTGCCAAGGTTTTTATTATCCCTCACCAACAACCTATGAAATATGAGATTCACCAATTAGCTAGATTCCTGCTTCTTTAGGTATGTAAATCTTCCCCAACTTATAGAGAAAACCATCTTAGATATAGTAGTTTTCCTTGGGCTCAGTCTACACATTTCCACCCATTTAAATATAGAGAGACATCCCCAAAAATCTGCATCATGTTCTTCTTAAGAAAATAGTCAATATGTTCTTAGAAAAGGTTGTGAAGTCTTGCAATAATTATGGATATTTGGATGCATGAATTAAAATAACTAGAGCCACAGAAAAAAACATTTCACAAATAGAGGACAATACAAAAGAATACCCTGGAGAAAACCACTGTTACAAACTCACCAAGATTGCTATACGCACAACTCTACAGCATTCATTTGCCACAGTTAATGTCCCTTTGATTAAGAGAAAGCTTGCTGCCTTTTTTGAATCAACATCATCAATAATTCATTGACCACACCATGTGCAAGTGGGATCCCTGACATTCGCAACATTAACTAAATTATAAAACTTTTCTTTACTTATTGAATCAAATCAAGTAGGAAAGTATGTAAATGGCAACATATTCTTAGCAAAATCATATTCCGAAATAATCACAATCATAGTTCAAGCTTAGAAAAAAATGAAGAGCCCCCATAAAAGTTTTGCGCTTATACTGAACTCTTTTTATTTAGTCAAAACTAAGTGAAGCCCAACTCTATGATATTATAATGAAAATTGGGCCAGATATTTTATTGATGTAGAAGCCATAAATCAAATAGAACTCATGTAGCTACCCATCTAAACCAATTCGAAAGATTTAATCCACCATTCAAATATTGAAGAAACCTTGCTTGACTGAGACATGTGGCCTAAGTCCTTGCCAAGTGTTATAACAAAAGGGATACATGGAATGAGATAACAGCAGGAAGGCACTTAAGAGCACTCAGTTATATTGGGGAGAGGGTGGGTTATATTGGAAGGGGGGTTAGGGCAGAGTTGAATCAGTATAACAACAATTTTTTACTTTTCAAATCTTAAACAACCGGAGCAGTAATACTTCACATCTTAATCATCCACAACAATAATACACATACAAGATCTAGCAATAAGGAACACAAGATGAACATACGATTTACATGGAAACCCTTGTGGGAGAAAACCACGGAAAAATATTGCTTATATAGATCTTCTTGTAGGCACCAACCTACTTCATTTACAAAGCTTCTTTCATAGGCACCAACCCATAGGAGACACCAATCCCCACAACTGAGCACCAACTCAACAAGAGACACCAATCTCTTCTAATGAGAGGTACCAACTACCAACCTCCCGATCTCCTTAGTTAGAAGGCCTAATTCACTTTCATAAATCTTCTCACCGCTTCATCAAAATCTGCCTTTAGAATTTTCAAAGATCCTTCATAAATTCTGCCATAAAGCTCATAAGTATCTGCTCATATATCTTCAAAAATCTTCACTATGTGCCTTTCAAATCTGCTCCTTATATGAATGATATTCAATGAATTGATTGTCTTCAAATGGACTCCACAAT
This sequence comes from Sequoia sempervirens, assembly GCA_007258455.2. Lineage (NCBI taxonomy): Eukaryota > Viridiplantae > Streptophyta > Pinopsida > Cupressales > Cupressaceae > Sequoia > Sequoia sempervirens. Next base: position 229,625,624 of record VDFB02000007.1, read on the forward strand.
CTCCTTAAATATTGTCTCCAAGGTGGGCAACTTTATGAAGCAACTCATGCTTTCAAATGGATGCAACCCTTCATTTTATATGCACCCTTTCACATTTAATTTGGGCTCCCCTATATTAATTAAATATTTTTTATTTTTCAAAAATAAACCCCAAAAAATGGGGCGCTCCACTTGAGAGGGTCGGCCTTGTTCATAAAAAATAATTTGCTATTTTTATTTAATTAATGGGGGTGCCACAAGTCTAAGGGTTGACACTTAGCAACAATATAATTTTAGTTTTATTTTTTGGTTCTTCAAGACAAGGCGCCAAGGACTTATTAGAGTAATTAATAATGGTCATCTTTAGTTTATTAGGTAGTTTCTATTTTATACGTCTGTTTAGAGTTTAGTATGTTTCTATTTTCGTTCTTTGTTTTTCTCTATATAAGGAGACTACGTCTCCATCTGTAATCATCCAATCTTGAATATCAATAATATTTACATGGTATCAGAGCGGGTGACGAGCCTTTAGAATTTTTTCGTGCCCTAGTTACCTGGTATTATTTCCAGAATTTTTTTGAACGATTTTTTATGAAAAATCGTGCTGTTTTTTCGAAGATTTTTGTGAGTGCTAAATTTCGAAATTTTTTTTTCGATTTTTTTCTTTTTTCGTGGCTCGTTTGAGAAAAATTTGAGGGCTTTCTTTGCAAATTTGTAAGGGTTTGAAGGTTGGATTTATTGCTGTGTTTGCGTGTGTCTATGATCCGCGACCTCCAGTAAAGAAATTTCTCAGTCCACGGCGTGCACATTTTCTCCTGTGGTTGTAGAAAAATTCGAGGGCTTTCTTTGTCTGCAAAAATCGTGTGGAGGCTTTCAGATTTCTGGGCGCGCGTTCTGTGAAAGAAGTGTTTGGATTGTGCGTTTTTCCTTCTAGCTCTTGGCGCGATTTCTATTTGTGACAGCACGCATTTCTGTGTGGGCGTGATTCCTCATCAAATCTGGCTGTGTTTTGATAGATTAGGGCCACGATTTTTTGGTTTTTGAGGACGTGATCTCCATACTCTCTGGTGTGCGATTTTCTTGAACATGTTTTGCAATTTTTTGATCAGTATCTAGCCGCGCGATGTTTCTTTTTGGTCGGGTGTTTTTTGTGGTGCGCTGGTGCATCATTTGGTATATTTTGGGTTGCGATTTTCATTTAATCGTGGTCGCCTTGGCCTCTGTAAATTTTGTGCCGTGTTTCCAGAAGAATTCCTGCATTTTTCTGCAAGTTTCTGGTTCTTTAATGGCGGTCTAGGGTTCTAGATTTTTCGACTAGGGTTTTTACCCTCTTTTTGAAGGCGGATTTTTTTTTCAATTCCAGATTCTTGGTGGGTTTTTTGAGAGCTTAACTAGGTTGGTCTCCGTTTTTTCAGGGTGCATCGTTTTTCGTGCCGACAGATTTGTCTTGAATTTTGTGCCAGCTGATTGTCCAGTGTTGTGCCAGCTGATCACAACATTACCTCGTTTTTTTGTGCTTTGGAAAACGGGAGGGATGGCAACTTTGTCCAATGTTATGTTGGAAAGTTCGCAGAGGTTTAATGGCAAGAATTACAACACGTGGAAGCAGAGGATGCTTACCATCTTTGAGTACCGGTGTCTGGTGCGCTTGTTCTTGGTACAAAAGTTCGTCCCACTGTTGCTGGGAAGGATCAAGACAAGTATGATGGAGGTAATAGGGAGGCAGTCATGTTGCTCAAGTTATCAGTCACCGATGAGATGCTTCTAGAGGTGCCATCGGGCAAGTCTGCTGCGGAGATATGGAAACATATGAAAGATCTCCATGAAACGTCGGATAAAAGCCGAGCTTTCTTTTTGAAGAACATGTTGTTTTCGATGATGATGGATGAGAAGATGTCCTTGTAGGAGCATCTTATGGAGATAAAGGATATACGCGATCAACTGGAGGCCATTGGTCGCAAGATGGAAGAGGAGGATATGGTAGTGATTACACTGAAGAGTCTACCATGATCATATGAACATTTTATTGAGACGCTCAACATTACCTCCACTAATGTTGACTTGAAGTTTGATGAGTTGTGCAATAAGTTATTGCAGCAAGCTAGGTGGAGACAACAATTTGGTAGCAACAGTGATATGGTCAGTGCGGAACAAGCATTTGTTGCCAAGGACAAAGGCAAAGGCGAGTCCACTCAGCAGAAAGGACAACGCACATCTGAGGAGGGTTCCAAGAAGAGTATCACCTGTCACTATTGTGGAAAGCTTGGTCACATCTAGGGGTTCTGCAGAAAGCGGTTGGCTGATCAAAAGTCCAACCAAGAAGAGTCTTAACAGCAGGCTCATGTAGCAGAGCATTTTGAGGAGAAGGTGAAGGAGTCAGCCTTCTATGCATTTTAAATTTTTTCTATGTTTAGTTAAAACGATGACCATTAAGGGAGGGAATTTTTTTTTTTTTTTTAATGTTCCAAAAATTCATAAATTGATATTTTTTTCTATATAAGGAGACTACGTCTCCATCTGTAATCATCCAATCTTGAATATCAATAATATTTACAGGACTAGGAGGTTGGCCCAAAATAGTATTTTAATTATTTTCCTTCATGCAAGGCTGCCAACCGACATCATGACTTCCTTTCTCAATGATCTTAATGACACTATTTAACTTTTGACTTCGTTTGACATCAATGACAACAAATTCTAATAGGCACGCATAGCACAAAGAAGGCATATGCCCTTAATATAACTTAAGGCATAAGCACACAATAATATAAGACATGACATCCCTAATAATAAGTTAGCTAGACAGTAAGTAACTCTATTACCTGAAATTGTAGGAGAAAAGAAAAAAAATCCACCTCTAACAAGTATACATTGGTCAATGCAAGCTATCCTCCCACCAATTTTATAGGTTGGTTTGGTTGCATAAAACTCTCATTAAAGGAAGAGTAAAAAATCCTAGGGTTTCCTCAAGACCATCGCATATGAAGCATGCGATGCAGATCATATCAGGTTCAAAGAGTTTGTTTCAAAAACAAACAGGATATGATGGATTGTTTAGACACTAAAAGGCTTCATAGCCTAAGCAAGGAGTTAAATATATCCTTACTTGTCACCGGGATGCTATGTGCCACCAACCTCTCATTGAACACAGCCAGCCAGCAAGGGAAAGCATTTGTAGGTGAGTAGTTGTGATAAATGCATAGTTGAGTGGTGAAGAGTAGAAGTTAAACTTGTCAAGTTACTGGTAACATTACTAGTCAGGTTGTTGCATAGAAAGCCTAATGGTGCATTGAATGAGAATCTAAACATGTGTTAAGGCTATGATTTTGTACCTTGAAATGTAATGTGCAAGTTTATTGTCATTCTTCTCATCATAATAATTGACCAAAAAGTGGTCTGTAATATTTCTTTTTACATTCTACTCCAAACTGCAATCAAAGGTATTTATTGATATTTGAAAAAATATAACATAATTGAATGGTGAACTGAATTGTAGCTCAATTGAAACTTAGAATGCAAAAATGATTGGACTCAACACTGTAGTTCTCACATGGGCCAACATAATCTTCATGATAAACAGATGGGTTGTATATGACCTTGAAAATTTAAAGGTTATATGTTCATTTAAAAAGTCATTCCTATGAAGAATAAATGGCTTTTATCCTGCTCACTAGGGAAAAAGTTTTGGTAGACTATTTTTTTTTTTATTGAGTGATACATGAATTGCCAATTTACTTCTAGGTTCTCTCTAAAGATTTTTCGCCCCCCACTTCATAGGTTGAGCACTAGCCACATATCCAATCGCAAAGGAATGGACTGCAAATAGCCATATCATAACATACTGAGTAATCCACAATGAAAGAAGGAAAAGAGGCCATAGGATGGGATTTCATGATCTTGTTAGAAAAAAATGATTAGCATAAAAGCTACTTAGATATTACTTGTAAAAAATGATTTGTATTTCCTAAATTGCTTTGATACCATGTTAGAAATTAGAATCTTAGGTTACTAATCTTTACAAATAAATATAAAATAATAAATTCAGAATTACAAGATACACGGATTAAACACATCACATAATATATACATGGGGAAAACCCTTTTGGTTAAAAACTCCATAAAGCATCATTCTATTATAAAACACTTACAAAATGATCTATTAAAAACATAAACCAAACCTAGGGAACACTCCTTACTTCCACTTGGCCAATAATACCTCTTTTGCATAGTTATGGAATTCACTATTTATGTCCAAATTTCCTTACCTCTCAAAGAGAGAGAACCTCCTCAAATATAGGAGAAGGGGTGGCAAAATACTTTAAGGGGTATTAGCTACACCTATTCAAAAGTACTATTTATAATTAATTAATAATCTAATAGTTTATTAGATTATTAATTTTTTAAATAGAATAGAATATGTTTTATAAAACATTTATGCATAAGGTTTTATAATCTCATATTAGAACAATATATAAATGTTATAGGGGTATGACCCCCAAATATTCTAACATAAACATTAGAGAATTTAGACACGAACAAGAGGAAAAGCTTGTGATCCTTTTGGCTTTTTATTCAAGAAATTAATTGGCAATCGCAACACAATAAATTTGAACTTTGGGGAGTAAAGAATTTGATAGGGAAAATAAAATGGGAGTCCATGTTAAAGGAAACTTAAGTGAGGTAACAATAATGAGGAAGTTCAAGAAAGTTCAATGTGATTTGGTTAAAGCAAAGAATCATTGGATCAACATTTGAGTTGAAATATTGATAAGACCCCTTGAATTCATCTTGACCAATATACCCCACTGTAACACAACACAGCACAACAAGGAAGGGTATTGTGGCATGAATTGATGGAGTTTAGAGAAACAACAAAATCCTATGGATCCTGAAATGAGATTTCAACTTGACTTTAATAACAAGGTAAAGTTGGAGGAAGTAAAAGATTCTTAGATAAAGAGAATTCTAGTAAATCTTTTAATTATATTGGTGTATGAGACGTTTAATCAATTGAAGGAAACTTTACATGGCATAATAGAAGAGTTAGAGAAGCAATAGCTAAAAGACTGAATAGATATATTGTAATCAGTGGTTGGATTACAAACAATATAACCACTAGTGCATGGTGTTAAAGGATAATGAGTTAGACCATTGGCCAATATTGTTGTCCATGGACAAGGTGGATATGTCAAAGAGAGACCCTTTTATATTGTTGCTGATGCGGACATTCACCTTTTTAAAAAAAAAAGTCATGAAAATATGGAAAGAACAATTGAAGAGCCATGGAAAAAAAATGTATATGTTAAATTATAAATGAAAAATACTTGACCAAGAATTGAAGGATGGAAGAGAAAAATCTTGGGAAACATGTTAAGGAATAGAGAAACATTGGGTGCCAAAATGAAGGTAGTTTAGTGAAGGATTCAAGTGGAAGGGATGTTAGAATCCTAACAAGAATAAGAACAAAGAACATGGAAACAATTGGAGAGTGTATTCCTGGAAGAAGTTTTCTGAAGAAAAAATTTCAGAATAACTTTGCTTAATGAAGGGTACAACAGTCCTAAAATTTACCACAAATTTGGTACTATCTTTGGAAATATTAACTAGAGTTAAACTTGAGAATGAGCAGAGATGAGAAATGAAACACTGAATAGTTTTAAAAGGATTGTTGATGGATTTAGATAAGGGAGATCACTTGTTCCAATCCACTTTGGTAGGCATATTGCTGAAAGACATTGAGATTCACCTCCATAAAATTTGAGATATTGAGTTGACAGCTGCCAATTTTTCCACGAAAGTTGACTAAGCATTGGGGAATCTTGGTAAGATTCTGTCAAAAATACTAGAAGGTAGTTAAGGAGGTTGTACATGTAGTGCAAGTAGCACTTGGAAACTTATAACCATTATGAAGGAGCTTAATGCCACATTTTGGCTCTTGTCCCTAAATTAAAAAATTCAAATTATTTAGATGTTTAAAGACCAATAGCCATGTGCAATACGTCTTATACAATATCTCCAAGGTGCCAACAAACTAAGCAAGGGGGCTTTGTCAGAGTCGTCAATTGTGTATGATATTATTCTCTTTCATGTGATGGTGAATTTCACTTCAAAACAGAAGGTTGGATATGATAATTATAGTAGGTTTGGCTAACACATATCACAGATTGGATCAAACATTCTGACTAGAGGTCCAAAGGAGCTTTGGTTTTTCAAGAGAATAATGTGAATGGCTTCAGTGACTCTGAAGTTCTTAGTACTTGTGAATAATGTGCTTGCAGGTTTCTTTGCTGCCAAAAAGGGACTGCAACACAGGGACCCCTTATGCTTGTACCTTTTCATCATTAAGCCTACGGTAGGACCATTAGGTGGAAGAGAGAATGAGGGCACTGCTACATTAAGGCACACAATCACTTCAACAATTTATGCATGATACAATTCTCACAAGACCTCAATTTCATAGAGGCTAAGAACCCTCATAATTTTAAACGACTATGAGAAATCAACAAGACACTAGTGAGATCAGCAAAATTAGGCATCATTTTCCTAAACAAACCCCATTAGATTTAGATGGGAATAAGTGGAGTCGTGGGATATGAGATAAGATTCCTCCTAAGCATCTAATCATGCCCTTGTTTAGAGGCATAATGAAGAAAGAACCAAGTGATATAATTGAGGTTAAGAAGTGGGAAAGTTGATGCAGGAGCATCCAACGCGTAAGAGGAATTTTGCATCACCCAATACATTTTCTTTTATGTTTGTTTTGTTTTATAGGTTTCCAAATAAAGTCATAGTCATCTTACTCTTGCCAGAAAGTCAATTCCTTTCGTAGAGGCACACTCATTGTAGTTACCATTTCAACACATCAAAGTTCTAGATAGTATTCTTACTGTGCGATATTGCATATTGATCAAGTCATTTTGTCATGCCACATCATTACCACATGTTTTTGAATATTGGTTAATACAACAACTTGTCAAATTTCTTGAGGAGGACCTAATAGATTTGTGTGCCAAACACTTGATTCTTGTTCCAACATTTGAAGACATGCATAAACTTATTTGTTCCAAGTTGGTTCATGATTAGGACCACATTGAGTTCCAATGTTTACATCTTATCTCGTTCATGTAAGGCAGGTCCTACACATGCCCATCTCTAATGTGCACTGAGCATTGTACCATATTACTTGTCGACACCAAAACATGTTTCTTGCTTGCACTTGCTATAAAAGATCATTCTACATTTTAAAACAATTAGCTTATCACAAGCTCACAAGAGTTCAGTAGCAGACTAAAAGTAAGGGCATCGTCTATCACATATTGGCTTAGAAGATTGCAATTTGATAATCACACATTGATTGTGTGTGTAATTCATTATTGAAGACTAAGGTCTCATTCTGTTGTAAGCCCTTATGACAATGATTGTTGATGTGATTCATACTATCAATTAAGAAAAGCACTGTTCAATTCATTTCCATATGCTTTTTTTATAAACTCTCTTAAGTGAAATTAAAAACCGCCCGCCTACCTTCTAATGAGGGTTTAGGTGAAAAACTTAAGGCTGACCCTTTTACAAGTTAACACAATGAGTTTACTTTAATCTATATTCTAATGAGGGTTTAGGTGAAAAACAGAAGGCTTCCCCTAAAATAGTTGGCCATTCTTCATGATAGAATGACACTATTTTAGGACCAGCCATATGCTTTTTGTATAAACTCTCTTAAGTCTTAAGTGAAATTAAAAACTTAAAAAATTAGACATACTTGGGTATGATTCGTTTTAGAATCAAAAACTTCAAAAATTAGACATACTTGGGTATGATTCGTTTTAGAATTGAATTTGGGTTCAAATCACTTGTGGAATCATCCTTTTTTTTTGTGGATGGATTTATTTGGAATCATTCATTGGCACAACTGGTTCGTTCATGAGTACAACTGGTGGTTCTTGCTTGGTTGAGGCGATGCCAAGGCTATTCCAATGGTGGGCAACAATTTCCATGCATGCTTTTTGAATTTTGACCATAAATAATGTTCCCTAAACCCTGAATGATGGTCATTTCCATTTGCATTTTGTTTGACGAGCCAAGAAACAGTAAAGAAGAGGCATTCTTTGTCAAATGAAGGTATTCTTTGGGAGGAGTCACAACCAAGTATAGGAGTCACATCAGATTGGAATGGCATTTTTATGCCACTTTTAGCAAACATTCATGGCTGATTTCTTTTGGAAGCCTTTGAATAACATCTCCCATATCTCTATCCACACAATACAATTGTCAGAAAAGTAAGAATAAAAGCACAAATTTCAGTAGTTAAAGTTGAACTTGGTGGTTGTTGCATTAGTCTTAAACAAGTTTATTGTAATAGAAAGGGCATAGCTGCCAGGGTATTTATGGCGAAGGAATGAAGAAATTGTCAAGTCACGAAGTGGGAGTTGTTAGTTTTAGGATCAGAAATTAAATAAGCAGATATAGAGCAATTTTAAACAAATTGACACAGCATATACCCTGGGAAAACCCTCCAACTTGAGGGAGAAAAACTCAGCAACAAAATATCTCTTATATATTGAATAATGAAGCCAACTTGCTTTTACAATAAGGCCAAATACTAGGCCGAATATCAGCACCACTGATGCACACACAAGAAAGAATCTAACACCTTGCTGATAATAATATCGATCTCTTGATGATCTCGCACTTCTCTTGAAATCGGACTATGAAAATGAATGAATATATGAATGAAAGAATAACATCTTATATATATACAAGTCGAACAGATAGGCTCCATAAATCCTGTCTTCTCATATCACAAAGTCGGCCCATGAAATGAAAGATTGTAACGCATGCAAAGGTGACGAATCAATTATGAAGTCGGCCTCATACAATTTCGATTTACAATAATTAAATATTATTTATTCTCTCAAGTGAAGCGCCTCTTCACTAATGAGGACTCCAATAAATTAAATAGCCGTTAAGGCTATATTTTATTTATTGCTTTATAGGTTGTGGCTGGAAGTAGAGGCTCGACGCTGTAAACATCAACACTCCCTCTCAGCTAGGGAGGAATACTTCCAACTATCCAATGTCATGGAGTCTCTCAACACGACACCCACAATGGCTACACCCATATGTGGAAGGAGCTCATCACAAAGTCACTCAACGTGATATCGTCCATCATGGCTACTCCCATGTATGGAAAGAACATGTGCATAAGTGCCCATCACGGAATCACTCAACGTGATGTCGTCATCTCATCATGACGTCCACCATGGCTACCCCCAGAGGGTGGATAAACACAAGTACAAGGAAATCATCACGGAGTCTCTCAACGTGATGTTGTCATGGAGTCACTCAACATGACATCCACCATGGCTACTCCCAGAAGGTGGAAACAAGGACTTTCACCTCAAATTTCTCTGAGAGAAAGATGCATTAAAGCAAATCACAAAAGATTACTGATGCCGAGTCTACCTCTCAGCTAGGGCTTCATTCTCCACAACTCCAAGCTTGTCTCGAAAGTGCACAAACTTTACTTTGGAGAGAGGCTTGGTGAGAATATCAGCCGTCTGCTCATCAGTACAAATGTATCTCAACTGGATAGCTTTCCTCAACACCATATCTGTGATGTAGTGGTATTTGATTTCAACATGTTTTGCTCTCTCATGAAACACTTGATTGACAGAAAGCTTCATACAACTTTGATTATCACAATGAATGACAGTTAGCTCCAATGATTGTCCAAACAATCTTGCAAGGAGCTTACGAAGCCACATTGCTTCTCGAGTTGCTACACAAGCTGCAATATACTCTACCTCTGCGGTGCTTAGTGCCACTGAAGACTGCTTCCTGCTACACCAGGAAATCATCGCAGATCCCAAATTAAAGCAACAACCAGAGGTGCTCTTCCGATCAGCTACACTCCCTGCCCAATTAGAATTAGAATATCCTTGCAACAAAAGATCTACACTAGAAGTATATCTCAAGCCATATCCAACTGTGCCATGCAAGTATCTCAGGATGTGCTTCGCTGCAACTAGATGTATTTGCCTTGGTTCACACATGAACTGACTAAGTGCACTCACTGCATAGCAAATATCTGGTCTACTATTAACTAGATACATCAACGATCCAATCAACTGCCTGTACATAGTAGGATCCACCAGATCTGAACTAGCTGCAGACTCCTTTAACTTCTTTAAATTGGTTTCCATCGGTGTAGACATGGATTTGCAATCCATCATACCAAATCTCTTCAAGATGTCTATTGTATACTTCCCTTGAGTCAGAATGATCTCATTAGGCCTCTGCCATACTTCTAAACCAAGGAAGTAATGCATGTATCCAAGATCCTTCATCTCAAATTCAAAAGCTAACTCCTTGCATTTGATAATGAGATGTTCTTCTCTTGTAAGAAATAGATCATCAACATAAAGAACCAAGATCAATGCCTCACCATCAATTACGTTGTAGTACAGGTTTGAATCAACATCATTCTTGGAGAAGCCCAAGCTCATCAGGTAACGATCAATCCTCTCATACCAAGCGCGAGGAGCCTGCTTAAGGCCATACAAAGCTTTCTTCAATCTACAAACATGAGACTCCTTCCCATGAATTTCAAAGCCATCAGGTTGCTCAATGTATACCTCTTCTTCAATTACGCCATTAAGGAATGCTGTCTTCACGTCCATCTGATGTAACTTCCATCCTTTAGCTGCTGCAATAGCAATGATAGTCCTGATGGATTTATAACGAGCAACTGGAGCAAAAGTTTCTTCATAGTCTATTCCCTCTTTCTGAGAGAACCCTCTAGCCACAAATCTAGCCTTGTACTTCTCAATGCTTCCATCAACCGCATGCTTGATCTTGAAAAGCCACTTAGAAGATGCAACAGATTTCCCTTCTGGTCTAGGTACAATGTCCCAAACATCGTTCTTGAAGATACATTGATATTCTTTAGCCATAGCATCTCTCCATACTTGCTGACTTGAAGCTTCCTCAACATTGGAAGGCTCAGATTCAATAATATGACTCATTAATGCAACATAGCTAGGAAAACTTCTGTAGTCTTTTGTTTTCTCTGAATGTTCCTCTAGGGGCTGCAAAATTTTCTGTCTCCTGCATTGTTTGCCTAGCCCATAGAGGTCTCTTTCGACCAATAACAATGTCTCTCGGCCCATCAGTTGGTTCCAACGGCTCAACTGGATTGGCATCTTCTTCTGGTTCAGTAGTCTCCCTTTGAATCTCAGGAGTATGGTCAACTTCCATGTCCTGAGGAGTGTCATGGTCTTCAATATCTATCTCCATGTATGAGCCTTTGGATCTCTTGAATGCAATGTTTTTCTCAAAAGTGACATCCTTGCTGATCTCTATCAGTTTCTGACTTGGAGTGTAAATCCTGTAGGCTTTAGAAGATTCACTGTAGCCCACAAATATTCCCTTCTTGCCAGATGGTTCCAACTTAGTCCTTTTATCTTTAGGCACATGAACATACACAAGACAACCAAAGATTCTCAAGTGACTAACTTCAGGCTTCACACCTGTAAAGGCTTTTTTAGGAGTCATGTTCTCCAAAATACGATGAGGGCTTTGATTTTGGACATACACTGTAGTTCTAGATGCTTCTGCCCAAAGGAAGGTTTGCAAATCTTGATCATGGATCATAGCTTTAGCTGCCTCTACAATGGATCTGTTCTTCCTTTCTGCAACACCGTTTTGCTATGGATTGTAAGGCACACAAAACTTCCTCTTCATCCCTGCCTCGATACAAAAGTTATGGAAGCCTCCAGAGATGTATTCTCCTCCGTTGTCAGATCTCAGAACTTTGATCCTCTTCGCAGATAAGTTCTCTACTTGAGCTTTAAATTCTTTGAATTTCTCAAGTACCTCTTCAGATTCTTTAGTCTTTAAGAAATAAATCCAAGTCTTTCTAGAGTAGTCATCAATGAAAATTACATAATACAAGAAACCACTCAAAGAAGCAACAGACATTGGACCACACAAATCAGAATGAACAAGATCTAGAATACATTTGGATCTACTCTCACTGCTATGAAAAGGACCTTTAGTATTCTTACCCAATGCGCATCCTCGACAAGTACCTTATGCTCCTGGCTGAGTTTCGGAAGGCCAGTGACCATCTTCTCCATGGATGGGAGTGCTTTGAAACGAAGGTGAGCAAGTCTCCTGTGCCAAAGTTCACATGAACTGGTGGACTCATGCAACAATGCCTGCATTGGACGAGTGGAAAGTCTATAGAGACTCTCTTGTCGAACACCAATCACTCGAGCTGTCTTGATGCTAGAGTTCTTCGGCCATGCAAGAAATTTTCCTTCAGAAAATGCAACTTGATATCCCTTGTCCTCCAAAGCTGAAATTGAGACAAGGTTTCTCTTGATGCCTAGTACAAATAACACATCGCTCAACTGAAGAGAGATGCCGAAATCTAAGTGAAGAGAGGAGGCTCCTTGTAATGTCCCCTTTTTGTTGACATCAGTTGTCAGAGGAGATTAGCCTATAATTTGACTCTCGTAGGCTAATGGGGTTGGTTAGAGGGTCTTCTAGGGGATTGTATTGTCTCCAGTGTTCAGAAACTTGTAGCTTTGGCTTTCGCTCGAGGCATCCAGGACTCAGTTGGCTCAACTTACTATTTATAGTAAGTCGGACTTGGACAGAATGGGATCCTTACTATTTTTAGTAAGGCATGTGATCGAATGCAGAATTATCATATGAGTCCCTAGTTCAGATGGCGTGTTGAGAAATGATGAATTTAAGAAGTTATTAATGTTATTTGGCTCAAATAACATTAATTAATTAAAAGGTTATATTTCAATGTTATAACTTAATGTTATAACTTGAGGGTCAAAACGTCATTAAAAGGGGGCCAAATAAATGAATTAATTTTTAGTGCCAACTCCTAAGTCGAAGGAAATATTAAAAGATGCAAATAAATGATATTTTAATATTATTAAATTGCCTTTTTGGAGAAATTCGAATTTCTCATGAAGGTCTATATATTTTATTTGGGAGTTATTTTGGAGGTATTGGATTGTGATTGTTGTTGATGAAGTTTTTGTCTGAGAGTGGAAGCCAAGGGTTTTCAATCTTCATGCCATTGGAGAACGATACTTCTTTAGTGTTTGCAGCCATTTGAAGCAGTGCAATACCTGTTGAATTTGGCATTTCGAGGGCATCATCCAGGTGTTCTATTTGAGCTTTAAAGTGAAGAATTTCATCTAGGGTTGAAAATTTATTGAATATCTAAAGACTATATGGTTGCTGGTTAAAAAGATGTTGCAAATGCATTGTGGAAATTATTTATTGTTGGCTGCTACAATAAACGCTATAGTAGCCGTGAATAGTAAATCGCTACAGTTCCCATGAATAGTGCCGCTACAGTGCTGCTACAGTATTCAAGGGATTTCAAAAGGGTTTTCAAAGTTAATCTACTTGCAGATTTTAAAGGGCATTAAAGATATCTTGAAGAAGGTTAATTATTGCTGTTGTGCCATCTCAACTTGGTAGGTAGGGTTTCTATAGGTGTGCTGGTGGAGATTTTATTGGTTGTTGAAGGGTTTGAATAGCAGCTGTAGAAATAAGCCCTCCTTGGGTCAGACTACATCATTTTCTTGGTGCATAAGGGGTTTCTATACCATCTGCTATCAAAAAGGCAGCCTGCAGAGGGAGAATCGAACTAGTATTGAGTTGCTTTTTTGGCTGGAAGTGAATAACAACAGCTGCATGTCATCTATTTATTTCAGGTATGCTTGTAATAGACTATTCTCTTGAATATTGAGCAATAAAACATAGTTTGGAGGAGTTGATCTCATAGTTGCTTGTATTTCCTTTATGTTTTGCATTTTATTTTGCTATAAGCATTTTCAAAAAACACAAAAAAATTAGATCACAAAACAAATAAATCCAGCATCAGGAACTAGGGCACGAAGTGTTACTACACTCCAACACCTTTCATAGAATAGCATGCATCATCTCCAATTATGACTTGAATGCTTGTATCTCTCTCCACCAAATCTGAAAGATGTTCTCTAAATCCAGTAATGTAACGAGAGGCGCCACTATCAATCAACCAAGTATTGCTATCTGTTGGAACATTACTTGATAAGGCAGAAATAAATAGAAATCCACTTGAATTGTCTCTTGAATCCTTCTGAGGAGAGACCTCACCCACATCCACAATAGAAACATGCTGTTTTGGTCTAGTTGGACAATCTTTCGCATAGTGACCAAACTTGTCACATCTGAAGCGCTGTATTTGGGAGAGATCCTTCTTCTTCTTCGATTTAGGAGCACCATTTGATCTTCTATCTCTGATCCTCTTGAAGTTGCCTTTCTTTCCTTCTCTTCCTTTCCTTTTCAATGTATGAGCAGCAAGTACATGGATGTCTTCATTGTTAGAACTTTGCCCATTGCCTCTCGCTGCCAATCTCGTTTCCTCTTGAATGCAATCTGCCCTAAGTCGATCAAACTTTGGTAGTTTCGATCTTCCACTAATACCTTGGATAAATGGCTCCCAAGATTGAGGAAGACCATTAAGTGCCAACATGACTAATTCCTTATCATCAACCATATGACCAATGGCACAAAGCTGATCTCTTAGCTCGATGATCTTCATGAAGAAGGAGATGACATAATCTGCTTTCGCCATCTTGATATGATGAAGCTGTTGCCTTAATGCAAGAGCTCTGCTTGTATTGTTGATCTCATACAATCCCTCCAAGGTCTTGAACATCTCTCTTGCCATCTTCAACTTGGAGATAATAGGCACAAGGTGATCCTTCACAGAATCAGTCAAAATTTTCTTGGCCTTTGTGTCATTCTTTTTCCATTGTGACTTCTCATTCTCATCGGAAGGCTCGGGAACTTCGCTCTCCACGAATTCAGCAATCTCATTTTCTTCCAATGCAATCAAAATTCTAAACTTCCAAGAGGTGAATTTGGAAGCACCTTGAAGTGTATCTTCAACCTTGAGCCCGTTCACCATTTTCGAAGATAAGATAGACACACGAAGATGAGAACAAGAGAGGAAGAGTATGCTGCTTATAGAAATCTGATCACGATCTTGCTTAAACCTGCTCTAATACCATGTTAGTTTTAGGATCAGACATTAAATAAGCAGATATAGAGCAATTTTAAACAAATTGACACAGCATATACCCTGGGAAAACCCTCCAACTTGAGGGAGAAAAACCCAGCAACAAAATATCTCTTATATATTGAATAATGAAGCCAACTTGCTTTTACAATAAGGCCAAATACTAGGCCGAATATCAGCACCACACTGATGCACACACAAGAAAGAATCTAACACCTTGCTGATAATAATATCGATCTCTTGATGATCTCGCACTTCTCTTGAAATCGGACTATGAAAATGAATGAATATATGAATGAAAGAACAACATCTTATATATATACAAGTCGAAGAGATAGGCTCCATAAATTGTGTCTTCTCATATCACAAAGTCGGCCCATGAAATGAAAGATTGTAACTCATGCAAAGGTGGTGAATCAATTATGAAGTCGGCCTCATACAATTTCGATTTACAATAATTAAATATTATTTATTCTCCCAAGTGAAGCGCCTCTTCACTAATGACGTCTCCAATAAATTAAATAGCCGTTGAGGCTATATTTTATTTATTGCTTGATAGGTCATGGCTGGAAGTAGAGGCCCAACGCTGTAAACATCAACAGGACTTGTAGCCCACTTACCACTCGGGTAATATTTTAGTTTACAATTGGATATATGTAATACTCGGGTAGAATTTGTAAGCAAAGATCATTCTTCTTATTAATATTTAACGAATTATGCTTTCTTGAAACTAAGATAGAAGTTTTCATTTTTATGGAGTAAGACTTTAATTATATTTAATGTTTATTATTAATATTTTACATATTAAAAAATAAATTTAATATAGTATAACTTCTTATCAATTTGGTATTAATATAGTATAGTTTCTAGGCTGCAAATATGCATGTATTTATAATCTTTATATGTTTTTTGTATGGGTGGTACCCACATGCACAGTACATGTATCTGATTCTGATTAAGCAACTTAGAAATATTTTATAATTATCATTTTTAAATTTTATAATGTATGACCTCTGTTTTTATCCATATGCACTAAATATGACATCAAATAACAAAATTAGTTTTGTTCTCTGTTATTACAACTAGTACATTATTAATTAGTTCTTGATTTTTTGCCAAGTTTTTCCCATTTTAAACCCAAGTAACTGATTTTCTATTTTCACTTTTATAACATCGTGCTAATGCTGTGTAAATGGATACTACTACTGTTTTGAGAATATTTAAGGAGAAGAAATGGACTGTTGAGTAGAGTCCTTTCCTGCAGATATATTGATAGTATGGAGCCAAGAAGGATATTGAAATAGTGAAACAATTTAAAGGGATAACACTTTGGAATTTGTTTTACCATGTAGGGCAACCATTGCAGAATATATCATATAGGCTATAAGAAGTGGAGAAGAAGTTCAATCTGGACTGATTCATCGCTTCCAGGGGGCCCTTGATAAACAAAAACTTAGCTAGATTTGAAGGAATTGTTATAGATGGATTGAGTTCTAAGGTCAAATACCAGCTATTCAGAATTTGTAAGATAAGGTGGGCTCCAATAAATCTTTCACACTTCCAAAATTTCCAAAAGAAGAGGCCAGGGTAAAATAATGTGGGACAGAGCCAAGATTGGAAAATATATTATGAAAGAAGCATACAACTCATACATGGTCAGAACTATAACACAGAAGAAAGATGGAAAATCATATGGCAAGCTAATTGCATGCCCCAAATTCAAGTGTTCGATTGGTTGGCTGCCAGAGACTGGACCCTTAAATAAAATAATCATAAGAAAAGAGGTTCTTTGGGGCCATCTTACTGTGTCTTATGTGGACAACAAGAGGAAACACTATACATCTTCTAGTTGGATGTAGCTATGCGAGCAAACTTTGGTATAAGCTAGGTCAATTCAGAGTGATACCAGTCATGCTTCAATCTCTCGAAGGAAAATGGGCTTTTAAAATTCAGTAGCCTCAAGGTTATGATTACTCAAGAGCATAGTGATAGGTTCACTGCAAATGAGCAATAAATTCTCAATAAATTGCAGGGTGGGTGTGCAGTTGGGAAAGAACAAAGGAGAAGACAAATTGGGAAAACTTATGTGGCTGAGAAAGTACTTTCTGTTTTGTTTGGTTAAAACTTAAAATTGTCTGTCATTTTGATAAGCTATGGTATTAAGGCTAAAAACACATGTCTCTTGACGAAGGAATTTGATGAAACAGCTAGCTGTTTTTTGATATTTTGATGGTATATCATGAAGTACCTTTTACCTTTTATAACTAATATGTGCATGCATGCATACATGCATGTATATGTGTGTGTGTATGTGTGTATCCATATATGCAGATAGATACAAACATACATACATATACATACGTACATATATGTATGTATGCAAATGTGCATATATGCAGATACATACATAGATAGATATGTGTATGTGTATATGCTTCCAAGAATACCTTGTAATTTTGTATCATTGTTTATACATATGTATGCTAGTGCTGACTACTTTCTTGGATGTTATTTTCAGATACAACACCCAAGGTACCGGCTCAATCGATTTGATTTAGTAGTGACCCCTCACCATGATTTTTATGCTTTGACTCCTTCCGGACGAGAGCAAATTCCTCGTTTACTTCGAAATTGGATAACTCCAAGAGAGCCTCCAGATAGACGTGTGGTATGCATCATGAAATTTGGACCTAATTACAAACATCTGGGTTATATGCAGTATTTTCTGAGCCTTTATTCACTACTATGCATTGGATTTATGGCTTCATGGGGTGATTAGATTTTGAAAATTTATCATTATAGGTTCTTACAGTTGGAGCTTTACATCATGCTGACTTCACAACACTGCGAAAAGCTGCTGCAGAGTGGCATGATTATTTGGCACCACTTCCAAAGCCATTGCTTATTGTAAACATAGGAGGACCAACAAGTAAGAATTGATGCACAACTGAAACTTTGGTAATGGCACATAAATCTTAGTGAAAAGGAACAAACTTGTTTTGCATGTATTATCTTTTAACGATGTATGCTTTTTGTCATTTATGTTAATATAAGGAATAACCATACATTTGGAAAAATCAATGCTTATGTTGAAAACTAGCCCCATATGCACTGCTTTTTATTTTGTAGTAATAAGAATATACATAAAGTACAAATTTGGGATGATTGAAAGTACAGGTCTGACTTTTAGTATCAGAACTGCAACATTCTCTAACTACAATTTGAGATGAGCTGATATACTTAATAATTACAGAATGTAGCTTGTTAGCATCAGAACTGCTAGAGGCTCTAACTAAAAAGTGAGATCAGCTGATGTACTCACTGAAAATGAACTCTATATAGCAAGCCGCAATATATATCAGAAAGAGCTACAAAGTTTTCAGAGAAACAAGAGCAATGAGACAAGATCAATAAAATCAATTTATTGCAGCATTTTTAACTTTTCCTAGGATTAAAAGTGCAACTTCTGATATTCAGGTCTGACTTTTAGCGTCAGAACTGCAACATTCTCTAACTAAAAACTGAGGTGAGCTGATATACTTAATGTAAAATTTCAATGATCAGATTGTATGCACAGAAATTAATTCAAATCAGACACAATAACACAGCAGATACCCTGGGAAAACCCTCCTCTTGAGGGAGAAAAACCCAGCAACAATATATCACTTAAATATTGAATTGTCACTAGATTGATCTTCTTACAATAGGGCAAGATACAGGCCCAAATACAAGTATCAAGAGATGATGCAACACAGCAATAAGAGAACACAGTTTGCTGAAGAATAACTCAGGCTTTCAAACAATACAGAACTGCCTTGATGAATTCGCACTTAGACTATGATAGATACAATCGAACTTAACTTCTAAACTTGATATCTACAATGAGGAGGCGAACTCATATTTATACATATTGAAAGGTCGCCACCTTATTAAATGCAAGTCGGCTAACAATAAAGATATATCTCCTTTTTTCAAATAGACGCATCCATTCAAGGTAAGTTGCGCCAAGAGAGAGAGGTCGGCCTTGACACAAAATACGTGTAACTTCATTTAATAATTATCTTCTTTAACAAATCGAAGTGACTTTAGAAATCGTGCCGCTTGACTCATAATAAATTAAATAGCTTTAGAGCTATCATTTAATTTATTCATAATATTAGGATCGCTGGAAGTTACTCCAGACGCTGTAACATTAACACTCCCTCTCAGCTAGGGAGTAAACTTCCAGCTGCACAGGACATATTACCTCAACGCGATGTCCATCACATTGGCTACAACCAGATGTGAAAAGAAGAATATCACCTCAACGTGATATTAGATATCGCCTCAACATGATATCAACCATAATGGCTACAACCAAACTATGGTAAGTACAAGTGTTCAACACTTGCGTGATGTTGTCACCTCAACGTGACTTTCACCATGACTCTCTCAAAGGGTGAAACACAAGTACAACATATGTCATGGAGTCACACACATGACATCCACCATGACTCATCTCAGAGGGTGGAGACAAGGGCTTTCACCTCAAATCTCAAAGAGAAATGCATTAACAAGGGCTTGCACCTCAAATTCCTTCGTCTCAGAGGAAAATGCATTAACAAGGGATTTCACCTCGAACTTCTCTCATAGAGAAGAACTCATTAAATAGGCTCACTGATACTGAGACTCTTTCTCAGTCAAGGCTGGATTCTCCACCATACCAAGCTTATCTCGAAAGTACACAAACTTTATTTTGGAGAGAGGCTTGGTGAGAATATTTGCTGTTTGCTCATCAGTGCTGATGTACCTCAACTGTACAGCCTTCCGCAGTACCGTATCTCTACTATAGTGGTACTTGATCTCAACGTGCTTGGTTCTGTCATGAAACACAGGATTGACAAAAAGCTTCACACAACTCGATTATCACAATGAATGATAGTAGGCTCCATTGATTGTCCAAACAATCAAGCAAGAAGCTTACGAAGCCACACTGCTTCTCGAGTTGCCATACAAGCTGCAATATACTTTGCCTCTGCTGTACTCAATGCTACAGATGACTGCTTCTTGCTGCACTAGGAAATCATAGCGGAACCCAAACTGAAGCAACAACCAGAGGTGCTCTTCTGATCTGTGACACAACCTGCCCAATCAGAATCAGTAAAACCATGTAACTCCAAGTTTGCATCTGAAGAATACCTCAACCCATATCCAACTGTGCCGTGCAAGTATCTCAGGATATGTTTAGCTGCAACAAGATGTATCTGTTTCGGATCACACATAAACTGGCTAAGTACACTCACTGCATAACAAATGTCAGGTCTAGTGTTAACTAGATACATCAAAGATCCAATTAGCTGTTTGTACAAGGTAGGATCCACCAAGTCTGAATTAGCTGCAGCCTCCTTCAACTTATGCAAGTTGGTCTCCATAGGTGTGGACATTGATTTGCAATCCATCATGCCAAATCTCTTAAGTATATCAATGGTGTACTTCCCTTGACTTAGAATCATCTCATCTGGTTTCTGCCATACTTCTAGGCCAAGGAAGTAATGCATGAGCCCAAGGTCTTTCATCTCAAATTAAGAAGTCAACTCCTTCTTACACTCAAGAATTAGGTGATCTTCTCCAGTAAGGATCAGATCGTTAACATATAAAACCAAAATTAATGCATCACCATTGATTACCTTGAAGTAGAGATTTGAATCAGTATCATTCTTCAAGAAGCCCAAACTTGACTGGTACCGATCAATCCTTTCGTACCAAGCGCGAGGAGCCTGCTTAAGACCATACAAGGCCTTCTTCAACTTGCAAACATGTGACTCCTTCCCATTAACCTCAAATCCATCAGGTTGCTCTATGTAAACTTCTTCCTCAATCACTTCATTGAGAAAGGCTGTCTTCATGTCCATCTGGTGAATCTTCCATCCTCTAGATGCAGCAATAGCAATGATGGTTCTGACAGAAGTATAGCGAGCAACAGGAGCAAATGTTTCTTCGTAATCAACTCCCTCTTTCTGAGAAAACCCACGAGCCACAAATCTTGCCTTGTACTTCTCAATGCTCCCATCTGCAGCATGCTTAATCTTGAATAACCATTTAGAAGATACCACAGACTTGCTCTCGGGTCTAGGAACAATGTCCCAAACGTCATTCTTAAGAATTGACTGATATTCCTCTGACATAGCATCACGCCAAACTTGAAGACTAGATGCTTCCTCAACACAGGTAGGCTCAGATTCAATGACCTGACTCATTAAGGCAACATAATTGGAGAACTTATGTGGCCTTTTAGTTTCTCTGAATGTGCCTCTAGGAGCTGCAAAACTTTCAGCCTCTTGCATGGTACGTCTGGCCCATAGAGGTCTCTTTCTCCCAATAACAATGTCAGAAGGCCCATCAGTAGGTTCCAAGGGTTCAACAGGATCAATATCTTCTTTTGGTTCTGAAGTCTCCCTCTGAATCTCAGGAGTATGATCAACTTCCATATCCGAAGGAGACTCTTCATTATCGATCTCCATATGAATGCCCCTAGATCTCCTGAACGCAACATCTTCCTCGAATGTGACATCCCTACTGATCTCGATCAACTTCTGTCCTGGAATGTATATTTTGTAGGCTTTTGATGTCTCACTGTAGCCCACAAATATTCCCTTCTTGCCAGAAGGCTCCAACTTAGTTCTCTTTTCCTTTGGAACATGAACATAGACAAGACATCCAATGATCCTCAAATGATTGACTTCAGGCTTTTTCCCAGTAAAGGCTTCCTCCGGAGTCATATTCTCCAAGATCTTATGAGGACTTCTGTTCTGAACATATATAGCCGTCCTAGAAGCTTCTGCCCATAAGAAGGTTTGCAAATATTGATCATGGATCATGGCCTTCGCTACTTCCACGATTGTCCTGTTCTTTCTTTCCGCAACACCATTCTGACACATTCTGCATCAATACAAAAATTCCTCCCTCTTAATCCTTGCATCAATACAAAAATTCCGAAAACTGCCAGAGGTGTATTCTCCACCATTATCAGATCTGAGGACCTTAATTCTTTTACCAGAAAGATTTTCTACCAAGGCTTTAAATTCTTTAAACCTATCTAACACTTCCTCAGACTGTTTAGTTTTCAAAAAATAAATCCAAGTCTACCTAGAGTGGTCATCAATAAAAAGAACATAATACAAGAATCCACTCGAAGACGCAACAGACATAGGACCACATAAATCAGAATGAATAAGGTGTAAAATACACTTAGATCTATTTTCTCTACTATGGAAATGGGCTTTTATATTCTTACCCAAATCGCAGCCCTTGCAATTACCTTCGTGCTCTTGGTTGAACTTAGGAAGGCCCGACACCATCTTCTCCATGATGGGTAAGGCTCGGAAGTGTAGGTGGGTCAATCTCTGATGCCAAAGATTACATAGACTTGAAGAATTATGAACCAACGCTTGTAAAGGACGTGTGCAGACCCTGTAAAGACTTTCATGTCTAACTCCAATTACTTGAGCATTCTTGAAGGTAGAGTTCTCCATCCACACTAGAACTTTGCCTTTGGAGAAGGCAACATGATATCCTTTATCTTCCAAGGCTGAAATAGAAATAAGATTGCGCTTGATTCCAGGAACATAAAGAACATTACTCCACTGAAGTGTGATGCCGGAATCCAAATGAAGTGAAGAGGTCCCAAATCCTTTCACGGAGTAGCTAGCATCATCTCCAATAATGACTTGCTCGGAAGACTCCTTCTCCACCAAACTTGATAAGTGCTCCTTAAAACCAGTGATATGTCGTGAAGCACCACTGTCGATCAACCAAGTGTTGGTGTCGTTAGGTACACTACTTGCCAATGCCGAGTAGAACAAATATTCACTTGAATCCTTTTGCGGAGAAGCATCATCAACATCCGCAACGGTAACTTGTTGCTTAGGTCTAGTTGGACAATACTTGGCGAAGTGCCCAAACTTATCACACCTAAAGCATTGAATCTTGGACATATCCCTCTTCTTCTTGAATGGAGGTGCATCATCATTTTCCTTGTCCCGATTCCTCTTAAAGAATCCTTTCCTTCCATCTTTTCCTTTCTTCTTTGAAGCATGGGTGGTGAGAACATGAATGTCTTCATTCTTTGAACTTTGACCAATGCCTCTTGCCACCAACCTTGATTCCTCTTGAATGCAATCTGATCTTAGGCGATCAAACTTAGGCAATTTTGATCTTGCACTGATTCCCTGAATGTAAGATCCCCAAGACAAAGGTAGACCATTGAGAGCGAGCATAGTCAGGTTTTTGTCATCAACCATATGCCCTATTGTCGAGAGCTGATCTCTCAAATCTGCAATCCTCATAAAGTATGCAATCACTGATTCACCTTTTGCCATCTTCACATGATGAAGTTGTTGCTTCAGTGCAAGCGCTTGGCTGGTATTGTTGATTTCGTACATCTCTTCCAATGTTTCGAACATGTCTCTTGCTGTCTTCAACTTAGAGACGATAGGCACAATATGATCCTTGACGGAATCAACCAATATCTTCATTGCTTTAATATCTTTCTTCACCCACTGCAACTTCTCTTTTTCCTCCTTAGGTTCAGGGACACTAGACTCCACGAACTCACCCAAGTCATTTTCACGCAATGTAAGCAAGATCCTAAATCTCCATGAAGTGAAGTTAGATGCTCCCTCGAGTCTATCCTCAATCTTCAAACCGTTCACCATCTTGACTAATGTAGACAAATGAACAAGTAGGGTATGCTGATTAGCAATAATCTGATCACGATCCTCTCAAACCCGCTCTGATACCATGTAAAATTTCAATGATCAGATTGTATGCACAGAAATTAATTCAAATCAGACACAATAACACAGCAGATACCCTGGTAAAACCCTCCTCTTGAGGGAGAAAAACCCAGCAACAATATATCACTTATATATTGAATTTTCACTAGAATGATCTTCTTACAATAGGGCAAGATACAGGCCCAAATACAAGCATCAAGAGATGATGCAACACAGCAATAAGAGAACACAGTTTGCTGAAGAATAGCTCAGGCTTTCAAACAATACAGAACTGCCTTGATGAATTCGCACTTAGACTATGATAGATACAATCGAACTTAACTTCTAAACTTGATATCTACAATGAGGAGGCGAACTCATATTTATACATATTGAAAGGTCGCCATCTTATTAAATGCAAGTCGGCTAACAATAAAGATATATCTCCTTTTTTCAAATAGACGCATCCATTCAAGGTAAGTCGCGCCAAGAGAGAGAGGTCGGCCTTGACACAAAATACGTGTAACTTCATTTAATAATTATCTTCTTTAACAAATCGAAGTGACTTTAGAAATCGTGCCGCTTGACTCATAATAAATTAAATAGCTTTAGAGCTATCATTTAATTTATTCATAATATTAGGATCGCTGGAAGTTACTCCAGACGCTGTATCTAGTGAGCATCTGAACTGCAAGAGGCTTTAACTAAAAAGGGAGGTCAGCAGATATACTCAGTAAATATGAAACGTATCTAGCAATATATGCCAAAAAGAGCCACAAAGTTTTCCAGAGAAACAAGAAGAATCAGACAAGATCAACAAAACCCAGAATTTGCACAGCTTTTTACTTTTTCTTGTGCTGACCTATGGATTAAATGTGTTCCGGGGCTGCAAATGAAATATTGAGAACATTAACCTTAACCTCCTTTTTATATGTACCTTTTATATATTTGAATCTTATCCAGATCATGAATGGCAACATGTAAGAAATCTCATAATCTATTTGCTTACATGAAATATTGAGAACATTAAGCTTCTTTTTATATGCACCTTTTATATATTTGAATTTTTTCCAGATCATGAATGGCAATGTGTAAGAAATCTCATAATCTGTTTGCTTACATGTGGTATACCTACTAGCTACAGATGGTAAATGTAGAATATAATTACATATTGATATGTAAAATATATTATATGATCATGTATGTGAGAGTGAATGAATGGGTGAATAATTATTTATATGTGCATCTAGGTGTTAGGTTTTATGATCAGATATGAAAAGCAGAATTTAATTCAAATTTTAATCAAATAGACACAGCATATACCCTGGGAAGACCCTCCACTTGAGGGAGAAAAACCTAGCAACAATATATCACTTATATATTGAATATGAAACAACAATAATCTTTACAATGAGGCCGATTACAAGGCCACTCAGCAGCACCAAAACTTGATGCAATATATGATGATAATAACGCCCTTCAAAAGACAATAGATTCGGCCTTCTTGAGACTTCAATCTGCACTTGAATGGAATTCACACTTCTCTAGATATCGAACAATGAATAATGAATGTGTATGAATGATGGCAAGTGAACAATGATCATCTTAAATATATACAAGAGAGTGGGAGAGATCGTGTCCCTTCAAGTCAACATGTCGGCCTTCAATATGAAACAATATGTCTCAAAGGTGGCGAATGATCAAGGTCGGCCTTAATAAAAAATTGTGTCTCCTCAAGAAGTCGGCCTTCATTAATTAACAATAATTAAATATTATAATTCAAGGTGAAGCGCCTCTTCACCAATAGGTGTCTTAATAAATTAAATAGCCGATAGGCCATGCATTTAATTTATTCTTCAATGATCAATCGGGCTGGAAGTAGAAGCCCGACGCTGCTATCATCAACACTAGGGGTATTCTTGATACGATGTATCCTATCAAGGAGCTAGGTCTCATCTCTTAGTAGTGACTAATCTGGCTTAAGTATTCTGTAACATGCTCTCCCATGTTGTAAAAGCTTTGACTTGGAGGCACCATGAGAATTTGTTAACCAATATAACATGGATAAATATTGAGTGTAACAATGTATAGAGTCAGGCATGATCCATGCTATGCCAATCTTAATAGGTATTGAGTATCTTTGTTAGCAAACACATGAATTGTGTTTGCTTGAGTATTGTTGGTATGAACTCTGAGTGTCTTATACAAGTTGGATTAGAAACCCACATATACTGTTGAAAATCATGAATATAACCATTAGACTCTTGTAGTCGGATGTAATATTGTTCACAACAAGAAGGGTGTTG
This sequence comes from Sequoia sempervirens, assembly GCA_007258455.2. Classification (NCBI taxonomy): domain Eukaryota; kingdom Viridiplantae; phylum Streptophyta; class Pinopsida; order Cupressales; family Cupressaceae; genus Sequoia; species Sequoia sempervirens. The sequence continues at coordinate 229,651,762 of VDFB02000007.1, forward strand.
ATAGTGATGTTTAATAGGTTTCTTTGGATCTTGCTGATCAATATGTTCTACCTTTGCAAAAGTTGGAAAATTTAGTTGAGTGTCAATATTCAGTAACCTCATATTTGGGATCACTTTGACATAAAATCAACAATATAACACCAAATTGTTAGTTTGAACTTATTTATAAGCATTTAAATCAATTACAAGAATGGAAGTTTGTTTATCATCATATTGGTTTTCTTTCTTCTACAATATCTTTTTCCCTTGTTGCAAACAATAACTTTGGTAAGAAGAGTTTGATAAGGGTTACAGAGCTACGGAGCTGCAAAATCTCTCTATATTTTTCAGATATAAGTTTCAAAGAGTGCTTATGTTTTGCTTTTAATTTCAAGATTTCATTACTTTAGTCATTTGATTTACTTTTTAATATTAGAATTTCATGTTTGAGTTTCCCTTTCTTAAATCATCATTTTTAGAAGGATTTTCTCAAGTTGATTTCATACTAGTTAGTTTTAATTTAAATTTATGCTATACCACCGTTTTTGCTTCTCATCTAATAAATAGGAAAATATTAGTTGGAAAATGTACTTCTTGTTTAAATAATCTCCACCAAGCTTTGACATCCTCATTTCCGGTAAAACCAAGGGTCTAATAATATTGGAGAAATCCAATTCCTTACCAAGAAAGTTGATTAGGGAATTATTAGATGCCTATTTCAATTTGGTCGTTCCTTTAAAACAAAAAACTTTTTACCATCCCTTTATTTAATAATTATTATTTTTAATAAAACACTTCAAAAAATAATTTAATTTTTTCAAAGGTCTCTAATTTTTACTATTTTAAACATGTAATTATTTAAGATAACTTTTCTATTTTTTTTTTTTTTGGTCTTGAAGGGTATCCCCGCGACTCAAGCCCAGCAGGTTCCCTTTACGGGGCGAGCTTGAGGCGAGACTAATCCCTACGGCCACGGGGTAACCAACGTCGCCTCCAAACGTCCGCGGCGGGGTAATATCCGGGCCAGAGAGAATCGAAAAGATAACTTTTCTATTATTTAAACCCCTTTATTAGTATATAAATACTCACTCACCTAATTTTTTTTTTGTTATATTGATTCAGTACAACGGCTTGGTCAAAATTTTCTATTTTTAATGGGTCTAATTTAGCCACGGGCTGAAAGAATAGTTTTCTGGTCATTGATCACAAATAATTTGAATCACAAGTATGTTCTCTTGGGGTGAAGAGAGTCCTTAGGGCTCTAATGTCACATGTAGTATACCTATTAGGTACGCATAGTAAATATAGAATAAATTTTACATACTAAAATATATAATCTAATAGGTTGGGATCAATGTGTTATGGGTTATTTTACATGGAATAAGGGCACATTTTATAGGATGTTTTGTTTGTTAATGTTTTTGGTTTGTCTTTTGGAAGACAACTCAAACTGGAACAGTATGTGAGGTAAAACCTCTCTTCAAATTATAACGTGAAGCTCCCTGAAAATGAATACTAACCCTAGACACAAAGCTATAGTCAAAATCTACAATTACTAACACTGCACAATATCTTTTGGGGATTTTATCTTTTATGAGAGTTTTGGTTAATACTCCTCAAACTTATCTCTGCTTTGAATTTTCCATGAAAGGATTTCAGTAGAGAAAATTAACCAAAGCTCTCATAAAATTTGGTTTACTCACATTTGGTGGTTGAGCTGGTCAAATATGACATCATTCAACTAGAGTTTTCCTACAAAGAATGAAAGTGTAGGGGCTTCACAAATAAGCACAGATTGATTTGGGTGAAATTCACACATTACATATACCCTTATCAAATCAAGAGTTTGCAGAACTGGTGTAATTGCAAGTTTATTCCAGAAAGACCATCTTATTTTAGTTCTTGATCCATAAACAGCATGGATATTCCATTGCATGATTCCTTAATACAAATCTTACATTCAGTGCCTTGTTATTTTTAACTACTATGCCCAATTGAACATGAAGGCTGCAAATTATGATTTTAGCACAGCTTTATGACTAATTTCTGTAAATACACACTCACTCATCAATGGAGATACTCACATCTATTTGGTCTTATAAATATTGCAATTTAACAAGCTTAAGCTAGTGAATGAAAACAATCACATAAGCAAAGATAATAAAATATATTTATCTTCAAAAAACCCAATTTAGGTGAAAAATCCAGTAAGAATCCATTATTAAAAAATTAGTTGTACATGCTACTCCCTTAATGAGGGCCGGACACCCTTTAGCATCCTCACACCTGCTCCTAAATTTAGTCAATTCATATATTCATACAATCTCAAGAAACACCGCAATGGACTTCTACCTTGAATTGTCAATCATCCTAAGACTTAGCATGACCGCAGTGCATTTTCAAGTGAACTGTTATCTTTCTTAGCAATTAAGTGAGTACATCTTATCAAAGGATATCCTATAGATCTTCCATAGGTCCTCCTTAAGTATCTTAGCTCAACCCAAAGGGGTGCATTTATGCTAGAGGAGGAACACAAGTAAACTAGAGGCAATGGATACCTTTCATGCAAAACGACAGAAGGTGAACCATTTCAACTCTTTGTATAAGTCTTTGGTTCTGTTTTTCTGTCATATATGGGATGGATTCATCTATGGCTAAAACAGTCAGCTGCATCCTGTTTGCATTATGACAAGTAAATATGTGGTTAAATATGTTGGACGTGTTCAACTGTGACTGGATATGTTATGTGCAGAATTTCCTTCCTCTGTTTCACCCCTTCTTCATTTGATTTTGCTTAGACATCATTACACATTGTGACTGATCTCTCAATCAACTGATTATATCTGAACATTTTTTGATCATTTCTAGCAAAGAATGTCAGACGATATCAATTATGGAGGATCAAGTTTTAAGATTTTCTGCACCTAAACCAAAAAAATGAGTTCATTCTGAAAAGAGGGCTAGCCATTCAAGAAGGAAAAAATAAACTTATGCTTTAGCTTTACGCAAATGACTGCTTTTTGTGTTAACTTACAAATGTTGAAGATCACCCCTAGAATCCTATTTAGTATCTACTATTTACCACCAATCCATATGTTTATGAAAGAAATGAACTCTCTATGTACCACTTTAATTCATCTCTAGTTATTACAAGTGGCATACCATTCAGTGGCAGATTCAGTATATAGATCTACAAGCAAAAATGCCTTAATGATACATTTAGAAACTAATGATATACACTGTAACATCAAGTTTTTAAGGCCCAAATAAACCATTTCTCATCATTATTGTTATTCCTTTTCATATAATGAGAATATAATTAAATAATAAATTGTAATCATCAATTTCAAAAACTGACCACTATGAAAGAATTAACAGAATGCACGGTAAATTGAAAATGCAGAAACTGCCTTTAGTCACATATGAAAATGACCAGCCAGCAAAAAGTTATCACTGTGCCGTTTGCTTAGTTTCTGCTTAAAAATTTCCATAACCAAGTTGAATGTCTCTTTCAGAACTGTAAAACAAGGGCAATACCTAGATGCTTGACAAGATCCTTTGGATCATATCAAAATGAACCTAATTTTCAAGGTGTTGAATATTATCAGATCAAACTATAGCATGAAATTTTTGGAGACCAACCTTAGACCAGAAGCATAGCTCTAGACACCCAAATCCCATACTAAGGTTTTAAATATTTTCCTGTACTATAACTTGAACTAGTGATGTATTATCAACAAATTGCAGAGTTAAAAAGGGCTTCCCATTAGAGAGTACAAGCACTTTAACAAAAGCTCTAATCCCTTTAGTGAATAATGAAAGGCTACAGCAGCAAGGACAAACTAATATGGGTTTAGCCTTTAGGGACATACATGTTCGATTGACCTTTGGAGGGGAATGGGCACAGTCAAAGGCCCAATAATTTCAAAATTGTTGATGTTACTTAGCAGCGCCGGGCCGCTCCTTCCAGACTCGCGCACAAATTGAAGTCAATTTAAATGATTAGCCTGAAACGGCTATTTAAATTGTGAGATTATCCTTTAATGAAGTGGCACGATTCTTGGTTGACTTGAGATCTTTGAAGAGTCACATTCATTGGTTGTTATAATTCATTTATTGGTTGTTATACTTAATTATGAAATGGCACAAATTAATGAAGAAGTCCGATTTGCTAGATGAGGCCGACGATCTTCTTGGACGCGATTTTATGAAGGAGCGCACCTTTCTATGTGAGGCCAACTTGTGTTCTTGGATGGTTACGTGTCCCTTCATATTGTATATATAGATGGTGCTTCTTGCCATTCATTCATTCATTGTTCATATTCATTATAAGTCGTCACATTCATAGAGCGAATTCTGTAGAGGAGCAGGTTGAAGAATTGTATAAGGCTGAGTCTCATTGCTGTGTATCTACATCAGTTTGTAGTGTCTCTTGTTGGCCTTCATATCAACCTTTGTAAAGGAGATTCTTGGATTTACATATCAATATATAAGTGATATATTGTTGCTGGGTTTTTCTCCCTCAAGAGGAGGGTTTTCCCAGGGTATGTGCTGTGTTATTGTGTCTAATTTTGAATTAATTTTCTGTGCACTTAATCTGATCATAAACTTAACAAAAATGAACAGTGGAAGGCCTAAATGCTGTCAGCACATTTCATAAATTGTTTTGCAAAGCCTATGCTTAAGAAATAAACTCATTGGTCAGCACCTAGACTTTCTGGTTTAATTTATATCAAGCTAATGCAATATAAGAGTGTGTGCTAGGCTGGACCCCCTTTTTTGTAATTTGAAACTCTTGCCAAGATGGGTGGGTATGTTTATGATTTGTTTATATAAATACAACTTAAACAGTTCATAAAGTATTAGTAATTTAACATTTGATATTAGCAAGAAAGCATTTCTTATTACAGAATCATATTAGGTTATAATACAATGGCTAAAAGGGTCCAATGATGGCCCTTACGAATAATGCCAATGGCATGCAACAAAGATAACTCCAATACAAAAATGCTTTAGCTTCATTATAACAGACCAAATATTTAAAGATATGCTGAATGCTATCCTCTAAATGTTCCAAACAGAAAAGAACTACTCTCTACTTCTACTAGACGTAACGTCAAAGATAAAAGTGTAAATTTTATGATCAGATTTAAAGCACAGAAATTAATTCAAATCAGACACAATAACACAGCAGATACCCTGGGAAAACCCTCCTCTTGGGGGAGTAAAACCCAGCAAATAATGTCACTTATATATTGAATTGTCACTAGAATGATATTCTTACAAGAGGCCAAGATTCAGGCCCAAATACAAGCATCAAGAGATGATGCAACACAGCAATAAGAGAACACAATTCGCTGAAGAAGGACTCAGACTTCTAACAAATATAGAACTGCCTTTGTGAAGAACTCGCACTCAGACTATGATGAATATAATCAAACTTCACTTGAAAACTTGATAATCATAATGAGAAGGCGAACTCATATATATACATTTTGAAGGGTCGCCACCTTATTTAATGCAAGTCGGCTAACAATAATAATATATCTTCTTTCAAATGGACGCATTGGACGCATCCAATCAAAGGTAAGTCACGCCAAGAGGAGGAGGTTGGCCTTAACACAAAAGACGTGTCTCTTCATTTAATTATTTATTGCTTAACAAATAGAAGTGACTCTATAAGAAATCACGCCACTTGAGACACAAATAAATTAAATAGCACAAGGCTATTATTTAATTTATTATCAAAAGAAGATCGCTGGAAGTTACTTCTGACGCTGCATGTTATCATCAACACTCCCTCTCAGCTAGGGAGTATACTTCCAGCTGCACAAGACATATCACCTCAACGTGATGTCTATCACATTGGCTACAATCAAATGTGAAAAGAAGAATATCACCTCATTGTGATATTAGATATCACCTCAACACAATATCAACCATAATGGCTACAACCATACTATGGTAAGTACAAGTGTTCATCACTTGCGTGATGTTGTCACCTCAACGTGACTTTCACCATGACTCTCTCAGAGGGTGAAACATAAGTACAAAATATGTCATGGAGTCACACACATGACATCCACCATGACTCAGCTCAGAGGGTGGAAACAAGGGCTTTCACCTCAAATCTCAAAGAGAAATGCATTAACAAGGGCTTGCACCTCAAATTCCTCCGTCTCAGAGGAAAATGCATTAACAAGGGATTTCACCTCGAACTTCTCTCATAGAGAAGAACTCATTAAACAGCTCACGATCGAGACTCTTTCTCATCAAGGCTGGATTCTCCACCATACCAAGCTTATCTCGAAAGTACACAAACTTTATCCGGAGAGGCTTGGTGAGAATATCTTTCGTCTGCTCATCAGTGCTGATGTACCTCAACTGTACAGCCTTCCGTAGTACCATATCTCTAATATAGTGATACTTAATCTCAACGTGCTTGGTTCTGTCATGGAACACAGGATTGATAGAAAGCTTCACACAACTCTGATTATCACAATGAATGATAGTAGGCTCCATTGATTGTCCAAATAGTCTTGCAAGGAGCTTACGAAGCCACACTGCTTCCGAGTTGCCATACAAGCTGCAATATACTCCGCCTCTGCTGTACTCAATGCTACAGATGACTGCTTCCTGTTGCACCAGGAAATCATAGCAGAACCCAAACTGAAGCAACAACCAGAGGTGCTCTTCCGATCTGTGACACACCCTGCCCAATCAAAATCTGTATAGCCATGTAACTCCAAGTCTGCATCTGAAGAATACCTCAACCCATATCCAACTGTGCTGTGCAAGTATCTTAGGATATGTTTAGCTGCAACAAAATGTATCTGTCTCGGATCACACATAAACTGGCTAAGTGCACTCACTGCATAGCAAATTTCAGGTCTAGTGTTAACTAGATACATCAAGGATCCAATTAGCTATCTGTACAATGTAGGATCCACCAAGTCTGAACTAGTTGCAGCCTCCTTCAACTTATGTAGGTTGGTCTCCATGGGTGTAGACATGGATTTGCAATCCATCATACCAAATATCTTAAGTATATCAATGGTGTACTTCCCTTGACTTAGAATCATCTCATCTAGTTTCTGCCAGACTTCTAATCCAAGGAAGTAATGCATGAGCCCAAGGTCCTTCATCTCAAATTCCGAAGTCAACTCCTTCTTGCACTCAAGAATTAGGTGATCTTCTCCAGTAAGAATCAAATCATCAACATATAAGACCAATATTAATGCATCACCATTGATTACCTTGAAATAGAGATTTGAATTAACATCATTCTTCAAGAAGCCCAAACTTGACAGGTAACGATCAATCCTTTCGTACGAAGCGTGAGGAGCTTGCTTAAGACCATACAAGGCCTTCTTCAACTTGCAAACATGTGACTCCTTCCCATGAACCTCAAATCCATCAGGTTGCTCTATATAAACTTCTTCCTCAATCACTCCATTGAGAAAGGCTGTCTTTACGTCCATCTGGTGAATCTTCCATCCTCTAGATGCAGCAATAGCAATGATGGTTCTGATAGAAGTATAGCGAGCAACAGGAGCAAATGTTTCTTCATAATCAACTCCCTCTTTCTGAGAAAACCCACAGGCCACAAATCTTGCTTTGTACTTTTCAATGCTCCCATCTACAACATGCTTGATCTTGAAGAGCCATTTAGAAGATACTATAGACTTGCCCTCGGGTCTAGGAACAATTTCCCAAACATCATTCTTAAGAATTGATTGATACTCCTCTGCCATAGCATCTCTGCAAACCTGATGACTAGATGCTTCCTGAACACAGGTAGGCTCGGATTCTACAATCTGACTCATTAAGGCAACATAACTGGAGAACTTATGTGTCCTTTTACTTTCTCTTAATGTGCCTCTAGGAGCTGCAAAACTTTCAGCCTCTTGTATAGTACGCCTGGCCCATAGAGGTCTCTTTCTCCCAATTTCAATGTCGGTAGGCCTATCAGTAGGTTCCAAGGGTTCAACTGGATCAAGATCTTCCTTTGGTTCCAAGGTCTCCCTCTGAATCTCAGGAGTATGGTCAACTTCCATATCCTGAGGAGACTCTTCATTATTGATCTCCATATGAATGCCCTTGGATCTCTTGAATGCAACATCTTCCTCGAATGTGACATCCCTACTGATCTCGATCAACTTCTGTCCTGGAATGTATATTTTGTAGGCTTTTGATGTCTCACTGTAGCCCACAAATATTCCCTTCTTGCCAGAAGGCTCCAACTTGGTTCTCTTTTCCTTTGGAACATGAACATAGACAGGACATCCAAAGATCCTCAAGTGACTGACTTCAGGCTTCTTCCCTGTAAAGGCTTCTTCTGGAGTCATATTCTCCAAGACCTTATGAGGACTTCTGTTCTGTAGATATACAACCGTCCTAGAAGCTTCTGCCCATAAGAAGGTTTGCAAGTCTTGATCATGGATCATGGCCTTCGCTGCTTCCACGATCGTCCCGTTCTTTCTTTCTGCAACACCATTCTGTTGAGGATTATAGGGGACACAAAACTCCCTCTTAATCCTTGCATCAATAGAAAAATTCCGAAAACTGCCAAAGGTGTATTCTTCACCATTATCAGATCTGAGGAACTTAATTCTTTTACCAGAGAGGTTTTCTACCAAGGCTTTAAATTCCTTAAACCTATCTAACACTTCCTCAGACTGTTTAGTTTTCAAAAAATAAATCCAAGTCTTCCTAGAGTGGTCATCAATAAAAAGAACATAATACAAGAATCCACTTGAAGACGGAACAGACATAGGACCACATAAATCAGAATGAATAAGGTGTAAAATACACTTAGATCTATTTTCTCTACTATGAAAAGAAGCTTTTATAGTCTTACCCAAAGCGCAGCCCTTGCAAGTACCTTCGTGCTCCTGGTTGAACTTAGGAAGGCCCGACACCATCTTCTCTATGATAGGTAAGGCTCAGAAGTGAAGGTGAGCCAATCTCCGATGCCAAAGATCACACAAATTTGAAGAATCATGAACCAAAGCTTGTAGAGGACGTGTGCAGACTCTGTAAAGGCTTTCATGTCTAACTCCAATTACTTGAGCATCCTTGAAGCTAGAGTTCTCCATCCACACAAGAACTTTTTCTTTAGAGAAGGCAACTTGATATCCTTTATCTTCCAAGGCTGAAATAGAAATAAGATTGCGCTTGATTCTAGGAACATAAAGAACATTACTCAATTTAAGTGTGATGCCGGAATCCAAATGAACTGTAGAGGTCCCAATTCCTTTCACGGAGTAGCTACCATCTTCTCCAATGATGACTTGTTCAAAAGACTCCTTCTCCACCAAACTTGATAAGTGCTCCTTAAAACCAGTGATGTGTCGTGAAGCACCACTGTCGATCAGCCAAGTGTTGGTGTCGGTAGGTACACTGCTTGCCAATGCCGAGTAGAACAAATATTCACTTGAATCCTTTTGCGGAGAAGCATCATCAACATCCGCAACGGTAACTTGTTGCTTAGGTCTAGTTGGACAATATTTAGCGAAGTGCCCAAACTTATCACACCTAAAGCATTGAATCTTGGACATGTCCCTCTTCTTCTTGTATGGAGGTGCGTCATCATTTCCCTTGTCCCGATTCCTCTTGAAGAATCCTTTCCTTCCATCTTTTCCTTTCTTCTTTGAAGCATGGGAGGCGAGAACATGAATGTCTTCATTCTTTGAACTTTGACCAACGCCTCTTGTCAACAACCTTGATTCCTCTTGAATGCAATTTGATCTTAGGCGATCAAACTTAGGCAATTTTGATCTTGCACTGATTCCCTGAATGTAAGATTCCTAAGACAAAGGTAGACCATTGAGAGCGAGCATAGTTAAGTCTTTGTCATCAACCATATGCCCTATTGTTGAGAGCTGATCTCTCAAATCTGCAATCCTCATAAAGTATGCAATCACTGATTCACCTTTCGCCATCTTCACATGATGTAGTTGTTGCTTCAGTGCAAGTGCTCGGCTGGTATTGTTGATTTCGTACATCTCTTCCAATGTTTTGAACATGTCTCTCGCTGTCTTCAACTTAGAGACGAGAGGAACAATATGATCTTTGACGGAATCAACCAATATCTTCATTGCTTTAATATCTTTCTTCACCCACTGCAACTTCTCTTCTTCCTCCTCAGGTTCAGGAACACTAGACTCCACGAACTCACCCAAGTGATTTTCACGCAAGGTATGCATGATCCTAAATCTGCATGATGTGAAGTTAGATGCTCTTTTGAGTCTATCTTCAATCTTCAACCCGTTCACCATGTTGACTAATGTAGACCAATGAACAAATAGGGTATTGCTGATTAGGGATAAATATGATCACGATCCTCTCAAACCCGCTCTGATACATGTAAATTTTATGATCAGGTTTAAAACACAGAAATTAATTCAAATCAGACACAATAACACAGCAGATACCCTGGGAAAACCCTCCTCTTGAGGGAGTAAAACCCAGCAAATAATATATCACTTATATATTGAATTGTCACTAGAATGATCTTCTTACAAGAGGCCAAGATTCAGGCCCAAATGCAAGCATCAAGAGATGATCCAACACAGCAATAAGAGAACACAATTCGCTGAAGAAGGACTCAGACTTCTAACAAATATAGAACTGCCTTTGTGAAGAACTTGCACTGAGACTATGATGAATATAATCGAACTTCACTTGAAAACTTGATAATCATAATGAGAAGGCGAACTCATATATATACATTTTGAAGGGTCGCCACCTTATTTAATGCAAGTCGGCTAACAATAATAATATATCTTCTTTCAAATGGACGCATCCAATCAAAGGTAAGTCGCACCAAGAGAAGGAGGTCGGCCTTGACACAAAAGACATGTCTCTTCATTTAATTATTTATTGCTTAACAAATAGAAGTGACTCTATAAGAAATCACGCCACTTGAGACACAAATAAATTAAATAGCATAAGGCTATTATTTAATTTATTATCAAAAGAAGATCGCTGGAAGTTACTTCTGACGCTGCATGTTATCATCAACAAAAAGAGTACTCCTAAACATCTCCCCTATGTTGCTACTTGAGAGGGGTTAGTTACAGGGATTATTGCTTAGGTTTGCTTTTCATGTGGTGATGGTTACAATATTGTGCTAATACCTGTTGGTGAGCTAAAGTAAGCTGCCACAAGCTGGAATATCACAACAAATATGGAATATGGACTCTGCATTTAGCCAGTGGGCACTCGCCTAGAAAATGTAGCAAGGGGCACTGGTAGTTGGGCCCTGCCAAACTGGTGGGTAGGATCATGAGTGCGAGTGTTGAATATGCTTGTATTTTTTGATAATTACCACTTTGACATATTACTGCCAAGAACCAACATTGAACTATTCCATGAGCATCTTAATTTGGGCGCTTCAAGGAGGATATGTGCCTCGAAGGACTTGTATTTTGATTGTCAATTCAAAAAAAGAACCAAAATAATATGACAACTTGAGATACGAGTTTGAGAATATGGATATAACATAACTATGGATGTTGTTGTATTCTGTGACAACACAAAGCATTTTTCAACACTTGACTTGTTATGGCAAGTGCATAAGGAATTCTTAAACTTGCTACGTATGACAAATAACATACTGAGAGATATTGGTATGTATGATTTAGTCATAGCAGTCTCCTGGAGACATGGGGTTATGACTACACCAACAGAGATGCCATTTCAAATCAAGGCACGAGCAAGTGAATAAGGATATGGCTACAAATTACATTACCAGATGATGCAGGTGGGGATGGGGTTGCGGATGAGGAGGCCATTGTCCCTTCACTTGAGCCTGTTAGTTTTAGGATCAGAAATGCAATAAGCAGAAATCACAACACATGAACAATAAACACAACAGTTTACCTTGTGAAAACCCTCCTACTCAAGGGAGAAAAAAACCCAGCAAATAGTATCTCATATATATCATATAAAATTGCAGAATACTGCTTACAATCAGGGCTTGCACAAGGCTGAGTATATACAATGAATGGAGACACTCCTCCATGAATGGTAACACTTCTTTTTGAGAAAGGATCTGCTGCAAGGGAAGGCAAACTGCTGAACAATACCGATCTGGAATGAATTGAACTTGATGATTTGAATGGAAGAACACCACCTTGTATATATACCAAACTGGGCAACCTTTCATCTAGGTCGGCCTCTTTGATTTAAATAACAAATATAAAATACCAGTAATTAACAAGGCCGACCTGCCTTGATAATTATTTATTATCTTAATTATTTTTACTTAGGAGAAAAATATCTCCCTAAGCTACAAACACTAACACTCCCTCTTAGCTAGGGAGGTATTTTTCCTATAATCCTCGTCATGGAGTCTCTTGACATGACGTCCACAATGGCTACACCCAACTATGAAAAATCACATCTTAGTCTCAGAGATGTACAAGAATCCATCACGGAGTCTCTCAATGTGATGATGTTGTCATGGAGTCTCTCAACATGACATCCACCATGGCTACTCCCATGTGTAGAAAGAAACATGCGCACAAGTGGCCATCACAGAGTCTCTCAACGTGATGTCGTCATGGAGTCTCTCAACATGACGTCTCATCTCAGTCTCAGAGATGAACAAGGGCTCAGAGATGAACACCTCATATTTCTCCGTCTCAGAGAAATATACACTACAAGGGTTTTCACCTCATATTTCTCCATCTCAGAGAAATATACACTATAGGGGCTTTCACCTCATACTTCTCCGTCACAGAGAAATATACACTAACAAGGGCTTTCACCTCATATTTCTCCGTCTCAGAGAAATATACATTACAACAAATCTTCATGATGATGTGACTTCCTCTGAAGCTCCAAGTACTTTCATCAACCTCCTGACCTCCTCGTCCAAGGTTGTCTCTGTTGGTTTGTCAAATTCCCTCTGAATGTTTTTTCCTCCTCTTTGAAGAAACTAATCGCAATTTGTATAGGTTCCGTCTCCAGTGAAGTTATGTGCCACCAACTCAGTCCCATGGCTGCAAGCCGTGTCTCCATTGATATCATTTCTTTAGCCTGCGTGACTTCCTCACAGGATGCCTCAAACTCTTCTTCCCTTGAATTCCTTATGTAGTCTCTCATCATCCTTTTGTTCCTCGATCCGTCCTGGAAGCATTTTAGAGAGATTACTAATAGTTCATAGAATTAAACTATCCTGAAGAGAAATACCAATGCATACATGATTCACTATTTCATGAATTAATAAACAAAACTCATGAACGTTATTCAAGAGTACAAGCATAAAATACTTATCTCTTTATTGTTGGTACACCATTGAGCTAGTCCTTAGTTGTGTTTCATCTTTGCCACCTTTAGTGTTGCCATCCTAATTTCGCACCCATCATAGAAACCATAACTCGGAGTTTGCAGTGACCCACAAAACATCTCCAAACACAAATGGCAAATATCTCCAAACATAGATATTAACCACAACACTAATACTTCCCAGATCTCAGATTTGAATAAATAATGCATTAGATTAAAAGATGAAATCTTTAGAAATTCAGAAGATAATTTTCCAAATAGAGTTCCCAGTTGACTCAGATCATATGGTGAAATCATATTAATCAATCCCGAATAGTCGTTCTCTCTTTAATTGGCCCGATAAACATCATTGTATTAGAGGCGAATCCCCCTTCTCTGGGCTGCCGATTTGATGCAGAAGGAATATGATCTAAAAATCTAGATGCCACCTTCAGAAATTGTATCCTTAGTGATTAACAACTTGAAGTTGGGCATCACCTCTAGTATTTGACTTCTCATAGCCTTTCCTCCACCGAAACATTCGCTATGATTTGCTTGACTTATTCTCCTTTAAGCAGACCTGACAACATAATGAAGCGATCTCCTTAATATAATATTTGAATGTTATTTCGTCCTCTAATGCAATGAGTACCCTGGGTTTCCAAGAGTTGAAGTTTGAGGCTCCATCAAGCCTATCTTCTACCTTGACACCGTTCACCATTTTCTTTTTCCGCACAAATTCACCTTCAAATATCTGCCCTTAGGTCTGAATAAATTGCAACCTTAGATCAGCAATACTTTGCCTTCAAGATCTGCCCTAGATGAAAAGTTGACTTGACTGCTTAAACAAATTTGATTAGATCTTTTCTTAGACTCGCTTTGATACCATGTTAGTTTTAGGATCAGAAATGCAATAAGCAGAAATCACAACACATGAACAATAAACACAACAGTTTACCCTGGGAAAACCTTCCTACTCAAGGGAGAAAAAAACCTAGCTAATAGTATCTCATATATATCATATAAAATTGCAGAATACTGCTTACAATCAGGCCTTGCACAAGGCTGAGTATATACAATGAATGGAGACACTCCTCCATGAATGGTAACACTTCTCTTTGTTGATGTATAGCCGTGGGCTTCATGCTTCCAGCGGCAATAAACAATAAACTCATATAGCCGTTGGCTATTCATTTATTGAGATGATGTAATTACAATGTAATTTATATTTATTCATTGAGTTTGATTGTTGAAGTGTCACCTCTATTTATTTATAATTATATTTGTTATCAAAAGAAGCCAACATGAAGAAGATATCCGCCACCTTTTGAGACACACTCTTTCATCCTTGTGGCCGACCTTGCATCTTGAAGGGACGCGTTTATTGGAGACATATCCCATCGATGTGTATAAAAGGAAGGCACTGTCCATTACTTCACATCATTTTCATTACATTCTATTCATTGTCAAGAAGTGTGAATTCCTATAGGAAGTGTGAAGTTTGATATCATCATTCAAGGAGTTCAATATTATTTCTTTTGAGTTTGCATCAAGTGTGGTGCTGCTGATTCGGCCTTGTGATTGGCCTCATTGTAAAACAAATTGATGTTCATTATTCAATATATAAGTGATATATTGTTGCTGGGTTTTTCTCCCTCAAGTTGGAGGGTTTTTCCTAGGGTATATGTTGTGTCAAATTGTGTGAAATTGTTCTTTATCTGCTTGTTTAATTTCTGATCCTAAAACTAACATGGTATCAGAGCGGGTTTAGAAAAGATCTGAGTAGATATGGTAGAATGCATACTAGAAGAAACATGTTGAATTAAGAATGAAGAATAGTTGATTTGGCATCAGTATTCTCCTATGCATTCTCTTATTCTGGAAGAGCTAGTTTGTATTCATCAAGTCGCTGCATTAGGAAGCAAATTCTTAGAAGCTGCTTTGCTAGTTAGAGGATTCGACATTGAATGGTGTCTACGGTGAATGGTTGGCTAGTATTGAAGACGACAAATTATATATATTGACTCCCTCTCTATCCATTGCCGTGTCTGATGTCTAATTTCACTCCAAAGGGAAGCAGTTGATAGTGGGCATTGCGTCATAGGTGGAAGTATTTGGGCTTATATTGTTCTAGCCGCCATCGTATACTTCGTGGGTTGCTGGGAGGCCATTCTGAATTGGTCTTAGGTTCTATCTAACGGTGAATTTGAAGAATCGAATTCTGTGTATAATGGTGTGTTGAGAAGAAATAAAGAAGGGTCCAAGAATGAATCCAGATTAATAAAAGAAGCTGCTGTTCTGTGATGAAGTCAGGATTGAAGATTCGTCTGACGAAAATCCAAAACCAACTGAATTTAGCCCATCTATGCCTTGAAGACATTGATGTGTAGCAACACCCTCGGAGAATCCAGTGTTTTAAATATTTAGGTAAAATTCCCTGCAGGCTACGGCTGCTTTGTAGGGAAGCTCCCTAAGAAAAATTGGTTTCCTTTGGAATGGCCTTAACAGGTGAAGCAATGTTGAGAACAACCAATGCTCAATCCACCCCGCTTTGCAAAACCCATCATTTTCTGATACATAGTCACCTCCGCATAAATCATGTTCATTTCAAATACAGGACTCGTTTGCTCGAATCACCGATGTGCCTTTCAATGAGAAAAGGCGGTGATATTAGGTGTTCTCTGATTGAGCCTAATGATGGGAAGCTGGTGGACCTGATTGTTCCAGAAAGCCAAAGGGATTCTAGAAGGAAAGAAGCTCGTTCATTGCCTCAAATAAAGCTTTCAAGGATTGATTTAGAATGGGCCCATGTTGTGAGTGAAGGATGGGCTAACCCTCTCAAGGGCTTAGTGAGGCAGAGTAGTTCCATGTTTTCTAATTGCGGAAGCCTTGCACGGGAATGTTTATGAGAATGTCGAAGTCGTGACTCTTAGCCAAACCGTTATGGGAAATGTAGATGCTCCTTAGTGCTATCAGGCTACTGTGGAATCTGTATTATTTAAAGGAGTTTTATATTATTTACCTTTCTTGGGTGCCTGGGTGTTGAATGAATGAAGGAATCGATTATTGTTTGATGAGTGACATTTGTTCCGTGTGAAGGTTTGTGGAAGCCACGTGGACAAAGGAAAGTGATAGTAATTGTGCGATTACACAAGTCTACTCACATTCGCCAGAGTCAGGGACTTGGCTCATACTGTGTTGCATTTCAATTCATCTCTATGAGCACTACTGTTCAATGCACTTTCTGTGTGTGGCGGAGGTGTTAGCTTACTTGGAGGATTGCTATTGATATTGTGTTGGCAGTCTATTTGGAGACCTGCTTGAAACCCTCCTGTTCTCCTATTCAAAGGATTCTGAAATTAGGATTTGGCAGTGATGCTGGGTCCTTGAATTCTATAGAGGGATGGTCTATAGGAGTCTTCAATGGAAACTCGTGAAAGTGCAAACCTGAAAAGCGTTTAAGTGCAACACTTAAGGAGATTCTGATTTCAACGAGATAAGTATTCTTTTTGTTTATACTTTTGAAATCTGGGGTAAAATTCAGTTTGTTGAGTTGTGCAGGTTTGACATCGTCTATTTGGATCGTGTGTGATTAGTAAAGATCGTGGTTTCTCTTGAATAGTGATTACTGGCATAAGATCCTATGGAGATACCAATTATTTATTGCAAGTTGTTACATGCTAGATTTCTGAGTATGACTTTGAAATAAAAGGAGAACTGCAATTTCGATTGTGATTGGTTGGTCACATCGATACCATTCTCTATGTGCATGAACTGTGATGGTGCCTTGATTCATTGAGAAGCCTGGTTCTATATTGAATATGTTGGGTGCATAATGTGTCTGAGAAATCTGAGTTGAGCAAATTGTCTTTTGTTGTGCTGGGATTAGCACTTCCGAGAGCAGTAAAGATGGAAGAAAGATATATCAGATTCACAAAGATAAGTCCTATTATTTCTTTAATTGATCTTTTTAATGATATTTGCTACATGCTTCACTTGTAGTTTGATTTTTATATATATATAAACTATTATTAATCTTTTTAAAATGTAGGTTGGATCGAGAAGCAAATGAATGATGAATTAATTATCTGAGATTACTTAAGGAATTCAAGGGAGGAAGAGCTTGATGCATCCTATGAGGAAGCAACGCAGGCTGAAGACTAGAGATACAGCTTGCTGCCATAAAGCTGAGTTGGTGACACATAACTATAGACATCTCTCGAGGGCACAAGGCTAGGTCTGCCTTGGATGGAGAGTTTGCATCAACAAAGAAGATTGAGAAAGATGAAGACACTAGAAGAACCACTACAGATTTTTATCAGTTACTTCGAAGAAGAGGAAATAACATTAAGAGGGAGTCAAATTTCGAGGATTCAAGGCTCGAGTTGTGAGCATGTCTTGGAATAGGATTAAGGTTCTTGGATCAGTCAATGGAGGAGAGTTCACTTCCAGAAGACTTCTTTGCAATCTCTGAGGCAGGGATCAAGAGGGAGTTCTGTGACTCACTGAGAAGTGAAGGTTGCAGTGTTGCAAGGCCAGGTGCTAAGTCCTTGGAAGACCTCTTCAGCTGCAAAGATCAGAATTGCACAAGATAGTCAATCTGGATTTGACATTGGTAGCTCCGCAAACCTATTTAGAATAGGGTGATTTGGGATGAGGTCGAGAAGGACAACCCTGAATTCTCTACAGAGGTGTGCGTTGGAAACCATTTCTCTAAGGCAAGCGTTGTAGGCTGTTGTACCCCAAAATTAAAATTTTTGTTACACTTAGATATTTTGAAGAAATGAGTAAAAGTCTTGTCAAATCAGTCAAAAAGGTCAAAATTTGGGTGTGCGCGTCTTGCATGAGAGGTTAAAACACAAAATTTTCAAATTCTGACGATCTGGGTCTGCTCAGAGCAGCTTAATCCACAAAACCCAGATCTTAGTTTTTCATCCCTAAATTTTAGGAAAACTGCTATTTTTAGAAATTTTCTAAAAATAGTAACGTTTTCTGGGTTTTTTTGGGTTTCTTAAGAAATGGATACTGGCAAAACTTTCTAAAAATAGAAAGTTTCTAAAAATAGAAAGTTGGTCTGACAGGGTCCGAACTGATTTTGATTGGCTCAAAACACGTCCATATCAGGCTGGTGTAGTCAAAATCTTAAAAAGATCAGTTTTGCCCTACTGGGTCTATTCTGCTTTTTCAGAAGCATATCTGGAGCTCTGAGGTCATCAATGGAGGTCATTCGACTGCCATGTATCAGATTTGACATCCAGGGTATTCAACAGAAGATGAATTCAGGAAGCTGTCAAGAAGAACGATAAAGAAAGTGAAAAATGAAGAAAATTTTCTAACACTGCTGAGTTTGGGCGCCCCTGTTGAAGAAAGGCGCCCATCTTTTTGGAGCATCTGATGTCAAAATTAGGGTTTCAAGCCTCCGATCAAACTTCCTCACCTTTCTGTCAGCTTCGCAGTGAATCCAACGGCGCAGTCAACAGATCATTCAGTCATCCGGGATTCAACGACAAACAGGGGAGATCCGCACTAAAGTCAGAACAAAAAAGTTGAAAAAGATCAAAATTTGACTAAGTATGGAGAAGATGGGCGCCCCAGGTGAAGAAGGGCGCCCAAGTTTTCAAGAGGTTTGTCAGATGAATTTGAAGATGTGTGTCTAACGAAATTTCTTCGCAGTTGATCCAACTTTCCAACGAGATATCCTGCACATCGATCAGAGTTCGCAGTCGCCAGATACGAGGAGCTGAACAGGGGGTTCGACGAAGGCTGAGAACAAAGTTTCAGAAGCAAACACAGAAAAATAAAAAATAAACTAAGTCTGGTAAAAGTGGGCACCCCTAGCCAAGATGGGCGCCCAAACTTTTGGAGGCCTTAAATTCATTTTTTGGCGAAGATCGTTCCAGAAGACCCTTCGTCATATTTTGTCAGCTTCGCGACGAGCATAGTCTTCAGTCGATCCGATGCCCGGAGCTCCAGATTCGATGAGATCGTCTGTAGAAGAGGAGTTTATGAAGAAATTTGAAGGTCATGAAAATGGCTAACTCTGGACAAAGTGGGCGCCCCTGGAAGGAATGGGCACTTACGATTTCGGAGGTCGAAATGAAGGATTTTGCCAGAGGTGCCTCCAGCAGTTCTTTCTCAAGATCAGTCAAGCTCCCTCGTGAAACCTTCAGCTCGCCTGTCAGGTTAATCTGTCAACGGGAAATCTGAGGCGAAGTAGCATGTCAAAATGGTGAAAAGTTGAAAATATCAAAAAATAAACTAACACTGAAGGAAGTGGGCGCCCCTGAGGAAGAAGGGCGCCCAAATGTTCATGCCTTAGAGATTTTCAAAAAAAAGTTTCAAAATTGCTGAGGAAGATGGCGTCCAAGTTCAAGGAAGCTAAGTTTTAGGGTTTTGGAAATAAAAGCAAAGAAAGCAAAACCTAATCCAAATCCCTAAAGTCTATTTAACACCTCTTTTCAATGTATTTTTCATTATTTTTGCAGGTAGCCTTCAGAGGAGAAAGTTGGAGCAGCAAGTTTGAAGAATTTTTATGATTCAAGAATCCATCTTTGCTGGTTTTACATCAGATTTTTCAGACCAGCAAGTATAAACCCTTGCTTTTTCAAGCTTTTTGTTCCAGAAGATCGAATTTTTCAAGCAAAAGGCCAAGGCTTTCCTTTCTTCTGTCATCTGGGTCTTTTTGTCTCAATCTTCTGAAGGATTTTTCAAGAACTTCATCAAGTTCAGCAAGTGCTTTTATTTTGCATGTCAGTGAAAACCTCAGTGCATTCAAATTTCAACCATCTGGGTCCTTTCCAATCAGTCTTCTGAAGAAAACCCATATCACAGCTTTTTTCAAGAAAATTTCAAAACCTATGGTTGGCTGCTTTTTTGATCAATCGTCAGGGTTTTGCAAATTTAATCAACTGGGTCCATTTCTAATCCTGTTCTGAACAAAACCCAGGTGCCAGCTTTTTTCGGGAAAATTTGAAGAAATTAGGGTTTGCTGCTTTTTTTTAGGCAAAATTCAAAATTTTCAAAAACGGACGATCTGGGTTGTCTTACATTGAAATTCTGAGCAAAACTTATATCTCAGAAAAATTTCTCAAAAATCTGTCCGTTGGAGCACAAAAATCAGCATTCTAAAAATAGAAATTGTTCAAGACTTGTCAGAACCAAGGCGAGTTTACAGTCATTCTTCAAGTTTTCCGAAATAGAGTACACTCCCAATGTTTTCAAGGCCGAATCAGCTCTCTATCACGATTACATCAAAACAGCTGAGACAGACTTGCATCATATCAAGCCGGTGTTCGATCTACACGCCTTTGAGAGAGCAGGCAACACCTCAATCAAGAACCTAGGACATTCTGGACTCCTTGCAGCAGCATCTATTCCTATATCAGTTCAGAGCCTTGAGTTCGTAATCGCTTGCATTAAGCATTACAACCCGGCTACTAGGGAGATCCAGTCAGCAGATGGTAGATTGATTTGCAGTCTAAAGCCTGACATGATTGAGAAATGTTTTTCCATTCCCCCGTGGCCTGAAAGCGTTACTCTCTCAAAGGGTGAATGCGAAAGGATGTGGAATATGCACAAAGATAAATATAGCAAGAAGATTGCACAAAGGTGGATGAAGGAGAAACACAAAACATTGCCTAAGAACGTTGGGCGAGGAGAGTTTAAGGACGAGATTGCCATCATCATCACTTTGCTCAACAGGGTCCTGGCTCAGAAGATGCCACCAAGTTTCAACCTTGGATGTTTTACGCCATACCCCACATCATGAAGAAAACCGAGTTCTATGACTGGCCTACCTTGATCAGTGACTGTCTACATCAGCAGATAACAGAATACTTCCAATTTCATGTGTTCCACATGGTGTCGTACCTAGTCTATCTAGTGGCCTATCAAGGTCAATTCAGAGGGTTGAACACCGAGGGATCATTGAGCGTACAACACATATATAACTATTATCCCCAGTTGGAGTTCACAAAGTCGTTGCATCATTATAAAAGGGTGAACGAGGCTTTTCTGATATACACGGTGCGAGACTTGGACAATGAGTTGCATGTCCGTATATTTTCAGTTGCCAGGACAGCGGTGGCGGAATGGGCGGATTGGTTTATACAGTTTCCCACTTTCACCTATCTCAGGGTCTATGGTTATTCAGTTCCCACTCATGTTGCCAAGGTACCCGTCGGATGAGGTCGTCTTCATGGAGTTCTTGAGGCAAGCTTACGATGTTCATATGGTCCTGAGAAATAGGAGACCCTCTCTTCAGTTTCCATTAGGGATGGGTATATACACATGCAAGACAGCTGCAGATGCCAAGTCAATGGGAGACGAGTTATATAAACTCAGCCTCAAGTCCTACAGCGAGAGACGGTCATTTGATCCTCATGGTTTCTACGCTGGCCGACTTGAGAAGAACTATGATCATATACCCACACTTGAAGATTTTTGGGCTAATTGTATAGATGAGTTCGAGGTGCGGAGACGTAGTTACAACAAACTTACTCTCCATCAGATGAAGGATTGTTTAAATGAAGACATAGAAGGGTTATCAGATGATGACGAGGACGTGCTTCTTCCGATGTATGCTCAGAAGCGAATCGAGGATCAGCCCCTTCCACAAGTTAACTGGGCTAATAAGGAATCCCTTTCAGTCAAAGACAGGACAAGACAAGTCCTTGAGCACAGTAAGGTTTTCTTGATCCTTAAAAGGAAAAACTCCATTCCATTAGCAGAGCCGCCAAGGATAGTTCCCTCTTCCTCCAGAGCACAGTCGAAAGGGAAGGGTAAAAGTCAATCACAAGAAGGCGTTAAAGGTAGTAGATCGAATAAAAATGTAAAAAGAAGGTTGGATTTCTCAGGCATAGTCATACAGGAGCAGCCTACAGCTGATTCAGAAGTTCCTCCTGACGAGCCCATACCTCACAAAGAAGCAGAGGAGCCACTTTCAACACATGTTTCTGTACCTTTGACAGGTTCTTCGCCAATCCACATTGACCTTGATATCGAAGATGATGAAGAGATTACAGTTGCACCTCCTGAGGAAGTTAGTAAAGATACTACCGTGTCTTGGCTTGAGAACTCCTTAGGAAGGGTTAGAAGAAGGCCTTCATATCAGATGAGTGTTGATGATCTTGATAACATCTATCAGGAACCTCCTAAAAAGAAGGCAAAGAAGCAAGTTCACTTTGATAGGAATCCTGATAATGAAATAATCATGGAGACTGCATTGCCCCCAGAAGACAAGAATAGGGATGAGGTGAATATGGATGATTTTGTCATGGTTAAAGCCAATCTCGGTAGAAATACCAGACATGCGGATTTGAGTCTCTTCAGAGTTGCATCTGAAAATCTTCAGGAAAGAGTACTCAAGGATGGAGAAGACAAGGCAGCCCTCAAGGCTGAAAATCAGCAGCTCAGGCTTTTCATTTCTAACCTTGTCCATGGTTCTTCACAGGTAACTCAGTTGCTGCCCCAGATTTTAGAGACACCAGCTGATCATCAGCAGTTAAGACAATTGGTCATATATGGGAAAGAGACTCAGGAGTGGATCGAGAGTTTCATTGTCAGAGGAAGGGAGATCTTGGCACGGATGTTCCAGTTAAGGGAAGACGCTCATAAGCTACGTCAAGGTATCCAAGGATTTGAACAAACACTGGCTGAAGTAAAACCGAGACATGAGATCATCATTGCTGATTTAGACACGGCTTACGGTTCAGCAGTTTCAAGAGAACACAAGAGACAAATCCTTGCCTGGAGGGAGCGTCATGTTTTCAAAGTTAAGACTTATGAAAGGATATCTGAAGAATTCATCGCCTACAGACAAAGGGTGATTGAAGTTCTTCTTTTCATTGGTGAGTTTAGCATAGAGATTCCTTCTCAATACAGTCTTGAAGATGGATCCTACGTCGGGCTTAATGAAGTGCAGGATCAATTCTAGAGTGTTGTTCGCAGTTGCAATCCAGTTGGCGGAAGGATAGGCCATATTTCAGTGATGTCAGCAAAGTTCGAGAAAGCGGCCAGTGATGTCGAAGATTTCCTGAGATCTATTGCAAATGCTGAAGATATTCTTGAAAAGCGGTGTTTTGCTATTGAGGGCATAGATGCACCGAACCGGGACACTGTTTCTAATTTCCTAGCGGATGTGATCGAGCTTTAAAGCAACTTTCTTCTAGAAGTTTTCTTTCCCGCTTTCTTTCTATTCTTGGAATGATCCTTATCCATTCTTTGAGGATAGAAAGAAGATAAGATGTAATAGTTGGCGTTTCCCGCTTTTTCTGCTTTCTAGGGTTTTAGATGTTATCTTCTTTCTAGATTTAGTAATAAAGCTTGCTTGTTGAGCAAGCCCTAGATTGTGAAAGCAAGGAGATTTTAGGGTTCCCTACTCTGCTTCTCTATAAATAAGAGCCTTTGCTCATTTAGTTTCTTTTAACCGTGCTAGTGAGGACAAAACGCTGAGCCTATTGTGCCTTCTATTTGTTTCTCAAGTATTGTTCAATTGTGTTGTGATAAGCAAGTTGTTGAGCCTCTTTAGCCAACAAGGAGTTAGTGTAATTGCTGTTTTCTATTGTGTGAAGAATAAGATTGCAAGCCTCTTTAGCTGCAACCTCTTGTTCCAGGCATGTTAGAAGGGAGTTTTGTTCCAGAGATTTGAGTAATAAAATCATGAGCCTCCTTTGCCTCGATCCAAAATCTCAGATTTCCGTTATTTATGTTTTGCTTTTATGATCTTGATTTCAACTTGCAGTGAAGTGTGTAGGTGTTTGTTGAGAGAGAGATTATCGAAGTACTTTGTCAGAAAATCTACCTTGTTAATTTCTAGCTTCTCTTGCTCTGCTATTACTTGAGAGGTTAGGAACGTCTTTAGTTTAAGTTAGTCGTAGTTGAACTTCTTTATCAGAAAATCTCAGCTGCGGCGTTTGTGTTTAATAAACCTTGTGCTCTAAGCTGATCAAAAAGATAGGCAACTTAGTTTTTAGTTTACTTTCTTACAACACCATCAGCAAGAGGGAGCTTCCCCTCCTAATTTGAAGAGCAGTTTATCTGTGCATAGCTGTCCGTTTTCAAATCCGCATTCCAGAGGTGCGAATTTAAACGCCAACATAGGCAATCTTGGACGAGGAGGTCAAAAGGTTGATGCAAGTACTTGGAGCTTCAGAGGGAGTCACATCATCATGGAGATTTGCTAGTGCATTTTCCTCTGAGATGGAGGAATTTGAGGTGTAAGCCCTTGTTAATGCATTTTCCTTTGAGATAGAGGAATTTGAGGTGTAAGCCCTTGTTAATGCATTTTCCTCTGAGATAGAGGAATTTGAGGTGTAAGCCCTTGTTAATGCATCTTTCTCTGTGAGAGAGAAATTTGAGGTGTAAACCCTTGTTAATGCATCTTTCTCTGTGAGAGAGAAATTTAAGGTGAAAGCCCTTGTTTCCACCCTTTGGGAGTAGCCATGGTGGATGTCATGTTGAGAGACTCCATGACAACATCACGTTGAGAGACTCCATAATGATTTCTTTGTACTTGTGTTTATCCACCCTTTGGGAGTAGCCATGGTGGACGTCATGTTGAGATGACGACATCACGTTGAGTGACTCCGTGATGGGCACTTGTGCACACATTCTTTTCATACATGGGAGTAGCCATGATGGACAATATCACGTTGAGTGACTCCGTGATAAACTCTTTCCACATATGGGTGTAGCCATTGTGGGTGTCATGTTGAGAGACTCCATGACCTTGGATATCTGGAAGTATTCCTCCCTAGCTAAGAGGGAGTGTTGATGTATAGCCGCAGGGTTCATACTTCCAGCGGTGATAAACAATAAACTCATATAGCCGTTGGCTATTCATTTATTGAGATGATTTAATTACAATGTAATTTATATTTATTCATTGAGGTCGATTGTTAAAGGGTCACTTATATTTATTTATAATTATATTTGTTATCAAAAGAAGCTGACATGAAGAAGATATCCGCCACCTTTTGAGATGCACTCTTTAATCCTTGTGGCCGACCTTGCATCTTGAAGGGACGTGTTTATTGGAGAAATATCCCATCGATGTGCATAAAAGGAAGGCGCTGTCCATTACTTCACATCATTTTCATTACATTCCATTCATTGTCAAGAAGTGTGAATTCCTACAGCAAGTGTGAAGTTTGATATCATCATTCAAGGAGTTCAATATTATTTCTTTTGAGTTTGCATCAAGTGTGGTGCTGCTAATTCGGCCTTGTGATTGGCCTCATTGTAAAACGAATTGCTGTTCATTATTCAATATATAAGTGATATATTGTTGCTGGGTTTTTCTCCCTCAAGTTGGAGGGTTTTTCCCAGGGTATATGCTGTGTGAAATTGTGTGAAATTGTTCTTTATCTGCTTGTTTAATTTCTGATCCTAAAACTAACACTCTTTGAGAAAGGATCTGCTGCAAGGGAAGGCGAACTGCTGAAGAATGCCGATTTGGAATGAATTGAACTTGATGATTTGAATGGAAGAACACCACCTTGTATATATACCAAACTAGGCAACCTTTCATCTAGGTTGGCCTCTTTGATTTAAATAACAAATAACAAATATCATTAATTAACAAGGTCGACCTGCCTTGATAATTATTTATTATCTTAATTATTTTTACTTGGGAGAAAAATATCTCCCTAAGCTACAAACACTAACAGAGCCTCCTTATGACTAGGAGTCATAGCAAGTTATATGAACCAACATATAAATTTTTATAGTATGGAAATCCCTCTTTGGCTACTGATTAAGAAATCTACAAGACTTTTTTGATTGCTACTGCTGTATTATTCTTGATGTAGGAAGCAATAATTGTTGGTTTTGTTGGGGGTTTGCTTTCTCAGCTTGGTGTTTTGTCACATGTCGAATGGGATCAAGTTGGGGTCTATTATGTGTAAAGGTAGAGTGAAGCTTGTGTGTTGGTTGTTATTGGGTTGCAATTAACAGTAGTGTTATCTGGGTTTGATAAGAAAAATTAAGTAGAGAATATGAGGGTTCAATGAATGTGAAGAAGTCAGCATATTTTTTTGGTGCATGTACTATGAAGTAGTATTATACTGGTAGTTCATGGTCTAGTGATGAATTTTTAATTGTTTATTTTATTTGTATTCATTACTTCAGCTTCACAAAGATTGATTTCTTTCATCCTATTAATGTTTGTTTATATCTTACCTTTTAATACAAATTGTTCTTACATGGATTCTCATATATTTATTGTTGCATGGTTAGTGTAGGACATTGTAAATATGGTACGGAGTTTGCTGTAAACCTAGTGAATGCTTTGTATAAGGTGCTTGGGGCATGTGGAAGTGTACGCATTTCATTCTCTAGAAGAACACCCTATCAGGTGAAATGCTAGTTTCATTATTGAGAGATTTGATTGCATTCCATCAAGTTGATATTATCGACATTGATAGAGCATTTCCTAGTGAGGTCATAGATTTTGCTACAAATGTTTAACAGCATATATGAACTGATATGGTTGACTTTTACAATTTGTATGACAGGTGTGCAATATATTATGTAAAGAATTTGTTAGTCACCCAAAGGTAGATATTTGGGATGGCCAAGGTATGTTATCTGCTACATTTGCAATTTGCAGTAATAGGGAAGCGGTGTTGACAATTTAGATGTTTTATCAAGTGCAGTTCAACAGTTGCACACACATTTCTATGCTTGCTTGGTGGAATAGATAAATACATCTTGCTGTTGTTTACCAGGAATTTTAGATTATCTTGTGGTGGGCCCTTTTGTAGTCTAGATAATGTTGATATTTGCTTTGTTGCTAACTTGTTAAAATGAATTTTCAGGTCCAAATCCACACTTGGGACACCTTGCCTGGGGAGATGCCTTTGTTGTAACTGCTGATTCAGTCAGTATGCTAAGTGAAGCATGCAGTACAGGGTATGTCAAACCATGGCTAGGTTATTGAGTACTATTTTTATTATTTCCAATGCTTAGAACCTTATCTAAGAGCTTTTTTTTTTTCAATAACAGGAAACCAGTCTATGTTTTTGGATCAGAACGATGTACATGGAAGTTTGCGGCATTTCATAAAACTCTGCGCCAAAGAGGTGTTGTGAGGATATTCACTGGGGAAGAGGATGTTAGTATTATGATCTTAGAAAGCGTCATTTTTTGTATCACCTATGTATCTATATTTTGTATCAAAAAGTGTTATTGTTTCTTACATCACCCATACATTTCTTGGGCAGATTTCTGACAGCTGGAGCTATCCTCCTCTAAATGACAATGCTGAAGCAGCCAGTCGCATACGAGAAGCCCTTGCAGAGAAAGGATGGAGTTTAAGGTGACTAGAAAGATGTGAAATAAGGAAATACACCCTTTATATTGATTCTCCAGAGCATTCTTATAGGTGTGGTGTTTAGCATTCTTATAGGTGTGGTGTTGAATGGGTATATCTGTTTGTGTGGGCACAGTTAGTGGGCATTCAATCTTTAAAAATTAAAAGAGCAAGATCATGAAAAATTTATGTAAAATAAGAACCCATTATTTGAGGTTTTCAGTTTTAACCAATAAATTCATAATTATTTGATCCTTTGGGCTCATGAGGCATTATAGTCACTAATAATGCAATATGAATGAGCAGCAAGGCATTCTTTATGGCTTTTTTGGAAATTTAATCATCAGGTTTTGAATCAATCTTGTCGAACGCTTTTGAAAGTTTTAGGAGTTAATTGTGGATGAAGCATGCATTATGTAACCCTGTATGAAAGCTCTAACAAGGCTGAGAAAGCCAGAATTAGACATATATTGCTGAACTGGAGATATGCTCCTAGAAGCTGAAAAATTAGGAAAGCAATACGATAAAGAACATTATGATTCTATATCCACAAACAAATGTTTGTGTGTGTGTAATTATGTGGAGCTGTATCCTCATTAACAAATATTGGATATAACTGGTGAATTTAGCCGAGTAAAGAGGTCTAACCTAATAAAGAGTTCTCTCCAAAAAATTGTAAGAAGAATGTGCTGTACCCAGTCTGAAACTTAATGTTGGTACTACTTGGTGCCTGTTTTCACCATCAATTTATTGATCAATTATGTGTCACATCTAAATCTGTCATCATTGTTTCCAACCAAGTGGTAAAGATGTCATGTCAAAGTCCGTTGTTTCTGTTGATGACTTTTGCAGATTGCTTGTATTCGTGCTGATCTGAGATTGAAACTGAATTAAGTTCTTGATGGTGAAGATGACTTGGGGTTGAAAAGAATATGTTAGCAGACAAAGAGACAAAAAACTAAGTCTAAGAAGCACACTTTCAAAGTGCTAATGTTGTGCCTAGGGAAATTATAGCACATTTTTGTATTATATTTTCTTATTTAAAACTTGTGCCTGAGTTGTAAGTTATGTGGGAAAGGATGTAAGGGCGGGTGATTGAGGTCATGAGTCCAAATTTTTGTCTTGAGGATGTGATGAGAGTTTCAAGGGGTTGCATATGTAATGCAGATGGATTTGAGTCTCGTTTTGAGTTTCATTGGAGTTGGATGTAAATTTGTGGGAATGATGTGAAATGTTGGTGGGGGTTATTGGAACCATTCGATAAGGATTGCATTTAATGTTGGTGTCCTTTGCTAGACTTTTGGACTATGCAAAGACAACTATTAAATGCCCGAGGCATGATGGATGTGTCTTGTGATGAGGCCTATATTGGATTCAGGGTCCCTTAGAAACAAAGGTTTGTTACTCTTTTTGGGTGATACTGGGACCTGCATACCAAATGAGATTAGTTATTTTTCAATCAATTGTTCTTTGAACTTCTCAATTTTTTGTTCAACCAATCTTTTTGATAAATCATAAGTTGCAGTCGAGACGTGTTGCTCCTTTTTCCAAATGATTAACAAATATGAGTGCAACTATTTGCAAATATCATCATTATCTAAAATCAGGGACAAAATAGTTAGCATACTTGTTTTAACATTGTCTGAATGTCGTTTTCTGATTTTGGTCGAGAAGTAGTGGAACATCTGAAGAATCAAATCATCACACTTGAGATCAGTCATAAAGACACATGACTTAACCCTTGCCATAATTTCTAAAATTTTAACTCTTTCCAAAGTTAGGGCTTTTGACATCAAGTAACCCATGAAAACTCTCCACAATTAGCTTAAGTATTTTCCTCATAATGTCATCATCATAAGGTGCTTTAGGGGTTGTAATTCTCGTGACTTCACTAATGCAAGTGACAATTGCAAGTCTCTCTTCATCATAATGTTTCATAAGCACTGGCTTAACCAAAGAGTGCATCAATAGTCATAGCTTGACACATCAATTGAGAAGGTAATTGATCAATCTTGCATAGACAATTTCTTGCTTCCTCCAATGTGCTGAGAACTTCTTTTGATCGAGGTAAGTGTTCTAGCTTTTTACCTATAAGTTTGAACTTCTCTTGAAAGACTTTGGTAGCCTCCTCTTCTTTCCACCATGTGTTCCATCTTTTTTCAAAATCAACTTGATTTTGGTTCAAAGATTCAAGCAAAGAGTTCATTTGATCACTGAGAGAAGCCATTATGCCCAACTAAAACTATGATCTAAAATTGACTACCCAAATTCTAGACAAAGAAATGCAAGCTACAGTTGGAAACCATGATTCTGATAAGAATTTTTTGCTTTGCAAATTTGGTGTTAAATCCGATTGGCAGGCATAATTAATGGCTTTGATACCACTGCAAAGTTCCCTTCTAGAATGTATAGTAATTTTTGCGATCGTTTTAGTTTGACAGATGTTCCATTATGTCAAACATAACTTATTGCATAGAATAAATTTATCTCAGTATCACAATGAAATGCATGAAAGGATTCAATAACTGAGCACCACTGTTTCATTACTTGATATTTGACTGTCATACATTAATATAAGAGAGAATGTGAAGCTACAAACTATTATAGGCCCAACTGAGTAAATAAAAGGGATTGATATACATTTATTGTGACTTAGAATTGAACTTCAACTACATATAAAAACCAAACTAATAACAATGAGTTATGACAACGATAGTGGATGACTAACAACAATATTAAAGAACTATATCATTTCTTTGCAAACTTATATTCAAACTAGCATTCCCTTACATGATTTTCTGAGCATTGTATAACAAGATGTAACTCAAAAATACAGAGAAAAATCAATACAAATGCTCGGATAATAGCTCTCGGTTTTGACGTGATTTCTCCTTGAGTAACCCGACCAACTTTGTATGACACAATGAATGTACCCAGGTCTGAAATAGAAATGCCTAGTTTTGTAATGAATGCACATGAAGCATCAAACAACCCTACGGCCAGCTTAGAGTGTAGATTCAATGGCCAAGCAAACTCAAGATTGAGTACAAGAAAGCTAGATGTCTTTAGCTGATCTAGAGGATTTTTTGTCAAATATTGAAATTCTCCATTTTCTCCAATTTTGGTATCATTAGAAAGTGCTCGGGATCTTGACTCCAACACAACTTGAACGGAGTCAATTGGAGTTCCTGAGCTCAAGATATATACGGTCAAACCTTTGGTCAACTCTCAGAGCTAGGGCAGAAAAAAAAAGGGCAAAAAAATCAAAGTCATCAAAACCAGTCAAAGTCAACACCATTGCGAAGTGCTCATCATCACGATTCCAACGGAGTTCGTTTCACAGAAAACGGAGTTCGTATGGCGAAGTTATGGAAGGTCAAAGATTGGGTCACCTCGATGACGTTAGCGCCCAGTGAGCACAACGGCCAATCAGCCCTTGACACATAGCATCACCCCCCGCCTCCAAGTGGAAAAAAAATATTTTGACAAAAATAATTAAAAATCAAATTTAAAAAAATAATAAATAAATAAAATAAAATAAATAAAATATATAATAAAATTTATATTTAATAAAAAAACACCTAAGATGGGCCCCACCCATCCATGGGGCAGCCCACATTAAGTGGGGCGCCACCCATGGTATGGGGGAAACCCACTTTTGAAGGGGAACGCATCCCCCTCTTTTAGGGGAGAGGATAAAAGGAGGGGAGTGTGGTGGGACCACTACCCCCCTATAAAATACCTTAAGATTTATTTTTTTTAGAACAAACTTGCCTAATTCAAAATGTAGCCGTATACATAGGGATAAAATAACATCAAAAATACCCTATGGAGAAATAAAATATCCTAAATAAAAGGAGAATCTCATTTGTAAAGCCTCAGATAAATATAAGGGGCTAAATAAAAATAATATTGGATATATTATCCTTCCGAGAGATGTGAAAAGGGGGATATTTTTGAAAATTTGCACTATGTAAGGGAGATTGGGTAGTTAATTGGTTTTACACCAATTTTGGTAATTTTGGGCTATAAAAGGAGGTGAGAGGTGAGAGAAGTCAAGTGATTTTGGAAGAATTTTGCAAGTGTGAGAGATGGTTTTCTTTGGAGGAATTTTTGTATTTCCGTGCTTTTGGAGAAGCTTATTTCCATGCACTTTGGAAGTGCATTTGTAAATTTCTTTGTAAACCAAGGGGAGGTTTTGCCAATGAATGTAACCGAATTTCTGGAGGAATAATTAGATCGGTCCACTCAATTGAAGAGGGCCTCGGAGACATAGTCGTTCTAAACGATGAACTCCGTTATCAATCTTCGTTTGCACTCTCTTTATCTCTCATTCTGTTCTTTCTTTAATTACTTTGTAATTTCATTATTTAAATTCCATTTGTGTGTTTAATTATAATTAAACACTTTTGGTTTGTAATTGTTAATGTAAGCATTCGAAGCAAATGTCATAGATCCTTAAAACAGATCAAATTGGTATCAGAGCTATGTTTTGACTAGTATTGCAGATTTGAATGCTTACACGTTCGAAGCTTCAACAAGGCAAAGACAAACTTGAAGAATACAATCCTGAGATCGACAAACGAAGGACTTCGCCAACAATGGACGAAAGTGAAGTTGGGAAAAGCACCGATCAAGAGCTTGATGATAAGTCTTTCCAGCGAGTCTTCCTTGAAATGAAGGCTATGGTGGAAGAGTTGTATGTGGAAAAAAAGAAGCGCGAAAAGGGAGATTTGTCGAAGCAAGAAAAGAAGGAAGATCGAAAAGACAAAGGAGGAAAAGATCCAGAAGCTCCATCTTCCCCTTCTTCTTCCTCTTCTACTACTGCTAATCCTTTCAAAAGCAAGTTTAAGCCTATTATTAAACTTGATGTAAAATTTGAATTGCCTAAGTATTGTGGTGAGTTAAATGCCGAAAAGTTAGATAATTGGATCTAGCAGGTAGAAGTCTATTGTAGGATTCAAGGCCTAACAGAAGATGCTTCTATGATCTAGTTAGCCACTCTCCGGTTGGGAGGTACAACTCTCACCTGGTGGGAGAGTAGGACTCAGGAGGAAATTGCTTGCCATGGTAAGGTCAATATGACTTGGATGGAATTTATTGCTGCCCTTAAAAAAATAGTTTTATTCTTTAGGTTATATGCAACAATTAACAATGAATTGGCAAACCTTTAGGCAGGTTAAGGGTCAGTCTGTCCAAGATTACACTCATGAGTTTAGAAAATGGGCTATTGCTTAAAATGTTCCATTGTATACTCATGATACATTACTCAAGTACATAGGTGGTTTGCATTCTTACTTAAGACATACTATTCTAATGTTGAGTCCTAATAATTTGGATGAAGTGTAAGTCCAAGCCACTCATTTAGAGTCAAGGGGTAAGAACACTTTCAGTGATAATTTCTCAAAGAAACCATCTAAGTTTGAGGGGAAACCTAAGGGTAAAGATAAAGGAAAAGGAAAAAAGACAACCACGGTAAAGAAATAGGGTGAAAAACCCACCTGTTCTCATTGTAAGAAAGAAGGACACGAAGATTCTAAGTGCTGGAAACTACATCCAGATCTTAGGCCAAAGAGGTATGGTGGAAACAAAGGGAAGCAAAAGACAACTGCTGTAACACAACAAGATCTTAGATCTGATTCCAGGGACAAGACAAAGATAACCGCCGCTGGGATTCAAGGTAAAAACAAAAGTATATCTCTTGCATCTGAATCAAGTATTTCTGCAAGTACAAGTAAGCAACCTAAAGTAGATA
The DNA here is from genome assembly GCA_007258455.2 of Sequoia sempervirens. Lineage (NCBI taxonomy): Eukaryota > Viridiplantae > Streptophyta > Pinopsida > Cupressales > Cupressaceae > Sequoia > Sequoia sempervirens. The sequence goes on from VDFB02000007.1 coordinate 229,685,082, forward strand.
AGCAAAGGAATGAACTTTTTCATATTCGTGTGATAACTAAACACACTAAGGTTGATACTTTATTTGACACGGGTTCACAAGTTAATCTCATATTCGAAGAGGTTGTTAAAAAGCTAAATCTGACTACAACTCCTCATCCAAAGCCATACCCTTTGGGATGGGTTTGTAATGATGCACAATTACAAGTCACTAAACAATGTAAGCTTAGTTTTGCAATCACTGCAAACTTTAAAGATGAGGTTGTAGAGGATGTTGTACCTTTAGATATTTGTGGACTTGTGTTAGGAAGTCCATATTTGTACAACCGTAAAGCTATCTTCTTTAGGGAGGAAAACAAGTATCATCTATTTAAGGATGGGATTGAATATATTGTACATGCACACAAAGTCAAAACTAGTCTTGCATTAGTTAATGCTGGTCAGATGAAAAGATTAGTGAACTCCAGTAAAAACTTTGTGTTAATGCTTGTTAAGGCCAAAGAAGATGAAACATCTGAGGTGTTTAAAGGAAGTGATCCTAAACATAAGGCTGAATTGGTCAAAGTTGTTGCCGCTTATGATGACTTGTTTCAGGAACCAAAAGGATTGCCTCCTAAAAGAGATATTCAACATGAAATTCAATTGCAACAGGATGCACCACTACCTAATATTGGCATGTACCGGTTGTTTGTCATGCAAAATGAAGAAATGAAAAAGCAAGTTCAGGAGCTCATCGACAGAGGAGTGATTCGTCCAAGTACATCACCTTGTGGTTCTTCGATTGTTTTGGTTCCAAAGAAAGATGGAACATGGAGGATGTGCATCGACTTCAGGGCACTGAACAAAATCACCATCAAAAACAGGTATCCACTTCCTAGAATTGATGACTTGCTTGATCAGCTTAAGCATGCAATTTATTTCTCTAAATTAGATTTGCAAAGTGGTTATCATCAGATTAGAATTGCAGAGGATGATATTTGGAAAACTGCTTTCAAGACAAAATAGGGACTTTATGAATGGATGGTTATGCCCTTCGGGCTTACCAATACACCCGCTACATTCATGCGAGTCATGAATGACATCTTCTGTCCTTACATTGATGATTTTGTTATTGTATATCTTGATGATATCCTAGTTTTTAGCAAGTCTTGGGAAGACCATTAAGTCATGTTAAAAAAGTTTTTGATGTACTAAGAAAAGAAAAACTCTATGTAAAGATGTCTAAATGCGAGTTTGCAAAGACATCTCTTGTGTACTTATGTTATATCGTAGGGAATGGTCAATTGAAAGTCGACCCTGCGAAGGTCGATGCAATTGTAAACTGGACTAAGCCAAGTACTGTAACTGAAGTCAGGAGTTTTTTGGGTGCTGTCCAGTACTGGAGGAAGTTTATTGCAAACTTCTCCTTCATCGCGTCACCATTGCATGCATTAACAAGTACAAAGATAACTTTTCAGTGGGGAGGACCACAACAGAAGGCCTTTGACAGACTAAAGGAAAAGTTAAGTACCGTACCAGTCTTGGCTCTACCAGATTTGCACCAACCATTTGAGATTGAAACAGATGCAAGTGGATTCGCCATGGGAGCAGTATTGACACAAGGAGGTAAGTTGATTTGTTATCACTTTGAAACTTTTTCTGGCGCAGTAAGTAATTATCCAACTTACGATAAAGAACTTTACGCTTTAGTACAAAGTGTTAAGAAATGGAAACATTATATAATGGGCAAGGAAACAATAATCCATACCGATCATCAGCCATTGCAATATCTGCATTCACAAACTAAGTTGCAACAAAGTAGGCATTTCAGGTGGATGGGATTTTTACAGCAGTTTCACTTAGTCATTAAGTATAAGAAAGGAGCCCATAACAAAGTAGTAGATATGCTTTCTAGACCTCCAGTTTCTAATGCTTCAATAATCCTTAAAAATAGTTCTATGATGCATGCAAGTTTTGAAGAACAATATGCTACTGATGAAAATTTTAAGGATATCTATGCAGCTCTAATCCAAGGAAACAAGTAGAAGAAAAGGATGATTATGTGCATGATAAACTCTTGTATCACTTAGGAAAATTATGCATTCCAAAGAATGAACAAGCACATGTAATCAGAGAGGCACACACATCGCTAATTGCAGGACATTTTGGGGTTAGTAAAACTTTGGCACAGCTACAAAAATATCGCTACTGGCCTCGAATGCAGGAAATTGTAACAAAATATATTAAGGGATGTGTGATGTGTGCAACTAGCAAACCAAGTAATAGGAAATTGGGGCTGTACACACCTTTACCTGTACAACCCCAATTTCCTGTTACTTGGTTTGCTAGTTGCACACATCACACATCCCTTAATATATTTTGTTACAATTTTGTGAATGACTGCGATCATCGCTACTGCCTCGTCCGCGGCTTTGGAGGCAGTGAGCGGATCTGTTGGTGTTCCTATTGATAGGGACGATAATCTTGAAAAGGATGCGTTTATTGCTGCGTACTGTGTGGACCGGGACAATACTAAGGAAAATGTGTTCAATGGTTCACTGGGGGTGCAGGCGGTGGCTAGGACTGGTGTGCCTGTTCCTAGGATGCGTGCCCTTGCTGGGTCTTTTGTGGCAGTTGTTGGTTCAAGTGTTCATCGTGCTTTGAGGGGGATGGGGGGCGGGGGGTGGATGGGGGAAGGTAGGGGAGTCTGGCCTCTCCCCTGTTGTGATGTGTGGCCATGAGGTTACAAAAATTAAGAGTTTTATCACAATACAGGTGCAATTTGTAGGTTTAATGGACTATGGCTCTCTCTGCTCGACCTTCACAAATGGGTGTTGGAGACTTGGAAGTCGCTGGTTTTCAGAACGATTGAGCTCTTCCCTTGTGCTCGTGGTTTTTTCATCGTGACTTTTGCTTCTTTTGAGTAGCAAGATGTAGTGCTCGATGGTCGGGTCTGGATGTGGGGGAACATTCTTTGTCCATTAAACCATCAACTCTTGCTTTCAATCCCCTTACCGAGCCGCTTAATATCAAGCCAATTTGGGTGTGTCTCCCGAACCTCCCCCTCCAGTTTTGGGAGGATTCTAACCATGGGGGCATTGGCAATGCCATCGGTCGGTTTCTAAAAGTAGATTCTACTACCACTTTCATGGGTCACTCCACTATTGCTCGTATTTTAGTAGACATTGACATCTCCAAACCCCTTTTTGGAGATGTTTTGATGGTAGGGGATCAGCCTTGGAAGCAATTGTTGGATTATGAGGGTATCCCCTTCACATGTCGGTGTTGCTTCACTATTGGTCACATGGCTGCTTGCTGTCCTCTATCGCGTTGTAAAAGCACTGCAACTTGGTGGAAGGATGCTCTTGTGGACCACTTGATTATCTTTGCTTCCCAAGTGGATGGTTCGTCTTGTGGCAATGTTCCCTCTTAGGAGGAAGAGATCCATCTTGAGACTGCTCGGGTGGGGGAGGTACAGGTTTCTTCTGTTCCTCTTTTGGCTCCCACCTCAGCTCCTGCTACTCTTGATTGGTTCACTCCTATTTCAGCTTTGGGTATTCCTTCAATCTTGCCTACTTCGGATTTGTCGGCGCTGCCCTTGGGGGCTCCAAGTCGCGCTCCTTGTTCTGTTTCTCCGGTCTCCCTCTTGGCTATGCCTTCTTTTGGTTTGGCTTTGTTGGCGCCCTCCACGGCTCTTGTGGCCTAGGAGGATCCTCCCCTCTCCTCGATCAGAGGACTTCAACTCTGAGGTTTCTTGGACCGGTTTAGCGTAGAAAGAAGGGGTTCCCCAAATTTGTTGGGGAGCTATGCCCTAGGGCTGAGGATGTTAGATTTGCTTGTTTGGGATCTGCTGTTGTTTAGATCCTCGATTTGGGTTTTTTCTGTTGTCAGAATGCTGGTGGTGCATTGTTCGGGTTGCCTTTTTTGGGCAGTTGGTCTCTTTGGCTATTGTTGTTTTGTAGTGGCCTTCTTCTTTGGGCCTTGGTTGTTCTGGTTTCAACCCCTATAGGCCCTCATTTTTTTCTGTTGGTGTGCTGATGGTTTTGTAATTAGCCTATTTTTTGGTGTTTGGTTGGGTAGCCAATTTGCTTTTTCTTTGTTACCTTGCTCTTCTTTGTACAAGGTTTTAGGGTCCCTTCAAAACCTGTTTATCGCTAATAAAAAACATCACCAAATGAGCTCTCATAACCTCCTTTTATATTTTTTCTTCCAAACACTCTAGAAGCTTCTATTTAAAATTCACTTTTTAATTAAAATTCCCCTTTAGTTTCAAAAAAGACCTTTTTTTATTAAAATAATGATAATTTGACACACAAGGTCCCCATTTAACGTATCTATGATTTAAAACATTTCATTATGGTTTCGACAAGCTATAACAATAAGGTGCCTTTTAAATATTTTAAATAATATTTAGCAACCTTAGTAAATTAATCTAATTATAGCCATTAATACACTCATTTTGGTGGAAACTGTTGGAATGCATCATAATCAAAAATTGGTTGCATAGGAGTGATCTTGATGAAGAATAATGATAAACAAAGCCGATCAGGCGACTTTCTATAAATAGAAACACCCTCCAAGAATCCTGAAGCCAAAATTAGAGACTGAAAACAACCAAAAGCATCAAATAACTCCTTTAATCCCCCTGAACTCACTGGAAACATCAAATTACCCTTTTGATCAAGCAAACATTGTAGATTGGGGTAGAATTCAGGGGAAAGCATGAATCAATGATAGCAACCACAAAACCACCTAATTCAAGCGATGGAGACCCTAATCTAACAATGAAGCACAAATGACAATAGAAATCAAATAATAAAGCAATAAACTTCAATTCCTATGCTATAGTTGAATCACCTCCATTGCTCTTCTCCATTTTGCTTTGTTTGTTCTTAGAATTGTAGTATGCAAGATATTTGATAAGTTTGATGTGTAGTGCAAGATCTCAAGATAACAAAACTTCAAAGATTGTGGTTAGGTTGAAATGAAAGTGATGGCTTGCTTTTATAGAAACCCCAATTCGAATGAAGGGTGAAGATTGAATGATGATGTATGATGATCAATGGATGAGGTTAATTGAGAAGAAAAGAGATAAGGATGGGAAGGATGGACCGACACTCAAGAAATTAGTTGAGATTTAGGGCTTAGCTTAGAAGAAACTCAAATTAAATAATGATAGCAATTATTTAATTTAAAGGAGAGAAAATGAATAATTAAATAATTAAAAATAATTATTTAATTATTGAGGAAAGGTGGAGTGTGAAATATTAAATAATTGAAAATAATTATTTAATAAAGGAGGGAAAATGATAAGTTAAATAATTAAAAATAATTATTGAATTATGGAGATAAGAAAATGATAAATAATAAATAAATAAGATTTATTTAATCATGGAGGGAAAATGATAATGAATAATTAAATAATTAAAAATAATTATTTAATTATAGAAACTATGGAAACAAATAATTAAATAAATTAGAATTTTTTTAATTATAGAGGGAAAAAGGGACATTAGTGACAATTTAAATAAATTGACATTTATTTAAATTAATCGAAAGAAGAATAGAATAAAGTGAATTAATTAAATAATTAAGAACTATTTAATTATAAGAGGAAAATGACATTGAGAATAATTGTATGGAAGAAGGCGAATTAGTGATAAAATGTTACTTACAGGTTCGAGACATTTTTCAGTGTCTACATTTTTCCCTTCTTTTATATAATGCGATTTTGAGTGGTGTCAAAGAATAATCAGAAAAATCAGCTCAAGACTTGCCCCAATATGCCTCGATGGACATAGGATAGGATGATGCCCCCTCGTGAAAATAGACAAATTTTAAAAAAAATCCAAAAAATTTGGCAAGTTTACCAATAAGCTAATTGGATAGGTGAAAATATATTGGCGATGAAAAACTAGGCTTGAAAGTCGATCTAGGGCTTGATATTTGGGTTCAAAGGTAAAAGTTGATGTGACCAGTTATGAAGGTAAGGCCCTCTTAGGTCAAATTAGGGGACCACTTGGTTGTGGAGGATCAGGATACAATGACTACTCTTGGAGTACACCATGTGACTTTCATGCCTGTTGTGTGGGCTAACAGGGGGTTACTAACAACATTGACAGAGAGGTGGCACTCAGAGACAAGTTCGTTCCACCTTTTGATTGGTGAGGCGACCATGACACTTGAGGACATTTGGAGGATTTTGCGGCTTCCTATTCATGGGGAACGAGTGGTTTATGATACCAGGCAGGGGTTAGCGACAATGTGGTAGGTGTTTGAGACTGACTCTTTGGTTGAGCTAGGAGTGGAGGACTACAAGATTAGATGGGACACCCTAGCAAATAGGTACCATAGGATTATTGCCATGGTATGCTTAGTGATTGTGGGAGTGGTATGTCTTGAAAGATGTGTCCACGGGTTTCTAGTGGGATGGGGGGAGATGTTGGAGGGCATGATGACGAAGGTGACAGTATATGTGTGGGGACCCTTCCTTTTGGCGATGTTATACTTCTAGCTACATGATGTAGCCTATATAGATGGACAAAGCATTAGCTGTGGTACAAAGCTACTGATGGTATGGGCATGGGAGCACATTGCAGTGTTGAGGCCGCTTGTGGAAAAGTACCTGGCGTTGAGCTTATCGTATGTTTACATTTATGGAGTTGTTACTCAGATTCGGGTGAGGGATGTGGGGTATTGGAGGCATGCTATCGACCCGATGGATGGGTTTACATGGAGACCTTATAGGGATTGTGCACCCTGGGATGAGGATGCAGAGCACCTACCACATTGCAGGCATACATGGTATTTGATTGGTCGGATGATGCTTATGCAACATATTATTGAGCTACACTTGCCAAAGAGGGTCTTGAGACAGTTCGGTGAGTGGGAGGGAGTGCCAGTGGGGACAACAAAGTAGGCACGATCAACTCGAGATGTCCCATAGTAGGGGCCTATAGTCAGTTTTCAGGTGGCCATGTAGGAGATTGGGGTGTTAAAACCTATTTAGTGGAGTGTAGTGGCCGATGTGGCCAATGCAAGCACCACCCCAAAGTATGATGCTTGGTGGACTGCATATAGGCCCACACCCTTCATAGACGCAAACCGGCCAACACTAGTGGAGTGAATGGGTCAAGGACCACGAGGGAGGCTATGAGGTAGAGGGCGAGGGAGGGGTGATGGAGATGAAGCTGAAGATGATGATGGAGATGGTGGCAGAGGGCAAGGGGATAAAGATAGAGGTGATAGGGGTAGACAAGATGGGAGAGGAGGCAAGAGAGATGATAGGGGCCAGCGAGGTTGAGTAGGTGTACCACCACGTGCGCCACATAGGGTTCCCTAGCGGATGCCACCCATTCCAGAGGAGGGAGAGGGGGAGTAGCAAGTAGGTCTCATGGAGGTGGATGTCAAGCCAGTGATAGTGGAGGAGATTATTAGCGACATTGGAAAGGAGGTGGTGGTGAGGGATTTTGTGGTAGAGGAGATGGAGGATGACAATGTGGGTGAGGAGGAGGTTACTAGGGATGCTGCTATTAGGGAGGAGGGTTTGCATGACATCCCGATCAGAGATGTGGTTATAGATGTTATGGAGGAGACCAAGGATGCGGGGTAGGGTCCCCAAGCATATATAGGGGCACTCTAGGAAAAGGTGCAGATGTTGCAGGCACATGTGGTGTAGATACCAACATTGTAGGGTTAGGTACATACACTCACGGTTGAGAGGGATTAGGTAGTTATACGAACACAAAGAGTAGAGCTGTGATCCATTGAGTTCATAGCTACAGTGAGTGGACCAACTGCAACATTCGTAGATACTATGTACCGAGCCAACAAAGAGGCTCAATATTATAGGGATCTATATGAAAGAGCAGTGCTAGTGACTAACAAGGAACCCAACTTCTAGAGTTAGAGCATGAGCATGACACATTCACGCAGGGGTCAGAGTAGTGTCGGGGTCTCATAGAGATGATCCTCTCCCTATGACAGCTCTTCAGGATCATAGCAGAGGGAGGAGAGACCATAAGGATCAAGAGATGAGGGAAACACACATTAGGCCTATTTTTATATGTTTTAGACACTTATTTTTGATCGAGCCCGCGAGCTCCATTTTTGAGGAACATCTGGATATTGTATTGTGACACATGATTTTTTAATATATATGAGATGCATGATTTTGGGCCGGCGACTATATGATGTGTATGATTCTATGTGTATGTTTCCTTATGTGATGGATATATGATGCGATGTTATGATATGCATTTTTATGGCTATGTGCTATTTCCTATATGATGTGATGCTATGGACTTATCATGTATGGCTTATGCTTATACATGTTTATTATGTATGGATGGATTCACATGTTATGATGGACTTGATATATCTATGTGATTTATATGTAGGATGGTACTATATGTTTTATGACATGCTTTTATGTGATACTTATATGGATGATGATTCTACATGATGTGAGGTTATGCATGTTTTATTTTCTAATGCAATATGGATGACCTAATATGTATATGACGATGATACCTATGAGATGCTAATATGATTGTGTATGTAGGATGGTACTACTTAATGCATTTATTTTTGTGTGTCACAACACATTGTCAAAATGAAGGCTAGGGTGGATGAATGTGATGTTAGTGCGGAAGGGAGAGAGATAAGTGAAATGGAAGAAGAAAAATAAAATAAATGAATTGGGATTGCTATCTTGAGATCTTTCTAATGAATGATCAAGGTTTTATTTTATTGCATAATTATCATCATAGAACTTATTATGGCAATGAATGACAAACACCAGGGTATGACATAGACCAATGTGTAACATGTTATCCCTTGCAAAACAGACACGTGACGGACAAGGAGTGCCATGACCTAGACTAGTAACTACAAAACCTTATCAGAATATGTGAGGACGTGACCACAAAGCATGTTGATGTTGATGCAAGAAAGCATTAGATTGAGCTTTAGCTTGCATAAGATGTTTTGATTGTGCCAAATGGAAACTCGATCATACACAAGGAACATAGTTGACCCAGTCGTGTTGCCAAGACAAATCGTAAACAAAAATCAAAGAGAAAAGAGGTCATGATCCATCATCGCTCCTCAAAATCCTTTTAGGAAATCCTCTAGGCACATAGTAACATGATCAAAGATAAACCAAGAAAAAGATAAGACAAATTGGACCAACATAGTCAACAACCATTTAGATCTTTTTCCAAATTATACGATCAGATTCTAGATAATGATAGTGTCTGGTTTCAAGAAAAGGAGGCATGTCGTATAAGCCCAGGGAGGCCGATGATGCAACATCTTGTTTGAGACAAGGATTGATGGATAAAGTTTGGTTTCAGAAATGAGGCATGCCGTATAAGACTAGGGATCCCAACGATACAACGTTTTGTCTAAGACTGGTTGATAGCTTGATAAAGATTGTTGATGTTTGATAGGTACCTATGGTTAGGAAATTGATCTATTTGGATGGGAGACTCATTGGATAACTTGTTTGTTGTTTCATGATTCGTTAAGCTCAATTCTCTTGTTTGATGCTTTGTTGTTTGTGTCTGCTCAAAGCGTCAACCCTAGCGAGGGAAAATTTATTATGGGACCTAGATTGTGATAGATTTGACTCGAAAGACTCTAAGGAATTGACCTAACACCTCAAGGGCTCATCAATGATGGCCTTGCCTACCTAAAAGTGCAGAGATGATGTAGTTCGATTGACTGACCATGGATAGTTTTATTATGGAAGGATGGATACAATGGATTGACAACTTGTGAGGAAAAAACCTAAAGGACTAACCAAAGCCTCAAGGCCTCATCAAGGATGGTGATGCCTATGTGAAGTCACAGAGGCAATGTAGTTCGACCACTTGGGTTAACACAAACTCTATTTTTGGAATTTTGATGTTTTCTAATTTTTTTTTGGATTTTGATGTTTTCTATTTTTTTTGGATTTTGATGTTTTCTAATGCTGATACCATGGATCCCTTGTAAAACTAAGTCAAGGATTTTCCCCTAGTTATGTATAGGACCAGTTTATGATGGATGAGATTGGATGGGTGAAATTTATTATGGATGGATATGGGAAGCGAGAGATGCTAAACATTGATATTCTCAGGCCATTAGAAGGATGACTAAGCTTTATTATGAATGGAGATTTTTATTATGGAATGAAATATTTGCGAAGGATTATGGACGAGGATGAAAAATTTAGATATAATGATAGCAGACGATGGAGCGGAGATTGACTACACATGACACTTGTTTGCAAGGTTTTCATTATGGTACTTATCCAAAGCACCATCAAAGTGGGTTTCACTATTGGACAAATTATTTCTCTTTACTATTTTTTTGTTTTTTCTATTATTTCATTTTTTTAGTGTCACCAAGATGCTTGTTTGCCAGGTTTTCATCAGGGTGACAATCTTTCTTTTGATTTTTTTGATTTTAGTATTTTTTAATTTTTTGTATTTTTTGGGATTCCTTGAAGACTATGTATAGTACTTGCGAAGGTGCATGCTGTTGATAGGATCTGGGAAGGATTCACCTTTAGGAGTAGCAAACTGATAAGCACTCGATCCATATGTTGTAGTTATGATGTAAGAACCCAACCAATTAGACTCAAACTTTCTGAGTTCTCTCAATCCGTTTGATTCTTCAAATTTTCTCTCAAGACCAAGTCACCAATGTCAAAATGTCTAACTTAGACTCTCTTATTGTAGCTGTGATGAAGAAAATTCTAATATGCTTGTAAGTGGACCAATGCATTTTCTCTTCTCATCTAGTAACTCTAGCTCATGCAAATGGGATACATAATATTCTTCATTGTTAATGAATTGCTGCATAGATACTCTTAGAGATGGTAACTCAGCCTCAATGGAAAGAATGGCTTCGGATCCAAAGATGAGTAAATATGGAATGGCTCCAGTGGGAGTACAAATGCTAGTTCTATAGGCCCATAAGGAAGGATTAAGTTGGATATGCTAATCACGACCAACATCATCGACAATCTTCTTTAGGATTTTAAGGATGGTTTTATTAGACAACCCGACTCGATCATTACCTTGGGGATAATATGGAGTGGCGAAGTGGTGATGCATGTGGAATCTATCGCATAGCTTACAAACATCTTGATTCTAGAAAGGACAATCATTGTTCGTAAAAATGGATTATGGGATACCATACCGACATATGATATAATTGAAGATGAACTTGGATATTTGTTTTTCGGTAATATAGGTCATTTGGATGGCTTCGATCCATTTTGTAAAGTACTCAGTTGCAATGAGGATGAATTTATGACTATTGGTGGATGTAGGATGAATCTTTCCCATGAGGTCAAGTCCCCATTGAGATAATGGACACAATGATGTAATTGAATGAAACTCTTGGGAAAGTGCATGCATAAGATCTCCATGTATCTGGTATTCTCAACATTTCTTAACAAAGTGATAGGCATCGTGTTCCATAGTAGGCCAATAGTATCCCATTCACATAAGCTTCTTGGCTAAGGTAGGATTGATAGACCGAGCTCCGCATATACCATTGTGTACCTGATGTAAATCCGTTTGTGCTTCGTCTGCATGGACACATCTAAGGAGGGTGCTATCAAGGCTCCGACGGTAAAGGGGTATCCCCGATGATGACATATTTAGAGGCTTGTTGGATAAAGGTCTTGCCATGGTTAGAGGACAAGTCCGAATGGATAATTTGGTCATGTAGGTAATCATAGTAGTCTTTATACCAAGGAGAACCAGGACCAACAATTTCTCACATAGGCTCAGATTCGGGGACATTGAACGTGGGGATCAACAATTGTTCCACCAAGAACTCATATTGCGACACATTGTTAAGTATATCCAAGAGAGATCCTATGGTGGCCATTGCGTTGGTTGCTTTCTTTTGAATTCTTGGAATCTACTCAAAGATGATGACATCGAAATATTGCTTGAAAATATCAACCATTCTCTTGTAAGGTGTGAGCTTGTCATCCTTTGTGTCATAATCACCATTAACCTGATGGATAACTAGTAGGGAATCACCATAGACTTGAAGATTCTTAATTTTCCATTTGATAGCTATTTAGAGTCCCATTAGCAATGCTTCATACTCAACCATGTTATTAGTGCAGGGAAATGCTATTTTGTATGACTTAGGTATTGAGTCCCCTTGAGGTGTGATAAAGAGGATATCAACTCCAAAACCATGATTTGTAGAAGACCCATCAAAGTATAGCTTCCATGTAATAGAGGCCTCTATTGTGAAGATGGAATCATCAGGGAAATCAGACACTAAAGGATGATCTTCTTTTGTTGGATCATTTGCAAGTTGATCAATTATCACTTGTCCTTTCATTGCTTTATGATTAACACATTCTATATCAAATTCGCTCAAAATCATTACCCATTTTGCTAGTTATCCCATTAGAGATACTTTACTTAGTAGGTATTTCAAGGGATCTATATTTTCTACCAACTTTGTGCGATGATTTAGAATGTAGTGTCAAAGATTTTGAGTGGCAAAGACCACTACAAGGCATGCTCGTTCAATATAACTATAATTAAGCTCATACCCCACAAGTGTACGACTGATGTAGTAGATGGCTCGTTCTTTTCCTTCTTCGTCATTATGTGCCAACAAGACTCCCAATGTTGATGAGGTTGCTGATATGTATAGTATTAAATATCTTCTATCAACAGGTGCATGAGAATTGGAGTTAGCAGATAATCTTTGATCTTTTGAAAAGATTCCTAACAACGATCAATCCATATGAACAATACTCCCTTACGAAGCAAGTGTTGGAATGATTGACATTTATTAGCTAGCTAAGCTATGAACCTTCAAATAGATTGTAGTCTTCCTTGTAGAGTACATAGCTAACTTATGCTTGTTGGTTGAGGCATATCCATGTTTGCTTTCACTTTTGCAGGGTCGACCTCAATATCTCTACGAGAGATTATGTATCCTAGAGCTTTCCGGATTGTACCTCGAAGACACATTTTTTTTGGATTTAATTTGACCTTGTACTCTTCCAACCTTTTGAAAATATTGTCCAACATTTCCAAATGACTGTCTCTTGTTAATGATTTTGCTAATAAGTCATCAACATAGTCTTCCATGAGTGTATGTATGTAGTTATGAAAAATTGTGGTCATAGCTCTTTGATATGTTGCTCAAGTGTTCTTAAAACCAAATGACATGATGTTCCAACAATAAGAACCCCAAGGACAAGTGAAAGCAGTTTTATGTTGATCTTTAGGGGAAATTTAGATTTGATTATATCCTAAGAAACCATCGATAAGTGATAGCATTTCATATCCCATTGAGAGGTCTATTATGATATCAATTTTAGGCAATGAGAAGTCATCTTTAGGACAAGCTTTGTTTAAGTCTTCAAAGTATGTGCAAACTTTGAGTCCACTAGTTGCTTTTGTTATAGGAACAAGATTTAAAATCCAATCCGCATAATCTATTGAACAAATGAAACCAATGTCAAGCAACTTCTTCAATTCTACTTTTGCCAAAAGTGCGATATGGGGGTGCATTTTTCTTAAATTTTTCTTGATCGGTTTTGCTTTAGAAAATAATGGAAAATGATGCAAAAAAAAATCAGGATCTAGCCCAAGCATTTCAGCATATGACCAAGCAAAATTGATTTGTCTTTGTGAAAAGAAATTGGTGAACTCAGACTTTTTTGTGATTGTCAAAGATGCTACAAAGTGGGCAATTCTAGGACTATCATTGATACCCAGATTGACCTCTTCTATTTTTTCTACAAGCAATGGTGGTCTCTCTTGGTTTATGGGGAGCATATCCAACCCTCCATCCTTGGGCGCCTTAGGGAGGTTTTCACCCTCGGGTATGTCCTTTATTTTTACTTTTTCATGGTCTAGAGGCACCTTTCGATTTTCACCTAGAGACCTATTCTTTTTATTTTTCTCATTTTTGCGACTAGAGGATGGAGTAGACTCCCCAAAATAAGTTGTGTTATCAAGTTCTATAATAAATCCAACCTTATGATCCCCACTTGGTATTCCATCTCAAAGTCCCATAAACTCAGCTATTGCTTTATCATTCTCAAATATGTCCAAGCTTGGAGGTCCTTATTGATCCCAGTCTATTAGTTGCAGGTGGACAAGGACTAAGTCATCATCAGTATCATTGTAGCTCAAGGATAAGGCAGATATGGTAAAAATAGATGTATCATCAGGATCCCAAAAGGTTTCTATCCAAGCTCGATGATCAGTAGATTTGGTTTGGGATGAGGATAGGTCAAGCTCTTGAAAGATTTCAACTTGGTCATAGTCACTAGAGGATTTATTGGAACCCCATTCCCATTCATTGGATTTTGTTTAAGTATGGTAATCCTTAGATGTCTCGACATCATTAGAAGCGTTAACGTTTTTATCCGAAGGTAACTTAGTACAAGGACTCACTTTTGGTGGTGTATACCCTAACCCTATATTCTTTGGTAACTTAGGAGGCAATAATGGTTCTATCATTCCATGTTTGTTTGAACCAAGACCACTATGTTCATCATAACCTTGTTGTTTCATAATCTTGAAACCTTTTCCATATTGCTCAACTGGTATTTGTGAGGACTTGGTTTCATCTTCATCTTTATAGATCCATGTAGAAATATCCTCACACGTATAGTCTCTTTACTTAGTTTACCCACTTAGTGAATGTAGTGGGAGGATTACAAATGACAACCTTAGGCATCTTCTGAATAGTATGAGGTTTCCCATAAGATTTCAGTGACGTGAGCAACATCCCAACGCAAAATAAGCTCTCAATATGGGTGATACCACATAAGTGGGTTACAATTGCATTCACGAAGAAAAAATGCTTGGATGCTCCAAAAAAAAAGGGTTTTAAGGGGTTTGCTCGAAGGGGGATGTTCCATTGAACCCATTTTTGGGTTTTCTTGAACACCCCCTTTGAGCGAACCCCTTTTTGATGGCATGTTTGAGAAAACCCCCTTTTGGTGGGATTTTATTAATAAAATAAAGGGGATAATGGAAAAAAGGGGTGTTTTAGTGAACCCCCCTTTACTCGAAGGGGTCTAGGGTGGTTTGCTCAAAGGGGGTTTGATAGAACCCCCCCTTTTTTCCCTTCTCCCCCTCCATATGTAATTTTCTACAAAATTTGGCTTTCAAAGCTTGGGTTGAAGATGAAAATGGAATTAACTTCATAGACCCAACTGGAGGATTATAGTCCTCAAAACAAGCTATCCTTCAAGTATAATTTTAATATATTTTGGTTTTATTATGTATTTTTTTATAGTTTAATTAAACATAGGTTTTTCACCAAAAATCAAGCTCTCTGTTTTGCACATGCGGAAAAATAGTAGATTATCAATTTTTTTTTGAAAAATATGTACATGCTTGGTATTAATGTCTTTGATCCAACAAAAAAATCAAATTGAATTTTGATACATGCAAAAAAAATTTTGTTATACAGTCCACCTATGTCTAAATTGTAATTGGCTTAACTTCAAAACTTAATTAAAAAATATTCAATAAAAAACTATGAAACTAAATGAACGTGCTAGGTATCATAGTTACAAATCTAAATTCAAAAAAATTAGAATTTTATCCTTCATAGAATTTTTTTTATGTGTTATACAGTGAGCATCACTCTTTAAAAATAATGTTTATTATTAAAAACTAGTTTTTGAAGGAGATGGAAAAAGAAATGCAATTTGATTCCAATTTTTTTTTTTTAAATATATTTATAATCTACAGAAAAATGTCACAAATCACTAGTTTGCATTATTTTCAAATTCCTCATGGTTTAGTAGCTATAGGTGCCCGAAAGTGAAGATTTAGTTTAAAAAGTTTAGTTCAATGTCAAGTTTTGCCAAAATGTGTATCCCACTATTGTGGGATCACCCATACTATATTCTCCACACCTTGTGTCATGGATAAGGACCCTAGGTTTGGATGGTGTAGTGGATGGGATGGATGATTTAGCAAATGACAGGGGATCAATGTAATGCAATGAGGTGGAGGAAGAAGCTTCTTGATTGATAGGAACTTGATGTTAGGTGGTCCCTTTCAAATTACTGCAATATCAGAAGGGGTTAGGATCACTTGATATAGTGATCTCGGTGCCACTATGGGGAAACTTAAGGAATTGATGGTATGTGGAAGGAACAACCTTAATGGCATGAATCCATGGACGACCAAGGAGAAGGTTATATGGTAGATCCAAATCCAAGACTTGGAATATTATTTTCTGAATGACAGGTCCAACCCTTATGGGAAGTGTGATTATACGCTTCGATGAACGCTCAACATCGTCATAAGCCTTGATAATAATTTTCTTAGACGTGTCTATACAAGCTTCAGAGAATCCCAATTTTTATGACTAATTTTAGAGTGCATATGTTTAGACCTGCTCCATCATCTACCAAGACTTGTCTGATTTTATGTTTGTTAACGTATTCCTCAAGGTGTAATGGATCATTATGATTTGGTCTTTGTGTCAGAAGATCTTACTTGAAAAAAATGTGATGTAATGGATAGTAGCCAAGTATCCTACCATGGCCTTGGTTAACATTTAGGTAAGTGGGAATGAATGTATCTTGTAAGGCTTTGTGCTTAGGAGATATACGAAGCAACTCACGAATGGATATTCGCGCGAGAGTCCTTCCTAGATGGCATAGGAGGTTATACTAACTTTTTGGTTGTGGATTAGAAGCAACCCCTTGCAAGAATACTTTAGATCTCCACATGGTAACAACACATTTTGTATTTTTCTTGACGGGGATGGTAGAGACATTGTTATCAAAGGCTCAAATATTATTAACAGTATACTCATATGAGATGGTGTAATTGGCATTGTTAGTATTATTTCCTGAACTGGAGGCTTTCCCTCTCCCATGGTCTTGTAGGGGATTCTTGAAAATAGGATGGTCAACATTCGTCTTTCCTTACAAATTGTTCATTGATATGTCCCCTTGTTCAATGAAGTCTTGGATAAGGTCCTTAAGTGTCCAACATGATGATGTTTTATGTCCCTTAGTGCGATGGTACTCACTAAAGTCATTGTCATTCCACCAAGCTGGCTTGAATATTGTTGGATCATATGGTCTAACTTTTGGTAATTGAATGACATTTGATTGTAAACATTTTTTTAGGACTGATTCAATAGGTTCCCCTAAGGGTGTGTATGTTTGTTTTGGTTTGTTTTCCTATGAAGGACCTCTTCGCTGTTGATTATGTTGGATTGCATTTGTAGTTTGGTCTTGAATTTGTGTTGGATTGTTTGGTGTAGAAGGACCTTTGAGGTGAATTGTGGGGTGGACCTTGTTAACCATTTTAGCATCAACTACCCCATCATTGGTGATATTTTTGTTCCTAGATCAAAATTTTCCTTTGTCATTGGGATTGTTTTGATTTTCTTTAAAGATTTTGACCAATCCTTTCGCAACAAGAGATTTCTCAATGGAGACTCATTTCTCAATGACATCCTCAAATGTGTTGGAACAATGGATTTGAAGTTGGTGCATTAATTCCATGTTGAGGTTTTCCACAAAGATAGGGACCAACTATTTGTTTGGTATGTGACAAGGACATTTGCTAGCCATACTTCACCATCTTTAGAAGAATGAAGTAAGTGGCTCTCCTTTTTATTTGGTCGTGCATAGTTTCGCAAGGGTTATGTCACTTTTAATGTTATAGGAAAATTGTGTGATGAATTTCTCAGCTAGTTCATTCCATGTTCTTATCACATGAGGTAAATGTGTGAACCACTCACGAGCCTGCCCTGAAAGGCTACATGGGAATAATCTCATCAAGTACATAGGCTCAAAAGTGATATCCATGCATGTGGTATTGAATTTTCTCACATGTTCTATTGGATCCCCCTTTCCCTTGTATTTGATAAAGTTTGGAACTTTGAAGTGTGGAGGGAAAGGTGGCATGTATATGCTTCGATCAAAGGGATAAGGCCATAGTTCTTGCATTGAGTATGTTTTCTTTGTCATACTCAATTGCATGTTTTCCATTTGTTGTTGCATTGCTTGCATTTGTTTCATCAAAGTGTCCATGGGTGATGGTGGTATGTTTGGTTGAATTTGCATGAGAGGGTTGGAGTTGGTTTCAAATGTGTTAAGATGGTTATGGGATGATAACGTATTTTGGTTTTGGAAGTTGGATGTAAATGTTGGATTTGGGTTGATGTTTTGTTGAGAAGGATTTTGGTTGCGATGTTGGTAGTGAGATGAAAACATGGTATTGGTATTGTGTTGTGGTGGGGTTTTATTTGATTGTTGGACTTGTGGTATGAAGTTGGGGTTTGTGTTGCCATGTTTTTGTTGTGAGGGAGGTTGGTTGGTGTTTAGAGTTGACCCAAAAGACATCTTTGTGCCTGGTGTAGTGTTGGTTGTTTGGTTTTGTACTCTTGGTGTGGCAATGTTAATCCTTCTTGTCTTGCTTGGGGGATTTGGATTTTGGTTTGTGTTTGTGTTGGTGGATGGTGTGATGTTTTGAGTGTATGTTGTGGAAAATGGATTTGGAAAAGTCATACCCATGGCACTAGAGGATGAATCAAATGGATTGGAAAATGTGGGACTTGGTCCTTGAGATGTTGCATGTGCTCTTTTGGTCCCATACATTGGAGTAGGGGGAATGTTTGTAGTTACATTATGTGTAGTTCCCTCTAGAGACAAGCTAGTGTGCATTTGTTGTAAGGAAGATTTCACCTTGTGAAAATATGTTTTGACCTTGACCTTGAGTTTGTGTTGTTCCCTCTATGATTGTGGAAGTGCCAAAATCAAAGGGAATCTTGGCACCCTTCTTGGCAAGAGCAAGAAAGTACCTATTAGGATTTGCATTGACAAGCTCCTCTGTGATGCGTACTATTGTAGGATCTTGGGAAGTTTTTTTGATATCTTCGGGGGTTAGACCTTGGTTAACCTCATTCAATGTGAGATTGGAAAATGGATTTGAAATTTCACCTTGAGATGTTTGAGGTTCGTTTGAAGATGACCCAATGTTCATGGTGCTAGTTGGATTAAAATTGGGGTCATATGAGGAATCCATGTCTTTTTCATTTCCTTTGTGACCTAGTGAAGACCGTATGAGACTTGTGAATTGTGGAATTTGAGACCTTTGGAATGAATAAAACTAAGGATGAAGATGCAAAATGAAAATGACACTATACTATGTTTCTGGATTTTTTTTGGATATAAGGATGCAAGATGGTAATGCAACTATGACCAAGGTTGGTATGCAAGATGATAATGAAGGTATGATTATGCAAGGTGACAATGAAGGTATAAATATGCAAGGTGACAATGAAGGTATAACTATGCAAGGTGACAATGAAGGTATGACCTAGGCTTAAGGGTGTTGGGTATGCAACCTTGAACCTTAAAAGGGGGATGCTAGGAAAACTATGATAAACCAAGGTAGCAAATCTAAATGTCAAGACCTCAAGAGGATAAGAACCAAGATGATGATGATTGGATAAAAGGATGAACCTAGATTGGACACATGAGTTCTAAGCCCAACCTAAGGATAAGATAAATGAAGTATGATAAGGTTAAGACACTCAAATATATGACTATGGTGTGATCAATGATTTGACAAGCCTCCAAATCTCAAGACTCAAATATGTTAATGGATGACCAAGCTAAGATGACTAATGCAAGATAGGAGATGCAAAGAAAATGATTTGATAATGGATGGAAAAACTAATATGAAAAATGCAAGCTAGGATATGCAAGATGAAACTAAGGAAAATGTTATGATAATGGATGGACAAGCTAAGATGACAAATGCAAGCTAGGAAATGCAAGATAAAACTAAGGAAAATTCTATGACAATGGATGGACAAGCTAAGACGGAAAAAACAAGATGAAACTAAGGCAAATGCTATGATAATGGATGGACAAGCTAAGACAGAAAATGCAAGCTAGGATGGACTGATTGGATTGAAGAAGTCTTAGGTTTGATGGTACAGTCACTGTCTGATAGGAAATTGGAAGCTGGATATATAGGTATTTCCTTTTTTAAAAATTGACAAATGCGGTGCGTGATGCCACATATGCAGTACAAGACCAGTCAATTGCAGTGCACAGGCAAATGCAGGTTTTTGGATTCCTAGGGTTTTTGAAAGATGCGGCATTTTAATTGACAATTGCAGTGTTCTGGTTTTGACAATTGTCATGTTTTGTGTAACAGTTGCAGTGTTCTAGATTTTGGACTCAAATTGATGTTTTCTAAGTGGTTTTCCATTTTGGGGAATTTCCAGATTTGATCATAAAACGCAACAAACACTCAAAATACAGATTTGGCTATTTTTGACTCTTTGAATTTATGGTAGGTAAGTATTTGGAAATTTTTCTTCCACAACATTCACTTGTCCTTGGTTCACAAAAAATATAATCAAGCACAACCTAGATAGTAGTAATATGGTTATTCGCTAAAGTAGGCTTACCTCACCCTTTTGGAGTGATGTAATCCATGAACGAGGAGTGGGTGAAGCTAGAGTATGCTAAGGTCATGTACCACCTTAACACCTCTCACCTTAAAAGGATGAAATCTAAACAAGGAGCCATGCCATCTCAACCAAGAACCAAACGTGGTAAGTAACTTCAGTTGATGATGCTATCATCTTGCACCAACAATAGTAGACAAAAAAAAAAAGTCTTAGGTTTCTAAGAATAATGGTTCTTATTCATGTGTGAACTCTGAGGAACACCATGGCCTAACAATGATGGAAGACACCAAAGTCTCTAACCCCCCGTATGGAATCACCTGTGACTGGAAGGCCCACCCCACTAGGGCTCAAATGGATAATGCTCACCTTTTAGTTTTTGTACTTTTATATAGCATACTGGAGGTATATATGCTGGGGGTTGTTTGCAGGGGTGTAACTCCACTGGCAGACCCACCCTACTCAAAAAGAAAAATGGAAGACTTGTGCAATGCTCTTTCTCATCACCTAGGAATCACACGTAGTGCAAGGGGAGAGGATACTTAAGATTATGATGTGCCGTTATTTCTCATCACCCAGGAATTGCACGTAGCGCAAGGGGAGATGATACTTTAGCTAAACACACCTTCGATAATAACACATGTATGCAGGTGCACAAAACATAAAAGACACTTGTTCTTTTTAAGCACCAATTCCAAATGTTCCTAATTTAAAAATCACAAACACACAATGGAACCCTGCAAGAAATTGGATTAGTATTTTAAATAAAAAAGGTTTTCTCCCAATGATTGCCACAAGTCGGAAATAAAAAATTAGTAACAAAGAAACCTCTACCCTACTGGATGCAAAAAGCAACAAATGAAAATCTCAGATTTATACCCTCTTTTTGCTATAATGGTTAGATGCGGTGCACAAGGCTCAGATGTAGTGTTGTAATGCATCGTAGGACTCAATAGATGCAACGCATGGAAAGGCAACTACGATGAATGAAAAGGCAATTGTGACGCACAAATCGATGATTGCGCCGTATTAGGGCACAATTGCAATGCAAAACCTATAGCTGAAAAAACACAAAGATCTAACAAAAACAAAAAATATGATAATGGAAATGATGTAAGAAGATTGTTAGAATGTAAGAATAATAGCCAACAACCAATAAAATGATATGAATCAACAATAAATGAAAGATTTTGAATTTTGCAAGATGACACTCAGATGCATCATTCTGGGAGACAAATGTGGTGAAGGTAACTTTAGATGCATCATGCCGTACAATGATTGCGGTGTTTGGAAACTCATTTGCGGCATTGCGCACAACGATTGTGTTGCACTTATTGAAAAATAAAAAATTCTCTAAAATTTCAAAAAAATTGGTTATTTCACATCAGATACACAAAACGTAGATTGGGGTGGAATTTAGGGGAAAACATGAATCAATGATAGCAACCACAAAACTACCTAATTCAAGCCATGAAGACCCTAATATAACAATGAAGCACAAATGACAATAGAAATCAAATAATAAAGCAATAAACCTCAATTCCTATGCCATAGTTGAATCACCTCGATTGCTCTTCTCCAT
Organism: Sequoia sempervirens; assembly: GCA_007258455.2. Classification (NCBI taxonomy): domain Eukaryota; kingdom Viridiplantae; phylum Streptophyta; class Pinopsida; order Cupressales; family Cupressaceae; genus Sequoia; species Sequoia sempervirens. Next base: position 229,707,075 of record VDFB02000007.1, read on the forward strand.
TTTGCTTTGTTTGTTCTCATAATTATAGTATTCAAGATATTTGATAAGCTTGATGTGTAGTAGCATGATCTCAAGATAGCAAAACTTCAAAGATTGTGGCTAGGTTGAAATGAAAGTGATGGCTTGCTTTTATAGAAATCCCAATTCAAATGAAGGGTAAAGATTGAATGATGATGTATGATGATCGATGGATGAGGTTAATTGAGAAGAAAAGAGATAAGGATGGGAAGGATGGACCAACACTCAAGAAATTAGTTGAGATTTAGGGCTTAGTTTAGAAGAAACTCAAATTAAATAATGATAGCAATTATTTAATTTAAAGGAGGGAAAATGAATAATTAAATAATTAAAATAATTATTTAATTATAGAGGAAAGTTGGAGTGTGAAATATTAATTGAAAATAATTATTTAATAAAAGAGGGAAAATGATAAATTAAATAATTAAAAATAATTATTTAATTATGGAGATAAGAAAATGATAAATAATTAAATAAATAAGATTTATTTAATCATTGAGGGAAAAGGATAATGAATAATTAAACAATTAAAAATAATTATTTAATTGTAGAGACTATGGAAATGAATAATTAAATAAACTAGAATTTATTTAATTATAGAGGGAAAAAAGGGACATTAGTGATGCAATTTAAATAAATTGACATTTATTTAAATTAATCGAAAGAAGAATAAGATGAAGTGTATTAATTAAATAATTAAGAATTATTTAATTAATAGAAGAAAATGCCATTAGAGAATAATTAAATAATTAAAATTATTTAATTATGTATGGAAGAAGGAGAATTAGTGATAAAATGGTACTTGTAGGCTTGGGACATTTTTCAGTGTCTACAGACACAAACCTAGAAAGCCATCTCCAACTACAAAGCAAGAGAACCCTAAAATAGGGACATTACAGAGTTACATTGGATCCATATTAGCATGCATTTAATGATTTACACAGAGTATTTAATAGTTGGAGTGCATATTGAATATTTGGACCTAATAGTTGGGTGAGTAGGGAAGTGTTGGATTCATATGGATTGGGGCTTGGATTGAGGCTATTAAGTATTGTTGAGCCTATATAAGGCAAGGTGAAATTATAGTTGCACAAGTGATAAAAGAAACTTAGCTAGGAGTTGAGGTGAATTAGTTTTGGGTGAGCTTGATGAGGAGTTTTATTGCAAAGATGCTAGGCTGAGAAATGAGTTTGAGTGTTGTCATGATGGATAAGGAAAGCCCATGAGCTAGGCAATGAGGTTTATATGTTAATGAGCTATGAGGGCTTGGAAGTTGAGTATGAGGCGAGTTGGGCTGTTGAGGACATGTCTCGAAGCTTAGAATGAATTATGATGGGTTTAGTAGTGGATTTGAAGGAGTTAGGTTTGAAATTCATCCTGGGAGGCCTAAGAGGAATGTGAACAAATGAAGCATGGAAAACACATGAATGTTAGATGTGTGGGATGTTGAGTGTGGAAGCAAGAGCATGATTTGAGCTATGATTTATGCTAAGGAGTCTAGATCTAGGTTGCATTGAGTTGAGTTGTAGTTCAATCGAGAGGGATTGTATAAGAGTCTTGTAATGAGGATAAGCTCTTTGGGAAATAGTTGATTCCAATCCAAGTTGAAGGACGAGCATGCGATGTGAGAAAATTGATTGGAATGCCATTTGGACATTGTTCAAGAGGATCCAAAATGGTGTAAAGAAGGTAGTCTTAGTGTTGAGCTAAGAATGTTGTATGGACAACCATTGGGTTCCTTAAGGTGTTGTTTTTGTGTAAGTTTCTTTGGCATTATGTTGTACCCAAAATAAACATTAAGGCATTTTGATAAAAATGAATAAAATCTTGTAAATTTGTTGTCAAAAGTCAACAAAATTCAAAGTCTCTAAAAATAGCAATTATCTATTCTTAGAAATTTCTGAACGACAAACAAAGTATAGGGTTTTTGTGGGTTTAAGGAATTTTGATAAAAATGGATAAAATCTTGTAATTTTGTTGTCAAAAGTCAACAAAAGTCAAAGTCTCTAAAAATAACAATTGTCTATTCTTAGAAATTTCTGAACGATAAATGAATTATAGGGTTTTTGTGGGTTTATTGTCAAGAGGATACTTGCAATTTTTTGAAAATTTTGAAATTACGGTTTCAACCCCTTGTTTTTAGAAAAACCCTAAAAATAGGATCTTTCCAAAAATTGCTCAAAATGATTTTGATTAGTTAATTCTTCGTGACGATCACACTGGTCAAGTTAGAATCATTAAAAAGTCAATTTTGCTCTGGTGGGTCTATTTCACTTTTTCAGGAGAAAATTAGGACCTCTGAGGTGATCAATGGAGGATGGCTAAATACCAGGTGTCAAAAGCTAAGTATCAAGCATTGCATAGAATGATCTACAACCAAAGATGCTCAAAAAATTGTGAACGATGGAGGGGTAATTTCAAAAGTTGAAAACTGCAAAAAATAAATTAAGTCTAGAAAAGCTTGGACACCTTGTTTCAAGGGAAATGATACACAGTCAATGCCTTGGCCAAATTCTCAATCTCCATGCACGTAAAGTGATGAAAGAGATCACAACGGTGAATACCCTCACATCAACAACAACAGTGATCAACATAATCAACAGTACAACGAACACAAAGTGCAAAGAGGTTGAAAATCACTTAAAATGACTAACTGTGGTGCCAAAAGCAACCTTGTTGGCCAGGGGTGCCCATGAATTCAAGAGATCAAATGTAGTTGTCAAGTTTTACTGAATTAGTCATCTTCATAATTCTGTAAGCTTTCCCACGGATCTCCAAGCTAGTTCAACAGGTTCAGTAAACATCAACAAACGAGGATCAAGCATAATATGCTGAAAATGAGAAACATCAAAAAATGGTAGTTTATCAAGAAGAAAAAGTGCCCCTATAGCCTAGGGGTGTCCATAAATTAAAGTATTCATATGTCAATTTTTGGGTTAGCTATCTCCAAATGATCTTCTCGGATTTAGCCCATCTTTGCAACAAATCTTTTCGCTAGCTTAGAGGACCTATCAAATGTCAATAGCTATTGATCAAATGAGCACATGAAAAAAAGGATAAATTAAATATCAGAAGAGAAAAATCTCCCTTGGTGGCCAGGGGCGCCCAACATTTTGGGCAATCAGATAAGGTTTTTAGCAGTTGTCTTCTCCAAGACATCTTCTTAGAATCCTTCTGGCTTCACAATGAATCTAGCAGCTAGTCCACGAGACTTGTCAAACACTCATAAATGAAGATCAAGTGAGAATGTTGAAAGCCAAATGAAGTTGAAAACTGTGAAAAATTGGTTAACACTGAGCAAAAATGTGCAGCTTTTAGGTTTCACAACTCCTAATAATTCCATGTTAGTTACGATTAGGCTTTGCGATGAGTCCGTTATCAAGTTCACCGGAGCAGCCAAATATCTAGCAACGAAGGTCCAACTGGAGCATTTCGTTAAGGTCACAAAGTGAAAATTGTGTCTCAGAAACACAAAAGCGCCCCTATAGGCCAGGACCGCCTAGGAACTTGAGCCTCCTAAAATAGTTTTTAGAGCTTGTGAAGCCAGTCATCCTTTCAGGAATTCTTCCAGCTTCACGATGGATTCAACATCTAGTGAATGAGAATCATAAATCACCGACAACTGTAGATCGAAGCAGGGGAAGTCAAATTGGAAGAGTTTGAAAATCATCCAAAAATTGGTTAAGTCTGGCAAACAAAAGCATCTTATCTCAAGAAGGTGCCTAGAAATTTGAGCCATCAGAATCACTTTTTAGGTTACGCAGCTTCCAAGAACATATTCTTAGATTTGATCATACTCTGCAATGAATCTGTCAGCCAAACCTCAGGATCAATTAGACATCCAAAATCAAGGGTCAAACGAAGGTAGTTTATTAAAGAAATTTTGAAAATCTTCAAAAATATTCTAACACTGGCAAGATGGAGTCCAAGTCAACTCCATTTACAAATTTTTGAAGACTTTTCTTCCCCAAGATGTCTTAAAATTTGGGGGATTCTTCTAGTTGACAACCGATCATTCCAAATGACTCCTTCAATTAGGGTTTGGACACCCTAACTAATGCTTCCACCTCCAAAGCCTATTTATCAAGCATTTTGGCATCCTTTCTCATTATTTCTACAGGTTGAATCCAAACGCCAAACACATAATTTTATTCACTACGACACTTGAAGGATCAAACGACAAGGGTTTTCAATGTTCTTTGTATTTTTAAGAACAATTTGCATAGAAGGACATTTTTCTAGAGTTCATATCTCCAGGCATCATTTTTTGGAGACAACCATTCATAACCTTCAGCTTCTAGCATTCTGGGTTCTCTTCTTTTTCAATCTTCTCCAAGATTGAAAATTCTTCCCACAATTTCTTCTACTTCTATCTTAGGTTTTCTTGCATGTTCGAGAAAAATCAATCTTTTCATAGATCTGACCTTCTGGGTTCATTTTGCAAGAAATTGGCCACAAAACCCACATGCCAAATTTCTCTAGAAAACTTTCCGCACTACCTCCAATTTTTAGGGTTTCTAAAAAAATCTTTTTCAGAAATAGACAAATGGGTTTATTCAGCACACAGGCGCCTACAAAACCCATGTGTTAGAATTTCTCTAGGTAAAATTTCCTTGCTGCCTCTACCTCTGAGGGGTTCTTGCATGTTTGTTAAAAAGTCATTTTTTCAAAAATATGACGTTCTAGGTCCATTCAAAAAGATATTCTCAACAAAACCCACATCTCAAATTTTTTTCGTAAAAACTGCCTCTTGGTGAAGCTATTTTTAGCCTTTGCAAGAAAAGTTGTTCAAACATAGCAGTGTGCCCAGTCATTCTTCTAGTTTTTCAATATGCAATTCTCTCAAGTTGAATTCAAGACCAAATCGGTCTTAATTCATGATTTCATAAAAACACTCGACACCAATTTGCATCAAGTGCATCCGATGGTTGATCTGGACAAATTGACAAGTGTAGACACCATCACACTCCAGAAATTTGAACAATCTGGGTTACTTGAGGTAGCCTCTTTCCCCATCTCGACACAAAATATACAATTTGTAATTGCTTGTGTAAAGCATTACAACCCCTCTTCACGGGAAATCTAGTCAGTAGATGGGTGAGAAAATTACAACCTCAAGCCAAAGGACATTGAAAGGTGTCTTGCTATTCCACCATGTGCAAACAACTTGATTGTGTTAGTTGAAGAATGCAAAAAGGCGTTTAACATGTGAAAGGAACAATTCCAGAAAAGAATGGTAGAAAGGTGGCTCAAATAGAAATGAAACAATTTTCCAAGGAACATTAGACGTGGAGAGTTCAGGGATGAGTATGCTATCATGATTACTCTACTCAACCATGTCACGGGTCAAGTAGAAGTGCACAAGTTTCAACCATGGATGTATTACATGATGTCTCAACTTGTCAGTGACACTCTTCACAACCAAATGATAGGATTCTTCAAAGCCCACGAATTCCATATGGTTTCATATCTCGTATATCTAATAGCCTTTCAAGGCCAGTTTAGAGGGTTGAATACCATGGGAACTCTGGGTTTGTAGCCACTTCATGAGCATTTCTCATAGCTAGAATTCTTACAGTCAAAATGACACTTCAAGCAGGTAAATGACCTGTTCCTAATGCACATAGTGAGGGATCTTGATCATGAGTTACATATATGCATTTCACCAAAAGCCAAATTGGAAATGGAAGATTGGGTTGATTGGTTCATCCAACTCCCCAAATTTACCTACATTCACGTATATGGTTTCTCAAGTAGTCCAACCATGTTACCCCATTATCCATTAGATAAGGTGGTATTCATGGAGATCCTAAGGCAATTGCACGAGGTACACACTTTTCTACGTAATAAATGCAAGTCTTCTGCCAACTTTCCTTTTGAGATGGGTATTTATAGGTGCAAATTAGTAGCTGATGCCAAGTCAATGAGAAATGAAATGATGAAGCTTAATATTAAGTTTATGATAGAAAGGTGCTCATATGACCCTTGGGGTCTTTTGGTAGCTTGCCTTGGCAACAATTCATTACATAAACCCACCATGGAGTATTATTGGTTTAGTTGTAAGGACGAGTTCGAAGTGCATATGTGCAATTACAACATATTCACTCTTGCACAGATCACTGATTTCTTATTAGAGGATGTGGAAGGTTTATCAGATGATGATGGTGAAGTCATGCTTCCCACATTTTTCAGAGATCAAATTGACTCGTAGCCACTTCAATCTGTTGATTGGTATGTCAAAGAGAGCACCTCGATTGAGGAAAGGACAAGCAGGGTTGTAAAGCACAACAGGCTATTCCTAGATAGCAAGAGGATGCGACAAGTAGTCACTCCAATTATAGAGTCACCACCGGTTACCACCACACTACCTTCCACTTCTAAGTGGAAACCCAGAGTGAAAGCGATGATTCATCCTCTAGAGGGTTCAAGGAATAGTAGAATGTTAGGGAATTCGAGGGAAAAGATGAAAGTTGCTAATATAAATTAGCAAGAAAAACAAATGGATACAACCATAAATATAGTGGAAGTAGTTCCAGAAGTAGAAGTAGAGCCTCCTATTCTGTCACCACCACAACTGTCTCCAATTCATATTGAATTGGAGCCCGATTCACTAATTCATGCCATCTCTACACTAGCTCACTCATCAGGAGTTGATGAGACAAGAATTAATCCTCTCAGCGAAGTTAGCCGAGACTCATCATCTTGTATTGAGAACATCCTGGGTAGGAAGAGAAGAAATCCTTCTTACCAGTTAGACTTTGTTGACTTTGACAATGTCTACCAAGACATGTCTAACAAGAAAATCAGGAAGCAAGTCTGTGTAGAGAAGAACACTAAAAATGAGGTAGTCATTGAAATTGCCACACCACCAGTTGACAAGAACGCCAATGAGGTTGAGGCCAATGATTTCATGTTAGTCAAAGCCAACCTTGGTAGAAGCACATGAGAAATTGATGTAAGTATCTTTGAGGTTTCAACAGTTAGCTTGAAAGAAAGAGTGGTCAAAGATGGTGAAGAAAAGGCAACCCTCAAGGCTAAAAATCAGAAGTTGCAGTAATACATCTCCAACCTCCTTCACAGTACTTCACATGTCATCGCCTTGCTTCCATAAATGTTGGAATTACCTGTAGAAAAAAATCAACTAAGTTAGTTGGTTGCTTATGGGAAACACTTGAGAGACTCGGTGGAAGAGTTCATCACTAGAGGCCTATTCATCTTGCAGAGTTGTACCAATTGAGGTACAATGCCCACAACCTTCACTTAGAAATATAGGAAGCATAGCAGAGAATAACAAAGAGGAAGCATTGAGATGGGACCATCATTTCAGACTTGAGAATGGCACGTGATTTAGTCACTATAGAGGAGAACAAGAAAATGCTTTTCACTTGGAAAGAACAACTTGTTTACAAGGTAAAAGCTTACAATACAATCTTTGTAGAATTGGCTGAGTGCAGACAAATGGTGGCAAGTGATCTCAGGTTTGTAAGAACATTGGTGACATCTATTCCTTGCCAATACCAGTGTGAAGATGGTGAGTACATTGAGCTTGTTGTAGTACAGACAAAATTTCAGGACCTCATCCGTAGTATTTTCAATGGTGACCTTGTTGACTGCAAGTTGAGTCAAGTTACAACCATGTCAGTGAAGTTCGATGAGGCAACTGAAAGGTGAAGAGATTTTTAGAATCAAATTATGAATGGTGAAGTGATGTTGCAGAGGCATGACATCATTTAGAAGAGTATTAGTTGTCCATACATAGAGGTAGTTAACATCTTCCTAGAAAACTTGATTGCTCAAGTTGTTGACGAAGAGTGAACTACCAGTTGGGACATGCAACCACATCCAAAGATAGGATTTAAAACAACAGTTAAACTTGACGCCTTTTCCAAGTTAATTGATTGTCCACCTTTCATGGATGTCTATCTTTGGAGACACCTATTGTATAGTTTGAGTTAGTTTTAGTTTTAGAATCAGTTGACTGAGGTAGTTTTCCAATTAACTGTTAGTTACCTTTGTTTAAACAAAGGAATAAATCTTGTTGATTGGAAATAATTGATTGTTAACACAAGGATATTTTAGGGTTCCCTACTCCTATGTTTGTCTATAAATAAGAGCAACCTTGCTCATTATATTTTAACTATTATTACTATAACAAAATTTTCGCGCCCTTGTGCCTTCAAGCTTTGCTAGTAAATATCTGTTCACTTTGTTTAGTGTATTTTGGTTGATCGTATGTTGTATGTTTGTTTTCTTCATAAAATTTGCTGTCCCAAAGCATGTAATTTGTTGTTGGAAAGTTTTGAAGAAATAAATCATATGCTTACCCTTGCTTTGATCCAAATTCTGAAGATCTTTTCGTGATATTGTTTTTCATAATCTTTATTTCAGTCTACACCTCAAAAGAGCAATGAGCCTTTGAGGGAATTTTGAAAGCAAGTTTATCATTTAATGTTATGTGTTTATAACCTTTATTTCAGCCTACACCTCAAAAGTACAATGAGTCTTTGAGGGAATTCTAAGATCAAGTTTATCGTTCAATGTTTTACTTTCATAAACTTTATTTCAGTAAACATCTGAAAGAGTAATGAGCCTTCAGATGTGTTTTGGAAACAAGTTTTTCTGAGTTTTGTGTTAACCAAAATAATTCCCTGTTTACTTCTAGATCCTCTTGCTCTGAATTTAATCAAGGAGATAGAAGCGTTATAAGTTTAGGCCTAGTTGTAGTTGAAGTTACGAAACCAAAGAAAACCTCAACTACAACACAAAGAGTTTTATAACCTTGTGCTCTCAGCTGAGATAAAAAGATAGGAATTTAGTTTACTTTTTCTTTTTATGCATAATCAACAAAAGAGGGAGCTTCCCCTCCTAATTTGAAGAGTAGTCTAACTGTGCATAGCTATCTGTTTCTAATATGCACACTAGAGGCATGAATTGAAACACCAACACATTATTCGAGCTACAAGTGACATTAGTGTTGGTATCCAAGTTGAGTTTGAGTGGGTATTTGAGTTATGAATTGGTAGTAGAATTGGTGTCAAGTGAATGTTGGAGTCCCTAAGACAAAGAATAATGCGAGTCAGAATTGAATATATGGATGCTAGCACTTGAGTTGGAACTATATTGAAGTAGAAAAGTTGAGTGTTGTACCCAGTTCATGAATTTTTATTGGATTTGATTTGAGGGTTGGATTGAGAGTAAGCCTAAGAGTATTAGGTTTGGGATTTTAAGAGAGCCTGCTAGTTGTTGGAATTGTCAAGAGAATGCAGTTTGTGTTTGTTGTTCTAAATATTAAATTCTAAAAAAGATGGGGGATTGCATTCTTGGTAGATCATGTTGGTGTTCAACAAAGTCCTAAGGAAAATGTTTGGCTTTGTCCAACAAGGTAATTTTGGTTGTGTTGAATTTTGGTATTGGACTAAAGATTGCTTATATAGCAAAGCAATGTTTGAATTGGCATGAGGTTTTGGTGTGGATACTAAGGTCGAATTTGGGTTGGTTTGGATCTTGGCAAGGACATTGGGTTAGATCCAAGTTATAGGAACTGTGAACTTTGTTGACACCCAATTTGATTGTGTCCAATTGTGCTTGAGCCCTAACTCTATACATTTAGGCCCCATTTTATCCATCATAGATAGCTGATTTGAGAAATCTCTAGTTGGGTCCCCTTTGTTAAATGTTGTTCCTCTTTACTCCCATGTGCCCCTCATGTGTTGGAAATCCCAAAAATCCTAAAAGAATTCTAAGTTTGGGGCATTTTTGGTCTTTTCTCCAAGTGCACAAATTGTCAAAGTTTTGAGGTTTCCATTCTAGGAATACCTTTTCTTTGACCCACACTCCTCTTGACATTGTCAAAGTTTAAGTTTTCCATAGTCATATTTTCTTTGATCCTCACATTTACCCTTTTGACTTGCCAAAATTTTGAACTTTCCCATTTAGGTATGCTTTACCTTTGACCCTCGACTTCGTTGGACCTACGAGCATCACTTTAACTTGTTACTCTTAGGCATGAGGTATAGGGTTTCCATGACCTGCTACTCTTGACATCATGCCTTGTTTATATTTTCAGAGTGGAACTTGTGGGGTTTCCTTTCTTGCCTTCCTTTTAAGCAGGCATTAATATTTCCTTTTCCATATTTAATTCTTGATCATTTCTATTATGCTATTTTTCATAGTTGAAGTTTTGGCATTCCCTTTTACTTGCATCGTTATGGCATTGATTCCTTGTCATCCCCAATCCCAACTTTTAATTTTCCCTTGTATATAGTAATTGGAGCCAAAGATGGGATATTTCTATTACGATACTTTTGGAAAATATTATATCATTCCTGATCCCTTTTATCATGTTATTTTTTTGGAACTGGGATTTTAGCCATCCCTTTATTGACATCCATATGGCATTGGTTCATTGTCATCTTCAATACTCGACTTCTAAAATTTCTTTGCATGTATTTTTTGGGGCTAGAGATGCAATAATACCTTTATATTGGCACTTTTGACAAACATTAAGTTATTCTTGATCACTGATTCTCAATCGCTTTCATTATGTTATTTTTTCAAACTAAAGTTTCAACCAGCCTTTTCTTGACATGCTTTGTGGCATACTTTCCTTAGTATATCCAACTCTTGAACCTCGACACTTTGTAGTATAGTTTTTTTTTTTTAATCTCGTGGGTTTCGACTTATCCTTATTGTAAGAGTTAAAGAGTATCCCTAATTCTTGATTCCATATGTTTTGTATGCATCCTTTTGAACTTGGAAATATAGAGATCCCACTATTCACATAATTTTGACCTGAAGTATGAAGTATATTTGATCCTTGACATCCTATCCATATACATCTTTTGAAATTGGAGGATAAGCCATCCTTCCAAAGGTTGTTTTGGAAATTTACCAATTTCTCTAATTCCTTGATGGATTGACAAGTTGGCATCCGAGGTTATTAAGTTTGCATAGCTCCTAAATCCTTGACAAGACCACATAAGAGGTTCACTAATTCTTCTCACCTTGAAAGTCTCAACAATTTGCTTTATAATGAAGCATAATGAAGTGGTTGTCAAAAAATTGAAAAATATTTTAACTCTTCAAAATGTTAACTAGGTTTAGGTGTTATCCAAATCATCGATTTATCAAGATAGGGCAAAGTAAAGGTGTCAAGTGCCAAAGTTTTAGAAATTTTTGAAATGCCACCAAGGATCTAAAATTATCAAAATCACTGTCAAGCAAGGATGCCAGAGGTTATCAAGTTATTCTAACCTCAGAGGTGTCGATGAAGTGGGAAAAGGTAAAGTGCTAGAGGTTAGTGAATCCTAGGACAACCAAATTGCCAAAAATCATCTAGATGGCTATCAAATTTTCATAAACTTCCTAATGTGTAAAGGAATAGAAAAAGTACATATTCAAATGAATGTCGCATGTCACTAGGAGATTGTGCAAGCAATATTTTATTGTTGGAAGACGATCTCACCTTTCCTACACACGTGGATTAATTCAAGTGTTAAAGTAATGAACCTCTCTTATAGATGCAATATCTATCAAAATGACATGATCTTCCTCTTGCTCAACTTGGACTAGAATGAAACTCTCATATCGTGATGCCTCAAGTTTGTAAAGAGGAACATAAAGGAACTAGGCCCTGGGAATGGACAACAAATTTTTTTCTTCGGAATTCTTGCAATTGTTGTTTGCCTGGATTGACCTCTTGTAGAGGCCATTGTTGTTTTTATTGACGAAGGATGTGCTAGGGAAAGAGAAAGGGTAACGCTTTTTTTCCCTAAGTGGATGAAAGGTAAAGGTTGCATTCCATCTTTTATGAGAGGTCCATATGGGGTTTGGTTGTAACAAATTGCTCAAGGAATTGCCTCCATTCTTTCTCTATAATCATGACAAAATAAGGAGCTCAAAGCTGCCATGAGAATATGCCATTTGCAATTGCAAATCAAGGACCCATATGGCATCGTGTGATCTTCTTCTTGGTTTCTCTATATGTACTAGTTTGCTAGGAATTTATGAGGGTTGATTTCTGTTCATTCTTTCATGCAAGGTTTAGAGTGTTGAGGCTAATTTGGGTCATGTTGTAAAATTATATTTTATTTAGCGTTTGATTAATGTAGATTATTCTTGTTTGTGTCAAATTTCTATAATGGCTTTGTAATTCCTTTCATCAAATCAATATAACATAATTTTGTTGTTTACATTTTGTCTTCATTTTTGTTTGAGTGTTTTAGGGGATTCAAGGAGTTCCTTGGTTCATATTTGCTATTCTTTACTTTAGGTTATGGTTAGTTTGCATTCAACAAGTGCAATAAAGTCACGTGCACTTATTTGCCTAGTAGAAACTATTTCAGGACTGATATGTGGGGCATTTAAATTCGTGGTGGATTATTAAGGATGGGAGGGCATTTGGGGGTGTAAGCTTTGCAAGATAAGGCCAAGTACATTAAGTTCAATTGAATATTATGATTTACTCTATCATTATGGTTTTTTTTAGATATGATTTTGTTTCTACATGAATATACATTGGTATGACAGCTAAATCTTATTCTGCACATACTTAAAATGAAAAATCACACTTCCCCTGCTAATAAATTATGTATAATTTCATGTCTTTCCATTATGTACAATCCATTGTTATGAAACTTTGTAAAATTCTATGTGAATCTACATCAAATGAAAACCATTAGAAGATTTGTTTAGAATATGTTTTTTTGGGTTAATGATAGGTGATCCCATAATAATGAGTCCCACTTTTTGGCCAAAGTAGGATATTGAAATCAACATTTTTAACTAAATCTTTATTTTTTGACACCTATAGAGCTAAACCATTAATAATTCAAAGATGATGCGAACTAGTGATTTGTGAAGATTTGTGTGTAGATTCAAAATATATATATTTAAAAATTTAAAAATATATTGTGAATTTTTTTATGTAACTTTTAATAACTTGTTTTTTTTATTGTAAACAACATTTTTAAAAAGTGATGTTTATGTCGTAATGCATAATTTTTTTATGGAAATGATAAAATTAATTTTTAAAATATAGATTTGTATCATCAATATCTAGTGCATAGATATTTTTTCATAATTTTTTGTTGCATATATTTTATTTTAATTAATTTTCAAAGTTAGAGTAATTATAATTTGGAAATAGTTGTATAACGTAACACATAACTTGTTTCGTATGTATCAAAATTCATTTTTTTTGTTGAAACAAGGACATCGACAACTAACATGCAAATAAATTTGGGATTTTTTTTTCAGTATTTTACTATTTTTCTGCATGTGTAGAACAAAGAACTTGATGTTTGATGAAAAAACTATGTTTAGTAAAAAGTAGAAAATAAATACATAATAAAATCAAAATATATTAAAAATTATACTTGTTGGAAAACACATTTCGAGAACTAAAATATTGCAAATTATCTTGTTAATTTATTCCATTTGAAGGTCCAAATCAAGGTTTGGAACTAAAATTCTTGAGGAAAATTTGAGGCAAAGAGTGAAAGTCCCTTGTTTGAAGGTCCCTTTGGGCGGCCAAAATAATATTAAAAATTGCTAATAGTCAACCTTTGAATGAAGGTCCCCTAATAAAAAAAATATTAAAAAAAATCATAATTGTTAACCTTCAAACAAAGGTCCTTTGAGCTGATTTTTTCCAAACAAATGTAACTTATGTGAATGCCATATATATATGAGGTCATTTTTTTTATATTTTTGTTTTTATTTTTTGCAAGTGAAGGCAAATAAATTTTTGAGTGATATTTTGCAAAGGAGATGGGAAATAAAATGACAAGAAAAAATAAGACTACATGGTCATATTCAGTAGAAAAGGAACATAAATTACATGAAAAAATGATGCAAAGATATTACAATCAAAGAGAAGATATGTATTTTTAATTCAAGTACATATTTTATAAATCATGTAATTTTTTCAATTAAATCAGAAATAATAAGATCAAATACTTCAATCCATGTAGTCATATACAATTTGTACAAAAGACCATATGCAAAATGGATGAATACCACATATCAGTTTGAAAGCAAGTTTGATAAATCCAATACTAAGGCAAGTGAAATTTGCACTACATCTTCATCATAGTTTCCATAAATAGGTACCTAATCCTCTTCCACATTTAATTTTATAAATATCAAATTCAATCATCAATTCCTTTCTTTCTTATTGAATCAATACTGGTTGATTTATATGTACATTCAATTAATTAGTCCAAATTAGCATTAGAAAATATTATTTTCCTTTACTTTTTTTGAACTCATCCATGGTTATAACCCCTAGGGTTTGAACTTATGGCTTATACCTTCATTGATTTTAAATTACTTTAATTCTAATATAATTATAATTTCATCATTCATTTTCAAATTTCTTAGGGCTTGATCATTTTTTATTTATTTATCACAGGTCTTAAAATTAGGGTTTGATTATACATAGCATGACATATATCTTTTCTCCCAACCTTCTACCCTAGTATAATCTAACTTATGGATCCTTTTAGGTAATTGTCATTGGTTAATATTCATGCATAAATTTTAGGACATTATACTAGAATAATACTAGAATTATTCTTAGGACATTATACTAGAATAATAGGGATATATAAATTCTATGGAGGCTTTGTTCTACCATGTCTTATCTTTTCCTTCCTACATGGAATTGATCAATACACATAGATTGTATTTTATCTAAATAATTTAAAAAATGATATTCAAGTCACCTCAAACTATGCTTGTGAACCTATTTATGCTACCATTATGTAAGTATATATCTAGACATGTGAGGAAAATGATACATTAGAAATTTACATACATTTAATTTTATAGTGATTTGAGAGTAAATGGAGAAACAATGTTATACATTTGAGCTTATATTTAATATTAAATATATATTTAATAGAGAATGACAAAATAAATTGAAATGAACTAAAAATTTTACATAGTTTTTTGAAAACATGAGAACTTAACATATTTCTATCCATTTTAAATATATTTTAAAATTCTCTTTTATATGATATGTGTAGGGGCTCAACATACATAAACTGGAGTAGAATTCGAGCTAACACATACTTGATGTTAGGGAGGAGACCCAAGCACAAACAATTGATGTCAGGGAGGAGGCCCATCCACACTTTGATGTTAGAGAGGGGTCAAGATCACTTCCTTCTACATATATGCATATGAATCTAATTAAAGAGGTGAAAATAAATTGGATATAGAGATTGAAATTTTATGTTGAGCAACCTAGTCAAACTACTAAGAGGTCATTGAATAGAACTACAAAGGAAATACTTGAATCTTATTTCAAAAATTGTGATACACTTGGTCAAGCTCAATTGTTATCAAATATGCCAAGAAAGCTTCATATCTCTTCACTTTCAACTAAAATTGGCTTAAGTAGAAAGACACTAACAAGCTATGTGAAAATGAAGCATGTTTTGGATGATAGTATTGAAAAAGACAATTGAGCAATGATGTGTAGGGCTCCTTGTTCTGACAAGATTGAAGATGGTGTTAGGAAGTTGATCTCAAGTTTTTGGCACGATCATAATTGCCCTTCATCAAATAGAAGAGATGTTCTCAAACATAGGATCAAGCCAATTTTTTTTGAATTGTATACAAAACATTGGTTAGACATAACACATCATGAGATGTATGCAATGTTTTGAAATGAAAATCCTTGGATAAAGATTGGGAAAAAAATGTTTGAAATGTTAAGGCAACATTATGTGAAGGCAAATAAGGATTTTGAAACTTGTTATCATATTGAATTTCATCTTTACTATCAGGTGTTTGAAAGATCAAAAAAGAAAGCGATAGTTTTCAAAATGCGCCTTCATAATGGGTAAGTCATTTCATAGCATCCATCTTATATGATAAATTTGATGACGATGTAGATGGCCCAATGAAATGCATAAAAGGACTTTGTGAAACATGTGGAAATTTAACTAAAATGTCTTTGATAAATGAAGATAATGACATGACAAAGATGGTGAATTGCAAGAGTTACAAGTACATAAAGTTTGAAACAATTTTTTGGAAAGAATCCATAAGGTTAGATTATGTAGAAGAGGAGGTATCTAGTGGAACATTTATGGAATTTTTTCATAAATTGATACAACCATACATACACCATGCATTATTTTCTAAGTGGAAAACAAACAATTTTAGTTGTTAAGAGATACTTTTCCACCTAGAACAATTTTATTAGTAGTCAAATTTGAAAAAATACTCTTTTACCCATCAAAAGGAGATTCAAACACAATATTGCTATTTAGAGTAGATCTTTATTATGGTGCATGTGTGTTATTGACATACACCATTGGATTTGGATGGTGTTGATAGTACATATGAAGTACAAGTTATTAAGAAAGAATATCACTTTTCTATTAGTGATGATAAAGAGCATGACACACATTTCTTGTAGAAGTATTTTGAAGATTTGGCAAGGGGTGTGAAAATTGAAAAACAATTTGTATGGTTTGATGGGTGTGTGTCACAATTCAAATCATTAAGGCTATTTTATGCACTATGTAGATATCATCAACATGACAATGTACCACATGTTTGAAGTTTCTTTGAGAGTGGGCATGGAAAGGGTGAACATGATGGCACATGAGCTTGCATTAAATGTGCTCTAAGAAAACATCAAATGAATTATGAGGAAGATAGTATAAATGATGCAATGATGTTGTTGAATGGTGTAAGAAACACTTTGCATGTGAGGTCAACACATCTTTAGGGGGGAACCCATGTCCAAATAGAGTGTTTTGGGAGATACTAGGTTGTATTGTTTGAAAAATATTTGACTTATTTTTAAAATTTCACTTAAATATTTATTTTATTTCATATTATATATAATTTGTAGGCATGGATAGAAGAACAATGCATGGATGAAAGAAGGTAGAGAAAATAAGATATTTGCATTGTGTCATGAGTACAAATAGCCACACATGGACATTGTGCACTAGGGATTTGTTTTTGTTATGATTGCATTTTGAGAAATCATGATAATTGCAACAAGTAACAATGTGGATATTGAAGAAAGTGTAAAAACTCTAAAAGATGGTGTTGAGTGGGAGTCGTTCGAGCGACGCGCAACAGGAAAGCGAGTTTTTGAAAAATGACATTGAGCGGGAACGTTTGGGAGTGCTCTTGCAGGGGATGGTGAGTTTGTCTCCAATGCCTTAGGCTCCTGGGGTTGTTTGGGTGTCTTGCGAGGGCCCTTCTCCTTGGGTGGCTGGGATTTTGGTAAGTGCTGACCCCTCTGCACCTAAAAATTATGTGAAGTCGTCTTCTATTCCAGATTCTGGTGACATCCCTGCTGCTAGCTTTAGGGCCTCTTTGAGCTACCATCGGAAATATTTTTCTGATGCTGTTTCAAATGATTGTGCTTAGAATCTTCTTGCACTTACTAGGGTTAGTCCTTTTCCCTATGCTCGTGCTTCCCCTATTGTGGTTTATGGACTAGAGATTGTTGAAAATGAGGATTTCTATTTGAAACAGGGTGTGGTTTGTAGGTTTAACGACTTGTGGCCCTCCCTTCTCGATCTCCATGATTGGGTTTTTGTGTCCTGGAAGCCTATTCTCTTTGGGTAGATTGAGCTCTATCCTAGCACAAGGGGGTTCTTCATTGCAACCTTCGCTTCCTCAGTGGAGCGAGACAGTGTGTTGGATAGGGGGTGGATGTGGGGTGTTCGTTCGTTGTCCATTAGGCCTTGGTATCGCTCTTTCAATCCTCTTACGGAGCCACTGAATACTAGACCAGTTTGGGTTTGACTGTCGAATCTCCCTCTCTAGTTTTGGGAGGATTCATGTGATGAAGCTATTAGCAACACCATTGGACGCTTTTTGAAGGTGGACTCTACGACTCGAGATCTTGGGCATACTATGGTGGCTTGTATTTTAGTAGATTTGGACATCTCCAAACTTCTCCATGGTGATGTGGTCTTATTGGTGGAGGACAAACCATGGACACAACTTTTGGACTATGAGGGCCTCCCTTTTTGATGTAGGAGATGTTTCTCCATTGGCCATATGGCCTCTGGTTGCCCTCATGCTCACCGCAAGGGCACAACTACCTAGTGGAAGGATGCTCTCACAGACCATCTCACAGTGGGCTCTCCCTCTTCAGATGGTTCTTCCAGGGAGGACGACCCTTCCTTGGCTGATTCATCCAAGGAGACTATGTCTCCCTAGGATCCTCTATTGGCTATCCCTTCCGTGGAACCATTGATGCCTTGAACTGTTGTCATTGTTTAGGTAGAGCCTGCCCGACCCTCAATGAATGCCTTTGTTTGTCCTTTGAATGCTCCTGACTCCTCTTTTGTCTTGCCGGCTCCCTCGCTGCAAGGTGGCTCATTGCCCATGGTGGCTGTTGAGGATCCACTCGTCTCACCTTGCTTGGTGGACTTCAATTCTGAATCTTCCTGGTCTATTGTGCAGAGAAAGAAGAAGGGAATCCCCAAATTTGTCACTACTTCATGACCCAGGGTTAAGGGAGTTAGATTAGTCCCCTTAGGTTCTGGGGTTGTCTAGTCCTCATCTATTGTTCAACAGTTGTCTATTAGCTATTCTTCTGTGTGTGGCTTGTATTGGCTTGTTCTGCCAGGCCCTAGTGGCTCCTATTTGTAAGGGATCGACACCCTTTTGATCTAGCTTCTTTTTCCTAGTTCATGTCCTAGTTTGAACTAGCTTCTTTTTGGCCTTGTGGGCTCTTCGTGTAAAGGGTACAACACCTTGTAAATGCTGCTTATACAATAAAAAACAACGTGGATATTTCGGTGAATGAAATTTGGTGGCACTAGTTGTTACTAACACATACAATGAAGATAAAAATGAAAGCTTTGAAGAAATTCTTTTGATTTCAATTGATTATGACCACATTTTAGGATTGATTAAAAATGGTATACATATCACACAAAGTTTGTAGTTCTTGATTTTAAAATTTTTAATATGTTAAAGACAAAATTTAATTGTAATTTAGTTATTAAATATTAGAATTAAATACTGGTTCTATTTTTTTTACATTGAACATTGTGCTGCAAGAGATGCTTTTGTAGTCATAATAGAGATTGGAAACATAAAAGGTGTTAGTTATTTTTTATTACGTTGCACAAAGGAGAGGATGAAGTTAAAAAAACCAAAAATAAAGTGATGTGATGTTGTTTCCCACAAGTTCATTTGTAGTGCAAGGGACATATCTCAAACAAGTAAATTGTTCAAAATATGATTCATTTTATTGATTACCATCTTGACAACATGGCGTATTAAATAGCCACCTAATAATTGCTATAGGCCTATCTCTTCATCAAGTTCCACATGCACATGGATATCATAAGTGGAGACTAGATATAGATGATCATCAGATAATATTACATGTTATTGAAGAGTAAGCTGAACCAATTGATGTGGTATGAAAAATATGGACAACAACTTACACTTCATTTTGAAGGTATTCACTAGAATCAAGTATTAATTATTTTAAATTATGCTTCAATAGTTCTTTCCTTTCAAATTTTAATTTCAATGGTTCTTGACAAATTTTAGAATCAAATCATCTCTACAAACTCTAATTTTCTTTATATTTCATTGTGGTAGGAGATTTATTTTTGCAATCATGCAGCTGAAAGGATTTCAAATTATTGAACTTCATGTTGCAGGTATGATCTCTAAACTATATAGTCTTTAATTTAGGTGTCTTATGTATGTAGTATTTAACTTCTAGATGTCTTAGAATTTGATATATATATCATAGGTGTCTTACATATTACATCTTAGGTCTAGAATCAGATAATAAGGTATAAAATCTAAGTGTCTTAGGTTAGAACTATGTGCCATTAGAAAATATGCATGTGTCTCTCTAGACTAGAATAAGATATAAAATCTAGGTGTCTAGGTGTCTTACTTGTACAACTATAATGTCTCTCTAGTGTCTTAGGTCTAGAATACTTGATAAGGTATAAAGTCTAGGTGTCACTTGAGGTCTACTATATCAACTAGGTCTTGACTGTACAATAAGGTACAAATTCTAGGTGTCAAGTAGGTCTAGACTACATTAAGGTATAAATCTAGGCATGTCTTAGGTCTAGTATGTCTATAAAATCTAGGTACATATACTTGATCTAGTTGTCTTAGGTGTCTTACGTTGGATAGAATAGGTGCCTTAGGTCTTAGGTGAGGCCACATGAACTTCCACCTTCATGTGGTTGGCCTTTTTGGTACATAATAAATATTTTTTGAAACTAAGGGAAGCTTAAGTTTTCTTGTAGAGAGGCTATGAAAACCAATTAATACATCAATATTAAGTTATTATTTGGTGCTCAATGAAAATGAACAAAATGCTAATTTTATTGGCAATTAATACTCTTATTTTTTTATTGGACTCCAAGCAAGTTCCCATGATGCATACAACATATCTATCATTCACATTTTGTGAGAAAATTAATATAATGATTTTATATTGAGTTATATATTAAAATATAAATAATCTTATCTTAAAATTGTTTAGATAATAATTTGAAGAGTTGAGCCATTGAGCCGTTTGATATTGTAACCATTTTAGTACCACATTCCATCCTATGTCATGTGTAGCAACAAGTTTAGAGACCTCATGTATATAGGGTGCAACTTCTCTTCTGTTCAAGACTTTTATACCTATGAATTATATATGGAATCTTAGGTCAACCGCTCTTCTATTTAGAATTTACATTCTCTAACACTAACAAAGCCTTCCAAACAAAGATCTCCTAAAATATCAATTAATAACAAATTCTCTAACATGAATCTTGAATTGAACTCAATTATGATCTTGATATTTTTAAGTTGCTCTAAGCCAAGTTTTATAAATTTATAGTTTATTTATAAATCAATTTGGATGTATTATTTAAGTAGTTGTTTAAGTTGACTTAGCCAACTTTTATAAATTATTATATACATGATCCAATTAAGATCTCACAAGATTTTATGATTTAGTTTCAAGTTTAAGTCAAATGAAGGAAAGGATAATATGAACTTCTAGTTCTTTGCTACCACACAATAATATAAAGTATGATTACTTAAATTAGTATAATCAAAATCTAATATGTTTAATTCTTAAACCAATAAAATCGCTAAAAAATAGTACATGTATTTAGATATAAGTTTAATTTTTTTAAAATGTGATATAAGTTCAAATTAAATAAGGAGTAAAATTATTTATACAATTTATTTCAATGCAAGTTGTCAATTAAAGTTTATTTAGCTATGTAATTACTAGATTTAGCAGCTTTAGTACTAGTTTAACTTGGCTGCTTATGCCAAACAACCTATTCTCCATATCCAACAACTTGTTACTCTCGAACTCTATTGCATACTATCCTCCCCTTGCCACTCCAACTTTTTGAAAGATTGAAGATGGCCTAATAAGTACAAAATTTGCTACTTTCCCCTTAACAATATTTATAGGGAACTTCTCCCTTCAATCTCGCTCTCGCCTCGTCTCAGTGTTAAGTGGAACTACAAATTGAACTAGACAAAATGGTATGAGTTATACCTACAATTTTGGAAGTCCAAATCTAATTCCCAGTCTCCACTTATGGCATGGAAAATCCTTCATGTCAAGCTGCCCATTAGTAACAGTCTCAAATTCCTTCATCCACCACCGTCATGTCCTTTCTACGCCAAATTTGAATCCATAAAATATGCTTTCTATCTTTTCTCTCATGTTTGAGACCTTTTGTGTTTCCTTTTCATCTTTCGTCTTGCTCTCTTTTAGCATACATGGTTATGGAAAACTGCACTTCTTGGTATCTCCCCTCTTCACAATCTTGTCACTCAATCATGCAGGTAGATCATCCTGCAATTCATTTGGAAGTTTTGTTGCTCTATTGTTTTCTTTGACACTTCACCGTCCCTCCAAATAGAAACTCAAATGAATTGTTTGAATGTATCACTAAAAAATTATGAATTTGTTAGCAGCCCTTCAAGAATATTTACAAACTAACAATGATCTTAAAACAACTATTTTAATCTTCAAGCATAACTCCAGTTGGTTGAAGAAAAAAAGTTTACCAATACTATGACAACTAATCTCAATAAGGTGGTTTTAATTTTACAATTCTCATGATTCCTCTGTAGAGTTTTCTTTAGTAGCCCCTTGGAGGGGTTTTGCTCCAGTTTCCTGCTACATTGGAGGTTTCCAACTCAAGATTTAGTTTGTACTGAATGTCATGGCATACAGCAAATTCATCACCAACAATTCATCGATGGAAAATTCACCGCCAGGGTGAATTGCTGGCGGTGAATTTTCCATCGGTGAATTGCTGACCGTGAATTTTCCTAAAAACCAATGCCACTTTTGTTAGTTGCACTGCATAATTTTTCATTGATTGCAGTCCTAATGCTTTTTATTATGGTTTTTTGGTTATTTGTAAAGTGAAGATGTCAGAGATATTTAGACTATTCACATCAGTCCTTTTGAGATGTGTTTGGTAGTTTGGCTGGTACATTTCTGTAGCTACTTGTATCAATTCTCCCTGTTTTTTGGGCAGCGGTGTTGCTGAATTCTCTCGACAATTTTTTTCCTTTCCCTTCTTGTTCTTGTAGTTGGTTTCTTCAACTTTTGTAATATTTTTTTGCATAATCCGATAAAAAAAAAGTATAGATCCTTGTCAAGTTCATGAATAAACATTGATATTCTCCATAAAGTTGTACCTTCTAAAAAAGCGTGTTGACTAAAAATAGCTATAGAGGATTGATTATTGTTTCAAGGTGATCGAACAATTCAAGCGAATTAAAAGTTAGATTATTTTATGTATTAAGATAGCCTTCATAATTCACACACCGAATTCATTTCCATTCATGAACAACAAATGAGCTTTATCTTTATGTTTTTGTAGGTTTCAAAGATCTGTAGTGAAATATTTTAGAAGTAGTAGCAGTTGTAGAGAATATCAAAACCATATATTCTTTAAATTTCTTCAAAAGTATATTGGATGTATGTAGACGAAAGGAATTTTTTTCATGATGTTTACATTTATATTGAATGAAAGACAGTTTTGAATTTCAAAGCATTTTTAGAGTATTTGCCATTATCAAAATAGAGGATCTATCATGAAAATTTCAAAGTGAATTAGGTTTGCTAAATTTTGTTAGAATAGAGGAAAGCATTATTGGAATTAAAATAATCTAGAGCTAGCTTCTAGAAAATCTTATTTTTAGGTCATGTTAAAAATAGTTCATCACCATTTTTGAAGAGTATATTTTGAGTTTGTTATTTTTTGATGGAGTTTGTGCTATTTTAAACATTTTTTATATTCTTAACATCTTTTATTTATGGCCTAGAGCCAATTATAGTTAGATTGTTTATTTCATTATGTGAGATGTGCCATTAGATAATAATTGTAATAATTTTAATTCTTAGTTTAGTTGACAATCACATGTATTAGATTTCTTATTTTTTAAAAGGATTATTTTGTCATTAAGTTGAAGAGTCATTCATATATTGTTTATGGTAATTCTTATGCCTACATATTGTTGAAATTGTTTTGATTAAGGTAAATGCTTTTGATTGAAGTTATGAATCGAAAACAAATTTTGGAAGGACCCCAAAACCTTTTACAACAAGATCAACAAGGAACATGGAACAACAAAAGACAAAGGAAGGAGCCTAAAAAAATCCCCGAGAAAAGATAACTGGTTAGAGATCCAACGAACCCAAAGAAGTGGGACACCAAACCAACAATTGAGGTAGTTTGAAACCAAACCTAACCTCTTGTGTCATCTTGGAGTACTCTTTGTATAACAAAGAAGAGTCATAATTAATTTTCTACACCCAAACACCCATCTTGGAGCACAAATTGATACTACTTGTCAAAACCTTAACATTTTTGACATAAAAACAAAATATGACAATGATAAAACTTTTTTGAAATTTTGTAGCATTGTCAATGGCAACACATTAACCAAAATCATTAGCAACACCTTGAATGATGCTATCATCCCGAAATTCCAATGGAAGCCATATTAATCATAATAGCATCAAAGTTAGAAAACCATCTTGTTAAGTGAAGATAAGCCTTATCAAGAAACTAAGGACCTCCTTGAAGCACACTTGAACAATCATCCAAAGATTGAAAGGAGAATAAGAGAAAAGTGTTTATCAAGGAAACAACATGAATTTATCCTCAAACATTTTAGCTTTTGAAAGTCCAACAATGAATAAGATCAATGTTAGGTATAAAGCCTTAGAATCTCCCAATAAGGGCAAATTGCAAACTAGTAAAAGCTTTGTCCATCATAACATCAAGAATCCTGAATGAGACACAAACATGATCAGAACCAAGAGGCAAGAACAACACCAAGTCCTACATGAGAGGAATTAAAATGAGAACTTGGGGCACCCTAGTAGAGGTGACAACCCCACCGCTAAAATACAACACACAAAGGAGGAGAAGGTTCAGGTTTCTCGCTAAGCCTTAACGCCGACCTTCGACACCCGACAAAGTAAGGCGTAAGCCTTAACTCGGATGCCCGACGCATTTCAAACTTCACCCAATCTACCTTCTTTTCCTTGTGCATTTGGTATGAGATATGATCTAATCCCGAAGTTTGGAACCTTGCAATATAAGGTAATACTTAAGCCCGAAGTCTGAAGCCCGATTGAACTTGGCTCAAAAAGACTAACTCCTTCCTTCTTTGACAAGCGATATAAGGTAAACCCGAAGCCTGAAGCCCGAACTTCTAAAATTCTTCAAGACTGACATCCTTATGAAACCCTTTTTGACATCAAACAACTACTCTAGACTCCCCATCTGATAATACTCAGATATCCTTGACATCAATGACAACAATTCCAACACTTCGGTCCTTCAAGGATGACCTCATACTATAGGCCTTCGAAAGATAAAGGCATAGCTGGGATGAACGAAATGACTTCCTCTCTGGCACAACACCGGTAGCAAGGAGCATTCGAGAATGAGTGACCTGCCTTCGAATGGAGGGCAGACAAATGAGAAGTGGGCTCCTCTGAGGTAGAATGTGACTTCCCCTAAAATGGATCTTAGAGATTCTGCTATGGAAGCGGATGAGCTACATAAAAAGAACTCTCTTATTCGTAGCTTCCATAATATTTTGGTCAAATTTGGTGGAACTAAACAAATGGATACTAAAGCATTGACTACCACTGTTGGACACTAAAATCTGCATCACCTCTTGTGCTAAAGGATTCTTCTATGTAACTTGCGAGCTCCCAGAAGATAGAGCAACGCTACTACAGAAAGGCCCCTAGTTTTGGGACAAATCTTATTTGGATTTGAAACCGTGGTTTCCTGATTTCAAACTAATCGAAAAACAATTTTCCAGCCACTCCAGTTTGATTTAGGCTTCGGAATCCACCACTACACTTCTGGGTTTTGCATGCATCAAGTCTATCAGTAACTCCATTGGGAAATATATTTCAGAATCCCTCTTCTGATCAATATGCATTTAAACTGTGCCCATCCTTCACCTTTGCTAAAATACTTAAGGAAATGGATTTGTCTCAACCACTTCCCGTTGAGATCAAAATCATGGCTAGCTTCAATACCTGGAATAAAAAGATGGACTATGCAGGGATTTGCTTTAGATGCATATAGTGCTTTGACACTGGCCACAAGGGAGAGGATTGTACAAAAAATTCATACTACTGGCCCCAAAAGTTTCTACAGCTGGAGTAGAGGAGGATTCTTTAGCAAAATCTGACTCAACCTCTGCTTTGACTCCTAATGGCCTCATAAACTATGAGGCTGAGACTATGATGGGAACTAAAAATGCACTTGTTTCACCCCTGGATGATGAGTCTCGAATCCATTGCACAAAAAAGCAAGGATTCATTAGAAGTGGTCTATGATCAAATTCCTATCAATCACAATAAGAAGGCTCCTAGTAAAGTAGATCATAGCAAGTTTCCAACGACTCTGTGCTCCTATAATAAGGTGGGGATGTAGGGTTCGGAAGCTTAATAATTTTTTTATTTGCTTCCTATTAGCAGTAGTTATTGCTACGGGACTTGGCATTTTTCTGTAGAAATTAGTTTTAAATCTGGTAGTTAGTGTGGAAACAGGGTTGTGTTCCTTTTCTTTGTCTTCTAAATATGGTAAATGGTTGCAAGAAATCAATTATAGGTTTTTTTTTAAATGGTGTTTTGGAATAGAGGGATCGGATGAAGTAAAGCTTCGCACCTAGGTTGTAGTTTTTGAACAATATTATGTATGATATTGGAATTCGTGAATAAGTGTACGCCTTTCATAACATGTATATCAGATGTTAGCTTGTTTTGGCTGGAGTTTTCCTATCATACATTTTCAGATAGGAATTTTTGGGTTGCTACGGTTCTCATAAATTTAATACCGCAGGGAAGGAAACGTAGCATTGTTGCTGCTATATCCATTGTTTTTAAAGTGCGTTGGCTGCATTATTAGGCATGCATAAACAGTATACATCATTAGAATTATTGATCAGACTGGCTTTCTGTTAAAACTATCAATTGCTATCAGGTTCTACAGTTGCATGCCTCTCAATTAGAGGCATAGACGAAGAAATGATTAAACTTGAGTTCATGTTTTATCCTGTATTTACTATTTTGGAAACAAATTTAGATTTTTTTTGGAGTTTATATTGCACCATAGTTGGTGAATAAATGATTGGAGGTGTTAAATTAGTGGATGGTTTTAAAATTTGAATAGGTATTTAAACCTATCTATTAATAGCTATCTTGCAAACGACACTTTCATGCAGAGGTTTTTGGTAACATGGATCAAAAGCAGGTCTTTGTTTCAGGCCTCTACTTGCATTCAGTGGAGACCTCCTTGTAAAAGGTGTTAAAGTTGGTTTCATGGCTGCTTTGATTGCTCTTACGGTATAGTAAAATATCCAGTGCAGTAGTCATTAAAGCTTCTTCATGACATTTTATGCCTCGACTCTGAGCCACAATGAGATAGAACTTACTGTTTCGCAATGTTTGTGTGCTAGACTAAAGACTGAGCTTAGAGTTTTATATGCTGTTGTTAATCAAACTGAATACTGATATCATTCGTTTATGTAAGGACTGTTTCAGGAAGCTGTTGCAATAGGAAGAATATTTCCTTGAAATTTATACCAATATTTTGCTTATATACAGAGCATTTGATGGCAGATGAATTCTCTTCAAAACTTGCAGATGTAAGATTTTATCAATTCCTCTGTTTTCCAAAAGCGCCTGTCAGAAAAATTGGCAGGGAGTGGAGGGGCAGGTTTTGTATTTCGACCAACAGAATTTGGGATTTTCTATCTGTTATATACAACTCGCTAAAATTTTAATTGTTTATAGTAAAAATTTAATTATGGCAGATTTGGATTGGCGGATTAGTATATGCACGCAGATTTTAAGGCAAGAGAAGGCTCGACTATTTAGTTTTTTTGTTAAGTATTAGCCCCAGTGATTTACAAAGGGGAAGCTACTTATTTGCCAATTTTTCGGCTTTTGAGGCATTTGATGACAGAAGCCAATGGCAGTATTAAGAAAGAAGGGCATTAAAAATACAGTTCACTTGTATCGGCTGGTAAAATTTCTTTATCCTTTATGATATACTGGCTGTCCATACCCTGTTTCCTCGATGCTGATAGAGCCGGTTGCTAATAGGTATGATCAATCCGATGCCAAAATGTGTTTCCCAGTTTGATGTCTGTATGGCAGTATTTATGCACATTTTCCCTAAAACATAGAGCAAACAGTATCTAGCCATATTTATGCATTTTGTTTTAAGATACTTTTCTTGAGCTATGGATGCAAAATACATGTTCAATTGTTGAATTTGCAAGTTGAGTTATATGATGCTGGCTTCTTAGCTCCCGTTCTAACCTAGGAAAGAAGAAACAAAGGGGACAGAGGTCATCGCATGGTTATCCATGTACCGGATTCTTTACAGTCTGTAGTTTATGCTCAAAAACGTGCAATTTAGTAGCACTCCACATTTTTAAAATGAATTTTATGGCAGTGAGATATAGAGACAAAATTTACTACATAGATTGAATGTGCATACTGCTGGGTTTTGATTTTTAGTGTGTTAGATTGTCAAATCTGTTAGCTGGAGCATATATTTTGCTTCTCCACTGACTCTTTAATCTAAACAAGGAAGAAAAAGATAATGCTTTAAATTTTATTTTAGGAAATGAA
The DNA here is from genome assembly GCA_007258455.2 of Sequoia sempervirens. Classification (NCBI taxonomy): domain Eukaryota; kingdom Viridiplantae; phylum Streptophyta; class Pinopsida; order Cupressales; family Cupressaceae; genus Sequoia; species Sequoia sempervirens. The sequence continues at coordinate 229,735,270 of VDFB02000007.1, forward strand.
GTGACGAAACTACATATCTTTAGCTTCCATGGCTGCTTCCAAAGTTGATTGCCAAGCTAAATTTGACCCATGTATCCAAATGAGCTCACGCAGAACCTATGTTTTTGGGCAGATTTTCATAAATACTGCCATACAGCCATTAAACTTGGAAACACATGTTGCATCAAACAATTTATTCATACACAATGAGAAATAGGATTGCAAAAATTACAGCTTCGTATATTGAATTCTTCAAAATATATTTGTGCAGTTGCACACAATGAAAAGTGAGAAATCAAATAAAATGCAAGGTTTCCCCCAAAACACCTAAAAATTGAAATATTCTCTCATGCTTTGTTGTTTACGTGAAAGGGTGGGGACAAGAAGCAAAATTTTACACTCAATTGACAGATTTGACAAATGAATATTTAGTTAGCATGAAAAGTAACATCAAAATCAGAAATCCAGAAGTAAATACCTTCAAAATTCGATGTAATTTTCATCTTAGAATTTCTCTCAAAATGACTGCCATAAAATGCATTTTAAAAGCGCAGAATGCTATTATATTGCAGGCATCTGAGCCTAAGCTACAATTCAGGAATACACAAATATGGGTCGTTTCATTCACATGAGTCACTACCGTAAGCTGCACAAAGAGAGGACAAGCATGTATTTGTGGTACTATCTCGAGTTTCGCAATTTAAATTGGACTTTTCCGCTGCCTTTTTTTCAGCTCTATTTGAATTTTCTGTACTCTTTTTTGTAACTTTAAATGCAACTCTAGCTTTAGAAGCGCCACCGCCATTGCCCTTTCGTTTACCGTCAGTACTGATTCCTCTCAAGATGCTGGCTGGATTCTCTGTGCTTTCCATACAGTTAGAATTTACATCCCTCTTCCTCTGGAGAAATAAAGACTTGACAAATACTTCATCTTCATCTTCCGATATGTTTTTCTTTTCTTCATTTCTGTGTCGCAATGCCTCCAGCATTGAATCCGTGTTAATTATTATACGCCTTGCCTTCATAGATTTCAATTCACAAAGGGAAGCGAGTACATCCATTTGTCTCTTGGAATCTACCGTTCGATTCTCGAGTGACTTCATCGAATCACCCATCTCTGCATTTCTCTTCTTATTTTTCTTGTCGACTTCCCTATCTTCAGCACGCCAAGGTTCAAAATTGCGCATTGCGCCTGACTCCACAACATAGTCTGAGTTCTTCGGATCCGTCTTGATGGCCAGTTCACTTGAACACTTCGTGCATTTGAAATAGAACCTGAAAATTTGGATACCTAAATATGTCTCGCCAATAACATCCTCTTTGAGAGAATTGAACTTTGTACCCTTGTTAATATAATTCCCACAAGTATTGCAGCGGATACTCATGGGGAGCATCATACGCACATTTATCTGCTGGTTTTTAGGCTGCCTCCTCCTCGGTATATGGGAGGGATCAAAATCTGTAGGATAGTATTTGTTCAATACCTTCCTTTCTCCCATTGCTTTACTATACTGAAAATTTAAAATGAAACAATCAAAGCTTTAACAAATCTGCTCAAAGACTGAGAACAGCAGCGCTGGAAAATAATTCTCTGTATTCTTCAACTGTTATGAAAAATTCTGCTACAGCATACATATAAAGAAGTAACAAAAAAAAATGAAATACACATGCAAACTCGTTGCATGGAAGGAGCAGGCTAAATATAGTTTTAATCTGCACTGTCTAAAAAAGCAAACTAACACATGCAATTGCAAACTCGTTGCATGGAAGGAGCAGGCTAAATATAGTTTTAATCTGCACCGTCTGAAAAAGCAAATTAAAAACAAAAAAGCTACAGCCTACGCCTACTGTAACTGCACACGCAGTTTTATTATGCATAAAAAAACTTAAAAAAAGGCAACTAACAGCGATCGCATGAATCTCGTTGTGAATGCATGTCTTCTTCCCTAAAAATAGAAAAATCTGAGAGAATTTCTTCCTTATTTAAGCACACGTCTGTTTTCATTATAGCTATTGACATGTTCTTCCTTAACTGCAGTTGACCTGTTGATATTTAGGAGTGGATCTGCTGTTTGTTTTTAATCTCCGTAGGAGTTAAAATTAGGTGTGATTGCTCTGTTATGAACTGCTGTTACTCTGCACTCTTTGTAGGAGTTGATTAGGGGCTTTTGGTGGTTAAATAGGATAGCTGTTAACGTAGGAAGGACGTTTTTGGTTTTGGTGAATGTAATGATCTGTTTCAGAATAATAAAAGACAGTATAGTTTGAGAAAGCAGTTTGAATCTTCTTAGTTCCTGGGGTCTCCTTTTTATTGTGCTTGTTTTCTCTCTAGTACAGAGGGTTTGTTTTCTTTATTTGCAGGATCTGAGGATTGCCTGCATCACATTGTAACACCAGAGCATTCATTATAGCTATTGAGAAATTTTCTGAGACAAAATTCAAGATCGAGCTGCAAGATATTTGCCATAGGATTTGGATGCAAGAAGCACGATTATTTATCGAATTTGCAATCTGAGTACACGAGTTTTGCTTTTTGACCTGCACTTCAACCTCGAAAAATGCAAACAAGGATGATAGAGGTAATGACATGATTATGCATGTGATTGTGCAAGCTTGTTAAACAATGCCTAAATCTAAGTGCATGTTAAAATTCTTAAACCTGTATTTTAGGCTTAAAGATGTCCAAAGTTGCGTTTGAATATTTTGAGAGAATCTCTTAGATAAAAATCATTACTCAGGTTGAAGGTATTTACTGCTTGCTTTTTATTGTAATTAAATATCTAATTGTTTAATCTGCCAGCTGAGTGTGAATTTTTGCATTTTTCCCACAATCTTTCGTCAAACCAATGAAGAACAGCATAATGGCATTGCGCTTGTTCTAGAAGCCTGAGGGCTAAGCATAGTTTCAAATTCCTGAATTGTAGCTTAGGCTAGGCTCAGATGCCTGCAATATAATACCGTTCTGAGCATTTAAAATGCATTTTATGGCGGTCATTTTGAGAGAAATTCTAAGATGAAAATTACATCAAATTTTGAAGGTATTTATTTCTGGATTTCTGTTTTGATGTTACTTTTCATACTAACTAAATAATAATTGATGGAATTAGAGCCGATCCTCTGAGAACGTCCTGGACAGGAAGAGGAAGAAGCCTTCATATCAGTTGAACTTTGAAGAACTTGATAGCGACTTTGAAGAACTTGATAGCATCAAGGACACACCAGTAAAGAAACTTAAGAAGCAAGTTCACATGAAGAAGAATTTTGATGATGAGATAATCATTGAGATTGCTACACCTTCGGAGGGCAAGAACATTGATGAGGTTGAGATTGATGACTTCAAGGTTGTCAAGGTTAATCTCGGTAGAAGCACCCGACATAGTGATGTGAATTTCTTTGAAGTTGTGACAGATAATCTAAAGCAACGAGTGCTCAAGGATGGAGAAGATAAAGCGGCCCTCAAGATTGAGATTCGGCAACTGCGGCAATATATTTCCAATCTCCTTCATGGCACTTCACAGGCTACTGTGTTGCTTCCACAGTTTTTGGAGTCACCAACACAACGTCAGCTAAGCCAATTGGTCATATATGGGAAGCATATGCAAGATTGGATAGAGGAATTCATCACTAGGGGCAAATTTATACTTGCAGAGATATACCAATTGAGGCATAATGCCCATATTCTTCGCATAGGGATCCAAGGGTTTGAGGAGTATATGGCAGAAGTGAAACCAATGCATGAAATCATCATTTCTGACTTGAGGACGGCTTATGATTCAGTTGTTACCGAAGAACATAAGGAGAAGATTTTTGCTTGGAGAGAACAACACCTCTTCAAAGTAAAAACTTATGAGAGAATATTTGTAGAGTTGACTGAATGTAGACAGAAGGTTGCTAATACTTTCAAGTTCATAAGCACATTTGTTTCACAGATCACTTGTCAATATCTTCATGATGATGACACAAACTTTTATCTCGGTGAAGTGCAAATAGAGTTTCAAAATCTCGTCCGTGATAGTTTTGGTAGTGATCCTATTGCTGACAAGATGAATCATGTTGTCACGATGTCAGCAAAATTTGATAAAGCAGCGAAAGAGATGAAAGAATTCCTAAGTTTGATTGCAGATGGTAAGGAGATGTTGGAAAAACAAAATATTGTTTTGGATAGTATTAGTGCTCCTGACAAAGAGGTAGTTACCAGCTTTTTGGCGGATATAGTTTCCCAAATTATCAATGAGTGAGTCACCTATTGGGGTAGCAATATTTTCTAAGAATAGAACTCAAAAAGCAACATTTAACTTGAAACTTGTTCTGATTCATGCATATCTATTCTTTGTGAAATATCAAATGAAGTTAGATCTTTTTTAGCTTTTAAATCAGTTAAATTTTAGTTATCTTTTATTTAGTCTTAGAAATACAACTTGCATGTTGGCAAGTCTAGTTGTAAAAAGCAAGGAGATTTTAAAGTTCCATACTCCTTGTTTGTGTATAAATAAGGGCAGCCTTGCCTATTTCTTTTAACCGTTATTGTGATAAAAAATTGTTGAGCCTACTTTTTCCTGCAACTTTGTTATTCAGTGTCTCTTCACTTTGTGTAAGAGCAAGCCTGCAAGCCCGTCTTTGCTGCAGATTATTGTTCAGTTCATGTTTGATCTATGTCTAGTGTAATTGCTGTTGGAAATTTGAGGAAGGAAATCTTATGCCTATTTTTCTTTGATCTACTGTCTCAATCTCATTCAATACTTTGTCTTATGTATTTACTTGCATAATCTTTATTCCAACTTACATCTCATAAGTACAACGAGTCTTCAGCTGTTATCTGGGAGAAAGTTTATTTAAGTTTGTGTTAAATCAAATCATTCCTTGTTTACTTTTGTTTCTCAAGCTCTGAGTTTACTTGAGTTGTCAGAAGTGTCATTATAGTAGGCCTAGTTGTAGTTAAAGTTTTAAAAAAGAGAAAACCTCAGCTATGACGCAAAGAGTTTTATAACCATGTGCTCTTACGACGAAAAGAGAAAAGAGAAAACCTCAGCTTATGGTAGTGACTCGTGTGAATGAAATGATCCATATTTGTGTATTCCTGAATTGTAGCTTAGGCTCAGATGCCTGCAATATAATAGCATTCGGAGCATTTAAAATGCATTTTATGGCAGTCATTTTGAGAGAAATTCTAAGATGAAAATTACATCAAATTCTTTTGGATTTCTAATTTTGATGTTACTTTTCATGTTAACTAAATATTCATTTGTCAAATGTTGCATATTGAGTGTAAAATTTTGCTTATTGCCCCCACCCTTTCATCTAAACAACAAAGCATGAGAGAATATTTCAATTTTTAAATGTTTTGGGGGAAACCTTGTATTTAATTTGATTTCTCACTTTTCATTGTGTGCAACTGCACAAATATATTTTAAGTACTCAATATACGAAGCTGTAATTTTTGCAATCCTATTTCTCATTGTGTATGAATAAATTGTTTGATGCAACATGTGTTTCCAAGTTTGATGGCTATATGGCAGTATTTATGCAAATTTTCCCTAAAACATAGGTTCTACATGAGCTCATGTGGATACATGGGTCAAATGTAGCTTGGCAATCAACTTTGGAAGCAGCCATGGGAGTTAAGATATGTAGTTTTGTCACTTCATTTCCTAAATTAAAATTTAAAGCATTATCTTTTTCTTCCTTGTTTAGATTAAAGAATCAGTGGAGAAGCAAAATATATGCTCCAGCTAACAGATTTGACAATCTAACACTAAAAATCAAAACCCAGCAGTATGCACATTCAATCTAAGTAGTAACTTTTGTCTCTATATCTCACTGCCATAAAATTCATTTTGAAAATGTGGAGTGCTACTAAATTGCACGTTTTTGAGCCTAAACTACAGATTGTAAAGAATCTGGTACATGGATAACCATGCGATGATCTCTATCTCCTTTGTTTCTTCTTTCCTAGGTTAGAATGGGAGCTAATAAGCCAACATGATATAACTCAACTTGCAAATTCAACAATTGAACATGTATTTTGCATCCACAGCTCAAGAAAAGTATCTTAAAACAAAATGCATAAATATGGCTAGATACTGTTTGCTTTATGTTTTAGGGAAAATGTGCATAAATACTTCCATACAAACATTAATTTGGGAAACTCATTTTGGCATTAGATTGATTATACCTAATAGAAACTGGCTCTATCAGCATCGAGGAAACAGGGTATGGACAGCTAGTATATCATAAAGGATAAATAAATTTTAGCAGACGATGCAAGTGAACTGTATTTTTAATGCCCTTCTTTCTTAATACTACCATTGGCTTCTGCCATCAGATGACTCGAAAGCCGAAAAATTGGCAAATAAGTAGCTTCCCCTTTGTAAATCACAGGGGCTAATACTTGATCAAAAAAATAAATAGTCGAGCCTTCTCTTACCTTAAAATCTACGTGCATATACTAATCCGCCAATCCAAATTTGACTTAATTAAATTTTTATTATAAACAATTAAAATTTTAGCGAAAATATATGAACGAAATTTAGAGAAGAAAATCCCAAACTCTGATTGGCTAAAATACAGAACTTCAATCACTAATTAAAACCTGCCCCTCCACTTCCTGCCAATTTTTCTGACAGGCGCTTTTGGAAAACAGAGGAATCGATAAAATTTTATATCTGCAAGTTTTGTATTGAATTCATCTACCACCAAATGCTCTATATTTAATCAAAATATTGGTATAAATTTCAAGGAAATCTTCTTCCTATTGTAACAGCTTCCTAAAACAGTCCTCTATTCAGTTTGATTAACAACAACATATAAAACTCTAAGCTTAGTCTTTAGTCTAGCATACAAAAATTGTGAAACAGTAAGTTACTAAGTTCTATCTCATTGTGGCTCAGAGTCAAGGCGTCTTCTCATTATCAATAAGAAAAATGTCATGAAGAAGCTTTAATGAATACTGCACTGGATATTTTACCATACCGTAAGAGCAATCAAAGCAGCCACGAAACCAATTTTAAAACCTTTTACAAGGTCTCCACTGAATGCAAGTAGAGGCTTGAAAGAAATACCTGCTTTTGATCCATGTTACCAAAAACCTCTGCATGAAAGTGTTGTTTGCAAGATAGATAGGTTTAAATACCTATTCAAATTTTAAAACCATCCACCAATTTGACACCCCCAATCATTTATTCACCAACTATGGTGTAATATAAACGAGCTACAAAAATCTAAATTTGTTTCCAAAATAGTAAATACAGAATAAAACATGAACTCAAGTTTAATAATTTCTTCATCTATGCCTCTAATTGAGAGGTATGCAACTCTAGAACATGATAGCAATTGATAGCTTTAACAGGAAGCCGGTCTGATAAATAATTCTCCTTCTAATGTACAGTGTTTATGCATGCCTAATAATGCGGCCAACACACTTTAAAAACAATGGATATAGCAGCAACAATGCTACATTTCCTTCCCTGCAGTATTAAATTTATGAGAACCGTAGCAACCCAAAAATTCCTGAAAATGTATGATAGGAAAACTCCAGCTAAAACGAGCTATGGAAGGCGTACACTGATTCACAAATTCCAATACCATTACATAATATTGTTCAATAAAATAACACCTAGGTGCAAAGCTTTTCTTCATCCAATCCCTCTAATCCAAAACACCATTAAAAAAAAAAATTATAATCGATTCTTGCAACCATTTACCATATTTAGAAGACAGAAAAGGAACACAACCCTGTTCCAAATTAACTACCAAATTTAAAACTAATTTCCACAAAAAAATTGCCAAGTCCCATAGCAATAACTACTAGTGATAGGAATAGGAGCACAAATTCAGTGGAAACTTGCCATGATCTACTTTGCTAGGAGCCTTCTTATTGTGATTGATAGGAATTTGATCATAGACCACTTCTAATGAATCCTTGATTTTTTGTGCAATGGATTGGAGACTCATCATCCAGGGGTGAAACAAGTGCATTTTTAATTCTCATCATAGTCTCATCCTCATAGTTTATGAGGCCATTATGAGTCAAAGCAGAGGTTGAGTTAGATTTTGCTAAAGAATCCTCCTCTACTCCAGCTGTAGAAACTTTTGGGGCCAGTAGTATGAATTTTTTGTACAATCCTTTGCCTTGTGGTTAGTGTCAAAGCAAAACAAAACAAAAGAATTATAAAAAATTGTTAGAAATTAGGATCTTAAAATTTTGATCATTACAAATAATCATAAAATGAGAATTACAAGCACACAAATTAAACACAAATACATAATATATACATGGGAAAGAATTCCAAGTAAAATTTTTTATAAAATATCATTCTATTATAAAACAGTGACATAATGTCTTTTAAAACATAGACTAAACCTAGGGAACCACTTCTCCTTACTTCCACATGGTCAATAATACATTTTTGTGGATAGTGATAGAATTCGCTATTAATCTCAAATTCTCATTGTCCTCTCAATGAGAGGGAACCTCTTTAAATATAGAAGGGTTGAAAAAAATACTTAATAAAATATATAATATGTATAAGGTTTTATAATCTTATATTAGAATATTATATACATTTTACAAAGTTAATGACCCCTAATAACATTATGTTCTAACACTCTCTCATAATGTTAATAGAGGCATCACTTATCAATTTCTATAAAATAGAATGTGAGGTACCCTATTAATGTAGGTCTTCTTTGATAGTGATAATAATGACATGAATGTATGTCAAAATGAAGAACATGTATTATGGATTAAATGGAAGTTATCTTGTCATAATGTATAATCCTAGTTTTTTTTAAATGATGCTCTATACGAGGTCTTATAATATTTTTATTGGAGCCAGAGACTCCTCAAACTAGCCTCCCCTACATTTATAGTCCTCATTGGTCATATAATAGACAATGATTTTCCAAGTGGAAGATTTACAAAGAGAAGAATTTGCAATATGTTCAAAAAATTTATACATATAATTCCTGCAAGTCTTGTGTTATGCATAATAGGTTTTACATCCAAGATTTAGCCACTAGGAGGTGTCATTGACATGCATACTCCTCAATAGAATCACCTAAGGCCAAGTATTTATTTGAGTTTGGAGAACTTGGTACTGCATAGAGGTTTGATATGAGATTAAAAATATTTCAACCTATTTCATCTTCATCATAGTATATCTTTCACCCAATAATCAAACAAACAAAGTTGGAGAAAAATTTATGATAGAAAAAATTTCCTCGAGTGAAGTGCCCATGACCTTCAATGTGATTTTTTATTTTCCTATAAATAAGAGTCTTTGGTACTTAGATTAAAATAGCTATTATTATCATATAACAAGGTGGTAGTTTTACTAGTACCTAGATGAAACTCTTCCATTAATCTTCTAAACTACATTGATTCTTATAGGGCTATGGTTGTATTCAACCTTTTGATTAAAGAGTCATAGAAGGTAGCATATTTAATTATTACTCCATCCATAGGATAACACCTGTACCTTTTATTTTGAAGACATAGTCTAGGTAGGTTTCCTATAATATGTCATGATATGTTGTAGCCATATTTTTTGAAAATGCTCCTGAGTGGGAGCGCTACCGGCGATGCCCAACGGGCGTTTTTTGCTAATGGCCTTGTGCTTGGTTCTGCCTCTCCTGGGTGGTCGCCAAATGTGGGTCCTGATGCGTGTGGAGTTAGCGTGAATGGGATTTGCTCCATCCTCCTACAATCTGCAAATGGTGTCGATGTTATGGGCTTGGGTGCGGTTGTTGCTGGGGTCGGTCAGGTGGATTGTGAGGGCCATTCTCCTTTGGTGGTTGGGGCTCGTCCTGACTTGGATTCTCTACAGGAGAATGGTGTTTGTGCAAATGATTTGTTACTTGGGATGGGTGCGGATCCTCTTTCTGTGGTGCCACTTGTTGCTCCTGCTTCTGGTGATCCTCCTGCTGGCTTTAGAGTTGTTTTGGTTGTCTCTAGCGGGGGCTCTGATGCTTCAAAAGCTATTGTGGGCTCTGTTCCTGGTGATGTTGCTTGGGTGGATGTCCCTCTTGCTGGGGGATTTCCTTCTACGGGCATGGTGAAGTCCTTATTTGAGGCTGCTAAGGCATGTACATGACCTCCTTCTCAGTCTCAAGTTTAGCCTCTGCCCTATGCTCGTGATTCCCCTGTTGTCGTATGTGGACTTGAGGTTACTGAGAACGAGGATTTCTACTTGAAGTAGGGTGTGGTTTGCAGGTTTAATGGCTTGTGGCCCTCCCTTCCCTATCTCAATGACTGGGTAACCGCCTCCTGGATGTCGTTGGTCTCTGGTGAGATTGAGCTCTATCCCAACGCTAGGGGTTTCTTTTTAGCAACTTTTTCCTCCTCCGCAAAGCGTGACCGTGTGTTCGATAGGGGGTGGATGTGGGGTATTCATTCACTGTCCATCAGGCCTTGGTCTCGTTCTTTCAATCCCCTTACAAAGCTGTTGAATACTAGACCAGTTTGGGTCCGACTGTTGAATCTCCCTCTTAAGTTTTGGGAGGATTCTTGTTATGAGGCTATTGGCAACACCATTGGTCACTTTTTGATGGTGGATTCTATGACTCGGGAGATGGGGCATACTACGATAGCTCAGTTATTAGTTGATTTGGACATCTCTAAAACTCTCCATGGTGATGTGGTCTTATTGGTGGAGGACAGACCTTGGAAGTAGCTATTGGACTATGAGGGTCTCCCTTTTCGATGTAGGAGATGCTTCTCTGTGGGTCATTTGGCCTCTAATTTCCCACAAGCCCACCGCAAAGGTGTTGCTACTTGGTGGAAGGATGCTCTCTTGGATCACCTCACGGTGGGTTCTCCTCCTTTGGATGCTTCTTCTATGGAGGTCGACCTTATTGCTTCTTCTCAAGAACCTCAGTCTGCTCCTCTTCCGGCTAACCTTCCTATGGAGCCTCTGCTTGCTCGATCTATTGATGTTGTATTGTTTGAGCCTCTATTGGCTCGATCTGCTGACACTATTTTGACTAAACCTGACCTAACTTCGTTGCTTGCCTCTGATGGTTCGTCTTGCAATCGTGCTTCCTCCCCTGCATTACTGCCATCTCCCCCATAATGTGGTGGCTCTTTGCCCTTGGTGGCTTCGGTTGATCCGCTTCTCTCACCTCACTCGGTGGACTTGGATTCTGAGCCTTCCTGGTCTGTTGTGCTGAGAAAGAAGAAGGGACTCCCTCGATCTGTCGCATCTTTGCGGCCTAGGGTTAAGGGAGTTAGATTAGTCCCCTCAGATTCTGGGGTTGTCTAGTCCTTGTCTGTGTTTCGACAACTGTCAGTTATTTGTTTATGTGTGGTCTATCCTCTTTTCCTAGTTCATTTTTGGGTTGAACTAGCTTCTTTTTTGGCCCTTTGGGCTTTCTATATAAAGGGTACAACACCCTGTAAATGTTGCTTATCTTATAAAAAACACAATAATCAAACAAATTCTATTCTTGATGCATGAATAATTAATCCTAGAATATAGTTGTAGACAATGAAAAATGTCCTAAACAATATCATACACTCGAAACAGGTTTACTAACATCATTTCCTCTCAAAATTCATCTTTTTTTTGCTTAATTAATTGAATTAGCCTAGCTAATTAATTAATTGCATCATTTTCATCCATTAACCTAGTTCATCAAATTGGGTTAATTCACTCCTCCTTCACGCTAACATTTCTTCCTATTAAATTAAATAAATAAAAACATTTAATTTAATTCCCTAGGTCATCTTATTTAATTAAATAACCCTCCCAACCCCATTTATTAAATTTAATAAATGCCACTTTAATTCTTCAATTCCCTAATTGCATGATTAAACTTTGTTTAATTAGCAATTAAAGTAATTTTCCTCTAAAAGAGGAATATTCTATGGGAATATTCCTTATCTCTTTTTTTGCACAATTAAGAATTTCTTTTAATCTGCAAAATCTCTTTTATCCTCACCTATAGAAATATTCCAAAAGAATATTCTTATTCCTCCATCATTTGAAAAAGGGATATTTTCACTTAGCTTCTTATGCAAGTTTTAACCTTTAAACCTTTTGAACAAATCACCTTTGACCTATGTGTGCAAGTCAAAAGTGTGTTTGTTTGAAGCAAATGTGAACCCTTGATTAAATCCCATCATGCATTCTCATCTATTGATGAGAATCCATGATCCATGTCTCATTTTTCCCTTTATCCTTGACCGTTGATTAAGCTTTTCAATCTCAATCTTTCATTTCTCATTTTCTCTCCTATAAATAGGTCACTATTTGGAGACAAATGGATCCATCTTTCAATTGCAAACTCATGTTGTTGAATTCATTTGCACTCACACTCTTAATTTACTCACTTTTAGCTTGTTTTAGTTCATTTTAATTGCATAATTGCTTAAAAACATCCATTAATGGCTTCCATGCATCCATCTTAGTTTGTTTGTAAATTAGGGTTTCCATCTTTTAGCTTAGAATTAGCTTAATTTAGCTTAGAAATTGCATAATTAGATCAATTTTAGCATAGAATCATGTTAATTTAGCTTGCATCATGTTCAATTTAGCATAAATCAGGTTTTCATCAACTTATCGCAATGGTTTCATCAATTCTCTTCCATAGAATTGACTGAAACAAACTCACAAATCATGGGATTGGGAAAGGGTCATTGTTCCACATCAACACGACACCAATTCCAAAATAGGATAAGTTTCAAATGGGTTAGAGTAGGAATTTAACTGTTTTCATAGTTTGTAACTTTCAGTTTCAATAAATGCTTAGTTTAACTTTTAAATTTGAATGATCTTGTTTGGTAGATTGAGGTTTAGTGGTTAAATTATGCTTCAATTCATCATGGATTAAACGTAATCAAACCATCATGATGATCCTCGTCCACAAAACATGAAAGTTTTTGCCTTAGGCAAAAAAATGAAATTGACTTGCAAAAAATGAGATCCCATTTTTAAAAAGTAGGATCTCGTTTAGCTTCGGGATCCCGAGCCTAAATTTAAAAAACAGGATCCTGTTCTGAAATTTTTTTCATTTTTCAAAAAATTTTAAAACGGGATCCCATTTTGAAAACTTGCCATTTTTGAAAACTTTCAATTTTTGAAAATTTTCCATTTTCGAAAAGTTTTCAAAACGGATCCCATTTTGAAAACTTTCTGAAAATGGAAACTTTCCATTTTTAGCAATTTTCAAAACAGGATCCCGTTTGGTAAAACCATAAAAAAATGTTTTTTATGAAACGAGATTTCGTTTTTAAAAATATGAATTTTTGGTCGGGGTTTTTGGCTTGTTTTTTGGTTCGGGAAATGGATTGGGGACTCAAACCTAAGCTTTGGACTTGGTTTGACTTGCAACTTGAAGGTCATGTTAATGTCCAAGGAAAATAGTGACTTTGGACATATGTTTGAAGACCTATTTTGCTGTTTTTTTTATGAAATTAAAACCCATTATAGATGAGACAATGCAGATTCCAAATATGTAATTTTTTTTACAATTTGATTATTTTTTCTATTTTTCAATTAATTTCTAATGAAACTGGTCCATAAACTTGAATTATTAGGGTTTTTTAGTATTTTAATAACTTTTTATTAAAATATTTTTTTGTAAAATGAATTGCACCAAAACATACTTCAGACAATTCTTTTCAATTTAAAAAAAAAATAAAAAAATAAGTTTAGGTCATCTTATGCGTGTCGTACACGATGATTTTTCAAAACGACAAATATGGCTAATAAAAATTTAACAAAAAAAAAATCAATAAAAAATTACAAAAAAATATTGAAAACGTGCTTCAGTGAGTCACAATTTTTTTCCCAAAAGGATTTTGAAAAATATGATAATTTAGGTCAAAATATGGATGTCGTACACATGCATGGTATGGTAAAAAAAAGTGACTTTTAAACAGTGGTTTTTAGAAACACCTATTGAAACTCAATTTGTACCATTTGGGTATTGAAATAAATTACATATTTGGAAACTAGAATCCGAGTACTACATTTTATGATTGGTGACTTTTTTTAAGATTTCGTCTCTAAGTGCTTCAAATTTTAAGGTCAAATGTGACAGATTCTGAAAATCGGGGAAAACACTTCCACTTTTTGGCCAAAAAGTGGACTCAACTTCTTGCGCACCCATTGAATCGATCCATGTGATCTCTAAGATATAAGTGAACCTGCATTAGATTTGTAATTTCAAAATGTAAGATACATGTTTAGGAAATACCCTTGAACCATTCAATAAAAATGGCCTAATTGAATACAAATGATAAAATGTGTAAGCCTCATTTATGTCTAAGGCATGTTACTAGAATGAAAAAATAATTAACTATTAATATAGGACAATTTATGAATGCTTTAGGGTTTACAGTTTAGAGTTTAGGATTTAGGTTTTAGGGTAATAAGATGGCTTAAGGGATCTATGTAGTAAGGTCCTAGTACAAAATGACATGGCTTAAGTGAATAAAATTTGGTGAAGATTCCCAAGGCAACCAAATTTCATTAAGGTCCTAGGCAACTTCACCAAATTTTATTCACTTGAGCCATGCCATTTTGACTTAGGACCTTACTAGACATAGATCCCCTTAAGCCATCCTATCACCCTAAGCCGTAAATCAATCAAACTAGATCATGATTTATCTCATTTATATTATAATATAGCACGATCTTATTATTTTTAAATTTGGTTTCCTTGGGAAACTTCACCAAATTTTGAGAACTTATTTGATCCCCTTAAGAAATTTCATATTAGGACCCCTTAAGAGATCAATTTATGGTTTAGGGTGATAGGGTGGCTTAAGGGGATTTATGTCTAGTGAGGTCCTAAGACAAAATGACATGGCTCAAGTGACTAAAATTTGGTGAAGTTTCCCAAGGTAACCAAATTTCATTAAGGGCCTAGGAAAAAATCATGGCTTTAGGGTTTAGGGTTTAGAGTTTAGAGTTTAGGATTTAGGGTAATGAGATGGCTTAACGGGATCTATGTAGTAAGGTCCTAGGACAAAATGACATGGTTTAAGGGAATAAAAGTTGGTGGAGTTGCCTAAGGCAACCAAATTTCATTTTAAGGTCCTAGGACAAAATGAATGCTTCAGTGTTTAGGGTTTAGATTTTAGAGTTCGGGGTTTAGGGTTTAGGGAACTTAGGGTGAAGTTTGGGTGACCCTTGGAATAATGGACTTGCAAGTTAGTGAACACAATTTTCTTGTGGAACAGTTGATTGAGATAGCTCTTGTTTCGATTGACCAACCTAGATCATGAAATCTCATTCATATTATAATCTTGCACGATCTTATTATTGTTAAATTTGGTTGCCTTGGGAAACTTCACCAAATTTTGAGAACTTATTTGATCCCCTTAATAAATGTAATATTAGGACCCCTTAAGACATCGATTTATGGTTTAGGGTGATAGGATGGCTTAAGGGATCTATGTCTAGTGAGGTCCTAGGACAAAATGACATGGCTCAAGTGAATAAAATTTGGTGAGTTGCGCAAGGCAACCAAATTTCATTAAGGGCTTAGGAAAAAATGATGGCTTTAGGGTTTAGGGTTTAGGGTTTAGAGTTTAGAGTTTAGGGTTTAGAGTAATAAGATGGCTTAAGGGGATCTATGTAGCAAGGTCCTAGGAAAAAATGACATGGCTTAAGGGAATAAAATTTGGTGGAGTTGCCTAAGGCAACCAAATTTCATTTTAAGGTCCTAGGACAAAATGAATGCTTTAGTGTTTTGGGTTTAGATTTTAGAGTTCAAGGTTTAGGGTTTAGGAAACTTAGGGTGAAGTTTGGGTGGCCCTTGGAATAATGGACTTGCAAGTTAGTGAACAACATTTTCTTGTGGAACAGTTGATTGAGATAGCTCTTGTTTTGATTGACCGACCTAGATCATGAAATCGCATTCATATTATAATCTTGCATGATCTTATTATTGTTAAATTTGGTTGCCTTGGACAACTTCACCAAATTTTGAGAACTTCTTTGACCCCCTTAAGAAATGTTATATTAGGACCCCTTAAGACACCGGTTTACAGTTTAGGGTAATAGACTGACTCATTTATGAATAGATTGACTATTTCCGTAATAGAAACACATAATTATGTATTATTAAGCATTGAGTTTGATGTATATTTTAACTTGATATTTTTTTAATTGAATATAAGATTATTTTATTTAACATTTTTTTCATTAATATTTCCCACTTAAATGAATTTTATGATATAAAATTGGTTAATGTTGAATCTTATTTTATTTTGGATTGTTTGGAATTTAAAGAACCTAAAAGAAAGAAAAGATAAATATTTAGATTCTTTTAGTGTCTAGGTAACAAGTGCAAATTGAGATTTTAGACTAAACTAGAAGCCTAATTAACAATTAATTGATTAGAATGAGAGTTAAGATTGTCAAAAGACAAGATACAACACATGCAAACAAGAAATGGAAACAAGGCATGACTAAGATAGATCAAAACATAAAATAAAAATGAATGCAAATATTATCTAAGTGACAATTGGAAATGGATTGTACAAGGATTTAGGAATTTGCTAGCTAAATTTGCAAACAAACATTGCTAATTTATGAATTGTAACTATTTTTTAACATATTGTTTTCTAATCTCATTATAATTTAACATTGAAAGTAAAGTTTAACATACTGTTTTCTCCATACAATGCAAATGAAATTTAAAACATTTAAGCAATGCAAATGAATTTTTTCCATTATCAAATATTCTTGAGCTTGAAATCAAGGTTTTCAAATGCAAAATGATTTCTTTGATTTCAATTTAGGGTTTTAGCAAAAAAAATTGTTTGAATTCAATTTAGGGTTTCGATATAAGCAATTAGGGTTTTTAATGCAATTTTTTTGTTTCATTTCAAACTAGGGTTTTCAAATCCATTTTTTTGTTTCATTTGAATTTAGGGTTTCAAAAGCAATTAGGGTTAAATTCAAATGCAATTTTTTAATTTCATTTCAATTTAGGGTTTTGAAATGCAAATTTTTGTTTCCTTTCATTAGGGTTTTGAAATGCAAATTTTTTTGGTTTGATTAAATAATTTAGGTTTCAAAAGCTAAATTTTGTTCTTAACATACAATTTAAGGTTTATTTTTTCCTTTTTATTCAATATCTGAAGGCTTTCATTGCATTTTTTCATCTACTACAAATCATCATTTCTACTATTACAGGAAATAAAATGCATAAAACGCCAAATAAATTGGCAAAAAACATGCTAGCACCTATTATTGAATTAAAAAATTCAAGAAAACATGATAAAAACAAAAAAATTGGGGGTGGAGGTGCACATGGAGGTCGTTGTAATGTCATTTTCGCTCCCCAATTTGGGATCCTGTGCTGTTGAATGAACTAAGTTTCATTCATTTTTAAAAAATAAATACTATCTTAAAATAGGATCTCGTTTTGTAATAATCGAGATCCCATTTCGTGTATGTCGGTTTGAGACCCTTTTACAAAAAAAATCTTGATTTTTAAAAAATGATATCCTATTTGGAATTTAGGCTCAGGATCTCGAAGCTAAACGAGATCTCATTTTTTAAAAATCGGGATCTCGTTTATGAAAATCGGGATCCCATTTTTTAAAAATTGGGATCCCGTTTATGAAAATCGGGATCCCGTTTTTGCAATGTCAATTTCATTTTTTTGGCTAAGGCAAAAAATTCCACATTTCGTGGACTCAACTTCTTGCACTTACCCCAATAATATTCGTAATCCACCTCCACCTCCACCCACTCCACCTCATAACCCCCCACCTCCACCACCTAAATTGATGGTGCTCGCTTGCAAGCACAAATCAATGCCACTGTTAGAACCATTCAAGATCAAATCAACATTATTCAAATTGAAGAATGTATCGCACCACCTTTGAGGATGTTTGCATCTAGGATGCAAAATGTTGTTGATGATGTTAGGTCTATGGATGGGATCTTAGATGAGCATCGACAATGGCTAGAGGAGAGGAGAACTTCCGATTCTGAAAAGGAAAACACAAAGAAATGAAGAGATGCAGTAGAGAGCCACAACAATTTATAAATTAAGACAATGATCTTATAGTTATGAATTTATGAATTTGGTTGGATGGATATTTTGTGTGATGAATTTATGAATTTGGTTGGATGGATATTTTTAGTGACATGAATTTATGATTTTGGTTGGATGAATATTTTTAGTGACATGAATTTATGAATTGGTTGAATTTATAATATTATATATTTTATGACTATCTAATAGATCATGATTTCTCTTGTTGGAAAAATGTAATATATATATATATATATATGCGTTAGACATAAAATGAGCTTTTTGTGAATGTTTCAAGTTTATTTTTTAGTATGTACATGTATTAAAATTGCATATTTTTAGATCTTAAATTTTGAAATTTGTATGTATGTACATAGTTTAGTTGAATGATGTATGCATGCAAATTATGCATTGTATTTTTTATTTTAAATGTATGTACATGTTAAATTTTGAAATTTGTATGCACATGCTCAAGTTCAATCAATGTATGTATGTGTATGTATATGCATGCACATCCTATTTAAACAAATTTGCATGTACATTTCAAATTTAACTATTTCTTATAATTTTGTAAGTTTGTATGTTAACTTTGTATAATTTAATGTAGGTGCACTTATATCTGATATCAAGGATCAATTTAACATTGATGATATCATCAATCCAACACCTCAACCACCCCCATCTCCACCCCAGGCTCCACCTCCCCCTCCACCCCCTCCACTTAATATCCCACATGCACCACCTGTTGGATTTGATGAGGCTCGCTTGTGAGCACGTATAAATCATCAAGTGGCATCCATTCAAAATTAAATCAATGCTATGCAAAATCAAGCATCGATTCCACCTCACATGAGACGTTTTGCATCTATGATGCAAAACATTGTGGATGTCATTAGGACTATTGATTCTGATCTAGATAGGCATCGACGAGAAAGAGAGCAGATGCGATAATTTTATGCAGACGGTCTCTCCTATAAACAAATTTTAGACCTTAAAATAATAAAATCCCATCTAGCCCCTTACTTTATTGACCTTGTTACTCGACAGCCCATTCCTCCCAATAAATCTAGAATATCCATGAGGTGGTGTATGCATGCACAAATGAGTGCACATTTTTGGGATTGATGGTATATGTTATTTGGCAGTCCACCACATGCTAATTTGGAGGTCCCATTGTATTTTTTGAGGAAACTATATGTAGAGTTTGTTATGGGGCAAAATCCCAATTATTTTGATTTTAAATCATTTCAGGGTGTTGGTGGTGGCATGCCACAATAGAGGTTAGGTGCAAGGGTTGATCCCCAATGCCTCGTGCATGCACAATCCCTTGTTGCTCCTCTTAGTCTTGCCATTCCCGCACCTGTACATCAACGTGCGGTGGTATCGACATTAAGATCCCTTAGTACGCTCACAGGAGACCTTGATCAGCATGCTTCTACGATAGCGGGTAGGGATCATAGAGACGATGATGATGGAGGAGAGTTTTATGGAGTTGGTCCAAGTATCACACTAGGAGTGTCAAGACCACATGTATGTACTAGTTGTCATCAGTTATGCTATGGACCTAATTAGGATACACCTAGTTCAGGTGGACGTGGAGATTCTAGTGGTTCATCTGGTTGCCTCAATTCATTTGTAAAATTTCTTACAACAAACCATCACCCTAAGGACACTGCGACACAAGTATAAATATGCATCTACATGTTGAATTTATAAGGATTTTAATGAATGTATATATCAAAGAAAAGTTTGCAATACATTTTAACAATCAAATTGTTTGGTGTACAAATGAAACTAACAATGGGGCAATCATCCACTCCGCGAGTACATACATCGACACCAGTCCTAGTTGGCAACCCTTTGGGGTATTTTGATTTCAATTTTTTAAATTATATATGAAATAATTTTTAACTTGAGTTTTAAATTTATAATTGAATCATGAACATATGTTTTAAATATTTATGTCGGTTTAGGGGATTCAATCGACTTCCACGTCGATTCCACCCGAGGGGTTGTCGAGCACTCCTCCACTGTCAGGCATTGTAGATCAGGGGCAAGTACATTTATATTGTAAATTGTTTGACTTACATTAGTATACTTACAATTATGAATTATGAATTCACTATATATCAAATGTGCATGTACACTTGTAAATATTATAAGTGTTAAATGTCTACATGTATGTCTAGATTGATACCACAATGAGAATGGACATCAGACAAACATTAGATGTTGAGGCTACTCGTGAGGCCTCTGAATTTCGGGTTTAAAAAATTTTCTACACAAAATGTGCAGACTTGAATATATATATATTTTAACCTAATTCAAGTATACATACTGGGTAAAAGCACAAAGTTATGTCACACTTTATAAATGAAACGACCAACACCGATCCAACTTTTAAACTTGAATCACTAAAAAGTGGAATATATGTTTTGAATTTTGAAATGATGTAAACTAGTAAAATATATATTTTTTAGTATATTTTATGTTTACATTTTTAAAAAAAATTAAAAAATATATTTTAAACTAGGTTTTAATAAATTAACACTATAATTTAGCTGTTGATAAAATGCTGAAAAATGAAGTTGCATGAGACGTCAAACTTTTTATAGCAGATTTTATTTTATTTTTTTCAAATTTTTTGTGTATTTATAACTTGAAACTTTAGTGCATGGATATATTTTTTTCCAATTTTGATAAATATATATTTTTAAATAAATATTAAAATGTGCATGAATCAAAAAATAGTTGTTTCCATGGGACGTCAACTTTCATATTAAATATTTATCTAAAATGGAAAAAAAATTATACCATCTTGAAATAGATTCTCTTATCTAGTGCATCATATATTTTTAAAAAAAATTTAATAAGTTAAATTAGTATTTTCCTTGGCATGGTAATAAACCTAATATTTTGTGTTGATAACCTATTTTATTAAAAAAATAAAAAATAAAAAAATAATAATTAAACTATTAAAATAAATATATTTTTGAAAACTAAACTTATGGATCTACAAAAGGGTATTTTTTATATGTTTTTAAAAATGTTATTTACATTAGTGGGAGTTATTGAAACTTCAAGTTTTTCAAATATATATATATTTTTGGTAAATTGGACTCAAAGTGATGCTCCATATATTTTTAGCCAACAATTTTAGTTCTATAAGTTGTGGAAGTATCTAACTTAGCTAGAATGAATCTTACTAGATCATATGTTTGACCAAAATTGATTTTTAGTTAGAAATACTTAAATTCAGTTGTGCTGATAAGTTGGCTAAAAGTGTGACACAACTTTGTGTTTTTACCCTACTTTATATTTGATCTTGTAGGACTTTGTTAGTGCAACTTTTTGCCATGACTCAATCATAGTTACACCTCCAAGAGGACATGCAGAGCAGGCTCCAAATATCATGGTAATTTAAATTTTTTATTATATTTAAAGTCAATTACAAATTATATATTCTGAATAACTTTAATTTAAAATTTAAAATTGAATATATATATATATATATGAGCTAATACATGTTTTAAATTCTTTTTCTTTTATAGCATGAGACACATCTTGTAGTTGAGCATGTACAAACAGATCCTAGAGTAGAGGGTGCACAACCTCAGAATACGATACAATTACAATATGATAAATTATAAATTAAATTGAATTAAATCATTTTTAATTGTATACTTACATCTAATTTCAACTTTCTTTGTCTTGTTTATGTAGATTGATTCAGAGAATTTAAAGGTTGGTTCAGGTGCACCAGAGCATCCAGACCCAGATATGATGGTAATTTAATTTTATGATGAATTATAAATTAAATTGCCATTAAATCATTTTTCATCGTCTTACATTTGACTTCATCTTTCTCTTGTACAGAGTGTTTCAGGTCATCCACATAGTCTACATGGTGTGAAGAGGTCTCTTGATTATAGAGACGATACATGACCTAAACATGATTTTATGGGTTATATTTGATTATTTCATGGACTGCATATTTGGTTTCTCATGTACTCTATTGGACTTTATATTTCATGGGTCAAGTACTTTGTTGGACTTTAGTTCATAGGTTATACTTTGATGGACTTTATTCATGCGCTTAATATATTGGTTTCATGCACTTAATATGTTGTAAATTATGGACTTTATTATTGTTCAATTTTAATTTACACATGTACATTTATGCATTTTATGTTCATAGTCAAAACATTAATATAGGACATTAATGTGAAATTAAATATAAATATGAAATTAAAGTTGAAATTAATAGGACATTTTAATATTTGTACTTTACAAATTTAGTGATCCCATACATGATATACATGATATGTACATTCAATAATTAGCGAATATTAGTCAATGAACTTATTCAATTCACGTCAATCGATAATTAGTCAATAAATCATAATTTACAAACAAAAGCAATCCGTTTATATACCACAAAGGATGAAATTTTAAGAAATAAACAATACCATACAAGATTAGAGAACAAAAGCATTAATAAATTCCATAAACTAAACATAAATACCAATCAAAATACAATATGTTTTTCCAAAAAAGTTATTCTATAAGTATACACCATATTTCCTAGTTCTTTTACAACATTAAATTAAAGAACTTAATTGTCCAAAAATAGGCTAAAGTTTTGAAATTAAATCATGTAGTCCCATATTTACAAATCATGCAAAGTGCTAGAGAAAACTTAAGAACATAAAAGTCCTCTTGACCTCATGTTCCACAAAAAACACTAATTTATAAGCTATCAAAACAAATAATAACATCCAATACTAATTTATAGGTTGTCTTAAGGGGATGTCTTAAGGGGTCCTAATACGACGTCTTAAGGGGATCAAAGGAGAGTATAATTAAGTATAAATATTAAGTGATATAAACAAGTATTATACTTTAGGGTGAGTCATCATAACAAATGATATAATTAAGTATAATATTTAGGACATGTGCTAATACGACACATCTTAAGGGGATGTCTTAAGGGGTCCTAATATGATGTTTAAGGGGATCAAAGAAGAGTATAATTAAGTATAAATATTAAGTGATATAAACAAGTATTATAAGTTTTAGGGTGACTCATCATAAAAAATGATATAATTAAGTATAATATTTAGGATATGTGTTAATATGACACGTCTTAAGGGGTCCTAATGTTGGCCCCCTACAATGATTTAACAAATAAGCCCTTACAACTGTGATTCAAAGATTGGACATCTAAATCAAATAGCCATTTCAATCATCATGAAGGTGCATTTAACTTGTCAACCCAGGGACGTGAACTTGAAATGGGTTAGCACAGTATGTGCACTAAGGATCCAAAGTAGCCATATTCATTCTACAACTAAGAAAACATAATGTTGAAGGAAAATTGCTTGGAAAGGAATAACATAAATACTGAACATCAACCAACAACTATACTAAAAGCTAAAATGCATGAAAAAAATGAAAATCTAAGCAAAAAAATACGAAACTACTCTATTTGCTTTGGCTATAGGAACAATCACAAAATGGAATTCTAGTGGCTGTAGGAACACTCAGTGCCAGATTCTTAGCTAATTACTGAACATAAAGTAATAACTAAAATAAACTAAACTAGAGGACAAAATGCTCACCAAGTGGCCCCCCTTTGGATGAGTATCCTCTAAAACTAATGTAAACTCAGATGCACAAACTTATATCTTCATTTTATTCATTGGGAAACATGAGTACAATAGAACAGGGTAACTGTATTGTTGAAAACTAAGAATGTAAGCACATGATTATCAGATCGTGCAACCTTCTGAGAAGGAGCATCTGAGTCTTATTTATAGGAAAAGAAGCTACTAACTAATCACCTAGCAAGGTGGTCAACTCCAACAGATTATGAGGACACCACTTTAGGGAAACCATGAAAAGTCGAGAGGCAGTTACGCTTGCATGAAATTTGGTCAGACATGCTTGCCTCAACGCAGATTTAGCACAATAGTAAGGCCTATATTTTCTCAACAGCAATAAAGACCATTTATAAGGCAGTTACAACTCGATTTGCATGAGGAATCTCCCATCGTCGATAGTTTTCCCTTTGTTGACCTTTACATGACCACTTTGTTAACTATTATGGTGAACGACCAGCTGGCAGAATCTTCTCAATTTAGTGGCCTCTAATCATATTTGCATGACAATATTAGTACACACAATAATCACATATCTATAACTATCTTAAAGAACATTCATTAATCCACATGTACAATTAACATAGATAGTCCATGTAACATGTCAATGTTATTAAAGATTTGTAGAGATAAAATTAGGCCCAATGTTTATGGCTTTGAGGAAATATCAACATTCAAACATCAAGGTCCATGGCAACTTCAACAAATAGATCATAAATTCTACTAAAATTAAACCATAAACTAGACTCATCATTCCCCCCAACCTAAGGTTTTGTTGGTCCTCTAGGAGGGGAAGAGTTGTTCTTCTGCTTAGTCATTGCCCTAAAATTTGCAATTGCCAACTGTCCTACATCAGTGTTTGTTGTGTGTGAATCAAGATCCCAATGGAACCCTTGTTGTCTGTCCAATTTGTTTCATCTTTGTCTCTCTACAACAATATCATAGCGGTAAAACCTCAAATTTTGCACGAGCCACATCAAGATGGGTGGCTGAAAAGTTAGTGGAATCTAGAATCATCCCTTTGTCCTTCCAATCTATATATATCCGTCAATTCTTTTAAGTGCTGCAACATAGTTCTGTATAGAGTGGAGCTCATCTTGTTTTAGCTCATCAGTTAGGTTGCTCCATCTTTGTGACAGGTAACTCTTCATAGTTTCCTCTTTTTCTTTTGCCACCACCTTATATTCACTATAAACTGCTTCTATCCAAGGCATGATCCTATTACCATAGCTAGGTTTGAAAAGAATTGTGTGCCAATCCCTGTAAATGTCCCTTGGGTTTCTTGATTTAGGCCTGATGGGCAGAGGGATGTTGGATTCTATTTGTCCATAAGCCTTGCATTGTTGTCCCCAACTGATCTCATTTTGTACCCAAGACATAAATGCCCTTAATTAGACATCCCCAACATACAACAGTGGATTCCAATCATGGTCTTGTGTTACAACATAATTATGCAAATAGAATTCACACAACAAATTCTTCATCTCAGGGGAAGCAATTCGACAAGCATTGAAAAATTCAATAGGAGTCTCAATGGAAGGGTTCGAACCTGAGACAATCCTTGCCAACTTAAAAGAAAGATATTTCTCCTTCAAATGCAAAGCATAGACCCTTGAAGGGGTCCCACATTCTAAAATATATGGTACCAAGGCTATCATATCGTCCACCTTCTTCTTTAAAGTAGCAATTTTAACATCCTTGTCTTCAATCTCCTCATCTTTCTTTTGAATTTCTTTCTTCAGCCTACGTTTCTCCTCCTTCCATTCTTCTTCCCTTCTTTGCATCTCTTTCCATAAATTTAAAATTTTGTGTGTACTATAAAATCAAGGGGGTTATGTATTCCTATCAATCATTTTCCTAGCACTGATGCTTGCTCTTCATATAGTACCATCTGCAGGGATTCAGGTTGTTCAGTCAATTTCGGTTGCAGGGGTACTGATTGTTCTCCCAATTCTGGTTGCAGGGCCTCTTGTTCTTGTTCTTGTTCATGTTGTAGGAACTCTTGCTACAGGAACTCCTGATTTTACTTATACCCTTGATTCTCAACTTGTTCTACAATATCAACAAGATTTTCCAGTGTTATGCTTGCTGCTTTCTCAAGTATGTCCTCTTCCTCGACATTCACCTGCCCCATTGGATATTTTGTGTCCCCCTGTGATGTTTCTCTAGGCTTAGGGCTTTCCTGCAGAGGCATATCAAAGGTTGGCTCGGTTGGTCTTAATTTTATGGGAGGGATTTCACATTTTTCTTTGGTTGCAGGATGAATAGTGTCAACCTTTCGCTTCTTAAAGCTTGGTACTTCTTTTTTTGCCAGATGCTTTTTAGCTTTTCCTTTTCTTATTTCTGCTTCTCTCTTATGTGCCCTAGTTCTCATTAGGATGCCAAGAGGAACATCATCATTAGAATCTGGAGAGGAATTTTCTTTGTCTGAGTGCTCTATCTTAGAAGAACCAATCTCTATGGTTTGTTTTGCTGCAAGAGGGTTTACACTAGGGCCTGCACCAGAGGTTGAAGCACCAAGAGTGGATTCATCCATGCTCAATCTCCTACTAGACCTATGAGGTTGAGGTAAAACCCTAGGTTGCAAATGCTCTGGTCTAATTTGATCAATATTTACAAATTCTTCCCAAGTCATCTTAGTACATCATGCAAAGACTTCTCAACTAACAATTTAATCAAACAATGGTGGGAAATAGAATTGTCCCTACCTTTCTGAGTCTTGAATTCCATGATTGAAAGAAGGTGGTATAGCACGTTCGACACATTCATCCTCCTCAAATGCCTCATGTGATTCAAGAGTTTGAAGTGCACAAAATGTAGATTCGACTGGCAACCTTCATAGGTGATATATTTTATAACATAAAACAACTACTTGCTTCCATGGCTCGGGCAGAGAGGTTCTTTTTGCACCTTGTTTATCCACGCTCAATGAAGGGTCACCAAGTTCTGTAAATTCGTCCCTAGCTAACTTGGCGTCTCTGGAAGTAGGGTAATTCTCATCGTCAACAGGCAACCCTATAACTTCTGCAATTCTTTCTTCAGTAGCCAATACTTCCAGCCCTTTTACTGTGGCTTTTCCCTTAGACAATGTATGGAAATTTTTTAATGCAATGTCTTCATTAAAACCATTTAGCTTCATGAAATAGTCTAACCACCCGCAGTTTCTGAATTCGGCCTGTGAAAGCGCATCCTGCAGTAATACGTCATGAACCGTGGGTTCATTCCTAATTAACCTACCTCCCATTGTTCAGTTTCCTGCAATCAAACAATCACTCTACAAAGTTTCCCTTCCTGCAACACTACCAAATTTCCAACGCCAATGTCGTCTGAATTTTCCCTTTCTGTTTTACTTTTTGGTGACTTAAGATTATGACAAGATTAATAATGGAAGTAAAGGAGTAATAAAGGAAGGTTACGATAGAGAAAAATGGTGGTGATGGTTGGTGTCACCTCACACATATGAGCCGTCATCTCACTCAGAATTCAAATTGGCTCGATTTAAACTTTGCTGGCATAGACTAACATGGACTGAAATGTGGGAAAAGTACTCACATCTTCCCTCCAGCCCCTCCAACCTAAATTTGAGCATGTGTCCTCACATACGAGGTGGTAATGATGATTTGATAGGGACAAGGAATAATGACATGCTATGGTGAACATCCATATTAATTCACAACAATTAAATGAATGTACTAAAGACAATTAAGAGATAGCAATTAATGTGCACATACCTAGATTAGTGGAAGATTTTTTTGCAAAGATTGTGGAGAAAGTACCGGTCGCCTTTTAAGAAATAAGTTGAGCAATTAATGAAAATGAGGTGGAATGAGGTGAAGTGGAATGAAGTGAAGTGATGAAAGAGAGAGAAAGGTGGAGATGGATGGGCAGATGGGTGGATGGGTGAGGAAGTGGACTCCCACAAGAGTGGAAGTCTTTATTATGACAAGGTACATACTTTAGTTAGCCAGAAGGAGGGAAATTAGGTCCACTTCCCTCGGTTGTAGGAAGTTCAGGAAAAAAGTTACATGCTGAGTGAATTGTTGTAGGAACTCCTCTTTGGAAGTTACCTTGTGATACAATTTGAGGAGATGACCATTGACAAGCAACTTGAATTTGACAAGGTTAATGGTAGTGAGTTGAACAACACCATTGGGGAAGACTTCAGCAACCTCATATGGTCCTAGCCACCTTGTCTACAATTTTCCTGCATTATCTTGATACCTTGAGTCATAGAGCAGTGCCCAGTCGCCTACCTAGAATTTCTTGTCCTTGATGAATTTTTCATGCCACCTTATTCTCTGATTTTGCACTACCTCTATGGGATGCAAGGCTTCTCTCCTCATCTCATCCAAAGCATTCAGTTGCATGATTCTTTCTCGTTGTGCCTCAGAGATATCCATCCCCAAGCCTACTGCAGTCCTAAGAGTCTTATGTTCAAATTCAATGGACATCATAGTTGTCTTCCCATATAGCAACTCAAAAGGAGTGAAGTCTGTAGTTGTCTTCTAGGTTGTCCTATAGGCCCAAACAACTTTTGGTAGCCCGTTTTCCCAATCCTTTTTATGAATAGCCATTTTTTTGGTCAGAATGGCTTCAATCTCCCGGTTGGTCACCTCAACTTGGCCATTGGCATGAGGGTGATAAGGAGTGGAATTCTTGTTTCTTATGTTGTACTCATTAACCAGTGTTGCAACAAGGGTTGATGTGAGTTGATCCCCTTGATCAGTCACTATCTCTCTTGGAACTCCATACCTTGTGAAAATCTCCTCATAAAGAAATTCAACAACCTTATTATCTCTTGCATGCTTCATTGCCTTAACTTCTACCCACTTGGTTACATAATCAGTGCATACCAAGATATAAGACTTACCATTTGATGGAGGGGCAATGGATCCTACAAAATCTAGTCCCCATTTGTCAAATGGAGTGATTACTACCTGAGGGTAAAGTGGCATCTCATCAGATTTGGTTGGCCTACCCATCCTCTGACATCTATCACACTTTCTCATATATCTCTCTGCATCCTTATGGATTGTGGGACATTAGTATCCTATGTTCAAAATATTCATTGTTGTCCTCTTGGCTGCAAAATGTCCTCCACATGGTTCATTGTGGCATGCATGCAAAATATCATATGTCTCATCTTCTCTCACACATCTCCTCATGACATGGTCTAGCCCAGTGTAAAGCAAACATCCTGCAATCCATGAAAAAGGAAATGATTTTTCAATGAGCACCCTTCTCTCTTTTGGAGAGAAGTGGAGAGGAACTCTCCTTGTGACTAGATAGTTAGCTATGTCAATGTACCAGGGTGTTTGCACACTGATGGAAAATAGATGCTCATCAAGAAAAGAGTCATCTATGACTTGATTAACTTCTGATGTAGTCAGCCTTGAAAGAAAATTTGCAACAACATTGGCCTTCTTTGGTTTATCTACAATGGCTATGTCAAACTCTTGCATCAACAATAACCATCTTGCTAGCCTACCTGTGATCAGGGGTTTATTCATGAGGTATCTAATGGTTGCATGATCGGTGTGCACAAAGATTTGATAGCTTGTTATGTAGTGCCTGAATTTTTTTAGGGCATAGATTACAACCAACATTTCTTTTTTTGTCGCTGTATAGTTTAATTCAGCTCCCTGTAAGTTTTTACTGACAAAATAAATAACATTTTCAATATCTCCTTCTTTCTTCCCTAAGACTGCTCCTATAGCATAGTCTGATGCATCTATATGGATGTGAAAAGGAAGCTCCCAATTAAGTCCTTTGAGTACAGGAGCATGAGACAAAGTTGTCTTCAAATCAAAAAATGCTTTGTCACAGTCTTCTCTCCATTGAAATTCAACATCTTTGGTGAGAAGAGTATATAATGGTACTACTATTTTGCTGAAATCCTTCAAGATGAACCACCTATAGTATCCTGCATGTCCCAAGAAACTCCTAACATTTTTTTGTTTTGCAGGTGTGGGCATATTTGTGATCACCTCAATCTTTGCAGGATCTACTTGAATTCCTTTGTGAGAGATGTAGTGGCCAAGAACTACACCTTCCTGCATCATCATAAAACACTTTTCACTATTTAGAGATAAATTATGGTCTTCACATCTTTGTAGGACTCTCCTGAGATTTTCCAATGCCTCATTGAAATCAATACCATAGGTGGTAAAGTCATCCATGTAAATTTCCATGCAATCATGAGAAATGTCTAAGAATATGCTAATGACTTCCCTCTGAAAAGTTGCAGGTGCATTGCATAAGCCAAATGGAAGTACCGAGTAGGCATAGGTTCCCCATGGATAGGTAAAGATGGTCTTCTCCTGATCCTTAGGTGCAATTTGGATCTGGTTATAGCCGTTGAATCCATCTAGAAAAGAAAAGTATTGCTTTCCTGTAAGTGAGTCCAAAACTTGATCTATGAGAGGTAAGGGAAAATGGTCATTTTTGGTGGCAGCATTGAGTTCCCTATAATCAACACAAACCTGCCATTTCCCTCCTTTCTTAGGCACAATCACCAATGGAGACACCCACTGGCTATCCGAAATGGGGTAGATAAATCCTACATCTAGCAATTTTTGTAGTTCTCCTTTTACAATTTCTCTTAGTACAGGGTTAATTCTTCCTCGTGGTTGTCTCACTGCGGTGTAATCATCTTTGATGTAAATTATATGAGTACAAAGATTAGTGTCCAATCCCTTCATATCATGATAGTCCCACACAAATGCATGTTGGTGGGTCTTCAGTAAGGTTGTCAATCAACTGTTGTTCTTCACTTAATTTGTTGTAGATGTGCAGATGTTTTCCTTCTGCCACCTGCACTTGTGTAGTTATCTCTATCATGGTTGCTTCACCAATGCTTGGTAGTTTGAGTTCATGCGGTAGCAATGTATGAGACATACCTATTGCTACAGGAAGTTTAGCTACAGGAAGAGTGTCTGCAGGAAGAGCGGCTACAGGAAGAGCAGGCAAAAGTGTCTTGACTGGAACAACAAAATGAGAAGATGATGCTTCCTCCACTTCACAATGATTATGAATGATGTTAGCCAATACTTCATCTTCATCTTGAAGTTGCATGAAAGAGCTTCTACCTAACATTATAAGTTGTGCCACAAAATTAACTTCCTTAGCCTCTTCACCAACATGTGGCCATATAGAATTATCCAAATCATGGGATGGTTGAGTAGGAGGGTAGAGAACAAGCTTTTTGGTGTTGTTGCTAACCATGGTCTTCCTAGAATGATAGGGTACCCACTGAGTGTGGATTTAGGAGAAAGAATCATGAAATTTGTTGGGTACTCCCATGAGTCTAGAGTTACCACAAGGTCCTCCACTACACCATAAAGTTTAACCGTTGAACTATCAACAAGCTATAGGACAGTAGGACTAGGTCTCATGCTTGCAACATTTAGTTGCTACATGATATCCTTGGTCATTACATTTATTGTTTCTCCCAAGTCAATCAAAATATTCTTTATTTGGATCCCATTTATAAAAAATCCTACCATAGGACTCCCTAGATCATTATATTTGGGAACAATCACTTTCCCAAGCATGATGTCAGCTAGTTGTCCCACCACATGAACCGTAGTGGGTTCTTTCTTCTTCCTGATTGGCTTCTTAAGGAACACTTCCTTAATTGCCTTGCCATAGATTGGAACATCTTTTATGGCCTGAAATAGGGGTATCTGGACACATATGTGCTTCAGCTGATCTATAATGTCAAAATTTGTGTCCTCCTTTTCTTCCTTTTCTTGCACAGTTTCCAACCTTTGAGGAAATGGGGGTGTTTGTGCAGTTTGCTTGACTAGAACCGGTTCAAGATTCTTAGGTACACTGGGCTGAATGGGGGGTATTCAGAGGCTCCTCTTCTTCCATAGGAAGCTCAGTGATAATGGGTGTGGAAGGAGCTGGAAAAGTAGTTCCTAAATGCAAGTGCATGTCACTTACACTCACATCATATGTAGGGAATTGATTTGGATCAGCAGAGTATACTAGTTGTTGCTGTGGTTTCTTATTTGGATTGGGTGTGGGCTGAGCTGGTAGCTGAGTATGTTTAGGTGCATTTGAACTTGAACTAGTAGGAGGAGGAATTATATAAGGTTGTTGGGGCTGAGAAGGTGGCTGCATGTAACTATTTGGCTGGTTTGGCCATTGTTGTCCTCCCCTCCATTGATTTGTTTGCTGCCAATTTCCTGGGGGTGGTTGCCAATTTCCTTGAAACTATTGCCAATTCCCCTAAGGTTGCTGCCACTGGGGTGGAGAGTTTTGATGATTAGGCCAGGTATTTGGAGGGTTACTCCAAGGTTGTGGTGGATATCCTCCATAGTTGGATGGATATGGGGGTTGTCATTGGTTATCGGATGAATAAGAATTGAAATATGGCCCAACAAAAGAGAGTGGATCTGGTGGCATACCTTGTCTTGGAGCCCATGGCCTCCTTTGTGCAACATAATAGACTTGGTCTTCTTCAACCCGGATTGGCTTAAACTCGGGTGCAATCTTCTTGTTGTCAATATTAGCTATCATCTTGCATTTGCAGTCCTTCTTCTTTTGTTTGCAATGGGGGAAATATTCTGCCAACATTGCCTCTTCCTCTTCTTGTTTCTTCTTGGCCTAAAGTGTATCCAGCTAAGTAGCTAGATTTTTTATAATGTCTTGCTTAAAGTCTGCCAGTAAATGAGTAATCTCCATTCTTGAAACTCCACTGGTAGATGACTTACGCATAGAAGATTGGTAAGCTCTCCCTTTCTTTGAAGCTGCCCTAGAGTAGTTCTGGCATATCTTCTTGATATCCTCCCAAGGAACTTGGGAGATATCTCCTCCTCGCATCAAGTCTAAGGAATCAGTGTAGCTATCATTAATTCCTCTCAGGAAAAGCAACTTTTGTGAGTCTTCATTGAGTGTATGGTATGGATATTTTTGTAAGAAAAATAGAAACCTTGCAATGTAATCCTCTAGGCTGTCATCTTCCTTTTGCTACATCTTGAAAATATCATCTCCTCTCATGTCACTGCCCCTGCAATATTTCTTGTATTTCTTAAGGAATTTTGTCTTCATGTCATCCCATGTCTCCACAGTATTTTTTCCTAGGCTCATGAACCATCTTAATGTAGCTTCTTTCAAAGTGGTAGGAAATAACTTAAGCCTATGGGCATTGGTGGTATAGTCATAACTCCTGTAGAGTATGTCAAACTCGAACAAGAAGGTATCAGGATCTTCTGTGATAAGTCCATAGAACTTAGGAAGGACTGAAGCAAGGATATTTTTTAGGTTTTCTACTTCATTCTAATGAGAAATGGGGAAAGGAAAAGCTAGTTGGTTAGGTATGTTTCTATTTGCATCACCCATGCCTTCTTGATGTAGTTCCAAAGCAAAGGGATTCTCAAGCTGATTTTGATCTTTAGAGGAAATTTTAGAACTAGTTAGATCAGGAAATGCATCAGCAAAAGGGTGTGGATATTCTTCTTCTTCTCTTGTAAGGTTATGATATTCAACTAGTTGGAATGGATCAGGATTGTTAGGAAGGAATCTCCCATGAGCATCTCTCCTCCTTCCTCTATGCATGTGGTATCAACTCACTATTAGCCAACTCACACAAAGAATTGGAAAAAGAATAGTGGATCATTACTTTCCTAAATGAGGGGTATACTAAGAACAAACTTTCAGAAATACTACAACAAGAAAGCTATCAATGACTCCAAAGAACTCCCTAGTTTGACACCATCCCCGACAATGGCACAAAAAAATGTTGGCCTCCTACAATGATTTAACAACTAAGCCCTTACAACTGTTATTCAGAGACTGGACATATAAATTGAATAGCCATTTCAATCATCATGAAGGTGCATTTAACTTTTCAACCCAGGGACGTGAACTTGAAATGGGTCAGCACAGTATGTGCACTAAGGATCCAAAGTTTACAACTAATAAAAACATAATGTTGAAGGTAAATTCCTTGGAAAGGAATAACATAAATATTGAACATCAACCAACAACTATACTAAGCTAAAATACATGACATAAACAAAAATCTGAGCAAAAAAACAAGAAACTACTCTATCTGCGTTGGCTGCAGGAACAGTCACATAATGGAATTCTAGTGGCTACAGGAATAGTCAGTGTTAGATTCTTAACTAATTACTAAATAAAAATTAATAACTAAACTAAACTAAACTAGAGGATGAAATGCTCACCAAGTGGGCCCCCTTGGATGAGTATACTCTAAAACTAATGTAAACTTAGATGTATGGACTTATATCTTCATTTGATTCATTGGGAAACATGAGTACAATAGAGCAGTGTAACTGTAGTGCTGAAAACTAAGAATGCAATTGCATCATCAGATCGCACAACCTTCTAAGAAGGAGCATCTGAGTCTTATTTATAGGAAAAGAAGCTACTAACTAATCACCTAGAAATGCGGTCAACTCCAACAGATTAGGACGCCACTTTAGGGAAAGCATGAAAAGTGGAGAGGTGGTTACACATGCGTAGAATCTGGTCAGACATGCTTGCCTCAATGCAAATTTAGCACAACAGTAACGCCTATATTCGCTCAACAACAATAAAGACCATTTACAAGGCGGTTACAACTTGAT
The DNA here is from genome assembly GCA_007258455.2 of Sequoia sempervirens. Taxonomy (NCBI): domain Eukaryota; kingdom Viridiplantae; phylum Streptophyta; class Pinopsida; order Cupressales; family Cupressaceae; genus Sequoia; species Sequoia sempervirens. Next base: position 229,769,504 of record VDFB02000007.1, read on the forward strand.
TTTCATGAGGAATCTTTAGCTGTCGATAGTCTTCCCTTCATTGACTTTTGCATGACCACTTTGTTAACGGTTATGGTGAATGACCATTTGGCATAATCTTCTCAATTTAGTGGCCTCTAATCATATCTGCATGACAATATTAGTATGCACAATAATCGCATATATGTGACTATCTTAAAAAACATTCATTAATCCACATGTAGAATTAACATAGATAGTCCATATAACATGTTAATGCCATTAAAGATTTGTAGAGATAAAATTAGGCCTAATGTCTATGGTTTTGAGGAAATATCAACATTCAAACATCAAGGTCCATGACAACTTCAACAAATAGATCATAAATTCTACCAAAATTAAACCGTAAACTGGACTCATCACCTAATATGACGTCTTAAGGAAATAATTGATTTAGCAATAATTTATGTATGATATTTAGTGATTATACAATCAAATATAAAGTTTCAAAGTAGGAAAACATTCACATTTAACAAAAAAATTATATAGAATATTGATTTTGATACATAAAAGTACATAGAGTACATAATTGTGTATGTACATGTATTTGTAATTTGTACAAAATGTTTAATTGTGTATGTATGTACATATATGTCATCTCAATTTTTTTTTTACAAAATTTGGCTATGCCATCTCAGGAACATCTCAAACTCTTTCCTAGAATATAGTAGGTCTTCACGCCACCTAATATCAAAAAAGTAAAAGCAATATCAATGAAATCATCAAAACATACATATTTTAATTTATATAAAACTATCTATATGTACACAACTCAAGTAACTGTATTTAAAAGTATTTCACACATGTGTGTAGGTTGAATCCAAGCATCCTCTCTTTTTTGTTTCACAGTATGAGATCAATGCAATGATGGCTTAAGGATACAAAAAAGGATAATAAATCAATTTTAACTATTAATGTACAAGCAATATCAAAATGTAATCAAAAAATGTATTTAAATATAATTTAACTAATAATTACCTATTTTTACCAAGTATTTCATGTTGTCTAGGTTGAATTTGCATGGACTAGATCCTTTTTGTTATTATGGCTTAAGGATCTATAAAAGGAAAATTTAAATCAATTTCAACTAATAACACACTTGACCAATATCAAAACATGTATTTAATCTATTTAAAAGGAAAATATAAAACTAAAACTATATTTACCTATATTTACTTATTCCATTGTACCATTTGCATCCTCTTTTTTTTGCAATGCATCTATGATTGTCTCATGCTCTTCCATAGAAATTGTCCATATCCCTTTATTTGTAGGTCTTCCACGATACTGATCTAGTTTTATATTTGTTGCCACCACCAAATGTGAATAGTGTATAATCTTTTTGTGTTTCATAATCTTCGAATGTAGATAAACCATTCTTCCTTGTCGGGTATTTTCATAGCCAAGTGCCAACAACCACCACCAATCCTATTGGAAAACATGAAAACCATCATCAAATAAGTTCTCAAAATTTTCTTAAGGGGATCAAAGACTTGTTCTAAAAATTTGCTTAAGGGGATCAAAAACTTGTTATCAAAATTTTCTAAAGGGATATCTTAAGGGGATTACCGTACCTGTTGGATAATGATAGCCATCATCATCTTCTCGAGGTGCTATTAACTTATGTTTAGTATCCACACAACGATCTAACCAATATTTTGTTTCCTCTTCATTCCCCTCAGGTGCAACAACAACATACACATGTCCTGCAAACAAAATTTGATTCAATAACTTGCACATATCCATATAAATAATTTAGTATTACCAAATAACTTAATAAAGTGAAATAAATTGAATTAAATTACCTTCTTGTACAAGGTCTGAAACATAGTCATAGTATTCAGATGCAAACACTTGATCATTTTCTTTAATAGTTCTTTCATATTGATCGTGTGCTTGTGCAGGTGTCAACGATCTTTTCTCCCACTGTTCAACCCATTATGTATTTTCACATGCTTCCCAATCTCCAGAGATACAAAACTGAAAAAAACATGCAAACTCCCTTGTCCTGATATTCCATGTGCTTGTTGTTGAACTCCTAATGAATGCCATTTAGTAGATCCATTGATTGTATCACAATCAACTCTAGATAGAATGTTCTCTTCTTCAACCAACTAAAAGAATCAATGAACTGTAGAGTACTCACTTGAACTAGGTGCAAATAATCTTGTATTGCACCAATCCACAATCCCACGTGCATCTTTAAATTGTACTACATCCTCAAATTTTAATTGTTCTCTAGCAAGAATTCTTTTGAAACACGCACCAGCTCCATCATGTTCTCCTTTACCATGCCCAGCTTCAAAAAATCTCCATATATGTTGGAAATTAAGTTCCTTGTGAGCCCTACTTAACCAATAGAACATTTGAACATTCTTGAACTACCCTGTACAATTATTTGACCATATGAGGTGTGCTGTCATCTGGATTCCTCTTTCTCTTAAATTTCTATAAAATATATTGAAACAATATTGAACAAACTCTGATGAGTGTAACCGTTTTTCACTCAAATAAAAATTATACTCCCTCAAAAAATTTCTATCATCCTCTATGCTATCATCTGCATGTCTATAAACAATATGGACAAACATAGCTACTTGCATTGAATTATAATACTGTGATTGAATTTCTTCCTGCGGAGCTAGAGTATAATTTTCCTCAAAATCAACCACTGAAAGTATAGTACCAATTGGAAATGTATTTCTGCATGCATTAAATTGGCCATCAAGCCATCGAGCATGTTGAGAGTGCATGACATATTTTGGTACAATCTTATTATTAAATTCACTCATGAATGGATGCACATTAACTTTTTTTTGTAACTAAATCACAACACTTTCCTATTTTTCCATCTTTTAAAGAATAGTCAACATTCTTAAATATTTTAACATCTACTAATTGTTGTCCAAAATCATTATCAACACTTTCATGCATACAAATTCTTAAGAAGGATTTCCATAGCTAGTGCATTGTCTAAAAATACAAAAACTTAAATAAAACAATTTACCATTAGATCTTTCACAAAAAATACCTAATATAAACTCCCTTATTGTTTTAAGTGGCATATTAATACCACATTCTTGTATAATCATGTTAGTATGCAAAGTACAATGTATATATCGAAAAACATCATAAAAATAACAAAATTGAACATGCATTTTACAACAACGAGATATTTGTTGCTTATTAATTTTTACATACAAAGGTTTACATTTTTTAAAAGAACTTTGACTTATTTTAATATTACCAGGTAACACTAAATCACCACAATTTTTTTTATAAAATTTAGTTTATGTTGCATCCAATAGGTGTTTTGGGTGAGGATCGCGAACTTTGGACCCCTCCCTCAAGGTTAAAACATCTCTAGCATTAGATGATACCCTAGCATTATCATGCCAATAGTTTTCAATCAAATATTTAATTTCAACATTCAATTTCATATCAAACCTCGGGAGTCGACCACTAAAACTCTAACATTGGTTGATAGGATCATTTTCTATATTTTCTCTTCTTTTTGCCTCTCTTAGCAATTTTTTAGGATGTATTTTTAAAACTTCACTAATATTGCTTACCATTCTTTTATTAGAAGTTGCTTTATTAATTATAGCAGTTTTTATAGCTCTTCTTGCTGCATTTTTATCTTTAGAACAACTATTTTTCCCAATAGATTGAATGCCACTAGCAACAATGACATATAATGTTTTAATGATTGATGTTTTCTTCTTTAACAAAAAAGCCTAACTTTTTAATTATTTTCCTCATTTTTTGCATTCTCATCAATTGCATCATTATTTGACATTGAAATGCAAATTTTTTATGATAAAAGATTTTTTTGTATATTCTATTCGCATGTGTTCTTATTTGCTTCCAAGAAATCTTACCAGGAAGATTATCCAAAACATCACTTTCAATTTTGAAAAAAACTATTTTCATTAAATTCAACATCACATTCTAGATTTTCATTTTCATTTTCAACTTCAAAACGATTTATATTTTCATCAACAAAATGGTTTTCATTTTCATTTTCATCAACAAAACAGTTTTTCATTTTCATTTTCAACAAAAGGATCATTCTCATTTTCATTTTCAACAAAATATTTTTCATTTTCATTTTCAACAACATTTAAACGATTTTCATTTTCATTTTCTAATTTATTTTGAACAAATTCTATAAAAATTTCATCTCTCTAAATATTATCAATGTCAACATCGTTAAGTCCTGCATCTTGTAAAACTTCTACAAATGAATTTTTCATTTCAGTAAAATGTGGATTTGAAGATGTACCTGGATTTGTGCCTATTGAAACATTCTCCATAGCATTGAAAGAGGGTTTTGAAGACATACTGGGACTTGTTTGTATAATCATATTATTTTCCAAATTGACTTCTTGCAAATTAGCTTCGTCTACAACCATGGTCTCCTCAATGTTTTCATCTTCAATAGTTGTGGAATTGGATGCTCCACCATCATTCATTGATTTAATTCTCATTCTTCTTTCTCTTTATCTTTGTTTCTCCTTCTCTCTCTTTGCTTCAATTTCTTCAGGATTCAATGTCTTCCTATATTTCCTCTTATTACGAGCTTGTGAACCCATGATTATAAAATTCTCAAGCACAAATGAATGTCAATAGTGAAATTCTTCAAAAAATTCAATCCAAATTGCAAGTTGAAAACTTGTAAGCTCAAAATTCTTCCTCATGTGTTCCTCAAAACAAGTAGAAAACTAACACAATTCCACTTAAAAAATTGTTTACTTGATGTCTCCTTTCAAAAATTCAATCCAAATTGTAAGTTGAAGACCTATAAAAACAAAATTCTTCCTCTTTTGTTCCTCCAAACGAGTAGAAAACTAACACAATTCCACTTCAAAAAATGTTTACATGATGTCTCCTTTGAAAAATTCAATCCAAAATGCAAATTCAACACCTGTAAAGACAAAATTTGATGAAAAATAGCTCAATATGTCACAGTCGGTCGTACATGTGAAGTTGTAGACTTCATAGTAAACTTTGCTAGTAAATTAAAAAAAACAGTTAAAAAGAAACAGGATCCCGATTATAAAACAGGATCTCGTTTATTAAAAATGGGATCCTGTTTCCCAATATTAAATGTGGGGACCATTGACATGGAAATGGGATCCCATTTATAAAACGAGATCATGTTTCCTTGTCAACGGTCACCACATTTAATGTTAGAAAACGAGATCCTGATTTACAAAACGGGATCCCGTTTCTAAAAAAATGAAATTCACCTTGTTTTGTGGTCGGGTTTTTGGCTTGTATTTTGGTTCGAGAAAAGCATTGGGAATCCGAACCTAGGCCTTCAACCTGGTTTGACCTGCAAGTTGAAGGTCCTAACAATGTCAAAGAAAAATAGTGAGTTTGGACATATGGCTGATGACTTTTTTTGCAAATTTTTTGGACGAAATTAAAACCCATTATAGATGAGACAATGCAAATTCCAAATATGTAAAAAAAAATTACAGTTGGATTATTTTTTCTATTTTTCAATTAATTTTTGATGAAACTGGTCCATAAACTTTAAATATCAGGGTTTTTTTACTATTTTAACAACTTTTTATTAAATTATTGTTTTGTAAAATGAATTGCACGAGAACATACTTCAGACAATTCTTTTCAATTTAAAAAACAAATTCAAAAAATGATAAGTTTAGGTCATCTTATGTGTGACGTACATGACGATTTTTTAAAACGACAAATATGGCTAATAAAAATTTAACAAAAAAAATATTCAATAAAAAATTACAAAAAAATATCGAAAACGTGCTTCAGTGAGTTACAAATCTTTTCCCAAAAGGATTTATAAAAATATGATAATTTAGATCAAAATATGGATGGCGTACACGTGCATGGTATAGTAAAAAAATGTGACTTTTAAATAATAGTTTTTAGAAACGCCTATAGAAACTCAATTTGTACCATCTGGGTATTGAAATAAATTACATATTTGGAAACTAGACTCTGAGTACTACATTTTATGATTAGTGACTTTTTTAAAGATTCCATCTCTAAGTGCTTCAAATTTTAAGGTCAAATGCGTCAAATTCTGAAAATAAGGGAAACCAATTCTACTTTTTGGCCAAAAAGTGGACTCAACTTCTTGTCGACACCCTTAGCTTTCAATTGGGTTTAAAATGAACACTCAAACGGAATTAAAATTGAACCCTCATCTCATCATTATTTTTTCGGTTTAAAATTGAACAAGACAAATTTCACATTTCGTTTGGTGCACATTGTACACCTAAAATTGGTCAAGACATTTAATTAATTAAATACTAGTTATTTAATTAATATTCCATCTATGTATAAATAAATTCTCAATTTATTTATATAGTTCATATCCTTTAATTCTCCAAATTTAAAATCATATTCTTTTAATTTAATTAAATAAACAAATTTCATAAGCTTGTTTTATTTAATTAATTTTCACTAATCCCAAATTTGGAATTCAAGCACATGTCTACAAATTTTCATGCCACCTCACCAAGGTCACATGAAATTAAATAATTCTAATTTTTAAATTAGAATTATCTTCAACAAATTTTCAAACACGTGGCTTATTCTTCACACACTTCTTCAACAAACTTTCAAACACGTGGTCTTTTTCTCACACACTTGATTCCTCCATCCATTTGGTATGTTGTCTTTGGTCAAGAGATTCCTCCATCCATTTGGCATGTTGTCTTTGGTCAAGGAAACATTCTTCTTGATTTTCTCCATCTCCACTGTTCATCGCTCTTGTTTAAATCTGGACCGTCGATCACTGCCACATCACAAGATTCTTGGAAAAGCCTATAAATACAACCCTTTGGCATTGTATTTTGCATCCACATTTGAGTAGAGTTATCATGTAGGAATATCGTTTGAACATTGGAGCATTTTGGAGTCTTATAGTTGCATGTCATATCATGTTTGGTTTCATAGTTACATCTTAGAATCACACTTTGCTTTATAGTTGCATTTTATACCATACTTTACTTTATAATTGCATTTTAGATTAGTATATTCATAGTTAGCATTTGAGCATATGCAGAATCATCCTAGCTTCATATCATAGCATTTACATTGTATAATCTAACATCATTATCCATTCATCATAATATCCATTATCATAGCATTCATCACATTAGTTTCATGTAGGAACTTAATTGGCTTGCATGTTGAATATTATCTCATTTCTCAAGTTGTCATTTTAACAACCATAGTGCATATACAAAAATATGAGAGCCAATATGGTTTAATAAATCCTTGAGAATAGAGGAAAATGAAACGTTCTTAAAAGATTTGTTTAACTACAAAATAGAGTAGTTTATTTGATTCAAATATTTGATATAATATGTTTCATTGGTGTTTGTGTTGATTTATTAACTCTCCCACATTTCACACACACATAAAATGGCTCCCTTCGTGGGGCAAGACCCCATACTCTTAACAATTTTCTGGAAAAGTTCATTTAAACAGGTTGGACGTGACGTTTTAGCGCAACCGTGAATTCTTTTAGTGCATTCGGCGCATATGAATTTTGTTTCGGCGCATCCAACTAATCTTTTAGCGCATCCAGGGTTTGTTCTGGCGCATACAATCAATCTTTCAGCAAATACATCAACTGTTCAAGTGCATAGAGGGAGTATTTTAGCACATTTTGTCTTTCCTTTAGCGTATTCATAACTTCTTTAGCGTATTTAGTAGTTCTTGTAGCGCATACATGAATTCTTTTAGCACATAGAGTATCTGTTTTAGCGCATTGAAATAAACTTTTAGCGCATTGGATGTTTGTTTTAGCACATCTGGTTAAATTAAGAAAATTTTAAAAATATGAGAACTAATTGGTGTTTTTTGTTTGCAGGTACTTTTACACGTTGGTCAAAGAAAAATTTATCAAACTACTGATGATTTATTTAGGGGCTGGAGTTATTTAAATGCTTTCTTTTGCTTAAGATAGGCATCTAGCTTAATTAGAAAGGATAAATAACACCATGTCTTTTGTGCTTGATGAATGGTAGGAATATGCTCTCCCCTTAACTGGGTGACCAAAAAGCCAGACCCATTCACTTTTGTTTTATCCTTAGAGGGCCTGCCTTGTGGGAAAAAGTAATCACCCAAGGGAACGACCCAACCGGTAACACGCTAAAGCCAAGCGACTTCCAACCAGGATATAAATGTGGGTACTTGGGGAAAGTTCAAGTATCATGAGGATTGTTTCGACAAGAAGGGAAATAATGGTCTCTTGTCACATGAATGATCCCCCATGAACATAATGCCTATACTAGAACCCTTGTTGTAGCAAGGCCAAAATCCTTATTTTATTTGTTGGTGCAAGAATGGTCATTCTGAAGCCATCCCACATTCTTGCAGCTTTTAGTAGAGATGAGAAATATTCCATGGGAGATTCATGGGTATTGATGCTTGGATACCCCGTAGAAGTGAGTGTTGTGTAGGGGAGCCAATGGGGTCAAGCATCTAATCATTTGCTATAAGTAAGTGCAGCTAGAGTAAAATCCAAGTGGGAATCCAATAAATATTGTCCTACACAACCTTAAGTTGTACATGCTTTATGTGTCTTTACCAATGTGTTTTTAAACAAATTTCAAACAAAATGTCATACATTGGAAGTGAAAACCTTGATTCAAAAAATATCCTTTGGAACAATTTGGAAAATCAGAAAATCAAACACAAACTTGCAAGAAACTGCGTCATTTTCCCAGTTCAGTGCATCCGCTGCATTTTCTAGCACATTTATGCAATCCTGTAGCGCATCCAACTATTGTTATAGCACATCTGTGCATTTTTCCAATGTATTTATCCTTTGTTCTGGTGCATCCAATCAATCTTGTAGCACATTTGTGCATTTTTCCAACGCATTTAGCCTCTGTTATAGCGCATCTGTGCATTTTTATGGCACATCAACCCTATGTTCTAACACATTCGGGCAATCTTATAGTGCATCTATACAAATTTTTGGCACATTTGTCCTCTATTTTAGTGCATTTGTCAAATCCTTTAGCGCATCTGGGCTCTATTTTAGTGCATCCATTAAATGCAAAACCCGAGAGTTAAACTTGTACCATATTTCACAGTTTGAACCAAAATTCAGAATCTTCTTCAAGTCCAAAATCATTTGTTAGGTACCATAGATTCTAAACTTGTTAAAATTGACCTCTACAAGTGGAATTCTCTAACCTAAACCAAGATCTAACATTGCAAAGTTCCAAAATCATCAAACTTATCACACCTTTGATTATTAAGCCTAGTTTCATCATCAGGATTTACCATCCTTTCATCACGAAATGAAGCTATATAGTCAAATCAAACTTAGTCTCATTAGAATTTGTCATTCTATTTGACTTAGTTGTAATCCTTGGTACTCTTCCAAACTTAGATCGAAGTTTAGTCAAAACTATAACACTTGTATGCCCGTTCAAACAAGGCTACAAAAATAGAAACTCAAGGAAAAAGAATTGGGAACACAAAACATCGAAATGCAAAACATTGAAACTCAAAGCATCGAAACTCTGAACATCGAGACTCAAAAACTGCAACTAAAAATAATGAAACACAAAACACCATGGCAGAGGCTGAAGAGAATCCTTTCCATGGACTCAACAACACTAAAGGGGAGGAAATAACTGAGGAAGATATCCAACATGTTAAACAAGATCCCAACTTCCACAAATGCTTAGAAAAGATTTTCAAAAGAAATGGGGAAAAATACCTCCTTATGCTAGCTAAACAAGGTGTCAAATTTCCTGAGGATTTTGATGTGAATCAATTGAAAGCACCTCCCAAACAGCTTGAAAAAGAAACAGAAAAAGTGATTGCCCTAACTCATCAAATGAAGAACCTTCAACAAAAACTTCTTGACATGCAAAGGGGACCATCAAAATGATATTTGATCCAAGACATTTGTCCATATCCTTTTGATCGAGATATCCATATAATCCCTTTTCCCAAACATTGTGAATTCCTAAAATATGACAAATATAATGGGAAAACAGATCTAATTGATCATGTGAGGGAATTTAGAACCATGAGTCTTGAATTTTCTCATGAGGAAACTTATTTGATGAGGTTATTCCCAAGAAGTCTAGGTGGACAATGCCTTGAATGGTTTTCAAAACTTGCACCGCCCATCAAAACCTTTGAAGAATCGGTCAACAAGTTCATCACCCAATATTCTTATAACATTGAAAATGACATAACAATGAAGGACCTTTGCAACTTGAAACCAAAAAAGGGTGAATCGTTCCTTGTGTTTTTGCAAAAATGGAGGAGGTTCTTCGCAAGATATTCTCGTCCCGTACTTGAAAAAGAGAAGATGGAAATCTTTATCAATAACCTAAATGACGAGATGAGCTACAGGTTGGAATTGCAATGTCCACCCACATTCAAAAAATTGATTGAAAATGGGATTAAAATCGAAGAAGCTTTGGTCAACAGAGGAGTCAAAAAACTTTACAATGACAACAACACATCAAAATTCTCTAACAATTACAATAATAACGACAAACCAAAGTTGTGGCAATGAAATAAGAACGTGGGTAACAACAATGGTACAATTGAAAACCAAAATACAAAACCTGTATTGAACTTGACAACAACGGCCACCAAAACTAATCAGAACAACAATCCACCCAACAACCAAAACAACAACCAAAATTTCAACAAAAGCAACAATCAAGGTAATGCTGGATCAAAAACACCATCATATCAAACATCCTCAAATCGAAGAAGGTTCACACCTTTAGGACAATCATCAGAATCAACATTGAAGGAACTTCTCGAAGCAAAAGTCATAACGTTACAAGAGGCAAGAAATTGGGAACCACAAGTTAAGCCTCCATGGTGGAATGATGCTCATTTTTGTGACTTTCATCACAACAAAGGACATAAAAAAATGACTGCATACAATTGAAGCACTTGATACAAGACTTAATTGACAACAAGACAATATTTGTAGGACCCCAAATAAACAATGATCATGGGGCATTCAAGAACCCTCAACCCAACTATGAAAAAGGGGAATCTTCTTCTTCAAATACCAAAGGAAAAAACATAAACTAGGTCTATGACACCACCATTCTGCATATTGAGGTGGTTGATGATCAAACCAATCACAAATCAGATCTTATTGCAATTGATAACCCAACAAACAAAAAAACCCTTGAACATGAACAAAACATCATTGCAATTGAAAATAAGCATCACGATATCGACACTACCTCACATCAAATCAATGACCTCGTGCCCATAAATTTGATCAACAACATCATTGCAGATGACAATCAAATCAATGTTATCAAAATCAGAGAAGGAAAAAACAATTCACTGATCAATGCAATCACAAGAGGACAAGCCAAGGTAACATTGAAAGGAGCTACCCCTTCCACGTCCAAAGCAACTACTTCTATCCTTGCAACCCAATATAGCATGTAGTTGACCAGTTGTAGAAAATACCCACCCAAATATCCATATTAGAACTTCTCAAGATTTCACCCGCTCACAAGGAAATCTTGGAACAAGCTCTAGTTGCCACCACGGTACCAAACAATCTAGAGGTTTTCCAATTCTATACTATGGTGGGACATTTGATTGCACCACACTGCTTATCATTTTCTGAACACGGTGATGTATCTATCAACCATTTGTACAACACTTCCCTCCACATTGAGGTATTAATCCACAAACATCATGTTAAACGTGTTCTAATAGATGGAGGAGTTGGCCTGAATATCTATAATTTGAAGCTTGTCCATGCACTAGGCTATTCAAAAAATGTTATCGATCTTAGAAGGAAAATCACTATAAAAGCATATGATGACGAGGAGAGATCTTCACAAGGGTTGATAGTCCTACCTATTCAAGTGGGACCAGTTGTCAGAGATATAGTATGCCAAGTGTTAGACAAAGAGTTAACATACAACATACTATTGGGAAGACCTTGGATTCATGAAATGCAAGTAGTGCCATCCACATATCACCAGTGTTTGAAGTTCCCTTTCAATGGGCAGGAAATCACTATTGCAGCTAACTCAAACAACCCCCAATATTGTAACACCCTCAAGACTACCCAAGACGCTTTTGTACCACACAACAGGGAAGCTCCAATCATGATGAGAAACAACTAAATGCCTTGTCAAAGTGGGTTGAGAAAAAGGACCAATCAAAGGATAAGGGTATCAGTGATTCCACTCCCTCAAGTAAAGAAAGTACATCAAATTCTTCATCAAACCAGCCCGAGATAAAGGATCAATCAAAAGAAAAATGTATCGATAATTCTACTCCACAAGATCAAGAAATTCAACTTGAGTCCTTATCGAAACAAGTGGCCAAGATACAATTGAAAGACAAAGGCATGGGGGAATACTCATTTGAGAAATCCTTATGTTTATCACAACTGTCCTCTTCTCCTAAACCACATGAGCAACCATCAACATCAAGACAACAATCATCACAACCCACCACACTATTTGATGACACCTTTGTAAGAGCAGGCACATTAGTGGATGAGTCAGATGACAAAGAGGTTTTAAAATGGTTATACAAAGACGAAGAATCATCACAAGCATCCACCTCAAGTGTGCAAATAGAGCAATATGGCAAAGGAAATACAATCCTAGAAAAGATGGGATATGAGGGAAAAGGTCCTATCGATAAAAGGAAAGAAGGTATCATGGAACTGATACAACCTATCACAATGCAAGCCAAGGATAAAACAAGATTGGGGTATAAAGAAGAATCAAGAGAAGAAACCAGACAACAAGTTGTTGAAAGAATCCTACAACTACAAGCTAGTGATGATCATGAAACTGATTCAAAAGAATATGAGTGGGATTTGTTATTCGAAGAGTCTTGTCATGATAAGGAAGTTGATGTGGTCCAAAAGTATGCACCCATACGTGAGGAGGGTCAAAGTTCAGGTTACAGACCGCTTGAAATAGGATCACAACATATTGATGACTCTAGCAAAGATGACTAGACTTAGAGCGAAATGGATAATTCGAAGGAGAGTTACCTTATAGACATTGACCTCACTATTGGACAATCTAAAGACATTACCATCGGGACCCTTACTGTATCTGACCTTAACCAATCCAACGATCCCTTACCACTAGTACATCTCGAACTCATAGATTGGGATCAAACTGAACCGTCTGATATCCCCATCTTTTCAAATGATGAGTCCATTGTCAACTTCCTCTATTCCACCAATCCTGAAACAGATTCCACCATTGAACATCATAACAAAGCTTCCAACTAGGAGAGTGTCAAATTTTCTAGCTGCAAAATGAATAATACAGGGAATAGATCTGATGGTGAAAACCATTCAATGGCAGTATCAGATCTAGAAAAAGTAAAAATAAAGAGTGTATCCAACGGCGAAAACCTCTCTGAGGCGTTGAAGGATGGAAGATTTGACACACTCCCCAAACACTTTTAGGAACGGTCTAAAGTATTGGTTGAACCCACTCAGTCTATCAATATCGGCAATGAAGAAACATTAAAGACTGTCCATCTAGTAGAATCCTTGATAGATCAAGAAAAATTGAACTTCATCAAATTCTTCACAGAAAGACAAGTCAATTTTGCTTGGTCATATGCTAACATGCCAAGGATTGATCCAAAACTCATCATGCATCACTTATCATTACTAGCAAGGGTAAAACCGATCAAGCAAAAGTTAAGGAAAATGTATCCGCATATTGCCTTATTGGTAAAGGAAAAACTAAAGAAGTTATTGGATGTTGGGTTCATTAGACCAATTGATTATTCCAAATGGATATCAAGCATTGTGCCTGTTTCAAAACTAGACAAGAGCATCAAGATATGCACAGATTTCAAGGATCTCAACAAGGCTTTCCCAAAAGATGACTTTCCCCTACCCAACATTGACATCATTGTGGACCTAACAATAGGGCATGGCATGTTGTCACTCATGGATGGTTTTCTCGGCTATAATCAAATCAAAATTGCACCCGAGTATCAAGATAAGATAACCTTCACATGTCCGTGGGGAACCTTTTGTTGGAATGTCATGTCATTCGGGTTGAAGAACGTAGGATCAACTTATCAGTGTGTTATGATGACAATCTTTCATGATATGATTCACACCTTCATGGAAGACTATGTGGATGACTTGTTAGTCAAATCATACACTAGAGAAGGAAACCTAGAGATCCTAGATAAAATATTCACCAGACTGGAAAATTTCAATGTATGACTGAACCCAAAAAAATGTGTGTTTGGAGTGACTTCAGCCAAACTCTTCAGATATATAGTTTCAGAAAATGGCATTGAGGTATATCTTACAAAAGTCAAAGCCATCATGGAGATTCCGCCACCCAAGAACATCAGTCAACTACGATCTCTGCAAGGGAGATTCCAATCAATCCAAATATTTATCTCACAACTGGTAGACAAGACCCATCCTTTCACTCACTTGCTACATAAGAATGTGTCTTTCCAATGAGATGAGAAATGCGAAGAGGCCTTCAACCAATTAAAACAATATCTAATGAGTCCACCTGTCTTAATACCACCGACAAAAGGAAAGCCACTTTTATTATACATAGCAACAATTGAGATATCATTGGGAGCCTTGTTAGCACATGAGGATTCAATAGGAAAAGAAAGGGAAATTTATTATATTAGTAGAACCTTAAATGGCTACGAGATCAATTACACATTCATTGAAAAGGATTGCTTGGCAGTGGTGTTCGCTACCCAACAATTACGACACTACATGCTAACTCATACCATAAAATTAATAGCTAAGATAGATCCACTGAAATACCTTCTTAGCAAAGCTAATTTAACTGGAAGACTAGCTAAGTGGGTCATGATGTTGAGTGAATTTTACATCTAATATGTTGATAGGAAGGAAATCAAAGGAAAAGCAATCGCAAACCAGTTAGCTAAAGCACCATTACAAGACAATCCTCCAATCAACATTAAGTTTCCAGATGCTGATGTCCTAATGGTATCAACACAACAATGGGTCTTGTACTTTGATGGTTCTTATACACAACATGGGTCAGGTGCTAGAATATTGTTTATCTCACCACAAAGACATACCATTCCCAAATCCTACAAACTAATGTTCCCTTGCACCAACAACACAACCAAATATGAAGCATTGATCATTGGAATCAAAGTAGCAGTCGAATGGAAGATCATAGAGTTACATGTCTATGGGGATTCACAACTGGTCATTAATTAGGTAAACAATGATTATCAAACAAAGGATGACAAGCTGATTCCTTATAAAAGAATGGTTGATGACTTCAAAAAGTACTTTGTGGAAATAAGATTTGCACAGATTCCTAGAAGTGACAACAAGGTTGTTGATGCCATGGCGACCATTGCTTCTCTCTTATAGATTCTTGAGCAACAAGCCCGTTACGAGTTCATGGTAGAACAACTGTTCAACCCATCCTACGAAAACCCAGAATCCCAAGTCATCTACCATCTAGCCAAGGTTGACATTTCCATCTACGGGAAAATTTATAATTACCTAAAAGACAATACCCTCCCACTCAACCTATCCCAAAATAAAAAATGAAACTTCATTCATCAAGCCACCCGACATGTCCTTATCGTGGATGTCCTTTATCGACGAGGTCTTGACAGAACTATCCTCTGATGTCTAGAATGTGACGATTCTAAAACAACTTTACAAGAGGTTCATGAAGGTGTTTGTGAAACTAATTTGAGTGGTTTAACCTTAGCCAAGAAACTCCTTCGTTTGGGGTATTACTAGCTAATTATGGAGAGGGATTCTTTTTAGTTCATCAAAAAATTCCAAAAGTGTCAGATTCATGGAAATCTCATCCATGCACCAACACAAGAAATTCAACCTTTTGGATCAACATGGCCCTTTTTTCAGTGGGGACTGGATCTCGTAGGGAAGATTCATCCATCTTCATCCAATGGACACAAGTTTATCATCACAACCACATAATGTCATGTCCCCATTTTTGACGAGCATCAGAGTTCGTAAGATTGGCCTATCAGGAGACCCTCGTAGGCTGACAGAGTGGTTAGAGGGTCGTTTGGGAGCTTGGCTCAGCTTCAGACAGGCAGTGTTGATCAATTGGCTTTCGTTTGGGCTCGATCGGAGGCTTCTTGCAGAGTTGCTATTTTTAGCAGTTCCTGGCAGGCAGCGTGGGACCCCTGCTATTTTTAGCAGTATGACTTTGGCGGCGTTGAGAATCACTTCAGTGTTCGTCAGCTTCAGACGGAACAGTAATCGGATGAGGAGCGAGAGAAATATTAATATTATTGTAATTAAATATTTATTTAATGTTTATAATATAAAGTTATAATTTTTAATTATAACTTAAGTGATTCTCATAAAGGGGGCGCCCAACATCAGGGAAGGGGCCATTTGCATATTAAATTTATAATTTAATATTTTGGCTGAGACTTTTTGAAAGATTAAAAGAATTAAAAGTTAAATATATTAAAATTCCCTATTATTAAGGAAATCGCACTTTTGAGCAATATAGTGCATTTGCCTTGGGAATTGGGCCATTATGACATTTTATGAATTAAAAATTGATCAGTCTTGCCAGAGAACGGAGACCTTAGGGTTTAAGTTCGAAATTCTTGGAGAACGAGCCATCTCCATTGAATCAGTTCAGAGGGTGTGAGATATCACCTGATTTACTGCCAGTTGTGAGATTTCTTCATCCAGAAGAAATTACAGAGCTTCAGAGAATTAATTGATCTTCAGAGGTTATCTATTAACAGAGTTTTCAGAGAGCTTATTCTTTCAGAAGGCAATCAATCATCAAGGCGCCTAACTTATTGATGTTTTGGAGGCTTAAGAAGGAAGCCGTACAAATCATTTATTGCAGGCTGCAGCCGTACCAGTCATAGCAGGCCGTACCTCTGAGGGGAGCCGTACTTATTCAGGAAGTTGGGTTTATAAAATTCATTCAGAGGTTACACATCTGTGGTGCCTATCTCTTCACTCCAGGAGACTTCAGAGACAACCGTACTCCATTAATTGTTTGCTACTGTCATTGTTCTGGCCGTAGTACTGTGTACTTGGCCATACCAGCAGAGAAAGGGCGTATTCTTCACCTAAGGAAAAAATGCCTTACATATTGGTCTTTGGTCTTTCATTCTGGAGGCGCTTACATCTCAGGATCAGTGTGCAAGCTTTGGAGAGCGAGAGAAGCTGATATTGGTGGAGCCGTACCATCATCTGGAGAATATTTATTGCTGTTACAGAAATCAGGTTTTGAATAAAATCATTATCTTTTCTCCTTGCATGCAACTGGGTATCTATTGTAATCAATTTGAAAGGATTAATAAAAAGGTCCAGCATGAGTATTAGCATTAAATGTCTGTAGTTTCTAGAGTTAAATAATTTTTAGTGAATTTATTTCAAGCACTTGCAAAAATCGAAATCTTGCATTTATTGCTTAAACCCTAGAAACGTCAAAAAACCCAAAACTTCAGGAAAACATCAGAAACTTTTCAGATTCAGAATTAAGGGAAACTTAGGGTTTCTACAGTGGTATCAGAGCTAAATCCTGCCATCCTGAGGGTTTAGCCATCTTCTGCAGCTGGAGCAGTTTGGGTTTTACTAGGTATTATACATGCAGACGTGCTCTGATTGACAGGCACCAGAGTTTGAGCAGGCAGCCGGGAAACATGGCTGACAGGAATTACAGGTCTGATAGAACAGAAAATCTTAGAACAGAGATTCCTCACGATAACAAAGATCGGAACAGTGTAGAGGTCTTGCATGCACTTAGAGATCTTCGTGTAGGTCAACGGCAGTCAAATGGTGTATTATAGCAGTTGGCAATTGCACTTCAAAGACTGGGAACTCCGAGGAGATCGTCACCACATCGTGATGATGACAGGAGTGTTGCAGGTTCACGGAGAGCTCCTAGGACAGTGTCACGGACAGCAGATAGGCCTACTAAGCCCACTTTCACGAGACAGGAGCCCGATGAGGTTATATCAGGTGAGAAGCATGAGGGTTTGTTCGTTGATACATTCAGGACAGCGAACGATGAGTGGCAGTTAGTATCACCTGAGATCAACGGAAGGATTACTATTGACAGAACACCACAAAACATAGAAAGAGAAGTAAATAGCATGTTTCAGGAGTATAGCATTCTACTGCAGAAAATTAAAAAGGAACTTCCTTTCTTGAGCTTCATGGATTTGCACCCGAGACTTTGTCATAAGACAAAGTTGGCCAGAAAGGAATATCTCACTATAGCTCATGATTTGTTTACACCTGGAAAGGATAGAGAATCTACACATAAGCATGATACAACTCTTCGTCATAATGATTTGATATCTTCAGTCTCCTATGAAGAAGGCAGAAATTTATGTGATGAATTTGATAGAAGTGCTGATTTAATTCGAGAACACACTAGCACAGCCTTGGGTAATGATTTACCTACATCGTCCTTGCAAGAGGTGGCCCAAGAAATTTCTACCATGGAGGCTACTTCTGATTTTTATGACAGCGATGATGAAACTTCGCGTGAGCATGAGCCAGCAGCTGTTTCACAGATGCAAAGTCACCCTATTGAGTTGTCACGTGAAGAGACTCAAGAGTTGGGTACTACAGATGCAATTGGTGTTGAGAACTTATATCATGGTGAGTCTGATTTTCCGGATCAGACCTTTGAAAACCAGCTAGAGGATTCATATGTTGATATGGAATCCCAGGATCATGCGTTGGATGGGCATGTAGTTACTGTTGGAGTAGAAGCGTGTGAAGATACTGTCATACCAGCAACTTCTACCGTACCAGTTGAGCCATCCGTTGAGGTACCGAGCAGCAGTACCTTAGATGTTGAGGTGTGCATGGGTGAAAGCACACATGATGCTACTTATCACGAGGTGAGTGATGACGAATCAGCGTCCTATCATAGTGCTTATTGTGAACCGGAAATCTTGTATGGGGGTCGTAAGCTTCAGAATCCTCATCATTTGGTTGGGCAACTACAAGTGAATGACACTATGATTGCCACCGCCCTTGAGCATTTTGACGTTGCTCGTCAGATGCTGACTACCTATGGTTGGAGTCCTCCTTTGACAGATGAGCACAGTGATAGTGGTTTTTCCCTTGCAGTGATACATGCACTTCGAGAAGCAATTGGAACAATGAAACAGAACTACCTAAAATTACTTGCGGATAGGGATTTCCTTCTCAAGTGGGATTGCATTGGTTATGATGCATTGAAGGGAAAAGAGGAGCGGATCGATGAGCTCACCCATGAGCTTGAGGTGACTATGGATTCATTGCAGAGCACCCAGTTGGCTCTTCGAGAGTCACAGTTACAGATTGAGAGGCTTACCGTGGCGTTGAGTTTAGCACAATCTCCACCACCTTTGGATATAGTTCAGTCTTCCATGGCAGCGGTTGGTGAGGAGTATACACCCATGGTTCATAGCAGTGTGGGAGATGTTGAGGATGAGGTTACATCCATCTCGGTCACAGGAGCAGTGGATACAGATAGGATGAGGGCCCTAGATGAGAGTTGCAGTGAGCCACGCGTTGCACCAGGTTCTCCTGAGATTAGTCCCGTGATAGGTGATGCAGGGCATTTCATTGTTAGTTCCTGTGACGTGGTTGTGGATTCACTAGAGAGTTGTGTGACAACCCTCGATACTTGCCCATCTTCACAGCAGATATTCAGAGTCTCATCCAGTTGGGAGATTGGTACTTATGATGATTTGTTTCCCTCTCCTGGAAGCAAATCAATCTTTTCATCCGATGCAGTTGACTATGATCGGCAGTTGGTTGAGCCAAGTCAGGAGTACAACTCAGTTTATTATTCTAGCGATTCAGAGATGGATGATTCAGATCAGTATGGAGTGATTGTGCAGTTTGTGAATAATCCATTATTTGAATTTGATGGTGGTTTGATCTATGATAACCCACTCTTCGAGTTGGACGTTGATCGTACTCTTGATGTTAGTTCTGAGTTGGGTGATGAATGTAGTGTTTGGGATTGTTCCAGTGCATCGCAATTCCAAACAAGACTCACAGAGGAGTTTAATGAAGTGTACACGGTTAGGAGTGCTTATAGTTTTTCCTTTAATCCACCTGTACATGATTCATATTCGATGCACAATACTTGTGCACAGGGTGATTCTCTCGGTACAGTCGGGGGGAGTAATTCATTACTGTGTGCAGAGTTACCATCTTCACAAGATGGGGTTGGCGGCTGCAAGTACTTGACTCAGTTGTCTGTGGGGTATTACTTGCAGGGACAGCAGTCCGTTTTACATCATGCCGATATGTATTTGACAGGGTTTGATACTTCTATGTCGCAGATTTTTCATACAGGTATATGGTTATGGGGCGACTATGGTGTTAGTTGGCATGATGGCTGGGTCAGTTATCACATCCATGAGGTTGTGGCAGAGGACAGGGAGAGATTCAGTGTAGCAGATGCTTCTAGAAGTTATTTTCTCCACATGACCGATGGGTGTGAATTCAGACTGTATTGGGATCCAGGTGGTGACAGTTTGGGTACTGAGTATTGGATGGGTCCCACTGGGTCACTTCACTATTCTCAGCATGGTGAAGTTGGAGGCAGTAGAGCGCAGTGGCAGTCGGAGGATGACAGTCACGACAAACTTTCACTCTGGGTTTGGGATCCAGGGATATCTTGTGCAGTTGAGTTTTTGTTGATGCTACAGGAGACAGTTCGAGATGTGTGGGATATTTCACAGTTTTTCTTTTGGGCCTCCCGAGGATTGGAGTTTCTTTGCAGTGGAGATTGCTTGGGGTCAAGCAATTTTAGGGAGGGCGGACTGTCATGTCCCCATTTTTGACGAGCATCAGAGTTCGTAAGATTGGCCTATCAGGAGACCCTCGTAGGTGAAGAGTGGTTAGAGGGTCGTTTGGGAGCTTGGCTCGCTTAGAAGGCAGTGTTGATCAATTGGCTTTCATTTGGGCTCGATCGGAGGCTTCTTGCAGAGTTGCTATTATGAGTTCTGGCGTGGGACCCTGCTATTTTTAGCGGTATGACTTTGCAGCGTTCAGAATCACGCCGTGTTCGTCCGCTTGACGGAACGATGTCGGATGAGGAACGAGAGAAATATTAATATTTAATTGTATTAATTAAATATTAATTATTTAATGTTTATAATATAAAGTTATAATTTTTAATTATAACTTAAGTGATTCTCATAAAGGGGGCGCCCAACATCAGGGAAGGGGCCATTTGCATATTAAATTTATAATTTAATATTTTGGCTGAGACTATTGAAAGATTAAAAGAATTAAAAGTTAAATATATTAAAATTCCCTATTATTAAGGAAATCGCACTTTTGAGCAATATAGTGTATTTGCCTTGGGAATTGGGCCATTATGACATTTTATGAATTAAAAATTGATCAGTCTTGCCAGAGAACGGAGACCTTAGGGTTTGAGTTCAAAATTCTTGGAGAACGAGCCATCTCCATTGAATCAGTTCAGAGGGTGTGAGATATCACCTGATTTACTGCCAGTTGTGAGATTTCTTCATCCAGAAGAAATTACAGAGCTTCAGAGAATTAATTGATCTTCAGAGGTTATCTATTAACAGAGTTTTCAGAGAGCTTATTCTTTCAGAAGGCAATCAATCATCAAGGCGCCTAACTTATTGATGTTTTGGAGGCTTAAGAAGGAAGCCGTACAAATCATTTATTGCAGGCTGCAGCCGTACCGGTCATAGCAGGCCGTACCTCTGAGGGGAGCTGTACTTATTCAGGAAGTTGGGTTTATAAAATTCATTCAGAGGTTACACATCTGTGGCGCCTATCTCTTCACTCCAGGAGACTTCAGAGACAGCCGTACTCCATTAATTGTTTGCTGCTGTCATTGTTCTGGCCGTACTACTGTGTACTTGGCCATACCAGCAGAGAAAGGGCGTATTCTTCACCTAAGGAAAAAATGCCTTACATATTGGTCTTTGGTCTTTCATTCTGGAGGCGCTTACATCTCAGGATTAGTGTGCAAGCTTTGGAGAGCGAGAGAAGCTGATATTGGTGGAGCCGTACCATCATCTGGAGAATATTTATTGCTGTTACAGAAATCAGGTTTTGAATAAAATCATTATCTTTTCTCCTTGCATGCAACTGGGTATCTATTGTAATCAATCTGAAAGGATTAATAAAAAGGTCCAGCATGAGTATTGGCATTAAATGTCTGTAGTTTCTAGAGTTAAATGATTTTTAGTGAATTTATTTCAAGCACTTGCAAAAATCGAAATCTTGCATTTATTGCTTAAACCCTAGAAACGTCAAAAAACCCAAAACTTCAGGAAAACATCAGAAACTTTTCAGATTCAGAATTAAGGGAAACTTAGGGTTTCTACACATAATACTTCACAAAGTGGATTGAAGCGGTTCCAATAACCACCATCACAGGAAAGAAAATCTCATCATTCATCCTGAGTTATATCATATGTCGGTATGGCATCCCTCAATCCATTATCACAAACAACAGTAGACCATTCAAAAATTAGGATGTCCAATAACTCTATGAGAGGTTCCATATACAACATCGATTTTCTAGACCATACTATCCCCAAGGAAACGACCAAGCAGAGGCCTCAAACAAGACTATCCTAAAAATATTGAAGAAAACCATCAACAATGCTGGACATGATTGGCATGTTCAACTGAACCCTGCTTTATGGGCTTACAGAACCAGTATCCACACCTCGACAGGAGCAACACTATATGCCCTAGTCTATGGATCAAAGGCCATTCTACCTATTGATGTTGAAATACCATCACTCCAGGTGTCACTAAAAGGGATCATTTCAGATGAGGATTACAGAGTGTGTAAGTTACATGAATTGGAACTATTGGATGAGCGTCATCAACATGTAGTGGATCACTTGAAAGAATATCAATAGAGGATATCCAGAAGCTACAATCACAGAGTCAAGCCTAGAGCATTTTAGGTGGGTGATTTAGTCCTGAAAGAGAGCCCCTATAACCAACAAGATCAAGAGAAGAAGGGGAAATTTGAACCCAACTGGCTAGGTCTCTTTGTTATTGTGTCAGCCTTTGGATCAAGAGCATATTAGTTGTCCACACCAGAAGGGGATTTGTTTGATGAACCCCTCAACAGCTTACATCTCAAAAGGTTCTACACCTGAATCATCCAGTGCATCAAAAAGAATCCTAAAAAAATGGTTGCCTTGATGAAAACCTGGCAAATAGGTGTCTTGGTAACGACAACAAATTTAAAAAAAGATCAAAAAAAAAAGAGAGATACAAAAAAAAAGTAAAAAAATAAAAAAAATCCTAAAATCTGAAAAAAGTGAATAAAAACAAGTAGTGAAAACCTGGAAATAGGCGCTATTTGTAATAGGTTAGCTTTTCCATCTATTTGAGCATGCCGACCATTCACTTTTTCCATCTATTTTCCTATCATCGGAAATATTCACGTACATATCCTGGCATCGTAGTCATGTTTCACCCTAGACTGGGGGAAAAATCCTGAACTCACTGGGGGCAATAAACTTTGGCCTTGAACTAATAGACGAACAACAATAGTACAACACAACAAACACAATGATCATAGTGCAACTCAACATTGAACATCAATCACCATCAGTAGCACATCAACCATCCATATCAAATAGCTAAATCAATCAAACCAAAAGCACACTTCAAATGGATGATGTTCCTTCTCAATCGTGGGTTAATCACAGCTAATATAAATGTTAAAATTGTTGTACTTTTATTTTTGTAATCATATCTCTAGAGCCCCTCGATGATGTTTGAACTAGAGGAGCCATGAAGGAGTATGATTTTCCTTTGTTTTTTTTATGTGAGTTGATCATTATTACTATGCAAATTGTCACGGGACGTGCTCTACAGAGTATCACTAATGACATTCCGAATTTGCATAGGAAAATGGTTAACTCTTGTATGTTTATGCAAGAAATACTTAGGTCATCTTGGTTTAATTATACTTATATGCTTGTGTTAACTTGCACTATCAAACATCATGGAAGTAGTACTCAAGTCATCATGGTCTAAATATGCCATCGATGCAGCTTGTACTCACTTTCAACATTTTAAAGGCTCAATGATGATAAAAAGCACAAAAAATCAGCTGTTACGAATGAAAACTTTTAAATATGAGATCTTCATGGTTAGATTAGATTGCATCCATGTTAGCTTGCATCTGTATCTATAGGGTTTCCAAAGCTACAATAATTTCACAACGATGTTATCTCTAAGCACTAACGAATTGAGTACGATTGACATTACCAAAAACACATCATCGAAAACACATTAGTTGCATCATCATTTGCATACATTAGAAAGAATTATCACATCATTCATCCATACGTGCATAACATCATAATATTTTCATCATAAAACTCAAAAGACGTGCATTGCATCTCATTTACATAATCAAAATCATTTCATATAGTGGCATTAAGAAAGTAGATCACTAAGCTTAAATGAGTGAGTCTCTTCAGATTTTCAAGAAAGTTGGGAAATATGTCAGGTTTTGTTAAGCTTAACTTAACAAATAATCAACTGATGGAAACCTTCCCACAACTCTTGGAAGTTGGATAGATTCACTCATTTAAGCTTAAGACCCTAGAAGTTTTGAAGTATTACAGTCAGTTAAGCATAATCATTTGCATCACATAATCATATCATCATTACAAAACATCATACATCATTCACATAATCATTACATCCCATTATCATTACATCCATACATAATCAATATGAACATTGCATATCATCACATATCATTTACATAATCAAAATCCATCTCACATAGCATAGGCATAAATCCATAAAGCATACATAATCATCATTACATACATCGCATAATCGTCATTACATACATCACATAATCATCATTGCATACATCACATAATCACCATTACACACATAGCATAATCATCACTGCATACATCACATAATCATCATTACATACATAGCATAATCATGGTTTCATACATAACATAATCATCATTCCACACAAAACATAACCATCATTTCATACATTAAGCATCATCATCATATAAGCATCTTCATCGCATAAACATCATCGTATAAATAGAACTAGGTACCATCACATTATCATACATTCATCCATTCATTGCATCATCTATTTGCATGATAACAAGTACAAAAACATCAAATACATCACATGTATCATTGGCATAATAAAATCCATCACATGCATCATATAGGCATCATTCATAAAACATAATAGAAAACACATTAGTTGCATCATCATTTGCATCCATAACATATCATATCATTAGTTTCATAGACAACATCGCATATCATTAGGAACATAGATATCCATCATGAAATCATAGGTACACATAGATCATAATCATTACTGCATATCATATAACCTCAAAATCATAATGAAAAAGTGTACAAGGATATCCAAAGGTCTAAAGAGATACATCAATATCAAAAATGGCAGTGTATCATAAAGTTTGAAAACAAGAGGTACATCATCAATGTCTCAACTAAATAAAGAGGTGTATACATGTCCAAGGTACATCAGAGAATCATAAACTGGAGCTATGTCGTACTCCCCCCAGACGGTGTTGGCATCACAGAACTAGTACCTCCCCCTGCACCCGACGGACCCACACCAGGATCTCTCTGATCTCCAGGCAGTGCTGTGTGACACCCATGCTAACAGTATGAGACCAGGATCTGCCAGACCAAGACTGTGCAAAGCTCTCTCGCCGCTCTGGAGGAATCACATCATAATATTGACCTCTATAGAACTCGACCTCCTGAGCAATACGACAGACCTCTTTGAAATAATCTGAAGTACTGGAAGTCATTGCAACCTACTGTAGCCTCTTAGTGATGGCCTTGGCCTGCTCCACCTGCCATCTCAAGGCATCCCTCTCAGTAGTTAATATGGTAATTTGTCCTTGCACCTGTCCCTGGGCCTGTACCTGTGCAAGTTGGGCCTGTACTTGCTACACCTACTACCTAGCAACATCCCTCTCAGTCATCAGAGTCTGTATATCTATCCCTGTGCCTACGTAAGTAGAGCCTGTACCTACTCTAACTGACCCTACAACATCTAAACCTACGCCTGTAATGCAACAATCTATTTTTGCTACTATGGTGAGGGTATCTGAACCTCCACATGTCGCCTCTTGCGAGGCATTCTCATCTCACCAACATCTAGCCCTGGTCCTCCACCACCCCCATCATCTCCCCCATCACTCTCCTCATCATCACCATCATCGCTGCTATCCCCCTCCTTATTGCTCTCCTCCTCCTCCCCCTGCTCCTCCTCTGCCTCCTCTCTTCGTTGCCTGCACCAATGACCTCCTGCCTCCTCCTCTGCTAACAATGGTGTTGGCTCATCTTGAATCGTAATCCATGGGAATGGGTGCATGAACATATACAGAGCATACTCCTCTGATATTGATCCATCGGTGATCTTTGGATGCACCTCCCAAATGACAACCTGTAACCCCTGAAAGTGTTGTACCGCTACATCATAAGAAAAAAATGGCCCCCACTTTGTAGCATCATGTCGTCATCAGGCATAATGGGCCACTCCTTGGGGTATCCCCAGAACCTAGCCATACTATCTCAGTACTCTCAGTAGCATAAATCTCTTGATGATAAAACGAGTCTTCCCAATCAGATAAATCGACTGACACAAAATTGGAATCTTTGTGTCATCCTTTGGCCACTGTTTGCAATCAACATATGGCTGCCATACCACTAAATCTAAATCATCTAATTTCCTCCTCTAATACTCCAACTTTCCCAACCTAGGCTGAGCAATCAACCAGCATAAATATGAACATATGGCCTCATGGTCAGGCGCTACCTCTCTCTAGTTGGCTGACTGACCGCTATATGCTCCCAAGCCTAGACCTGGAGCAATGTGACCGCCGTAGATAAACTCGCCCCACATAGATAAACCACCTAGTGTAGATCATGGTAAATGTGTGCAAGCATACAAAAAACCCATGCATATCAAGTGTCGTGAACAATCATGCTCTCCAAGATCCGCCCCCTTCCGACTGAGAGTCCCTTTGACCTACGGTCAGGACAAAGGAACCCTCCAATGAAACCGGTCAGAACATAAGGAAAAGTGGTGTATGCATCGACCATGTCCCTCCACAGAATCTCATACCCACATATATGGGCATCTTAAAATACTCTCCGCAGTGCATCATTCTCGCCCTACTCCCATGAATTATAAAGGACAAGCTCCCCAACAATAGGTATCAATAAAATCTGGTAGACATCCTCAAAAGTCATTGTGATCTCACCAGTGGGAACATGGAAGGTGTTATGCTCACTGTGCCATCTCTTCACTAAAGCTGTCAGTAAACCCTTGTTCACCCTAATCTGGGGCATATCGATAAGAGATGACAAACCACATCATGCAATAATAGTTGTCTCAGGCTGCGTCAGATGGAAAATCAATTCCCATGTCCTCAGGAACCTCTCTCTAATCTGTAGACTAGTCAATGGCTCCTATCATCACAAAATCACAAATCAATCAATTAATTAATCAACGTCGATCAATCAATCAATCAATCAATCAAAATAAATCAGCCTACCAATCTAATCAACTCTAGTGAGACTTTGATCAAATTCTGTGAGTATCAATCTATCATTCAACCTCACCTATCATGAGGTTTATCAAATCAATCAATGCGCCTCGCCTATCATGAGGTTCATCAATCAATTCAACCTTGCCTATCATGAGGTTTATCAAATCAATCAATTTAACCTCACCTATCATGAGGTTTATCAATCAATCAATGTACCTCGCCTATCATGAGGTCATTTAATCAATCAATCTATAATTGATCCTCGCCTATCATGAGGTCAATTATTGTCATCCTATCATTGTATCTCACCTATCATGAAATCAATGGACATCTAATCTATCAACATCATCAATCATCATCAACACAAAGGCTGATGCGATAAAACATCATCGACATCAAGGAGTCTAATCAAGAAAATCATCAATCTAGTCTAAAACTTCACCAATGCACTAGAATACTCTTTCTATGCGCTAAAAAACCCAATGCACTAGAAAAAGTTACCAATGCGCCAGAACAGAGGTTCTATGCGCCGAACTACTCTATGTGCCATTTCATTTGCTCACTGCATTGGAACAAGGCCCTGATGCGCCAAAGTATCTTGTGTGCTAGTTCATCTCATCAATGCGCTAATCTATCAGATGTGCCATTACAGTTAACCAATGCACTACTTCGGGCACCCTAAGCACTAATCTATCAATGCACTATTTCATTCACTCTATGCGCTAAATTTTTTATCCTATGCGCTAGTTCATCTCATCAATGCACTAATCTAATTTCCCTAAGTGCTAATCTATCAGATGTGTCATTACAATTAACCAATGCGCTACTTTGGGCACCCTAAGCGCTAATCTATCAATGCGCTAAAAGTTTTATCCTATGCGCTAGACTATTCTATGCGCTATAACAGTATCCCTATGTGCTACTTCGGTCTCTCTATGCGCTACAGTAATTAAAATCCATTTAAATGAAAAAAAATGGAGGGAAAACAAAATGCACGAAATACGAGGTGGTTTTTGGGGTACTCACCAGAGGTACATACACTACTAAGTAGTTGTGCCGCCTGACCTGCTCGAACCGGTGTGTGTGATAGGGGATCACCATTCTGCTCCAAGTTTGCACAAATCACTCACTCACCAACTTTTTAACCTTTTAAGGTTAATTAAGTGGCATTTTATGGCGATGTTTTATTTTTATTTTTCAAAGGAGCCTTAATTAATCAAATCATCACCTGCTGGCTTATATAGCATTTTTTGGGAGATAAATCATTTTTGAGGCATAAAATTTTGAGATCATCATCAAATCATCGAAAAATCATCAAAAATTTCAAAAATTTCAAAAAATCCTAAAAATTTCAAAATTCACCGATTTATCTCCTGAGGGGGCATATATCTGTCATCACTTGAAAATCAGTGTCTAGGGAATCAAAAAAAAAAATTCTCAACATCGGTATCAAATTTTTCTTTGAAGCAATGTGTAAATACATTACTTCAAAGAGGAGAAAAATGTATACACCTAAAATCGGTCAAGACATTTAATTAATTAAATACTAGTTATTTAATTAATATTCCATCTACATATAAATAAATTCTTAATTTATTTATATAGTTCATATCCTTTAATTCTCCAAATCTAAAATCATATTCTTCTAATTTAATTAAATAAAAAATGTCATAAGCTTGTTTTATTCAATTAATTTTCACTAATCCCAAATTTGGAATTCAAGCACATGTCTACAACTTTTCATGCCAGCTCACCAAGGTCACATGAAATTAAATAATTCTAATTTTTAAATTAGAATTATCTTCAACAAATTTTCAAACACATGGCTTATTCCTCACACACTTCTTCAACAAACTTTCAAACACATGGTCTTTTTCTCACACGCTTGATTCCTCCATCCATTTGGCACGTTGTCTTTGGTCAAGAGATTCCTCCATCCATTTGGCATTTGTCTTTGGTCAAGGGAACATTCTTTTTTATTTTCTCCATCTCCATTGTTCATCCCTCTTGTTTGAATATGGACCATTGATTGTTGCCACATCACAAGATGCTTGGAAAAGCCTATAAACACAACCCTTTGACATTGTATTTTGCATCCAAATTTGAGTAGAGTTATCATGCAGGAATATCATTTGAGCATTGGATCATTTTGGAGTCTTATAGTTGCATGTCATATCATGTTTTATTTCATAGGTACATATTAGAATCACACTTTGCTTTATAGTTGCATTTTATACCATACTTTGCTTTATAGTTGCATTTTAGATTAGTATATTCATAGTTAGCATTTGAGCATATGTAGAATCATCCTAGCTTCATATCACAACATTTACATTGTATAATCTAACATCATTATCCATTCATAATAATATCCATTATCA
The DNA here is from genome assembly GCA_007258455.2 of Sequoia sempervirens. Taxonomy (NCBI): domain Eukaryota; kingdom Viridiplantae; phylum Streptophyta; class Pinopsida; order Cupressales; family Cupressaceae; genus Sequoia; species Sequoia sempervirens. The sequence goes on from VDFB02000007.1 coordinate 229,799,497, forward strand.
TAGCATTCATCACATTAGTTTCATGTAGGAACTTAATTGGCTTGCATGTTGAATATTATCTCATTTCTCAAGTTGTCATTTTAACAACCATAGTGCATATACAAAAATCTGAGAGCCAATATGGTTTAATAAATCCTTGAGAATAGAGGAAAATTAAATGTTCTTAAAAGATTCGTTTAACTGCACAATAGATTAGTTTATTTGATTCAAATCTTTGATATAATCCATTTCATTGGTGTTTGTGTTGATTTATTAACTCTCCCACATTTCACACACACACACACACATAAAATGAAGACATCTTAGCTTAGAGGTTAAAATTTACAATTGTTTGTTATGTTTTGTGATTTACAACATTGTTAGTGGATGTGTGTGCAATTATCTCATGCCATTTGGTGATCTTGAGAAACAGAAACATTCCTTAACACTTTGCAAAATTACCTACATCTTTCATTTTGGATTAAAAGTAAACCCCTTTGCGAGTGTCAAAAAAAGGAATAGTGTGTGTTCTCTCTTTCTTCATATGACTGGAGATGATCAAACTATGGATGTAATTCCTTGCTATTTTTTACCTTTAGAGGGCCTACCTCCCTGCTTCGAAAGGAGGGAACGACCCAAGCGGTAATGAACTAAAGCCAAGTTCTTCCAAACTGCTATATAAATTTGTGGCTATAATGAAAATTGTGATCAATGGATGCGGTACATGATAGCTCTCCCCCAGTATCTTTATGATGTGTAAAGCCCTTGTTCTAAATGTTGGGAGACCTCTTGATGGATTTTATCATTGCACCCCCTAAACTGGAAGCCCTTAGTACGAACCTTTGTTTGGAAGCCAAAAATCCTTAATACTTCTTGGTGCAAGAACGACCGTTCTGAAGCCGCCCTGCATTCTTACTTTTCAATTGTAGAAACAAAAAAATCCTTTTGATCTCTGGATTTTAAGGATTTTGAGATTTGGTGGTCCCAAGAAGTGGGTGTTGAGAAAGGGGGAGTCAATGTCGCCAAATCTCTAACTGTTTGCATTGATTAGTGTTTGGAGAAATCCAATTGGGGACTCAATAAGAATATCCATTTCGAACCTAGGATTGTAAAATGAGTTTGATCCAGTTTGACACCTTGATTGGTTCCAAAACGATACAAAAACAAACATTCATTAACTTCCTCAAAATTTCAAACACTTTGGTCTAAATATGGAAATCTCTTGAAATTAGCCTTGATATTACTTCTTGTCCTAAGGATTTTATCCTTAGATATTTCTAAATATCTTGACTTATATCTCAAACCCATATTTTCCAAAGACAACTTAGGAAATTATGGCTTTAACCTCATGATTCTCACAAAATGGAAATTGTGAAAGTTATGATGTTTTTGACATAAACATTTAGTTTGAAAACATAATCAAGACAAGTGATTGTGGTAAAATAAACTCATTAAGCAAGATAAAATTAAAAATGAACCCCACATGACTATTTGGAGATCAATTTCTCCCATTGAACAACCTGATCTTCCAGGTGATATCATTCAACCAAACTTTAAACATTAACGAAGAACAAACTGATCTCATTAGCCGTTTGAGAAGCATCACTTTTGAAAAAAAAGAAACAAACACCCAGTGGAGAAAAGCAACAACCATTTTAGACGAAGAAGAGGAACAAGCTAATATTGAGGCTGGAAGGCCCACATTACCACCACCCACATGGCAATACATATCTTCCTTTTTTCCACAAACTTAAATTGTTTCTAAATGATCTCACACAAAGTCAAGATCCCTAAAGTAAGGTTTACAGGTCATCATTTCAGACTTAGGCATCTTATTCCAAAATCTCTTAACAAATACCTTTGGGCACTTCACAAAACTAGGACTAGGTTGTTATACAATTTATACAAAAGTGCTTCAAGGCACAATCTGAACTTGTATTCCTTCTATTACTGTCAGAATCCTATTCTTTTCCAACGTTTCTAATTTCTCACATGATCATGATCTTGAACTCCCCTAAATGATCCATCACACAATCAAAATCTGTAAGGGAAGATCTACATATCATTACTATAGACGTAGGTATCGTAGATCACAGTTTAGTAGGAAGTGGGCCAATATATTCTATTGCAACCATTACCTTTTGTTGAGGAACTTTTATGCTTGAGATAGGAGGGCCTGAACATGTTTAAACATCCCCATCCATCCTATTATCTAAGTCCACATTGGGTCTTTAGGATTTGAAAAATTTAGAGGTATAGCATCATTCTTAATACCATGGGCTTATCAAAGGTTCACTTTAGGTCAACACTGGGTCAAACATCTCATCCACCCCTTCATCTAAATTTCATCCTTCACTTCACCAAACTTTGCAAAAAGTTTGAATACACCAACACTTTTTGACTTAACATCTATCAAAAATAATCCCTAGCTTACCTATGTTGTATGTGAAATGTATCCTTTTCCATGCATTTAGACAAGTTAGTTATCATCCTTGGACTACTTAATCTTGAAGGTCACAAGTCTACCCTAAAGATTTACAAGTTCATTAACATCCTTTATCCCAACATTAGAAATTCAAACTTAAGACAAAAGTGTTGTCCCAAAACATTTACAAAGATCACTCTACACATCACTCATCTTTTCATCCCCCATTATCATCATTTCTCCCAAAATACTTAGAGCATCCCTTTTACCTAGATTTGAGTCAACTAGAGAGTTCAAACATCGCAAATCACAACACAACTCTCCCAAAGCTGACACAAAATTTATGGTAAAGATGAGATTACAAAAAAAGAGAATCATGGAGAAAACCAAAGTTAAATTTACCTCAAGTGATCCACATCCTTTAGAGTTTGATCCAAGAAGCCAAGTTACACCATCACAATGACCAGAATCACCATTAGGCCCATACGAGATAAAAGATATCACAAACAATCCTTTTGAGCTCACTAGGGAAGAAATCATGGAACATCAAGCCTTTGAAAATATAGCTCCTATCTCCCCAAAATTCATTGCAAAAAATTTGACACAAGCCTTCACAACTCCATCACTAGGGTTAAATCAAACATCTTTTCCTAGTCTTGCAGCTAGCCTTGCTAAAGAGTTTGGTCACACTTTGTCATTTGATAGAAACACACTTGTAAGTACCCTTGAAACTATTGGTCCATCTCCAACAACCACTTGGACACCTACCTTTGGTGCTCCTCTCATTCCCAAAGATCCTAAACAGCCAAAAAACCTCTTGAACTTCATTATTCCACAACCACTTCAACATATCAAGGCCATCCTTCTTCATCTATACCAATGAGTACCACGAGTGTGCCCACCATCACGAAAATAGTATAGACCAAAGCAACACACAAGGGCATGCCAATACTACACCACAAAGCCAACCCTTAAACATAGATGGGGAAATCTCTATCCAATCCTCCACTGGGTTCATCCATACCATTGGTTTCACAAAACATATCTACCTCATCCACTATCAATCCATCCCAAATTAATCCCATGGTTACAAGTTTTGTCAACCTAGGAAATACCTTGATCACGAATCCCTTGTTTACATCTTTGGCACAAGGCAATCCTCAAGCATGGGACAAGGAAATATTTTTAATCAATGGACTCAAGGTCCTAGTGTGTTATTTCCATCACATAATCCAATGACATCATCCTCATCTTTTTTAACAGTCCCCTTTACTATGCAAAATGAAACAGGATCTCAAACATACATTCCTCCACCACCATCCACTATCTTACAAGGAATATTGAACCAAGGGAATCCCCAACATCTCATCACCAATCCATTACCCACTCAAAGCATCAATATCCATAATCCTCCACTGATGTCCCAACAACCACCTGATCCCACATTGCAAGTACACGCCTTAGCCTTACAACAAGCACAACAAGCCTATTAACAAGTTATCCAACAACAACAACAAGCAGCCTTAGCACAACAACAACAACAAAAATAACAAGCAGCCCTAGTAGGACAACAAGCAGCCTTAGCACAACAACAACAAGAAGAAGCGGCAACACAACAAGCAGCCTTAGTAGCACAATAACAATAGCAACAACAACAAGCAGCCCTAGCAGCACAGAAGGTAGCCTTAGCACAAAAACAAGCAACACAACAACAATATCAATCCCATCAAGCAGCTTTAGTAGCACATCAACAACAATAGGCCCAACAACAAGCCCTAGTGGCACAACAACAACAACAAGCTCAATAGAAAGCCTTATTAGCTCAACAATATGCTCAACAACAACAACAAGGTTCCTATTATAATCCTCAATCGAACATCATCAATCCCAAAACATTAAGAACATATACATCACCACCCCAATCACCTTCACTAAATATTACACCACCATACGCACCATACATCTCATATGTCATCCCACCATATCTTCCTCCACCAAACTTGCAAGATGATCTATCCTCGCAATTCAAGGAGGTCTCACAAGAAATGTAGGACCTTTGCACAGTTAAGGAAAAGAAGCCCCATAAACAGAACTTGTGTCCATATTCATTCAATCAAAACATCACAATGGTGCCATTTCCTCGTGGCTTTGAAATCCCAAAATTTGATAAATACAAAGTGAGAGGAAGTCATGTGGACCATATCAAAGAATTTAATGTCATGTGTATGGAGGCAGCCTACAATGATTCTTATCTGATGCATCTCTTCCCTCTAAGTTTAATAGGTCTTGCTATGGATTAGTTTTCTCATCTGCCTCTCGGTATCAAATTTTTTTCAAGAAATTACTTATAAATTCATCGATCACTTCTCCTTTAATGTTGACATGGACGCCAGTTTAGAGGAATTTATACTCTTAGACAAAACAAAGGGGAAAATTTCACTAATTTCTTACAATGGTGGGGACAAAGAGCTAGCAAGAGCAAATGGACTCTTCCTAATGAACAAGTGGGAATCATCATAGCAAATCTAGACCTAGAGTTGTCCTTCCACTTGAAAATGCAGTGCATCACATCATACGATGAGCTTGTCCCTAGAGCCCTTAACAGTGAGAGAGCTTTAATATCACAAGGAAATACTCAAGCTTACAAAGACAATCGTCCATCAACTAGTTCAAACGACAAGCCTCATGTCTGGGCTAAGAGAAAGAATGTGAAAAATGATGGCGTGGTAGATGCTAAGGTAATCCTAAGTGCTCCTAGACCAAATAACAATCAATTTGCTAACATCCAACCAATTGTACAACAAATGACACCTCCTCAGAACAATTAGATCAACAACACTAACATGCAACAAAGGTGAACCCCTAACAAGAACACTTATCCTAAATGCAAGTACACACAGCTATCTGAACCCATCGAGACTATCATGAAAAATTTGGTAGAGTCAAATCTGATCACACTTCCCAACTTTGAAAACTACCAAGAACCACAAGAGAAACCATCCTGGTATAACAAGAAGGACCTTTGTGACTTCCATAAAATCAAAGGACACAAAACAAAAAATTGCATGAGGCTCAAAAACATAATCCAAGACCTCATAGAAAATGACACCATATCTATTAAGGTACCATCTGGGAACCAGGATCTTAAGATATACAAGAACCCTATGCCAGATCATAACAAAGCAAACAATACTGGAAAAGCTAAGGATTATACAAATGTGCAGCATACCTATTCCAACGTAGTTGCCTCCTATGATAGTGTCATCACTGTAGTCACCATCAAAGGGCATAGTGTAGAGTGTGGAGTCACCACACGACATGGTAAAATAACCATCCAAGGAGTCACACCCCAATCTAGGGCACAACCTACTTAGCCAACAACAAGTACCAACAAGTACAATCTCTTAGAACAACTCAAGAAGACCCTCGCACATATATCAATCCTAGAACTATTGAGGCTATCACCTGCACATAGAGAAATCTTAGAGAAAGCCTTATCAGAGTCATCTATTCCCGAGGATATTGATACTGATCAGTTTCAAGCTATGGTAGGCCATATTGCTAGTCATCTTCTCACCTTCTCCGAGAAAGATCTACCATCACAACCATCTCATAACCATGCTTTACACCTTGAGGTTATCATTCATAAGAACAAGGTCAAAAGAGTCTTAGTAGATGGAGGTGTCGGGTTGAACAATTGCTCCCTTCATCTGATAAAAAACTTGGGCTATTCATAGGATACTATTGAAAGGACAAATAGTACCACCATCAAGCCATATGATGACCAAGAACGGGTATCACAAGGTATCATTGCACTTCCTATCCAAGTAGGCCCTCTCATTGCAGAAACTACATGTCAAGTATTAGACCTTGATCTTCCCTACAACATACTTCTTGGTCGACCCTGGATCCATGCTCTAAAAGTTCTAGCCTCAACTTATCATCAATGTGTGAAGTTTCCTTTTGAAGGAAGAGAGATTACTATCCATGGAGATCCCGAGCCTTTTTACTATTGCAAAATCCTTGAATCCAAGTTCTATAAAATCCCCCAAATGCCTAAAAATGATGAAGGGCCTACACCTTCCACCTCATTTGTTTACCCATCATCCCTTGCATCTACTTTTGAAACAAAGGAACTCGTGGTCTAGAACATACCTAATATCAAAGCAGGGAACTACAAGCTAATGAAGAACACCTTTGTCTTGGGGGCTACCTACTTCTCCTCAATCTCATGGGAAACCTACAGCTAACAGGAAAGAACCTAAAACTATCAAGATGGCAGCTACTACCTTCACCAGGTAGGGGATTTGAGTCAGGAAGATGTCAATGAGGATGATATATCTAAACTTCTCTATCAAGATGAAAAACCCATCCCAACTCTCCCTATGGAAGATAATAACAAAGGCTTGCAACTCATGAAAGGGATGGGATATAACAAGAATGAGAAGCTAGGACATAATGGCAATGGTTTACTAGAACCCATCATTCCTGAGAAATGACTAAAGAATCTCAACCTAGGTTGTACTACTAGCAAGGTCACGCTTATTGGAAAAGGTACTTCCACTAAACGAGGTGAGGCTTCCTCCTGGTCACCTACATCACATGATACAACCTTAGATGAATTCCCCCTTGATGTTGCCGACCTATTTGAAAACAACACCCTCTTCATGATATTTGTTATATCTTTTGCTTCAAGCAATCAACCAACTAAAATATGCCTAGTTTACCCACAACTCATCAACATGGACCAACAAGGACCACCAATTCTTGATTTATTCGAAAACGATGAAGCAATCTCAAAATTCATCGGACTCTGTGACAACTTACCATGGGCAGATCATAAAGCAATTTTTGACATAGAGCTAGATACAAAGGCATACTATGGGGAGACGATTGAATCCTTCTATCATAAAATAGATGAAATGTAATTAGCATGCAGATCTCTATGTGTAAACCACACTATGGCACTTTATAATCCTAAAAAGGTAAAAACAAATGACACATTTTATGGTGAAAACCTCTCTGAGGTTCCCAAGGATGAGGGATTCAATCTCTCCCTTAATGCAATGCATCCAGAGAAGTCAATAGTGCTAGTAGAAAAGGCCACACTAGTCAATGTGGGTACCGAAGAAGCACCTCATATCACTTTTTATGCCGAATCCTTGTTGGATGAAGAGAAAAAGAACCTAGTAGCCTTCTTGAAATAGCACAAAACTAACTTTGCATGTTCATACATAGATATGCCAATCCTTGATCCAGAAGTGGTTGTACATCACTTAGCAGTCTATCCTGAAGCTAAGCCTGTTAAGCATAAATTAAGAAAGATGCACCCTCAGATAGCACTCTTGGTCAAACTGGAGTTGCAAAATGATGTAGAGAAGGGGTGGAAAACTCCAAAACAACCTAAATCAACCAATCTTGAAACCATAAAATATCACTTGGTGTGGTTTTCTTCACAAGCCTTCAATCTTTAAAGCCTAAAACATAAGGGCAACAAATTAAGATTTTTGGCCATAACGTTCAGTGTAGACATGATCTCCAAAATGTAAAGGAATTTCTAGATATACATTTAGGATTTATACAACATATCTCAAAATCAGGGCAGGTTACTTTGTACAAAATCCTTAAAAAATGGACTATCCTACCAATTAAGCCTAAAACATGAAAAATCAGACCTAGGGCATCATCAAAACATGTGAAAACCTCAATATGGAACCTTGAAACTTTAAAGCATGGTAATATACAACATTTCATACTTCCACACAAAAAATTAGAATTCTCCATCGTGGAAACCATGAGAAATCATATTTTGAAAGTCACTAGTTACCCTGCCTAGGGTTTATGATAGTTTTGAACTATTTTTGCCAAAATTGCAATATCTCTCTCCAAAATAACAAAAATTGATGAGACCAAGTGCATTAGAAATTATATTCATATTTATTTCAATCCCAATTGGTCTGAGATCAAGATATGGAATATCAAATTCATACCACATGCTGCAACAAGACAGTTACAAAAAAAAAATCTGGAAGTGGCAATCACCAATTTGATCATAACTTACATAAAACTTAATGAAAATCAACCAAACCAATTGAAAATGAAAGCTAACTCAATCATCTATTGCACCCAATCATGTTCAAATCATGAAAATACCATACAACACTGTACCACATCAAAGAAAAGTGTTGCAATGTTCAGATTTGCAGGAAACAAAGGAATTTTATTGCTTAAACTTCAAAATTGTAACCACCAACCTTGGTTTCGACCTCCCCAAGGATATTTAAACATGTACCAACCATTTAAAACTGATTTTAAAAATAAAACCCTTCTAATTCCTTCATTTACACCATGTGACTCTTCAAATTCCATAATTTGCAACATTTTAGACAATATTGACAACTTTTAAAACCTATAGCAACTTTTACATTTTTGACAACTTGACCACACCTATCCTCCTAAGACCTCATCTAGACCCTTACAAACATTAAAATGATCCAAAAGGACCTTATTACATAGGAGAGACACAAAACCAAAACAATGACAAACTAAAATCTCATGGGTGCTCCTACACAATACTCCTAGGCAAAGAAAAGATTCTAGCTCCGCTTGAATAGAAGGTAGCAACTAGAGAATCAGGTTTGAAATTTCTTGTGTGATCTACATAGAACCCTGCATATGAACTTCTTTGAAATAGTGCCATAGTGGCTTCATCTTCACTTGAAGTTTCTTGAACGTGTGGCATAGGTAGGTGAACTTGGAAAAATAAATAACTGCTGAGAACTTGGAACAAAATAGATAATGTGTGAACCCTTTTCCTAGTACCTACAAAACAACATGAGTAAACAAGTTAAACAAGGAATTGCAAGCTAAAACAAGGATTCCCCATGAAATCCATTTACAAACTCAAAATAGGAAAGAAAGCAATGAAGAACCAAATAAAAAACAATGAAATAGTTGGAATCCTAATTTAAATATGCAAACTCATGATCCCATGGGGGAATTTGTGCCAATTTGATGTGAAAATTGGCCCTTTCCCAATTCATATGATGAAATATTGATATGTTGAAGATGATATTGATCCACTTTGATGAAAGATGAGAACTCCAAGCCAAATCTACAAAAAGCCTAGCTAATAATTCAATGATGGATGGAAATGGCTAAATATTTTAGCATAATAACTTTGCAATGTTTGTGGATGATGAAATGAAGAGATGAGCTCTTTATTTATAGAATTCCAAGATGGATGAATGTCCAAATTTGAGCAATGTGGGACTAACATTCATCCAATGATATGATGCCACTTGTCAAGCTATGAATGGATGATGGATGTGCAAGATTTGGGGTTTGTGCCAATAAATGCAAATATTTGAAATTCAAATTTGTTGAAATGACATGCAAGAGGGAAGGGAAAATGCAATAAATGCCACTTGGCTCAAGGCAAAGGACATGTAAGATGAAGTTATTGCCTTGTTGGATGTACATGTTGACTTGGAATTTTTGAATTCAAATTGAGAGAATATTCCAAAAGATGCCTTGTGAGGAAAATAGAGATTTAATAAATGGATTAAATCTATTTTCATGTGCAACTTGCATTATCTAGAGGATGTGACATGAGATGAGATTAAATTAATCAAGGGTTAATTAATTTAATGAGAGAGGTTAGATGATGTGACCTATTTGACTCAAATTTATGGATTTATTTTAAATCAAATAAGAGAGGAATATGACAAGAGATTTAATTAAATAAGGACTTTGATTTATTTAATTAAAAGAGATGGTATTATACTAAATCAAATAAGGTTTTAATTTATTTAATTTAATGAACAGACTTTAGAGATTTAATCAAATAAATTGATTATTTAATTAAATAGGGATAATTAGATCAGATGGATTGATTTAATTAACAAAAGAGATTGACTTAATTAGATAAAATGATTTATTTAATTAAGAGACGAATATTGATGAATTTAATCAGATAGGGGAATTTGATTAAATGGTTAGACCGAGGGATGATTCAGGAAGAAACCATGTTAGTGAGTCAGGATCAAATGCACGATGTCAATCAGTATATTTTACATGTCTACAGATAACAACCTTGATTACCCTATTTCTCACACTCTTTTGGTGACATTATCAACATAGTAACATCTGCCCCTTGCTTGCATTGTTCATCTCCAACCTACAATTGCTTCCTTTCTTTATGATAAATTGCATACAGTTCCATATCACCTTGCTCTTCTTCAATGACTTGTTTCATTTTGAACTTAGGCTTCTCGTCTCTCAAGTTTTCCATCACAATCAAAGCATCATGTCCCCTCTCTTTATGTCTCACCATTAGGACAACAAACATAATTTCTTGATCAATGGCACTACTCTCTAAAAAAAGTAAATCATCACTAACCTTCAATATCTCCTTGTGAAATGCATGCAATGAAAATGTATATCCTTCACCTTCAATAGGAAAGAGAAAAGATTGAGTTTTACTTGCCTTTTCAATGCCATCAATTCTCATGTTTGGAAGGGGCTTGGACTGAAAATCAGCAATACAATTCTTATCATCCAAACCTATGGTATCCAATGTTTCTCTCTCCTTAAGGTTTGCACAATCAATAGACCTTTCCTTTTCTCTGGCTTGTACAAACTCCTTTTTACCCACCAATATAGCACTAGAACCTATTTGTAATTCTTTAATTTCCTCTTTCTCAAATGGTTTTTTCTCTTCCATCACCAACAAAGATTATCGAATAGCTGGTGTTGTTGTCATCTCTTGCCTTCTCTTCTACATGATTTCCTTGATAGGCCATTTAACCTTCTTCCTTATTGGTAGATGCCAACCACTTGATTGTTTTTCTCTCTCAAGGAGTTGTTGCATTTCAAGTTCCTTTATTTTTTCCATTTCTTCCAAAGCTTGGCTCAAATTTATTATCTCATGTTGAATACTTGTTCTTCCCTCTCATCTTTCTTCTTCCTCTCACTTTTCTCTTTTCTTTTCTCTTGTTTCTTGCTTGATACCTCCTTACTTTGCAAGTCTCCACAAATAAATCTTCTCAACATTTCCATTATTCTTTCTCAATAAAGTCTCTTTCACCTTACTTCTTATTTTATTTTTGATACCTCACCTTAGGCCTCTTTCTTTTCCCTTGGCCTAGTCTTTTGGTATCCAAGTTCTTGCTTCAACTTGCAAAAAGATAACACATAAACTCCAAAAACTTATCTTGCCTAGATCTTTGGGCTCTGATACCAATTTTATGTAGAGAAGAGTTGGAAAACTCCAAAAAAACTTAAATCAACCAATCTTGAAACCCTAAAATATCACTTGGTGGGTTTTTCCTCACAAGCCTTCAATCTTTAAAGCCTTTACATAGGGGTAGCAAATTGAGTTTTTTGGAAAAAAATTTCAGTGTAGATATGATATCCAAAATGTAAATATAGTTATAGATACCCATTTGGTCTTTATACAACATATCTCAAAATTAGGGTAGGTTACTTTGTACAGAATCCTTAAAAAAGGACCATCCTTCTGCCAATTAAGCCTAAAACATGAAAAATCAAACTTAGGGCATCATCAAAACACATGCAAACCTCAATGTAGAACTCTACAACTTTGGAGGATGGTAATATACAAAATTTAAAACTCCCACACAAAAAATATAATTCTCCATCGTGGAAACCATGAGAAATCATACTTTGAAAGTCACTACTTACCTTGCCTAGGGTTTATGACAGTTTTGAACTATTTTTTCCAAAATTGCAATATCTCTCTCCAAACTCAATAAAAATCGATGATACCAAGTGAACTAGAAATTAGATTCATGTCTTTCAATTCCAATTTTTATGAGACCAAGATATGGAATATCAAATTAGTACCACGTGCTACAATAGGCCGATTACAGAAAAAAATCTAGAAGTGGCAGTCACCAATTTGATCATAATTTACATAAAACTAAACAAAAATCAACCAAACCAATTGAAAATGAAAGATAAATCAATCCTCTATCACAAAAAATAATTTTTAGATCATTCAAATTCACTACAGTACCGTACCACATCAAAGAACAGTGTTGCAACGTTCAAATTTGTAGAAAACAAAGGAATTTTATTGCTTAAACTTCAAAGTTGTAACCACCGACCTTTTTTTTGACCTCCCCAAGGATATTTAAACATATAACAACCATTTAAAAAAAAAATTCAAACTAAAACCCTTCTAATTCCTTCATTTACACCATGTGACTCTTTAAATTCCACAATTTGCAACATTTTAGACAATATTGACAACTTTTAAAACTTATAGCAACTTTTACATTTTTGACAACTTGACCACACCTATCCTCCTAAGATCTCATCTAGACCCTTACAAACATGATCCAAAAGGACCTTATTACATAAGAGAGACACAAAACCAAAATAATGAAAAACCAAAATCTCATGGGTGCTCCTGCACCACAAAAGCTTCTTGACGTTGGATTCATCCGACCAATAGATTATCCTAAGTGGAATTCAAACCTAGTACCGGTTGCAAAACCCACTAGGGACATCATAATATGCACTGACTTCAGAGAGTTAAACAAGGCATGTCTGAAGGATGATTTCCCTCTTCCTAATATCAACTTCATTGTAGACTTAATAGCTGGGCATGAAATGCTATCACTCATGGATGGTTTTTTAGGCTACAATCAAATCATAATCACCAAGGAGGATCAACATAAAACTGCGTTCACTTGTCCATGGGGAACCTATTGCTAGAATGTAATTCCATTTGGGTTAAAGAATATAGGAGCAACCTATCAAAGGGCCATGACCCTCATCTTCCATGACATGATCCACAAAGTAGTCAAAGATTATGTGGACGATATTTTGGAAAAATAAAAGAAAAGAAGTGAGCACATACAAGTCTTAGGACCCATATTTGGCAGGCTGGAAGAATACAAAGTAAGGCTAGATCCAAACAAGTGTGTCTTTGGGGTCAATCAGGGAAACTTCTTGGCTTCATCATCTCACAAAGAGGGATAGAAATTGATCCAGCAAAGGTAAAATCCATCCTAGACATGGAACCACCACAAATGCTAAAATAGATGAGATGATTACAAGGAAGATTGCAGTCCATTAGGAGGTTCATAGCAGAACTATCAGACAAGATACACCCTTTCTCACATCTTCTCCATAAAGAGATAACCTACAAATGGGATGAAAAGTGTGATAAAGCTTTCCAGCAGATCAAAGACTATCTATTGACACCTCCAGTGCTCATGCCACCAATACCGAACAAGCCATTGATCCTGTACATTTCAACAACACCAACAACACTAGGAGCTCTTTTAGCACAACATGATGAAAACAGAAAGGAAAAGGCTATCTACTACTGTATACACCTTAAAATGGTCACATCACAATAGTCTGGTAATTAATTAAATATTTTTAATATTTAATTAAATCTCTAAATTCAATCTACGTATAAATGAATTTAAATAATTTATTTATATTGTTCATTCTTTCATTTCGATTAAATAAATAAGTCTATTTAATCACTTTTCTTATCCATTTCTTATTTAATTAAATAAACATTATGATTTATTTATATTAATTATCATATAATCTTGGCTTGAATATTTTATTCAAATAAAGATTAAATATTCTTCTCTTCTAAAATTCTTCCAAATTCTATTCACAATTAAATATTCCAAATATTTAATTAAATTTTCTAATGTCTGTTCACATCAAATATTTCAAAAATATTTTAATCCTCAAACTCACATAAAATTAAATAAATTTATTTAATTAATTTGGATTATCTACGACAACCGTGAAACAACTTCAAAACAGAAAATTAATGAATTTCTCTGTTTCTGAGCAAGGTTGTTCCCGTGGGTTGAAGACAAACCTCCATTCTTCTCTCCAACCTCCCAACATCTTCCATTTTCCTCTCAACCTCTCCATCTCTCACCATTCAAATTTACCAGACAATCTCACAGCCATTGATCTTTTCCAGCTAGGCTCTTGCCTGCAAAAAGCTATAAAAAGGACTGCCGAGTCTTTGAGAAAGGGAGAAGCTTTTATACAAGAAAACTATAGCCAAATCTGCAATAGCATAACCTTTTAGCATTCATAGCATTCTAGATTTTAGTATAGCATAGCTTAGCATATTAGCAATCCATATCATGGCCTATCAACCTCATATCATAGTTTCAATAGCATTCATAATCTACAGCCCCTGTGCATAATCTACAGCCCCTGTGCATATTCGTATATCAACATTTCACTCCACCAGCATATAGGATAGAGAAGTATTCCCCCTTTGCATACTCGTTCTGCAAGTTGCCATTCTGAGAAGCTTTGCTTACACAATTTGAGAGCAGCAGCTTCAAGCAAATCACTAGAGATAGAGGACAATGGAATGATTCTGAAGAAGCTTTGTTTGATTCTTTTCATTTTATTTAGCTTTATTTAGTTTAATGTTGCATTGGTGTGTTTTTATTATCTTATTTTGATACTAACATTTCCCACACACATTTTTGGCGCCCACCGTGGGGCTCTTGCCCCAATTTTAACATATTTTTGCATATTTTTCTAACAAGTTACAACTGGAAGAGCGTATTAGCGCATTAAACATGCTTCAGCATAGTTCACACCCAGTTTAGCACTCTTTAACTCTGTTATAGCACTCTTTAAGCATCCTACAACGCTATTTACTCATCCTGCAGTGCTCTTTAAGCATCTTGCAGCACCCTTTCCACATCCTGCAGCGCTCTTTAATCATCCTACAGCGCCCTTTCCACATCCTGCAGCGCTCTTTAAGCATCCTGAAGCGCCTTTTCTGCATCCTACAGCACCCTTTAAGTATCCTGCAGCACCATTTCCAGATCCTACAACACCCTTTATTGATCCTGTAGCGCCCATTAGTGATTCAGTAGCGCTCTTGATGTCTATTTTAGCGCATTTTTTTATTTTTAGCATAGATTTTCTAAGTCTGCAATTGTAATCTGTAACTTAAATATGATTTGACTGGATCCGACGCGACCGCGGCCAGTATGAGCTTTAAAAAAAAAAAAAACCAATCCTAGGATAGTCAATTCAAAAATGAATCAATCCTAAGATAGACATGGATTTTAAAATGAATCAATCTAGGATAGTCACCACACAATGATCTTGCAATTAAAAATGGAACAATTTGTTTTTGTGAAGCAATATCTTCACTTAGATTAGATCATTGTGATTTGGGCTTTAAAAAGAACATTTATTTGCTTTGTCTGTGGCAATAGGTCTATGCTCTCCCCTTAACTAGGTGATCAAAATACCAGACTTGCCTTTTCAATTTCATGTAAATTTACTGTTTTAATTACAACCTTTTAGAAGGCCTGCCGTAGTGGGAAAAAGTACTCACCCTACGGGAACGACCTAAGTGGGAACAACTAAAGCCAAGTTTTCCAACCCACTTTAATCAAATGTGGATGGTTGATGAAAATCCCATTCGACGGTAGTGTGCATTGATAACCATCCCCAAATCCTTTGTTCTAAAGGTTGGGAGGTCTCTCGAGGGAGTCTATCATTTGCCGCACCGAACAGAAACCCTTACTATGAACTTAGTGTAGTATCCAACCGAAGTCAGTTTTGAACATCATAATAATCATAGTGCGGGGAGGGAAGAATCTACCCCCAAGATACTCACCATATAACGCCAGGACCATTTTGCTCGGGGATCACGGTATCTTTTGTCACTCTGCGCACCTAGAAAAGACAAAAACACGCCGGGGGTGACCGCGGTTGTGTGAGTCGGCTTCTAAGATGTGGGCTGTTGATTATTATGGTGACCTACTGAGTACTAAGAGTGAGTCTGCTTGAACTATATGTCATGTGTAAAACCTGTGAAAACAATTTTTGAAAAACATTTTGATCATACACTTGATGTTTAGTATAGGACTTAAAAACAACTATTCTACAATTTGCTTGATGTGTCTTCAAAACATTAATTCAGTAAAGATCATCCAAAACTCACAATTACATTGATTACTCTCATGTTAAGAGATTGGAAATCCACAACCTTTGTTAAGAAATCCATTCTCAAACGAATCAAAAATCCAAAGAAACCACTTAGCTACAAGAAACTATTGAAGAAAAGATGATTCTTGTACCAAAGTCGAAAGGTTTTACTTAAACATAGAACATTTATCCATCGATATCATGACTGTGTTAGAGGTTTCACTAATGATTATGTTGTAGAGCCATTATACTCATGAGATTTCTTTCAAAGAAGAGCCCTTTCTCAAAGGCACAACCACAATCAGCGTATTCGTTCTTCTTATATTCCCCAACCTGCAATTGAATATTCTACTCATCCGAATCAATTTCTGCAATATAGAACTCAATCACATTAGGAATTTCTCACAAAATCCATCTTTTTACGAAGCTACGATCAAACTTCATAAAGTGCAAAATCATTCTCTTCTTGATATTTTGTTTAAATTCCCGCAAATAGGATTTTCATCCTTTCAATCAAGGAAAGTACGAACTAAAGACTAGAAATATTTTAAGTCATAGAATCTTCATTCTATCCTGACTTTCATATCCATCAAAAATTGCACTATTTCATTCTTTTGATCAAAAGCTAGTAGAATTTGGGGCAAAGCTTATGCCTGTTGTCACGAGATCTCGAAAGCACATAGGAAAAGACGAAAGAGAAAGTACCACAAGCAAAATGGGTGATAATAGTGAGAAGGAAGAGAATCCATTTCATACTAAAGAGTTAACAGAAGAAAAGCTTCAAGAAGCAGAGCAGGATCCCCAATTCCATACTCTTATGGAAATGATTTTAGAACGAAACAAAGAAAGATATTTTCTTTCATTAGCTAATCAAGGAGCTAAGTTACCTTCCGATTTTGATATAGAAGGGATTAAAGAGAATCCTGAAACTCCTCCTAATGATTTTAGTGCCCTTACTCAACAGATAAAAGAATTACAAGGGCAAATAAAGGAAATGCAAGGGGGTGCAACAAAGAAGTATGTTTTGGATGACATATGTCCTTATCCATTTGATAGGAATCTTCAAATGATCCCTTTTCCAAAACATTGTGAAATCCCTAAATTTGATAGGTATAATGGGAAAACTGACCCCATTGAACATGTGAGGGATTTCCGAAATATGAGTCTAGAATTTTCTTATGAAGATACCTACTTAATGTGATTGTTTCCACGAAGTTTGGGTGGAAAATCCATGGAGTGGCTTTCCAAGATCACTCCCCCCATCAAAACCTTTGAGGAGTTAATAAATAAGTTCATATCACAATACGCCTACAACATTCAACACCAGATAACCATGCTTGATCTTTGTAAAGTGAAACAAAAAGTAGGGGAATCTTTCACTATGTTTTTGCAAAGATGGAGAAGATTGTTTGCATGATATTCCTGTCCTGTTCCTGAAAAGGAAAAGATGGATATCTTCATCAATAGCCTAGATCAAGAATTAAGCTACAGGCTTAATCTTCATTGTCCTCCTAACTTTGAAAAATTGATTGAAAACACAATCACCATTGAAGGGGCCTTGGTCAAAAGAGGAGTAATAAAAATTGATAATCCAAGTTCATCCAACCATAACAACAATGATAAAACAAGGTTTTGGAATAGAAATAAAAATGTTGTCAATGATGGTATAGTGGATGCAAACAATCTACGAACAAGACCATCTATCTTCAACCTATCAAGTGCTCCACAAAACAACCAACAAGGAAACAACAATCAACAAGGACAAAACTCCAATCAAGAAAGCATGACCAATCAAAACAACAAGGATAATCATGGTAATTTCAATAACAATCTTGGAAATACCCAAACATCAAATCCATCCAAGCCTCCATTCTTTTCAAATCGACGGAATTTTACCACTTTGGGTCAATCTCTTGAGTTTTCTCTCAAGGAGCTTCTTGATAGTAAGGTTATCACCTTACCACCACAAAGAGATCATGATCCATGAGTCAAACCACCATCATGGAATGACTCGTATTATTGCAATTATCATCGATGTAAAGGTCATAGAATGAATAACTGTCAAGCCTTGCAAAATCTAGTACAAGATTTAATTGACAATGGCACCATCACAATTGAAGGACATCATACCAATGACGATCATCAAGCATTCAAAGATCCTCTACCAAACTATCAAAAGGGGGAAACATCAGATACCAAAGTGAAAAGCATAAATAATGTTGAAGACAACATAATCCGCCACATCTATGTAGATGATCACCGGGTTAATGTTATCAAAATCAAGGAAAAACAAGAATATCAACAGGTTAATGTGACTACGAGAGGACAAGAAAAAGTTGTTTTAAAAGGAAGTTCATCTAAGGCAGCTATTCCTCCTCCAAGTAATTATAATCTAGTTGATCAACTGAGAAAAACATCAGCTCAAATCTCCATCCTTGAACTTCTCAAAATATCCCCCGTACACAAGAATATTTTAGAAGAAGCTCTTGTAAACACAACTATCGACACTGATCTAGATGTAAACAAATTTCAAGCTATGGTGGGACATTTTTCTTCCCCCACTTGTCTTTCATTCTCTGAAAAAGATGATGCCTCCATGACACATCTGCATAATTCATCGCTTTATCTTGAAGTCATGATCCATAAACACCGAATCAAACGTGTCTTGATAGATGGAGGAGCTAGTTTAAATATTTGTACCTTAAAGCTAATACATGCTTTAGGAATATTAGAAAATTCCATTGATCCACGAAGGAAAATAACTATCAAGGCATATGATGATGAAGAAAGAGCTTCTAAAGGACTAATAATGCTACCTATCAAAGTGGGACCTATTGTGAAGAATACATTTTGTCAGGTTCTATATCGTGATCTTTCCTATAATATACTTTTGGGTCACCAATGGATTCATGATATGCAGGCAGTACCATCAACATATCATCAATGCCTCAAGTTTTCGTATGATGGACAGGAAATAACTATACAAGCTGATTACAATAGCACCCAAACTTCTTCAAATCTTTGAGCAACTCAAGACGCCTTTGTGCCGCACAATAGGGATGCTTTTACTACTTCTTCTTCCAATCTACAAGGCCAATTGCAAGAATTGACAAAGAATCTTGACACCAAGCTACGTTTTAAAGACAAAGGAGTAGGCGAATATTTTCTATGTCTTTCTAGCTTACCTCCTCTGAGGTCACATGATCAGCCAACCCTATTAAATCAAAAGATCACAATAGCCTCTACATCCCAAGCTTTTGTGCCAATCACAAAGTTTGATGGACAATTCATTAAAGCTAACACCACCGAGGAAGAAGCCGAAGATAGGGACATCCTAAGTTGGCTATACAAAGGTGAAGATGAATCTCTCTTGCACATCAAGTTACCTACCAAACAATATGGCAAAGGGTATACCATCATGCAAAGAATGGGCTATGAAGGAAATGGTCCTATAGGAAAAAGAAAAGAAGGAATCATTGAGCCAATTCAACTTATTTCAATACATCCAAAGGATAGAACAGGACTTGGATATGGTAAAGATACAGAAGAGTCAACTTCACAGCGAATACAAAAAACTCATGAAGGAGAATCAATTTTAGATAAATCCCATGAAGATGTCACTCTACAAAAATTTTAAGGATCAGTTTTCCAATTGCAGAACAGTTCAAACACTGATTCCAATGAATACGAAAGGGATGATGTCTCTGATGATACATTATTAACAAAGAAAAGGGTGGATGTCATACACAAATTCGCACCCACGTTCTTACAAGGGGAGGGCTCAAGGCCTCCACTTGATTATGTTTTACAAAGTGATCATGACTCAAGTGAGGATGATTCAGATTTTAACAAGATTGATAATCGACAGGAGAATACCATCATAGACCTTGTCCATCATGAAAATGACAACCATATCATGACTTTGACAACTCAAGACCTTACCCAACCTAATGATTCCATGCCTTTAGTCTATCTAGAACTTATTGATTGGGACAACGATGCACCTATCCATATCCCTACATTCCATGATGATGAGGATATTGTAAATTTCCTTTGTTCATCTAATGAAGAAAACAATTGTTTCATCCAAGAATCTCATACTCAAGATTTTGATAAGGAGGGTGTCAAGTCTCTTAGCTACAAAATAAATGAAATAAAAGATGGATCTATCAGTGAAAACCGAAAAACGGCAGTGGTAGATCAAAACAAGAGAAAAATAAAGAGCGGATCTAACGGTGAAAACCTTTTTGAGGCACTGAAGGATGAGAAACTTGACACTCTTCCCAAACATTATCAAGAAAGATCTTTTGTTTTGATTGAGCCCACATAATCAATCAACATAAGTATAGCATAACAGCCAAAAATCTTGCAACTTGCAGCATCATTAACAGTGGAAGAAGTACTAAAATTTATAGAGTTCTTGAAAGAGAATCAAATCAACTTCGCTTGGTCATATGCTGATATGCTAGGGTTAGATCCTAATCTGATAATGCATCATCTATCTATAAACACGGGGGAAAAACCTGTGAAGCAAAAACTTAGAAAAATGCATCCACATGTTGCATTATTGGTTAAAGAAGAGTTAAAGAAGCTTTTAGATGTTGGATTCATTCGGTCTATTGACTATACAGAATGGATCTCCAATATTGTACCTATTTCAAAGCCGGATGGAAGGATTAGAATTTGTATAGATTTTAGAGATTTGAACAAAGCATGTCCCAAAGATGACTTCCCTTTACCAAACATAGATATGATTGTTGATTTAACTGTTGGCCATGCAATGTATTCATTAATGGATGGATTTTTAGGATACAACCAGATAAAGATTGCACCAGAGGATCAAGATAAAGCAGCGTTCACATGCCCTTGGGGTACCTATTGCTAGAACGTAATGCCATTTGGGCTTAAAAATGCAGGAGCGACTTATCAAAGAGCAATGACCACCATTTTCCATGACATGATGCACACATTCATGGAAGACTATGTGGATGATCTCCTTGCCAAATCCAACATAAGAGGACATCTCGAAATCTTGTCAAAGATCTTTGTCAGAATGGAGAAGTTCAATGTTCGACTCAATCCAAAGAAATGTGTCTTCGGCGTTAAATCTAGAAAACTCCTAGGGTACATTATTTCAGAAAAGGGCATAGAGGTTGATCTAGAAAAGTACAAGCTATAATGGACATGCTGCCACCACAAAATATCAGTCAGCTTCGATCACTGCAAGGATGACTACAATCCATCAGGAGGTTTATAGCTCAACTGGCAAACAAAAGCTTACCATTTACACATCTATTGCATAAAAATGTCCCATTCAAATGGGAGGAAAAGTGTGAAGCAGCATTTAATCAGATCAAGCAATATCTTATGAATCCACCAGTCCTAATCCCACCAATTCCAGGAAAGCCGCTCATACTCTATATTTCAGCAACAAAAGTATCTTTGGGAGCATTACTAGCACAGGAGGATTCGACAAGCAAAGAAAGAGCCATACACTATATCAGCAGAACTTTAACAAGTCATGAACTAAACTACACTTTCATTGAAAAAGCTTGCCTAGCAATAGTGTTTGCTTCCCAAAAGTGGCGACACTATATGTTGGCTCATACAGTTAAGTTGATAACCAAAATCGATCCACTAAAATACCTCTTAAGCAAAGCTACCTTAACAGGAAGACTTGCAAAATGGGTAATGATCTTAAGTGAGTTTGGCATTCACTATGTAGATTGAAGAGCTATAAAAGGACAAGTCATAGCAGATCAATTGGCCAAAGCACCTTTACTAGAAGAAAACCCAATGCACATTGAATTTCCTAGTGCAGATGTCTTCACAGTAATAATTAAGAAATCATGGACATTGTACTTTGATGGATCTTATACACAACATGGCTCAGGGGCAGGGATTATTTTTGTTACACCTAAAGGACATACCATTCCAAAATCATATCGATTGATGTTTCCTTGCACAAATAACATAGCTGAATATGAAGCATTGCTCACAGGAATGAAGATAGCATTGGACTGGCAGATTATAGAGTTGCAAGTCTACGGTGATTCACAACTTGTCATTAATCAAATCAATGATGATTATCAGACTAAAGATGATAAGCTGCTACCTTACAAGAACATGGTGGATGATTTTAAAAAGTATTTTGTGGCAATCAAGTTTTCACAAATCCCAAGGATTGATAATAAAGTTGCAGATGCAATGGCTACAATTGCTTCCTTGTTACAATTATCCGAAAATCAAACACGGTACAAATTCTTGGTAGAACAATTGTTTTCTCCCGCCTATGATAATCCTGAAACCAAAGTCATATGCCATTTAACTAGTTCTGATTCACCTTTATATGGCAAGATTTATACCTATCTGAAAAGTAACATCTTACCTCCAGACTTATCCTGAAACCAAAAAAGGAATTTCATACGCCAATTATCCCGCTATACCTTGATCGTCGATATCCTTTACCGACATGGTCTTGATGGTACGCTACTTCGATGTCTTGAACATGATGAATCTGAACAAGCCTTACACGAGGTTCATGGTGGTATTTGTGGAACTCATTCAAGTGGTTTAACCTTGGCCAAGAAACTTGTTAGAATGGGATATTATTGGCCTACCATGGAGAAAGAATCTTTTACTTTTGTCAAGAAGTGTTCTAAATTCCAGATCTATGGGAATCTTATTCATGCACCTACATAGGAACTACAGCCTTTCACTTTGACATGGCATTTTTCTTAGTGGGGATTAGATCTTATTGGAAAAATTTATCCTTCATCATCAAATGGGCATAAATTCATCATTATGGCTATAAAATATTTTACAAAATGGATCGAAGTTGTTCCTTTGATGACCGTGACCGGTAAACAAATCTCTTCATTTATCCTAAATTACATCATCTATCGATATGGAATTCCTAATTCTATTATCACTGATAATGGGAGGCCTTTCAAGAATCAGGATGTTGACAAACTTTGTGAAAGATTTCACATCCAACACAGGTTCTCTACACCTTACTATCCACAAGGAAATGGTCAAGCAGAAGCATCAAACAAAACAATCTTGAAGATCTTGAAGAAGACGGTAAATGATGTCAGTCGTGATTGGCATGTCCAGTTAAATCTAGCTTTGTGGGCATACAGAACTAGCATTCGTACACCAACCGGAGCTACCCCATATGCCTTGGTATATGGAGCAGAAGCGATCTTACCATTAGAGGTTGAAATACCTTTGCTTAGGGTCTCACTGAAAGGATTGATAAATGATGAAGACTACCGAGTATCTCATCTGCAAGAGCTAGAACTGTTAGATGAAAGATGTCAACATGCAGCTGATCATTTGAAGGGTTATCAACAAGTTATGTCCCGTAGCTACAATCATAGAGTTAAACCACAAACATTTCAAGTAGGTGATTTAGTCTTGAAAGAAAATCCATGCAATCAGCAAGACAGAGAAAAGAAAGAAAAATTTGAACCAAATTGGCTTGGTCCATTTGTCATCATTACAGCATACGGTTCTGGAGCATATCAGTTATCTATGTCAGAAGGGGACTTGTTTGAAGAACCGATCAACAACATTCATTTGAAGAAGTTCTATGTCTGAAACACAAATACAAAAAAATCAGAAAAAGTCCTAAAAAAATACAAAAAAATTAGAAAAAGTCCTAAAAAATACAAAAAAAATCTAAAAAAGTCCTGAAAAAATACAAAAAAATCAAAAAAAGTTCTGAAGAAATCTATAAAAACTCAGAAAAAAAAATAAAAAATCACATAATCTAAAAAAAAGTGCAATAAAAACAAGTGGTGAAAACCTGGCAAACAAGCGCTATTTGTGATCAAAATGGGCTCCTCTATCTATTAGCTTATGTCTTGCATTCGCTTTACCGCATCATCTATCCATATCTATCATCTGTACATGTCTATCGTATCCATATCATGCAACGGGAATCCTTGTGTTTCATCATGGCTTGATGAAATTTGTACATATCCATACTATTTAGGTTGTGTTTATACTGGGGGCAGAAACACAGACTAAACAAGAGAGGGGCAACGAGCTTTTAGAACATCACAAACAGACAAATGACGGTTTGACAACATGCAACATACATTGACGCATAAAATCAACCACAACATCAAAACGATCACTCAATGCCAAGGAAATCAAACAACATGGTCAAAACAATGTTAATCAAAACACAAACATCAATGTTGATAACCAAGTTGGATGATCTTAATCTGAATAATGTTTGGAATACTTTAGGAAAATTTTGAATTGTTGGTTGATTTTCTATCATATCTCTGGAGCAATTCGATGATGTATTGAACTAGAAAAGCAAGGAAGGAGTATGGTTTTTCTTTGTCTGTTCTTTATCAGTGAATCATTAGTACTATGCAAATTGGTCGCAAGACATGCTCTACTAAGTATCATTGATGACATTTCAGAATTTGCATAGGAAACGAGTTAACTCTTGTCTGTTTATGCAAGCGATACTCAAGTCATCTCAATTCAATTATACCTAGATTCTTGTATTAACTTGCTATATTAAAAATCATGAAAGCAATACTCAGGTCATCACTGGTGCTAACATACCCTTTGATGCTTGCATTAACTTTCAACATTTCAATGCTCTATGATGACACAAAAAACAAAAATAAGCTCTCAGAATGGTAATATTGTACAAATACCCTGCATGGTTCGTGTAGATTACATTCATTTTAGAATCGGCATTTTGCATTTATAGATTTTCCCGAAAGCTGGCAAAGTATCAATGTTTCATATCTTTTTGAATAAAATGATAGAGTACATTTTGAAATTCACAAAAAAAAATAAAAAAAATCATCACATACATTTTTTATACATATTTGCATCAGAAAATCATAAAAAAAAAAATCATACATCACAATCAAAACATTCATAGGCATTCATAAATTGTACCATCCATCATTTCACATTCATATTCATACAATCGATCATCAATAGATTGCAATCATATCATAGCATTGCACTTTCATTTTCATATCCAAAAATCATCCATACATATACATCATGAGCATAACATCGTGAAACCATCACATAAAACATCATGCATATAGAAAATAGATGCATTCATCACATAAGGAATCATCGTTGCATATCATATGTCTCAAAAATGAATGTCAAAATATACAAAGACGTCAACTATGCATGACATAACATCATCAAAAATGGGACCATATAAGTGTGTATACAAATGTCTCAACAGAGTATCAATAAGACATTATGCAAAATGTGCTATAAAGTGTTATCCTCCAATGGTGCTGGTCTGGAACCTGTCCCACCTGCCCTTGATTCACCTGCCCTTGATCCACCTCGAGGTCATTCTGCATGCCTTGATCACATCTCTATCCACCTGTACAAGCTACTGAATCAACCTCCATGTCTTTGGGAATCGCTCCCGTAACTGCAAGACACTCAATCTCTCCTATTGAATAGGAAGAATCATCAAGTCAAAGAAAAATCAATATTAAATCATCAAGACAAATCAATCAAATCTGAATATCAAATTTATCAAAATTCTATTTGTTTTTAACAACTTTAGAAGCAAACTTATCAACAATCTATTTGTTTTTCATCATCATGAAGAGCAAATTTATCAAAATCATGTTTGTTTTTAACAACTTTAGAAGCAAACTTATCAACAAACTATTTGTTTTTCATCATCATGAAAAACAAATTTATCAAAATCCTGTTTGTTTTTAACAACCTTAGAAGCAAACTTATCAGACAACTATTTGTTTTTCATTAACTTGAAAGCAAATTTATCAGCTACTATTTGTTTTCCAACAACCTTGGGAACAAATTTATCAGACAAACATCATCAAATCAGGGCAACGCAATACACAAAAATCATAAGGGAAAATGACATGGAAAATGACATTTTTAACCTATTTAAGGGCAAACTTGGGGCATTTTATCACATTCTATCACAGCAGGGGCAATTTAGGTCATCAATTTTTCATCTCACATCTTTCCATGTAAATTTCTTCACGTCATAATTTTCGAACGATGAATCGACATCTTAAATATCATAAAAATCAAAAAATTCCAACAAATCTAAAAATTTCACAAAAATCAAAATCTTATCGATTCATCGTCCGAGGGGGCATATACCTATCAACATTCGACAATTAGCATCTGGGGAAAATTTCAAAATTCTTTAAAGCAATGCATAAAACACATCACTTCAAAGAGGGGAAAAATGTATACACCTAAAAATGGTCACATCACAATAGTCTGGTAATTAATTAAATATTTTTAATATTTAATTAAATCTCTGAATTCAATCTACGTATAAATGAATTTAAATAATTTATTTATATTGTTCTTTCTTTCATTTTGATTAAATAAATAAGTCTATTTAATCACTTTTCTTATCCATTTCTTATTTAATTAAATAAACATTATGATTTATTTATATTAATTATCATATAATTTTGGCTTGAATATTTTATTCAAATAAAGATTAAATATTCTTCTCTTCTAAAATTCTTCCAAATTCTATTCGCAATTAAATATTCCAAATATTTAATTAAATTTTCTAATGTCTATTGACATCAAATATTTCAAAAATATTTTAATCCTCAAACTCACATAAAATTAAATAAATTTATTTATTTAATTTGGATTATCTACAACAATCGTGAAACAACTTCAAAATAGAAAATTAATGAATTTCTCTGTTTCTGAGTAAGGTTGTTCCCGTGGGTTGAAGACAAACCTCCATTCTTCTCTCCAACCTCCCAACATCTTCCATTTTCTTCTCAACCTCTCCATCTCTCACCATTCAAATTTACCAGACAATCTCACAGCCATTGTTCTTTTCCAGCTAGGCTCTTGCCTGCAAAAAGCTATAAAAAGGACTGTCGAGTCTTTGAAAAAGGGAGAAGCTTTTATACGGGAAAACTATAGCCAAATCTACAATAGCATAGCCTTTTAGCATTCATAGCATTCTAGATTTTAGTATAGCATAGCTTAGCATATTAGCAATCCATATCATGGCCTATCAACCTCATATCATAGTTTCAATAGCATTCATAATCCACAGCCCCTGTGCATAATCTACAGCCCCTGTGCATATCTGTATATCAACATTTCACTCCACCAGCATATAGGATAGAGAAGTATTCCCCCTTTGCATACTTGTTCTGCAGGTTCCATTCTAAGAAGCTTTGCTTACATAATCTGAGAGCAGTAGCTTCAAGCAAATCACTGGAGATAGAGGACAATGGAACGATTCTAAAGAAGCTTTGTTTGATCTCTTTTCATTTTATTTAGCTTTCTTTAGTTTAATGTTGCATTGGTGTGTTTTTATTATCTTATTTTGATACTAACATTTCCCACACACAACTACATCAATAGAACTCTAGTAGGCTATGAAATGAGCTATCGCCCATTGAGAAAACATGCCTAGCAGTAGTTTTTTCTTCACAGAAGTTTAGGCACTACATATTGTCACATTAAATCAAGCTCATTGCAAAGATCGATCCATTAAAATACCTATTATCCAAAGCAACTCTCATAGGACGAATGGCTAAATGGGTGATGATCCTGACAGATTTTGACATATAGTATGTAGAGCGCAAGGCAATCAAAGGGAAAGTGATTGCAAACCAACTAGTCGAAGCACCCATCTATGCTGAGAACCCTCTAATATCTGAATTCCATAATGAATCAATATTTCTTATCAATCTCACAACTCAGTGGAAGATGTACTTTGATGGATCATTCACCCAACATGGATCAGGAGTAGGCATTATTTTCATCACCCCTCAAGGTGATTGCATCCAAAAGTCCTACAGGCTATAATTCCCTTACACTAACAACATTGTTGAGTACGAAGCCCTAATCACCAGTCTACAAATAGCAATTTAGTGGCAGATACAAGAGATGAAAGTCTATGGAAACTCACAGCTGGTTATCAACCAAGTCAACGATGACTATCAAACCAAAGACGACAAGCTTTCTCCTTACAAAAAGATGGTGGAAAATCTCAAGGATCTTTTCATAGACATAACTTTTGAGTAGATTCCTCACATGAACAATAGGGCAGAAGATGCCATGGAAACAATCGGATCACTACTATACATGTCGAACAACATCCTCCAATGTGAATTCTTGGTAGAAAAACTTCTCGTACCGACTTTTGAAATCTCAAAATCAGAATTTGTGTGTGTCATTGTTGATCTTGGATCCTTGTGGTATCATGACATCTTTATCTACCTTAGTAGAGGAACCCTCCCATCTAACATCACCTCGGACCTTAGAAATACCTTTGTTTAAAAGGTATCCTAATTTGTGATCCTAGGTGATACCCTTTAATGTCAAAGCATCGATGGGACATTACTACAATGTCTTAACCAAGAGGAAGCCTTGAATGCTTTAATAGAGGTACACAATGGCATATGTGTTTCCCACTCTAGTGGTATGACTTTAGCTAAGAAAATATTGAGGGCGGGGTACTACTAGCCAACCATGGAAAAGGAAGCTCATCAGTATGTGCAGAAGTGTGTCTAGTGTCAACAACATGGAGATCAAATTCATGCTCCGGCTCAAGAGTTGCAACCCATGATCACACCTTGGCCTTTTTCGCAATGGGGGCTTGACATCATAGGAAAAATCACTCCCACCTCATCCAATGGCCACAAGTTTATCATAACCTCCACCGAGTACTTCACCAAGTGGGTAAAAGCCATTCGTATGACCTACATAATGGGGAAGAAAATCACAAAGTTTATCTTGAATTACCTTATCTGTCGTTATGGTGTTCCACAAACTCTCATCTTAGATAATGGAAGCCCCCCTAAGAATCAATATGTGAAAGAGTTGTGCCAAAGATTCAATAGCCAACACCAATTCTCTACCCCATATTATCCGCAAGGAAATGGCCAAGTAGAGGCTACAAACAAACTATCCTGAAAATCTTGAAGAAAATAGTCAATGAAGTTGGTCGTGACTAGCATCTACAACTAAATCCTGCTCTTTGGGCCTATCGAACTAGTATCTGCACACCAACAGATGCAGCCCCTTTCTCCTTGGTCTTTGGATCTGAATCCATCTTGCCTATTGAGGTTGAGCTCCCATCATTGCAAGTGTCACTACAAAGCCTTATCACCAATGAAGAATACAGAGTATCTCTGTTGAATGAGTTAGACGAGTTAGAGTTCCTAGATGAGCATCATCTTGACACCCTCAATCACTTACAAGTATATCAAAACTGACTGAAACAAAGCTATAAAAAGAGGATTAAATTTCAGTCTTTCTAGGTAGGGGATCTTGTCCTAAAAGTCGAGGAAAGAACCTTCCTAGATCCCAGGGATAGTAGGAAAGTTTGAACCCTAAGCGGGTTTAGGTCCCTTCATCATCACAACAAGCTATGGATCAAGAGCATACCAACTATCAACTCCTAAGGTGAATCCTTGCGAAGACCAACTAACACATCTTAAAAAATTTATGCCTAGTCTTAAAGGATGTAAATATGAAAATGCAAAATTAAAAAAAGAAAAGGATTGAAAAAAGTAAAAAGAAAAATAATAGATCCTCTAGTGAAAACCACTTGATTGGTGCTTTGGGTGGAATACCTTGGTAGAAACCAAGCGGGGCACCTTGCGTCGTCACTTCCATCCTATTCTTTGCACCACCATTCATCCCTCATCTACATCCTTATCATAGCTGGTCACTATAAGGTATCATGAACTCTTTAGCACTACTTGGCATATTCCAAAGGTCAGTGTTTCTTGCCTTTATCAAAGTAGGCTAAAATATCACACTTCAGGGACCCACTTCATCGCAGGATCATATCCAGTTCTTGTATATATTAAGGTCATCCAAAAAATACCAAAATATTCATAAAGATCTTATCGAGAAAACACCAAAATTTGTGAAACGTTCATTTAGAAAATCCAAGAAACATTTGCAAAATCACGTACAACTAAAATCCAAAAACATTGAGAAATCTGTAAAGTCAAAATCCAAAACATCCAAAACACATCGAAAACCCTAAAAAGGTCAAAAATCAAAAATCCAAAAAACACCCCCCTTGTCAAACTACATTGTCTCTGAGCTTGAATGTAGGCAAGGCCATCATTGATGTGCCCCTGAGACACCCTAGGTCAATCCTTTAGTAGTCCATCATAATAAGCTAATATTCCATCAATGTTCATATCTCATCTTGTTAATAAGTCAAGTCAGTTGAACTACGTGGTCTTTGCGTGTATAACGTAGGCAAGGCTTATATTTGATCAACCCCTGATACCCCTAGGATAGGTCTTTAGGTTAGGTTCTTGGTCGAATATCTCAGAAAATCCCAAAAAATTCAAATATCTTTAAAAATCCTTAAGCATTTGTAAAACTCAAAAATCCCAAAACATCCAAATATTTTGAAAACCCCTAAACATCCAGATAACTCTAAAAACACAAAAACATTTGAAAATTGAAAATACAAGAACATTGGAAAACACTCAAAAGACCTAAACAACCTCAAATATCTTCAAAAAACCCTAAACAGCCTCAAATATCTCAGAAAACCCTAAACAGCCTCAAATAACTAAAAATCCCAAAACATTCGCATAAACATTCAAAAAGACCAAAAATAGCCCCAAAACATTTTCAAAATACCAAAAACATTGAAATATTCTAGAAAATCCAAAACCATCCACCCCATCTTGCTTCCACCCGTAATAGACGTTCACCCCTAATAAATCGATTGTCATCTTAACCTTTGGAAAAATAAATAGAAAACAAGTATAGCAAGTCGTAAAGTGTGAAGCTAAGTGTCAAAATCTAAAGTCTAGATCATAGGTAAATGTGTCAGTGAAGTTTATATCAACGACTCATCTTAGCATCATCATCCCAACATCAAAAGACTACCTAATCAACATGTCCTAGGACATATCATTCTTGTGATGGATATCAGTATCAGGCATCACATTAGCTAAATTAAACAAGAAAGAGATATAGATAACACTTACTATTTGTCTTTGATCTTTTCTTGTGATATGTCTTAATGACCCATTCTGAGGACCTCTTGATGATGTCTATCTAAAATATTTAGGGAGAAAGGAATGGGGAATCAATCATTATCTTTTGTCTGTTGTGATTGTAGATACTCTATTAAAATAATCTTGGTGCATACTTAGTTGTGTGTAGGAAGGTTATTTAGGGTATGTTGTTGACTATTGCATATGTATTGGTCCAATATATTCTAAGTTTCTAACATGCATTCCAACGAGGTTTCCATATGGAAAGATGTGAACAAGAACTATCTTATCTGTTTGTCAATTCAAAGTCCATTACACTAGATACAACATTGTCCTGGTTATCAATACCTTGATGCATCATGTCTATGTGTTATATCAAAAAATAAGGAACAACGAAAAATACCAATCCTAAAATGTGAGCAACTCATCATCCTGCATTCATCTTCATTTTTCATTGTCTCATCACCATCTCTAATAAAGTATCGGTGGATCATAGAATTGTTGGATTTTTGAAGTAATCATCAAAATCAACGGTCATTCATTCTTTGTTCCTCTATCTTCTTTTCGTGCTAACCTGGTATCATGACATTCAACAAAAACATCATCAATGCATCCACCCTACATCCACAAACCATTAGCATACATGCATCTCATAATCATAGCATATCACATCATACATTATGCATTATCATTTGAGTTGTGATGAATAATATAGATTTTTTATTCTTAGAATCTTAAACCATTGCATATCATAAGAATTTGAATCCATACATCCATATGCATACATGATCATCTCATAAAATGCATAGAAAATATACAAAAAGAAATGCATCCACATCATTTGCATCCATAACATTTTCATCACATATCATTCATTCCATAGCATATCATGAAAAGATACTGAAAAAAATACAACATTGCATCCATATCATATCATGATCATCGCATACCACATAAGCATAAGTAAACTGCATCCATACATCATCAACTATAAGCTTCTCATATCATATGCATGAAATAAAATGAACACAACACATCATATAGAATCTGTATCTGTATCATATATATATCAAAAAATGAATGTCATGGTACAAAATATGGATCAGTGTATGTATATCACTACTGTATTTGACTCCAAATTCCGACGACTGTTTGTCGAAATACCGACAAACTATTGTTGAAATACTGACGAAACACCCATATAAATTTCGTTGCTAGTTTTTAGTCACTTTTTTGACCAACTTTTAAATGTCGAAACCACGACTCAGCATCGTTGGTCATCGCCACGGAAAATGGAACCAATGTTCATCAGAAAATCAATGGAAACTTCGTCCATCTAGTGACAAAAAATAACCACAACACAATGCGAACTGCATCTTTGAAAGTGAAGAAATACATCAAACATTCATCGCCATTTCAACGAACATCTTGCGACGAACTATAAAATGCCCGATGAAATTGTTGTACATGCGACGAAAATATCGTCGAACGTGCGACAAAAATATCGTTGCATGTATAGCAACTTTTTCGGAAGTTTTATAGTTCATCGTAAGATGTTCATCGAAATTGCGATGAATGTTTGATGTTTTTTTTTAAAAAATTATTCGTTCAAATGTATGCTATTACATACATTTGAACAAATTTTGTAATTCCTATTATTGACCTATTATTCATGCATATTTTTGTGCCATGTTGTTGTATTTAAGGACATTCATTATTCATTCGAAAATGATGAAGAGGATATAAGAATCATTAGAAGAGTATTTATATGAGAGCTCTATCACAGTCGATGCATGTTCGAACTTCCTTATGATGTGAAGAGCTTTAAGTTGTGCAGGTAAGGAAAGTCAATAAATGACTTAGATTAAGGAATCACTTTTTTGAAAATGAATATTACTAAACTGGGGTTGAATTAATTAGCACCCAGGTCGGGAGAATTTACCATCATTTATTTAATGACAAGCAGTTCACATAAGGAAAACAAGGAGAATATAATAGTAGGTATTAAGGATTAGTACTCATTGGTGAATACACCACCCAATATAAGGAAACATAAACTCTTGAAAGGAAGTCGTGGCATTTGTGGTATCACAACTTACTAACCCTGACTGTCACATAGTTGAATCAAAATCAACAAAATTAGATTATAATGTTCTTCCTAGATCACTAACTTTTATAAAATCAATCAATATGTAAGTTTTCTCCAAGGACAATTAGTTGAATTCAAGATTTAGTATTTTTGTTTTCATGATTTTCTCTGCTCATAGATAAATAGAACTCATATATGTATGATCCAAGGTAGAAATAAAGACCTTGATTTCAGCTGCCTTAGTAGAAACATCACAATCTTTTCCTCGAAGGGCTTGCAATGCTACTTTAAACTCTTTCTCCTGTCCTACCTTTTCCTGCAAGTGAATTATTGGGAATGTAAAATTGATACAGTAAATTAAACCCATCAACTAGAATTGAGCTTTATTTGGATTAGGTTCCCATAATTTCACTCACTCTTTTAATTGCCTACATATTATAGTGTTTCAAGCTAATAAGAATGTAACATGTCTAAAATCTAATCTTTTGCATTGCTCTCTGCTTCTAGAATTACTGCCAATGTATATTAACCATAGAACATGATGAAATTACGAATTGAAAAAGCTACTCACCAACCACCTAGGGGACTCTAGAATAAAGAAGAGACCCAAGACCAAAATAGAACAGGGGATAAGTCCTGCAAATACCATTCATGCCAAATATAAGTGGACCAATGTTGAGTTTCCTTACATGCAAAAAAATAATTTTGATGTATTCATGATACTAAACCTATATATATTGTGATTTTTACTAGACTTCAACCTGGATGGAGAACATTCATTGCTTATTGTGATGTTTTATTTGATGAAATCATGTCAAGTGGTATCTTAATGGATTTTATTACCTATAATATCAAGTTTGTGTCATGTCACCAACATTCCAAGAAGGTATAGTATTAGTATACTAGCAGTTATCGACAACTGTTAGAGGATTCAACAATGAAACTCAGATTTGCAGATAGGATTACTTTCTTTTGAGCATAATGAAGTGCAATGATGCTTCTTCTAACTTTTAACTGATATAATTCTATCTATTTTAATCATGTTCTTACCTATCTACTGAAAAAAGGATAAGGCGGATTAAAGAGTCTGACCTAATTTCTATTTGTGAGTGCTCCTCTCAAGTTCTTGGGAGTTATTTCAGCTATGTAGATAGGAACCTATCCAGGAATTTAAAAATAAGGGAATTAAAAGCAATGCCAAAAAGCAAGCATAATCAACCTTTTTCAAACCTCAAAATGCTATATATATGCTATAAAAATGAGTCATGGTTAACTATATTATATAAATACTGACGTTGATTCACCCATATACTCAGAGGATAAACATCAGCCCTAAAATCTTATATAGAAAGGAGACATACTGTATAGGAAGTAAGGCCAACCCCATATCCCACAAACAATCTTCCAATATCCAGTGGTAATACAACCTGCATAAGATAAAAATATTGTTTTTACAAACTATTTTTGAGTATCAAAGACAGAACAAATTTATCTTATGCAAAGTAGGAGAAATTGGCTTGGAAAATGAAGGCATCAGGGTAAAAAGAATCATTTTTCTGCCACCATAGTGAAAATTTAGCACTTTCTTTCATCTTTGCATATTGGTTTGATGCTTCAAATGATGCATTTATTATATTGAAAAGTGCATTACCTTATTGAGCTTCTCTTTGTTTCAAGAATAGTTTAATATTCTCTACTTAACAGGGCCAACCACGTGACGGTGGAAGCTCATTTGGCCCCTCACCCCCCTCACATCACTCCCAATTCCCCATACCCGATCATATAACATTAATCATTCATTCATCCATTAATAACATATAACATTCATTCATTCATCCTGCATTAATAACATATAACATTCATTCATTAACATATTCAAATTCATTCATTCATCCATTAATAATATATAACATTCATTCATTAACATATTCACATTCATTCATTAACATATAACATTCATTCTTTTAGTTTTAACCATATTATCAAAAATATGGTTGTCATAATATGATTACAATCACTTTTTCTTTTTCTTTTTTGAAGCTAAAAAAAGTTGAAATGGAGTATCATTTTCTAAATCATTTTTTCCCCCTTCAATTGTTCTACCCTCTCCTCATGATCTTAATGTATGCCTAGTCATGTACTCACGACATGGAGGCCGCTGAAAGGGGGAATCTGCTGTAATAACAAAGAAATGTTAAATTGATATGTTTTATTATTATTGTTACAAGTATTTCATTAATTAAAAGAACATTAGAGTGGTGCTCTTTACCTGATGGGGCCACATCATGTTCTTGATCTTGTCTTATAGCCTCATGCTCAACATGCTGAACACCCTCTAAATCCTGATCTGGAGTTGAAACATGAAAGGTTACATTAATTAATACACCAATTGCAATTAAATATGTTTAAAAGAACATTAGAGTGGTCCTCTTTACTTGATGGGGCTACATCATGTTCCTGTTCTTGTCTAGCCTGATCATGCTCAACATGTTGATCATGCTCTACATGCTCTAAAGTTGAAACATGAAAGGTTACATTAATTAATACACCAATTGCAATTAAAGATGTTTAATTGTATTAATCCATACTGTGTTTTGTATAGCACATGAATACATTCAGTATCGGGATGCACACCATGACCTTCATTTGCAGGTTGTGCTCCACCCTCACCAAGTTGCATTCCAATGTCATGTGCAACATTATCATTGCTTGCCTGTTTAAAACAAATAGGCACATAATTACTTTATGGTGGAAATTAATATTGAATAGATTGCACAAGTATTCAATTTTAAATAAACTTCATTGAGTTTATTTACCTGTGTCGGATGTAGTGGAAGCTTGTGTTTGCCCAGTCAAGAGTCTTAAGCATTCAGCCACGACTCCATAGCCTTGCTGGAAGGAAATCTTCAGATCCTCTTCTGTGGGAACTCTGTTGAATTTAGAGCCCTACATCTTTGCATAAGATCATGAATTTTGCTTCTATGGTGTGATTAAACCAAAATTGTTTGCAATTTATTATTTGGATGCAATATTTCATTTATTGATACTTACAATTCATGCGGCTAATTTCATATATCCACTAGAGCCAAGTTTGTGTTGCCCGTGTTTTTCTAGTCTTGCCTTTGTTGCCTTCGATGTGTTGGGTAGCCTATGAAAAGTTTGAAATACGTTAGATTATGTAAAAAGAAAGAGTAATCAATATATAATTACATTGTTGATAGTATCACATACCTTCCTTGGCCCGGTGGTGTCTTTCCTTTTTTATTTTCAGCCTTCTCCTTTCCATCTGACACCAAGTCCTTCCACTCCCTCTCCAGAATCATGGGGGGACACTCATCCTTTTTGTTCTTCTCTAAATGTGACCTATATTGGTCCCTCACATACTTTAGATAGGTACCTTCTTTCTTAAGGACCTTGGTTCGGTTGAATGTTTTATCACCAAACAACACAACTAAATGGTTAATGAACTCATCTTTTAAATTTTGATTTTGGGCATTCCACTGTGTACATATGGTGGGCCCAGATATCTCCAATGTAATATCACTTAGATGTTTATAAAAAACATCATTTCCTGTAAAATGATCATGGGATCATTAGTCTAAAAAGAGTGGTCAATAAGTAAATTTCAATTGGATTATATATAATAATAATTAAAACATTTTAAAGTACCTAGGACCTTCTCTATCTTTATGGGATCGAAATCCTCGGTCACCACAAATGTGACCGGCAATGTTCTCATACTAGTAATATGGGAAGATCCAGGAAATGCTGCTAAAACATCACCAGTACTAGTGGCCTTTGCATCCCTAGGTACATGTCTTGATGCATGTTCTGGCATGTGTTTGCTACCAAAGGGTGCACTACTCGATGTCTGCATGTTATGTGTTGCTGAAATTTTAGTCGACAATATAGGCACTGATGATGGGGTTAGATGATGTGATGTATGTGCAGGAAGATCAGGATCGACACTTGTACCAACCCCTACTCCCCAGGCAGCACCTGCAGTACCCTGATCATGGCCAACAACATCATGAGGACGCAAAAAATCATGTAAAAACAACACATATTTTAGTTCATGACATAAAAGAGTACAAAATATAAAACCATGAATGAACTTATGTTATAATTAAAGACCTCATGACAGCTTACTTTCAAGTTTTGTGCTCTCTTAGTCAATATTTTAACCCTCTCTCTTATCTCATCTATTTGAGGTACTATGAATAACAACTGAAGGATTTCTTCATTGCATTTTTTTTGGGTCTTCCTTATCATATCCAGAGGGTTTGTGGAATATGTGATGTCATCATCACATAATAGTGACTGCACCTCCCTATGGATGCTTTCCTCTACTACTGGTGCCTTTCCCCGATCAGTCGACTGCAACAAGAATATTAAAAACATTATCAAAATTAACCCAATAAACTTATAAAAAAACATAATAATAAAACATTTTGCTCATATCTAATTTGTACAATTACAATGAGGTAAACCTGTCGAGTAGAAGCACTTGAGGATGCATCGTGATCTGTGCTCTGGGCTGGAGCCTTCCCCGTATGATCAATGTCCTGCTGTGACAAAAATTAAATATAAAAAAACATTACCGAAATGAAACCAATAAACTTACGGAAAAGAATATAATAATAAAATGGTATATTGGAGTCATTAATTGAAGATTGGGTAAAATGGTATATAGTACATACCACCCCCATAGTAACTATGTTTTTATCTATGTGATTCAAATTGTAATCGATTAGCAACTCTTCCCCTATAGTTATTGATTTTATCCCACATACAAATACACAGTTTCCCTTGCGCACCTCGAATATGCAATTGGGTTGCTTATTTGTTGACCCAGGTCATGTATTGTTTATAAACCCTACAATATTCCCTGATTATTTTTTCCTTCCATCAATGTACATAGCCACTCCTTTATTTTGATCCTTATCTTTTAGCTATATATAATTTGTTGACAGTGCATACCTACACATACTTCGTGTATATTGAACCAGCTGCATCCAATCTTTGTAACTGTAACAGGTTCTGACATACTCCATCAATTTAATAACTTTGTCATAACAGACCTTTATTTCATCCATACAAAATATTCCCAAACCATGTATTGACAATGGTGCTATGCGATATATCCTCTCGTTGACACAAAAATTAGTGTTTATTGGAGGAAGTTCCTTGGGTACCCATTGTTTCCGTAGATGTTTTTACCTCAAGGGTACTTTGATGTCACCTATTCTCTCATCATCATAAGAACATGACCCCCCTTCAACAAGAAATTTTTTTGTGCGTTTACAAAATTTTCTTCTAATCTTTTGACCTCTAGTTGATCTCCCTCTTTTAGACCTACTACATGTCTCGCTTTCCTCTTCTCTTCCTAAATTTCCCTCACTCGAGGAAGACAAATTTGACAAATACCTATTTGGTGGTACCTGCAATCATAAGGATGCTAGATGAAGTTCTTTCATGGTGATGTGATCCCAAGGTGACATTATTATTAATCTATCATTTCATTGCTAGAATTTGATAGGTTATAAGGTAATCAAGTCTTGATAGTTTGCAAGTTATTGTTACTATCGTCCAAATGTGTCCATCACAAATCAAATCAATGTATGAAGGAGACTATCCCTTGCAATTAATGACTTTAAAATGTCATTATTTTACAACCTAACACAAACATGGAGTTTGGGAGATGCAGTTCACAGTAGTTGAGGCTATGGAAGCTTGAAAAACCTAGACTCAGTGATGAATTTTCCTACATGAACAATGTATGGCAATGTCCCAAGGATTTTTGCATGACAATTGAGGGGAAAAGGTAATGAATGATAGTCATTATCAGTCTCACAATCTCACAGTCTTAATCCAGGTTATTTGATTTACTAGACTTCTACTTAACGTTTTAACTCCCAAACTTTGTAACGAGTGTTAAATGTGACTATGGTCGACCAGTTACACAACCAAGGCCTCCAATGTATTCTCTAATTGTAATCAAAGGACTTTTTCTCTTCATTCAAGTAAATAAAATTGAAGGGAAACACCACCAAGTGGTTTATTGGACACCTACATGACTAAAAATAGAAGCAAATTTACATTTAATGCAAATTTAATGCAAATTTCCATTGAAATTTTATGTAGTGTGCAGAAGAATGGTTTCACCATACATAATATTTTGGTTTAAGTTGTCTTGAAAAAGATGAATTAGAACACTAATAGACATAATTCAGGTGCACGTGTGAGGTGGTTCAGTTGTCCACTGATAAACTCCATATGTCTAAGTGGTTAACGGGGAGGGAGTGTGTACTAGGCTTGGTTAAGTCATCATAAGTTTATGCTTTGGAAATACAAATTGTTTAAGTCATCTTAAATCTTCCTATTTCTAATTGCTGGGAGACTTTTGGTGTGTTTTAAGGTAGGATGAGTGGTTGCATCAATGTTCTAGTTCTCTATGGCAAGGCTTCAACATCTTCAAATAGTGAAAGTTAGTGCTCATAGTCATTTGAAACAACAACATTTTGATTATGTATGATGGTAGGATTTGATAACTTAAAAGAATTGGCTACCCAACAAACTTAAAGTTAAAATAAAAAAAATTAGTTTAAGGGGTTAGCACTTTCTTTCATCTTTGCATATTGGTTTGATGCTTCAAACGATGCATTTCTTATCCCACTTCTATCATATTATATTCCCATCCCATTGCAAAGAAAAAAGGTTAAACATTTAGCAATCTGCCATTCTTAAGCTCAACCCCATGGACATTCATCTATAATCTTTTAAATTCCTACCAACATTTTTTTAGATTTAGCTATATAGTTTTAGATTTATGTGACAAAATGGTTTTATCTATATCTATATAAGTTATATTCACTTGAGAAACTGCAATTTCTCTTCATAATAGTTGAAATCTTAGAAGAAGAACATGGGATTTCAATCCCATTTGGAAGTAGGTATGTATGTAGTCCTTGGACAAAGGATGCCCCTATGAACCAAGTTCGTAGGGGAAGGGTTTGGGAAAAGCTCCAAGGTTTGAAGTGTTCCTAAATTTGATCAATCCTTCTTCAGTATGTTTTAGCTAGAGGTTGAATTATGCATTAGATGGTTGTGAACTCACCTTTCCAATTAATATGTTCCCACTATATAGATTTGAGTCAATGAAAGGCAACCTATCATCATCAAGCTTGCCTACTTTGAGATTTGTGGTATTTAGCTTTTCAAAGTCTATTCCAATCTTGAATGAACTTCTAGAGGCATTGTTATTGTGGTTTCCCTTGATGTGTGTGTGAAAATGCCTCCAAACCTATCTAAACTAGAATAATCAAAGTTTGTGTGTTAAACAATATGACCTTATGTCTTGAATCAATGACAAGTAAAAGAGGGTATAAGTTAGCCTCAAGAGCTATTAAGGTCTATTATTCTAAGAAATAGGGTCATGATAAAATTGACCATGACTTGGCTATCACAAAGTTAACAAAACATGCTAACTTTGTATTCAACTATAATGAGGTATTTAGTCATTATGATTTGATGGGTGAGAAACTCTTAATAGGTACTAAAGATCTACC
The DNA here is from genome assembly GCA_007258455.2 of Sequoia sempervirens. NCBI lineage: Eukaryota > Viridiplantae > Streptophyta > Pinopsida > Cupressales > Cupressaceae > Sequoia > Sequoia sempervirens. Next base: position 229,840,546 of record VDFB02000007.1, read on the forward strand.
TACATATATACTTGAACATATGTTGAGATTAAGATGGAGTTCCTTATGACCACCTTTCCTAACAATAGGTAATTAATAGCAAGTATATTGAATATGGTGGATAAATGTATGCTAAGCTTTATGATTAGTAATACACAAAATGTGTTATACTCAAAAGTAGAATATTTTGTAATATTACATTTATGGATTTAACTTATGTCTACTAACTAATGTATTTTTTGAGAATATTTTAATATAGTAAATGGCCTTTGAGACCACTTTATGAGCTTGTATTTATGTATGTGGCCAAATAGAGGTGAACTCATGTGGGTTCAATGTCTTACTTGTGATATGGATTTTGATCCCAAGACCTATAGGACCATTATATAGTTTAGTGGATCCATTAGGGGTATTCTAATCAAATTAACTAGCCTAGGGTGTAAACCCTTCAAACAGTATGCATTAGATCAACATTTTGATACTTTCTAAGTGTCACAATGTTGAACCAAGATTGATATAGGACTTAACTTCTTAGCATCACAAGTAGGGTTGAGAAAGGGACTCTACAAAGGCATTTCAATCCTGATCAATGGTAGAGGCATCTACAACTCTAAGTGGGCAGGTTAGTAGCTACGTTTTGATCCATCTGCAGAGTTGAAGACTACAAAAATTTCTTGGGCATGCATGCTAGTCAGGGTATGGCTAAATACAACTATTTCATTTTTTTTGTCTTATCTTATACCATTTTATGAGAATGAGGGTGCTAATGTACGAGAAGATCTTTGGAAAGGCATGAAAATTGCAAGTTAAAGAGAATGGGGGTGCCAATATAAAAGATATAAATCACTTATAGTACTCATTGTCCCTTGGTCGTCAATTTTCCCTGAGTGCCCTCAACCTCATCGCTTTGGCTTTCCTCCTACCCTATTGCACTAAGCTATGTGAGCTCCTGCGCACGTGTATTGATATGCAGGGTTTTCGCTCCTCCAAACTCTTCCTAATCGTTGGTGTTGACCTTTCACTTCTCCAATTTGACGAGCTACAACCTGAAAATAAGGTTTCAATGAAGGCTTTAGAGTATGTTAATTAAAATGAAAATTATGGTGCCATTTAGGTTTTAATATTCTACATAGTTAAGTATATATTAGCTATATTTTACATAATAAATAATATAATTATTCTACTTATTATAATTATATATTATATTCTTTAACAAAATTATTAAATACATATAAAATTATTATAATAAATAATTAATAATAAGTATATTTTTATATAATACAAAATATAATAATTCTCCTTTAAGACCTCTTCAATGTACCCATTGCACACTTAAATATATGTTTCAAAAAAAATTCCTCAAAAACCATGTTTTTACCATCCACAAGGTCAAAATTGTCTTTTACCACCTTACTGCAGCGTCCAATAAAGCAACTCATGGTAGCATGGTGGGTAAAGGAAGTAATACAGTGTATACCACAAAACCGCAGAAGGTTAATGTCTTGCCCGCGGTAGAGCGGGGTCATGGTTAATACTAATAGAGGGAACCGCTATACCGCGAGGGGTTGAAATGAAGTTTGCGGTAGAGCGGTAAGATAAGAACAAAGGTAATAATGCACTGCCATACAACAATATAATACAAAATATAATTAATATAATAGTAATATTAGATTAAATTATATATAATTATATTATATTTATTATTATATAATAGTATATATAGGCTTTTACCTGATATTTTAGAGGATTTTACCATTACACTACAGTTGGTTTACCATTAAATGGCAGTTGAAACTTGTTT
>VDFB02000007.1:229842425-229891328 GCA_007258455.2 Sequoia sempervirens
AAAAGTTATCCCAGATAATTTAGTAGGTTTCCCTACTATGAGCAAGTAAAAATTGTGCATTTGTTTGATACAATGCATATCGGAAAGAATATAACATAAACCTTATGGAAAATATTGGATGGAAGGCATGACAAAGAAAAAATTCTCAAAATTTGTAGTGACATTGAGGAAGCCAATCATGCAATCAAAAATGTCATTCAATTAAATAGTGATGGAGACCAAATTAATATAAGTGCCCTTCCTTAGTTATTAACAGAGCAGCAAAGCAATGCTATAAAAGAAGTCATACAAAAAATTTGATTTCCCATAGGAATTGTTTGCAAACATAAACAATATCATAACTTAACAAAGAAAGGTGAATTTAGGTGAGGATGAAAATGCATAGTTAATACCTTCATTAAGGTAATTATTACGGTATATATTATATACACTTGTATAATGCATGTACTTTTGAGTGTATTGTGTTTACAACTTTTGGAAAAATAATGAAAAGATCATTTTATAATTGTTGCAGTACGTTCTACCTCTATCTCTCCCAGACAACTTTGACAACACTGTCAAGCGAGTTATATATGATCTTGGAAAATACATGAAGGTAATTAAGCGATATTTATTCAGATTAAGTTGTATAGATCTTATATTTTTCTATTTTTTACTTGTTATGTAATATAATTGTATATTTTTTGTTAAAATCTAGTTAATATATTTACTCCTTGAATCACTTGTAGATGGCTGTCATCTAAGGAAATCCATAAAGAAGATATAAATTATTGGAAGATAAAAATTCCTCGTCTAATGTGTGAAATGCAAAAGTGTCTACCTTCGACATTTTTCAATGCACAAGAACACTACCTCATACACTAAGTTGAGGAGATTGAATTGTGTAGACCTGTACACACAAGGTGAATGTGGATGGTTGAGAGGCACTTGAATTTTTTGAAGGCTTTGGTTAGACAAAGAGCACATCTTGAGGGTTCTATGGTGGAGGGATATATGGTATACCAAACCATGGTGTACATTAGTGAATATCTTCCTAAGTTCGCAACAAAGATCCATGTAGACCGCATTTGGGATCCCAACTCCATTAACAAATTCGAAGGGGAGTACCTGATGGGGAAAGGTAGATTGAGGAAAGTGAGAGGTAATTATAAGATGGTCATGGAGATTAATTAGAATATATTTTACATTGCCTTCAATTGCTTGAAAAGAAGCAATAAAGAACTATTCCAAATGAAAGAATCTTCCACACACAAATAGAAAAGTATTGGTATTGTATTACTCCATAAAATAAGTCTTTCACTGCTTGGCAATAATTCCAAATGAAAGAATCACAAACAATTGACTTATGATTGGCAATAATTCAAACTGTTTGGCACTTCTATGTTTATAACTTGTATAAATAGGCAGGGATGCAATTATCAGGTTCTTCTTTAATAATCCAAAATAATATTCCTAAGTTGCTATGAATAATCAAGAGGACTTTAATCTTTACTTGAAAGACCCAATTAATTATGCCACACAGATACAACAAATGTGCACTGATAAATTGAAAATATGCTTGATATATTAATTTAAACAACCGAGTAATATTAACTATGGAGACAATATGGCAATATCTTCAATTAACTTAACAAACATTTGATACCAACATAGAGCCACCAAATCAGAGATTTTCCATTAACTTCATCAAAAAATTTACACGTGCATCTTGGTCCTTTATGATGTAAACATTGTATCAATCCCTATTCTCCTACTTCTTCTATCTACTCCTATCTTAATAATTTTTTCTTGGTCCTGGTCTCTCTTATTTATAGGAGAGGCAACAAGCTTCAGACCAAAAGACACGACTTTTGATAACAAAACTTAGCTAACATGTAAAATAAAGCTGAAACAATTAACAACTAACACATGACAATTCTGTTAATCTCCGAGTAAAAGCCTGAGTCACCAAAGACCTGTGCAAATCTTTTACTTTATGATAATCATCATTGATAGTGATTAATCTTCATCTGAACTGAGGTATTTCTCCTGCCACTTGCTTATGGTTAAATCATTAGGCCACTTTTATTCTTGTGCAGGAGTGAAGTTTGACAGGTGGCTTTTCCATTTGCTATTGAGCAAGTTTTTGGCATCTACAATGAACTTTGTATAACCATTATCCAATGCAATAATTCCATCAAGCAGAGCATGAAATTTTTCTACATTGATATTACCATCACCCTGTATATGTGTCAAACATTGTGGAACCATTTGATCAAATTCATTTCTCCATTCATCCACATCCTTGAGTTGACTGTCACCTTTAACGATCAGAGGGCTAAAACTGTGTTTTATTTAATCAAATGAATTCCTTCTATTTTATACCTTCTTCTTCATATCAATCAAATGCTTATGATCATCAATGATTCCTTTTACCATTTATTGAGTAGGTTTTAACCTTGGGGGTGCATCAGGATCTCTCTGTGTGGCTTTACCTAGAGTGGTTAAGATATGGTAAGTGGGTTGCCATCTTTTCTGCAATTCCTCTAAGATAGGGGAATTAGTATTTATCTATTCTAGAGCTTTTACCAAATGACTGAAGCCCTCGTGAAATCCACTTATTTTATCTTTTAAAACTTCAAATTTGTGTTTTAGTATTTCCTCCAAGGTACTCAAGATGTGTTGTTTGATATCATCCATATTATGATTCTTTAGTTTCTCAACCTCTTCTTTCAATTGCTAAATCTGTGGATCTTCAACTGAAACAGGTGGATGATATACAACCATTTCATTCCCCTTTTCATTTGTGGCTTGTAGAAATTGTTGTTTCAATCTGAAATTTTCAATGAATAACTTATTTATCTCCTCATTTGATAGTTTGAGTCTTTTCTCATACTCTGTCATCTTATTTTCCATGTTTTCCACTACATCTCTTGTAAACATTGTTGAATGCATTATCATGGTTGTTTCTTATGTGGGAGTAGTGTCCTTCATAGTTATGACCAGAGTAGATCCTCTCATTTCTTGCACCACATCTAGAAGCCTAGGCTTCCTTGTGCTTTTTTGTTTCGTCCATAGGGAAATAGTTTGGGTGGTTGGATTATATCCTGTCCCTAATACTCTTTCCGAATCAAATTCTGCAACTAGTTTGGGATCATCTTGAGCTCTGATTTGATCCAACAGAAACACTTTGGAGAGCTCCATTCCTAGTATAATGAGCATGTTAATTTTCAACACTAACTCCCTCGCTTCTTTAGGAGTAATATTGACACTATCAATATTTAACTCTGCCATTGTTTGTGCCTGCACTTATGCATGTTTCGAATCATCAACTCCAATGAGGTTAATTTTTAGTCTGTCATCAAATTGTTTCATCTTCATTTTTAGAAGAAAATATTTGAACTCCATAGTATGGATAAAGTCATCATCCTCCATGAATCTCAGGGAAGCAATAATTCTTTCATCATCCTGCATTTCATCAATAGCCTCCTCCGATATTCTCATCTTGGGATCATGAGGCTCAAGGATTTTCTATTTCTCTGCAACCTCTTTCATCTCAGCCAAAGTTAAGATTGCCTCTTGTTCTTCATCACTTGACTCATAGTCCACTAGTGACCCAATCTTCTGTTTCTTGGTAGGAGGCTCATCTATTTGAGATGGAGGAGATGGATGAATTGGTGATGAAGGTGGTGTATGTGATGTAGAGGTTGTGGATGCTGGTGGCTGGGGTGTAGGAAGTGGTGTTGATTTCTCTTCTTGAGCCTTTTTAGATATTTCATCAAATTTACCAAGGACTAATTGTATTCTTTTCAACAAATTTGGCTCCTCATAAAAAAACCCCTTGAACTTCTTATCTTTTCCTCTCTCTTGATCCTCCCATCTCATCATCATTAACAATATTTTCCTTCTTTCAAACAAATTTGCAAAATAGACTAGGTTTCTTATTACATCCTCTTCCAGATCAAATTGATGTGTTATTTCCCTCTTTGTGAGTAGGGTTCTTCTGATATTGTTGATGTGGCCTTCTGGATCACATATTATCTTTTTCCCTAATCTGAGAGAAAAATTATCTTTTATAAATATTTGTAATTCCTCCAACATATTTGATCCAATTGACAATTCTTCAAATACCGTCAAATCAGGTAGAAATGTGCCTTTTTTTCTTCTTCTGATTTTTCATCAATTCATGCTCCATCCAAAGCATTTGCCACATAAATTCTAAAAACAATACTCTGCTAGGCACAAATTTTGGTAAAATATGAGGGGCCTGAGCACAACCATATACCCCGATGATGGTATGTTGTGGCATAAAAAATTAATCAACATAATTATGTGTAAAACCTTGATCCGGTTTGTATTGCAGGGGTCTCATGAAAGTCATTAGGGATTGTGGTAATCTTGGTTTAGGAAAACCAAGATGAGCAATTAGTTTGATGAAAAAATCATCCCTAAATACAACATAATCACTTTCATTGCATTTATTGTCCCAAATATGACACCAATTTTGTACTAGGAGCATAAATCCATTCTCATGTGTTCTCAATTTCATCCTCTTTGTCCATTTTGTTTCATTTTGAGATATAATCAAATGACATAATAAGGAGTACTTTCCAAAAGTTATGGGGGCCTTGGCTTCCCTAACCTGTATCAGACCTTCATGAATATGTTCCTCAATGAATGAAGCAAAATCAAAGTCCACATTCAATTCAGGATGTTGGATAATCATGACCATTCTCATCAACCCTATCGACATATTCTCCTCTGCATCAACTCCAAGAATTTGACATAATGCATAGTAGGTATTTTTGAAATAGGTCTGAAAGTCAGACACTGGAAAGGGTTCAAGTCTTGAAGAGTGAATGGGAAAGACTCTATTTTTGTCACCCATTTTCATGTGTAAGGGGAGTTCATTAGTTCTATAGGTCCTTTTCAGCCTTCTATATTCTTGCTCCAACTTTGCCAATTTCAGTGACAACCTACCTGTTTAGGTCAAAACACCTAATTATAGCTTCCCTCGAGATATCTACCAAACATTGACCATCTGGAAGTCTGACCATTTTTTATGGGGCATGATATCTATTGGCCAAGGATTTGATTAGCTTGACATCAACAAAAACATTAGGAACAACTAATTTTCCTATGTCAAAAGTCCATGGGTTTGACACTGTAACACTTTCATCTTTGTTCCTATAAAAATACCAATATAAATTCCACCCAGATTGTGGAATTATTAGGTCCCTACACCCCTGAGCTAAATCCTTAAATATTTTCTTATAACCCTTATCTACTGAACTAGGTAATAGGGAAAGTAATGGCGACTGCAATGAAATTATACTAGATTTTTCTTCCTTTTTAGTTCCTGCCTCTGATTTCTTTGGTGCCATTGTTTAAATTTCAGTGAATGATAAGTAGAATTACCTGAAATTTTTCTCACTCTGCAGAATTCTTCCACTATCATACTTTGAGCTCGCTTGTATTCAGCTTCTGCTAGCACGAGTGCACGAATTCTCAAATTTCCTTGTTAAATTTTGATATCATACCGCATTAATTTCATATCTTAAGTTCTTCATCATTCAAATCTTTCATACAGAGCTAAATTTCATGCTTCGATGCTGATTGATGTGATTGGCCTTCATTTAATGCTCCAACGATAGATTACCGCACTACCATGACATTTTTCATCCCCCCGCGGTATAGTGGTTCCTCCTTATCTCTATTCTTATTTCACCGCTCTACCGCGGGATCCATTCCAACCCTCCACGGTATGGCAGTGCATTATTACCTCTGTTCTTAGCTTACCACTCTACCGTGGGATTCATTTCAACCCCTCATGGTATAGCGGTTCCCTCTATTAGTATTAACCATGACCCCGCTCTACCGCGGGCAAGACATCAACCTTCCGTGGTATACAGTGTATTACTTCCTTTACCCATCATGCTACCGTGAGTTACTTTATTGGAGGCTGCAGTAAGGCAGTAAAAGGAAATTTTGACCTTGTGGATGATAAAAACATGTTTTTTAAGGAATTTTTTTTGATTTCATATGAAAGGACCATTAGAATTTTGAATGAAAATTATAGTTCCAACACACGTAGGCCATTCCTACAATGTTTTTATCGGTGAAGCTTGCTAGTTGTTGTGTCGATATATTGTATCCTGCCAATATAAACATAAAACATGATCGGGGTGACATAGATACTACTTGGCTGATATGTTATATCTCTTCAATTTGAAATGTGTGAACAATGGGTCTTGGATACATATAGTTCAGAGGTTTCTTACGAAAGATAATAAGACCATTGCTAGTGTGATGTTAGGTTTTTCAGGTACATCAATTATAAATTAAGATCGTATACCGTGGTAATTAACTAAGTATACATCGTTTGTGAATTTCAATTTTTATCTGGGTTAATTCGAGAGTGGGATGCACTACATTTTCACGTTACCAAACAATCTTGATTGGATGTGAGTATGGATTGAGCGATGTCAACAAATCTGGTCAGCATTAACATGGGAAGGTGTGGCTTCATTGGTTAAAGAAGCTCATCGTAATAGAGATTCCAATATTTTACACCAAGAAATTGATTTAGCATGGTTTAAAGAGATAGCGGTATGTATAAATATATTAATCACCCATATTATTTAATTATTTTCAATTATATTGATGTATATATATATGTTGAGTTTTTTCTTTGCATACATTAAATTGCATGAATAAATATGTTTATCAAGTGATGATGCAATAGTGCCACATGTTTGACATATTGTAGGTGAAGAACTTACCACAAGGCTATGTGGTGCAATGGTTCATAAAATTTTGAATCAAAAGTTGGATGACATAAGGAAAACTTGTGATTCTGGTATAACTGCAGTCTTTCAGGTGACTAATGTTTCATCTAGAAGCGACATACATCCAGAAGTATCAGAAAATTGATACTATAGGATTTTGGATGATATACTTGAGTGTGACTTTAAGTCCTTCAGATTAATTTTGTTCGTCATCCTATGGTACATGCTACGATTGAATGAAAATGATCCTGAGAGAACTGTTATTGAACATGATAATGGATTTACCATGGTTAATACAAAGGTTGATTGAGCGAGCTAGAAATGAGCCCTATGTTTCATTTCAAGCCGTAGTAGGTATTTTACTCGAGAGGTTCGAATAAACGGGTTGGTCATTTGTTGTTAGTCATGATCAAGAGGAAGGCGGTAAAAGTATAATGTATAGTGAAAGAAGAATCTTTGAAGAACTAGAAGATGATGTAGATGATGATCCAGGATCAATAGTTAGTTGATGATGTGCTTGATGAAGATGTCAAAGAAGAGGAACTAGATAATGATGATGTAGGAGTTAATGTTCATGAAGATGATATCTGTGTGGATGATGATATTATCAAAACTGATATCAATGATGATGATGATGATGATATGACCAATCCTTACAATGTCGAATCTAGATTGGATGTCTGAGACAAAAGAGCTAGATGAAAGAAGAAGATGGCATTGGGAAATGTATGAGTTATGCGATTATATTATCTATTTGATATTGATTTCTTGATAGAATTATATTTGACTTATATGGATTTACATAATTAATTCATAGCGTTTTAATTTTATGCCATTACATAATTAATTCATGATGTTACAACTATTGTAGCTCTCCTAGAAATCTCCATATGATCAAATCCTAATTACTCTACAACTATTTATGATTACATATTCTTTGATCATATCTTTGGTTATTTCATTTCGAAAAAATTAGTGTTTCCTCATGTTGACCCCACATAGTGACATGTGTTTTGTATTACTAACATGTGACATTGTATGCATATATTGCTTTCTTGTATATATTATAGTTTTACCAACATATACTATTGTATGCTTGCATGGCTTCTTAGTTAGTATATATTTTTTTATTATTGATCTTTTTGACATTTTCTATAAGTTATTATTAGATGATACACATTGGATTCCTTTTAATATTTTATATTTGAAGATACATAACTAATTACAAGGATAATATAAAGAAGATATATATATATATGTATCATTTATGAGTTTCTAAAATATTTTACTTCCATGTCAACCACTTTCTTTACTTCAATTAAGAAACATAATACCTCTATAATCTTTCATTTATCAAGTGTCAATAAAATAAAATTCAAGTACTTAGCTATCAATTTTCTCTTGATTGATCTAGTAATAATATACTATCCAACTAATACTCATCCAATGATATCATCTTGCACTGATTTGTGTTACTTGACCATATCTTGGTTTAAGGTATGAATTTAAGGTTCTTACAATGAATTTTCAACCAATTATATTAGTCTATCCTATCTCTACCATTCCAATTCTAAAATAAAACATACAAATCAAACTTAACTAGCAATCACACCTTAGTGTGCAATGGGTACGCCAAAAAAGTGTGGAATTTCAATTAGGATAAATTTTAGTCTATTTTTTGCATACATTTATGCAGTACATGAGGTCAATTGGTAGGAAATTTAGCAAATGATGTTTTTTTTGCAACAAAGGTCTCAATGGAGAAATTATAGCTTCAAATGAACTATGCATCCACTTACAGGGATCCAAACATGATTGAAATAAAACCTCTGAATTAGGAAGATGATCAAGCTCCATTACCAACAGGCTCATGTTATGCTTGCACTAACGAGAGAGGGAGGGAGGGAGGGAGGGAGAGAGAGAGAGAGAGAGAGAGAGAGAGAGAGAGAGAGAGAGAGAGAGAGAGAGAGGTAGCGATAGAAAGAGGAGAGATGAAATTAGGGAAAAGAGTATGAGAGATAGAGGAGTAGGAGATAGAGATAGAGAGGAAGATAGAGATAGAGATGGAGATGTAGAAGGAGAGAGATATGGAGAGGAGGAGAGGAGAGAAGGATAGGGAGAGATAAAGAGAGAGATGAGATAGGGATAGATAGAGATGGAAGATATAAATATATAAAGAGGGATAGAGATCAGGGAGATAGATGGATGGATAGAGAGGAGACATGTGTATAGAGATAAAAGGGAGAGAGAGGAAAATAGAGGTAGAGATGATGAAGATAGAGTGAGAGAGGAAGAGGGAGACAAATAGATAGAGAGATATAGGTAGAGAGAGATAAATATAGAGAGATAGGGATAAAAAAGAGGGAGGAATGCGAGGACAAGATAAGAGATATAGAGGGAGAGGAGATGAAGAGATAAAAGAGATATAGATGGTGATATAGAGTGATAGAGTGATAGAGAGATAGAGATATAAATAGATATAGAGAGAGGAGAGGGAGAGAGAGAGAGCGACAAAGAGATAGACAAAAAATAATAATTAGATATAAGTGTATAGAGATGCAAAGAGGGAGAGAGAAATAAGGAGATATAGAGAAAGGGAGAAATGAGTATGGGGAGATAGAGATAGATGGGGAGAGAAAGAGAGAGAGATAGAGATATATGGGAAGAGAAATAGAGATGGATATATATGGGAGGAGAAAGGAAGAGAGGTGGAGATAGAGAGATGGATAGGAGGATAGGGAGGGAGATATGGGGAGAGATAGATAGGGGGAGGGAGGGAAAGGGATATGGATAGAAAGAGATAGAGAGAGGAGTGAGAGGGAGATAAAAAGAGAAATGGAGATAGAGATATAGAGTAGGAGAGATGGAGGGAGAGATGGAGTGAATGAGAGAGAAAGGGGAGAGAGGGAGAGAATAGATAGAGGGGGGGAAGAGGGAGTGACATAGATAGTGGGAGATATAGAGATATAGAGAGTGATAGGGAGAGATATATCAATCACCCTCCCTATATCTCTATCTATTCATCCTTATCTCTTTATCTCTCTACCTCTCTCTATCTCTTTGTCTCCCTTTCTATTTGTATGTTTCTCATTATCTAGTCCCTCTCTCTCTATATTTTCTTCCCTCTATTTATCTTTATCTCCCTATCTCTTTATGTGACTTTATCTCTATCTATGTATCTCTCCTCTTTTCTCTCTCTTTTTCTTTATCTATATTTTTTCTCTATATACCTCACTATCTCTACCTTTCTTTGTCCCTCTTTATTCCTCTATATCTCTACATATCTCTATATCCATCTCTCTATATCTATCTCTCTATATCTCTGTATCCATCTTTATCTCTCTATTTCTATTTATCTCTATCTCTATCTCTATCTCTACTCTGATACCACTACCTCTTGCTGATGGGTTAATTCCTGGTGATTATCGGGGAGACTCTTGGTGACAAGTGGCATCGAGGAGAGGCATGAACCTTCAGAGTGATTCATTCTGACAGTGTTAGTCTCGCTGATGGTTTTACACATGAATGTCATCGGGGTGACATGAAGGCTCGATAAGAGTCTAAGCGACAGTGGAGGTCTCGCCGACGGGTATACAACTTCGGTGAGAACTCTTACCAATGGATTTCCTCTCGCCAACAGTTCTGTGTTCGGTGAGAACTCTTTCTGGTAGTGTTGGTCTCTCTGACTATTCTGTGATCAGTGTGAACTCTTGCCGATAGAGGATATCTCGCCGATGGATTTCTGTTCAATGTGAACTCTCAGCAATAGTGAAACTCTTGCCGATAGATCTACATGAGATGGATATCGATGTGATGTTTTGCGATAGAGTGTGTTTGGCCGATGGATTTGTATTCAATATGATTCTTGCTGATAGAGTGAGTTTGGGCGAAAGGTTTGAACTCGATATGACTCTTGCCAATGGTGGTGACTCTTGTCGATAAGAATAGTCAGACATTTAGGCATCAGGGAGACACAGTCTGGTGTCTCACTGACATGTGGTTCTGTTTGAATGTTTTGACCTAACGACTATCTGATGTGGTCTGTTTTGAACCAATGAGAGAAGCAGAATGAGAACCGTTGGAAGTTGAATAGTTGCGACTATTCTATTGTGGAAAACGAACAGTCTGTGAGTAGAATGGATTATGCTCTGCAATGGTCGACAATTGTGAACAGTTTGAGATAACGAAAGGGTTGCTCAATGGAACACGGATTTGATCTGAGTGGGTTCATTGTATGCATCTGAGAGCATTGTGAGATTAATGTTCTATACAAGATTGATCAGTGAATGTTGCTGCTATAAATTGACATCCGAAAGTTAAGTCTGAACTTTGTATGTAATTTTATTTACTATAATACAAAGAGGCTTTTCTTGGTGTGGTTGGTTTTTCTCTCGTAAGGGTTTTCCCACATAAATATAGTGTCCAATTGTGTGTGTCCATTTCTCTTTTCTGTTATTCTTTTCAAGTGTATCTTATTGAACTATAATTGTAAAATTTAAAGTCGTATCTGCATTTTTCTCTGAGGTTTTGACATTAGGAGATTTTGTTTCACACCTAAGCTTTCCTTACAAGTGGTATTAGAGCCTAGCCAGTTGTGTTATCCTTGTGGGTACGTTGGGTTCTTTGTGTCAATTATGTTCAGTGGAAGTCTTGTAGAAGTCTGGTAATTCGAATTATAGATTAAGATGGCAAGCACGTTAGGAAAGATTGAAATTGAGAAATTCAATGGCAATAATTTTGAGTTGTGGAAACTCAAAATGGAAGATTTGTTGGTTGATCATGATCTTTGGCTTGCTGTGTCTGGAACAAAGCCTACAGGCATGAAGCAAGAGGATTGGGACCTTGCAGATCAAAAATCAAAGGGGTTGATAAGGCTCTGTTTAGCAGACTCTGTTCTTCTAAATGTTCATGAAGAAAAGACAACATCCTCTTTGTGGAAAAGACTGGGAGCTATTTATCAGGGAAAGTCCTTGGTGAATAAGTTGTTCTTGAGGAAGAAGTTGTAATCTTTGAAAATGCAGGAAGGAGCGTCTGTTGCTAATCATTTGAATGCTTTCAACATGTTAATTTCTTAGTTAGCATTTGTGGGTGTGAAGATTGATGAAGAAGATCGTTGTATGCTACTGTTATATTCTTTTCTAGATTCTTGGGATCACTTGGTGATGGCTATTGGGAGTACTACTTCCTCTTTTAAGATGGAAGATATTGTTGCTTCTTTGTTATCAGAAGAGATGAGAAGAAAATTTTCTGAGATGGTGAAGGAGGCTCTTCTTGTTAGAGGAAGATCGAAAGAAAAAGGAAAGAAGAAGGACAAGAAGTCCAAATACAAATAAGAGGGGAGATAAAAGTCTCCTAGTAAGAAGTCCAAGGTAAAGTGCTGGAATTGTGGGCAACCTATCATGTCGAAAGGATTGCAAAGAGGAGAAAAAGAAGAAGTATTCTTCCAACAATGATTCTTCTCAGAGTGATGCAGATGCTTTCATTGCAGCCTTGGCTACACAGGCATCAGATGATGTCTGGTTGATTGATTATGGAGCATCTTTCCACATGACATCTCATAGAGACTGGTTCACTATTTATGAAAATACAATGGTGGAAGGGTGTATTTGGCAAGCGATTCATCTCTGGAAATAGTTGGCCATGGAAGAGTCAGAATTCAGTTCCCTGATGGAAGAGTGAAGGGAATCAATGATGTAATGCATATACCAGGTCTGGCTCAAAATTTACTTTCTGTTAGTAAGCTGAACGATGTTGGAGTGCAAGTCACATTCTCTAGAAATGGTTGCAAGATGACTAGAGGCTCAATGATGCTAGCTAGGGGTACTCGTATTGGTACCTTGTATAAGCTGGATGCACATGCTATGGAATGCAATAGTGTCTCTGTAAAGTCACAGAAGGCTACTCATGGAGAAAAGGAAGAAAAATTTCCTGATAGTGCAAACTCTATGGAAGTTAAACTTCCAGTAGAAAAGACTATGCTCTGGCATCATAGGCTTGGCCTCATTGGAGAAAAAGGTATAAAAACCTTGAAGAATAAAAACTTGGTTGAAGGGCTTGATGACTGTAACCTTGAATTCAAATTTTGTGAACATTTTATATATGGTAAACAACACCGTGTTTCATTCTACTCCAGTCCTCACAAATCTTCTGGTTTACTTGATTATATACATTTTGATGTTTTTGGTCCAGTAAATGTTCCTTCTTTGTCTAAATCAAGATTTTATGTATCGTTCATTGATGATTATTCAAGAAGGGCATTTGTTTATTTTTTGAAAAGTAAATCATAAGTTTTTAGTCATTTTAAGGAATTTAAAAACCTTGTGGAAAATCAAACTGGAAGAAAAATAAAATGTTTAAGGACCAACAATGGCAGTGAGTTTTTTTCTGATGAGTTCGAAAGGTACTGTAAAGATCATGGAATTAAAAGACATAAAACTAAACCCTACACTCCTTAACAAAATGGAGTTGTTGAAAGGTTCAATAGGACAGTGATGGAAAGAGCATGAAATATGCTAAGCAGTGCTGGCTTGGAGGAGAAGTTCTGGGTTGAGGCAGTTGCAACATGTTATTTAATAAACCATTCTTTGAATTCTGCTCTTGTTGAGAAAACACCTTTGGAAGCATGGTCTAGAAAGAAGCCCTCTCTGAGACATATTCGTGTCTTTGGCTATGAGGCATATGCATATGTGCTAAATGAAAAAAGGTCTAAATTGGAAAACAAGGCTGTTAAATGCATTTTTATTGGTTATAGTGCTGGCATAAAAGGATACAAGCTTTGGAATCCTGATACGAAGAAGGTTTTGTACAACGAAAGTGTTATTTTTCATGAGCTAGAGCCTTCTACTTTGGATCTGCAGTCAGAGACAAGATCAAAAGATAAAAAGAATGTAGTTGAAATTCCTCCAACACCAGCTAAAGAGGAATTCAAAATTCAAAATATACCTGAAACTGAGGAGAGCTCAAGTAGTTATGAGAGTTCTGAAGAAGAAGAACAACCTCAGCCTCAACCTGTGAGGAGGTCAACACATGAAAGAAAGCAACCTGATAGGTATGGGTTTTCTTTGTTAGATTCTACTTGTGCCTATGCTTTAATTTCTAGCATTGATGAGCCTAGGACTGTGAAAGAGGCATTTAGAATGTTTGATTCAAACTCTTGGTTGGAATCCATGAATGAAGAAATGGCATCATTAGAAAAGAATGACACTTGGAGTTTGGTGCCCTTTCCTGAAGGTAGAAAAGTTGTTGGCTGCAAATGGGTATTTAAAAGGAAAATAGGTTTGGATGGCAGTGTGGAAAAGTATAAGGCGAGGTTGGTTGCGAAGGGGTATTCCCAGGTAGAGGGAATTGATTATGGAGAATTTTTTTCTCCTGTAGCTAAGCTGACATCTATCAGATTTCTTTTGTCACTTGCAACATCGTATGACTTAGAGATTGAACAAATGGATGTGAAGAAAACATTTCTTCATGGTGACCTTGAAGAAGAAATTTATATGTCCCAGCCTGAGCACTTTGTGGAAAAAGGTAAAGAAAAACTAGTTTGCAAGTTAAAAAAATTTCTATATGGATTAAAACAATCTCCTAGAATGTGGTACCGGAATTTTGACACATTTGTTTTGTTATTGGGATTTGTAAGATCAAAATCTAATCATTGTGTGTACTTCAAAGCTGAAAATGATCATGTTCTTATTATTGCTCTCTATGTTGATGATATGTTGTTCATAGGCAATAGTAAGTAAATGATTTTGATCTAAAATATCAGCTGTCTGCAAAGTTTGAAATAAAAGATCTAGGTGCAGCCAGGTATATTATGGGATTGGAAATAACCAGGGACAGGAAGAGTAGAAAACTTTGGCTCAGTCGGTAAGTATATTATCGTTCGGAGAGATTTTGTATGATTTATTGCAAGCAGCTAGTTGTTCCAGTTTTGCAAGGAACGAAGCTATCTGTTGAAGACTATCCAAAATCTCCTACTGAGATAGACATGACTAGAGTGCCTTATTCTAGTGCAATTGGAAGTTTAATGTATGCAATGGTCTGTACAAGGCCAGACATTGCACAAGTCGTGGGAGTACTTAGTCATTTTATGACAAATCCTGGAAGGACACATTGGGATGTTGTGAAAAGAGTGTTTAGATATCTGAAGGGCACTTCAGAATATGCTTTGTGTTACCATGGGAATTTGGTTGAATCACGAGGACTCTCAGCATTCGAGGCTATGTGGATTTTGATTGGGAAAGGGACATTGACAGTAGAGATCCACCAGTGGATATATTTTCATGATGAATGGTGGTGTAGTTAGTTGGATGAGTAAGCAGCAAGCTGTAGTCACTTTGTCCACTACAGAGGCATAATACATGGCAGCAACACACACACGTAAAGAAGCAATCTGGTTAAAACATTTTGTTCTAACATTGGGTTTGATGGGGAAAATTACAATTTTCTGTGATAGTCAGAGTGCTATTTTTTGGCAAAAATCCTACTTTCCATGCCAGGATGAAACATATTGATGTGCAGTATCATTTTGTATGAGATATGGTGGAGGATGGAAAGGTCTCTTTAGAAAAAGTGGATACTCTAGAAAATGTTGCAGATGCATTGACGAAACCAGTGAGCACAGACAAGTTCAGGTGGTGTGCTAGTTCGATGGGCCTTAGTGCCCATGAATTTCATTAGTTTTGTTGTGCTTTGGAGGTGTTAGTAAGATCTTCGTCAAGTGGGATATTTTTGGAAAATGTGCCTCAAGCTTACTGACATGAAACTCCTGAAAGAGAAAAATCGGTGAGACCCTCTGAATGTCTTACCGACCAACAGCTGTGTTCAAAAGTTTAAAGTCGCTGAGACTTTGGTTCTGTCTTGCCAATGAGAGTCATCGGCAAGACATGTCTATCACTGTGAAATTCCTATCTCTTTCCATTTGGGCAGACCTCTTGCCGATGGGTTGATTCCTGGTGATTATTGGGGAGACTCTTGGTGACGAGTGGCATCGGGGAGAGGCATGAACCTTCGAAGTGATTCATTCTGATAGTGTTAGTCTCACCGATGGTTTTACACATGAATGTCATCAGGGTGACATGAAGGCTCGATAAGAGTTTAAGCGACAGTGGAGATCTCGTTGACGGGTATACAACTTCGGTGAGAACTCTTGCCGATGGCTTTCCTCTCGTTGACAGGTCTGTGTTCGGTGAGAACTCTTGCCGATAGCATTGGTCTCTCCGACTGTTTTGTGATCGGTGTGAACTCTTGCCAATAGAGGATATCTTGCTGATGGATTTTTGTTCGTTGTGAACTCTCAGCTATAGCGAAACTCTTGTCGATAGATCTGCATGAGATGGATATCGATGTGATGTCTTAGCGATAGAGTGTGTATGGCTGATGGGTTTGTATTCAATATGATTCTTGCCGATAGAGTGAGTCTGGGTGATAGGTTTGAACTTGATATGACTCTTGCCGATGGTGGTGACTCTTGCCAATAAGGACAGTCGGGCATTTAGGAATTTAGGAGACACGGTCTGGTGTCTCACCGACATGCGATTCTGTTTGAATGTTTTGACCTAACGACTGTCTGACATGGTCTATTTTGAACCAACGAGAGAAGTAGAATGAGAACCGTTGGAAGTTGAATAGTTGTGACTATTCTGTTGTGGAAAATGAACAGACCATGAGTAGAATGGATTATGCTATGCAATGGTCGACAATTGTGAACAGTTTGAGATAACGAAAGGGTTGCTCAATGGAACATGGATTTGATCTGAGTGGGTTCATTGTATGCATCTGAGAGAATTGTGAGATTAATGTTCTGTACAAGATTGATCGGTGAATGTTGCTGCTGTAAATTGACATCAGAAAGTTAAGTCTGAACTCTATATGTAATTTTTTTTACTGTAATACAAAGAGGCTTTTCTTGGTGTGGTGGGTTTTTCTCCCATAAGGGTTTTCCCACTTAAATCTGGTGTCCAATTGTGTATGTGTTCATTTCTCTTTTCTGTTATTCTTTTCAAGTGTATCTTATTGAATTGTAATTGCAAAATTTAAAGTCATATCTGCATTCTTCCCTAAGGTTTTGACGTTAGGAGAGTTTGTTACACACCTAAGCTTTCCTTACATACCTCACTATCTCTACCTTTCTTTGTCCCTCTTTATTCCTCTATATCTCTACATATCTCTCTCTATATCTATCTCTCTATATCTTTGTCTCCATCTTTATCTCTCTATTTCTATTCATCTTTATCTCTATCTCTATCTCTATCTCTATCTTTGTTTCTCTCTCTTCTCTCTTTTTTTCTTCATATCCCTCTTTTTATCCCTTTATTTCTACCTTTGCTCCTCCTTTGTCTCATTTTGCTTCCTATCTCTTGCTCTCTTTCTCTTTTTTCTCTCTCCACCTATCTATATCTTATCTCTATCTCCCTCTTCCTGTTCTCTTCCTTTCTCTTTCTCTCTTTCTCTCTCCATATCTCTGTCTCCTTAAGTGTGCAATGGGTACATTGAAAAGGTCTTAAAGGAGAATTATCATATCTTTAATCAAATGGCATGTTACCTTGAGCATAACTCCCCAAGGACACATGCCATCCTTGGATTGTTGACATGAAACAACCAATCAAAATTTAGTTTCTCTTTTCCCTCTCTCTCTTTTCCTTTGTATCTCTTATATTCCTCTCTCTCATGCTCTCTCTCTCTCTGTCTCCCTATCTATCTAAGTTCATCTCTTTATCTCATTCTCTATCTTTTTAGTTTCTCTCTTTGTATTAGCTAATAGGCTACATATATTGTGAGTTTTGAGCTTGAAACAAATCTCATGCCTGGAAACCACTATTGTGTCATTGTAAAACAAGTTTCAACTGCCATTTAATGGTAAACCAACTGTAGTGTAATGGTAAAATCCTCTAAAATATCAGGTAAAAGCCTATATATACTATTATATAATAATAAATATAATATAATTATATATAATTTAATCTAATATTACTATTATATTAATTATATTTTGTATTATATTGTTGTATGGCAGTGCATTATTACCTTTGTTCTTATCTTACCGCTCTACCGCAAACTTCATTTCAACCCCTCGCGGTATAGCGGTTCCCTCTATTAGTATTAACCATGACCCCGCTCTACCGCGGGCAAGACATTAACCTTCTGCGGTTTTGTGGTATACACTGTATTACTTCCTTTACCCACCATGCTACCATGAGTTGCTTTATTGGACGCTGCAGTAAGGTGGTAAAAGACAATTTTGACCTTGTGGATGGTAAAAACATGGTTTTTGAGGAATTTTTTTTGAAACATATATTTAAGTGTGCAATGGGTACATTGAAGAGGTCTTAAAGGAGAATTATTATATTTTGTATTATATAAAAATATACTTATTATTAATTATTTATTATAATAATTTTATATGTATTTAATAATTTTGTTAAAGAATATAATATATAATTATAATAAGTAGAATAATTATATTATTTATTATGTAAAATATAGCTAATATATACTTAACTATGTAGAATATTAAAACCTAAATGGCACCATAATTTTCATTTTAATTAACATACTCTAAAGCCTTCATTGAAACCTTATTTTCAGGTTGTAGCTCGTCAAATTGGAGAAGTGAAAGGTCAACACCAACGATTAGGAAGAGTTTGGAGGAGCGAAAACCCTGCATATCAATACACGTGCGCAGGAGCTCACATAGCTTAGTGCAATAGGGTAGGAGGAAAGCCAAAGCGATGAGGTTGAGGGCACTCAGGGAAAATTGACGACCAAGGGACAATGAGTACTATAAGTGATTTATATCTTTTATATTGGCACCCCCATTCTCTTTAACTTGCAATTTTCATGCCTTTCCAAAGATCTTCTCGTACATTAGCACCCTCATTCTCATAAAATGGTATAAGATAAGACAAAAAAAATGAAATAGTTGTATTTAGCCATACCCTGACTAGCATGCATGCCCAAGAAATTTTTGTAGTCTTCAACTCTGCAGATGGATCAAAACGTAGCTACTAACCTGCCCACTTAGAGTTGTAGATGCCTCTACCATTGATCAGGATTGAAATGCCTTTGTAGAGTCCCTTTCTCAACCCTACTTGTGATGCTAAGAAGTTAAGTCCTATATCAATCTTGGTTCAACATTGTGACACTTAGAAAGTATCAAAATGTTGATCTAATGCATACTGTTTGAAGGGTTTACACCCTAGGCTAGTTAATTTGATTAGAATACCCCTAATGGATCCACTAAACTATATAATGGTCCTATAGGTCTTGGGATCAAAATCCATATCACAAGTAAGACATTGAACCCACATGAGTTCACCTCTATTTGGCCACATACATAAATACAAGCTCATAAAGTGGTCTCAAAGGCCATTTACTATATTAAAATATTCTCAAAAAATACATTAGTTAGTAGACATAAGTTAAATCCATAAATGTAATATTACAAAATATTCTACTTTTGAGTATAACACATTTTGTGTATTACTAATCATAAAGCTTAGCATACATTTATCCACCATATTCAATATACTTGCTATTAATTACCTATTGTTAGGAAAGGTGGTCATAAGGAACTCCATCTTAATCTCAACATATGTTCAAGTATATATGTAGGTAGATCTTTAGTACCTATTAAGAGTTTCTCACCCATCAAATCATAATGACTAAATACCTCATTATAGTTGAATACAAAGTTAGCATGTTTTGTTAACTTTGTGATAGCCAAGTCATGGTCAATTTTATCATGACCCTATTTCTTAGAATAATAGACCTTAATAGCTCTTGAGGCTAACTTATACCCTCTTTTACTTGTCATTGATTCAAGACATAAGGTCATATTGTTTAACACACAAACTTTGATTATTCTAGTTTAGATAGGTTTGGAGGCATTTTCACACACACATCAAGGGAAACCACAATAACAATGCCTCTAGAAGTTCATTCAAGATTGGAATAGACTTTGAAAAGCTAAATACCACAAATCTCAAAGTAGGCAAGCTTGATGATGATAGGTTGCCTTTCATTGACTCAAATCTATATAGTGGGAACATATTAATTGGAAAGGTGAGTTCACAACCATCTAATGCATAATTCAACCTCTAGCTAAAACATACTGAAGAAGGATTGATCAAATTTAGGAACACTTCAAACCTTGGAGCTTTTCCCAAACCCTTCCCCTACGAACTTGGTTCATAGGGGCATCCTTTGTCCAAGGACTACATACATACCTACTTCCAAATGGGATTGAAATCCCATGTTCTTCTTCTAAGATTTCAACTATTATGAAGAGAAATTGCAGTTTCTCAAGTGAATATAACTTATATAGATATAGATAAAACCATTTTGTCACATAAATCTAAAACTATATAGCTAAATCTAAAAAAATGTTGGTAGGAATTTAAAAGATTATAGATGAATGTCCATGGGGTTGAGCTTAAGAATGGCAGATTGCTAAATGTTTAACCTTTTTTCTTTGCAATGGGATGG
The DNA here is from genome assembly GCA_007258455.2 of Sequoia sempervirens. Classification (NCBI taxonomy): domain Eukaryota; kingdom Viridiplantae; phylum Streptophyta; class Pinopsida; order Cupressales; family Cupressaceae; genus Sequoia; species Sequoia sempervirens. The sequence continues at coordinate 229,862,672 of VDFB02000007.1, forward strand.
GAATATAATATGATAGAAGTGGGATAAGAAATGCATCGTTTGAAGCATCAAACCAATATGCAAAGATGAAAGAAAGTGCTAACCCCTTAAACTAATTTTTTTTATTTTAACTTTAAGTTTGTTGGGTAGCCAATTCTTTTAAGTTATCAAATCCTACCATCATACATAATCAAAATGTTGTTGTTTCAAATGACTATGAGCACTAACTTTCACTATTTGAAGATGTTGAAGCCTTGCCATAGAGAACTAGAACATTGATGCAACCACTCATCCTACCTTAAAACACACCAAAAGTCTCCCAGCAATTAGAAATAGGAAGATTTAAGATGACTTAAACAATTTGTATTTCCAAAGCATAAACTTATGATGACTTAACCAAGCCTAGTACACACTCCCTCCCCGTTAACCACTTAGACATATGGAGTTTATCAGTGGACAACTGAACCACCTCACACGTGCACCTGAATTATGTCTATTAGTGTTCTAATTCATCTTTTTCAAGACAACTTAAACCAAAATATTATGTATGGTGAAACCATTCTTCTGCACACTACATAAAATTTCAATGGAAATTTGCATTAAATTTGCATTAAATGTAAATTTGCTTCTATTTTTAGTCATGTAGGTGTCCAATAAACCACTTGGTGGTGTTTCCCTTCAATTTTATTTACTTGAATGAAGAGAAAAAGTCCTTTGATTACAATTAGAGAATACATTGGAGGCCTTGGTTGTGTAACTGGTCGACCATAGTCACATTTAACACTCGTTACAAAGTTTGGGAGTTAAAACGTTAAGTAGAAGTCTAGTAAATCAAATAACCTGGATTAAGACTGTGAGATTGTGAGACTGATAATGACTATCATTCATTACCTTTTCCCCTCAATTGTCATGCAAAAATCCTTGGGACATTGCCATACATTGTTCATGTAGGAAAATTCATCACTGAGTCTAGGTTTTTCAAGCTTCCATAGCCTCAACTACTGTGAACTGCATCTCCCAAACTCCATGTTTGTGTTAGGTTGTAAAATAATGACATTTTAAAGTCATTAATTGCAAGGGATAGTCTCCTTCATACATTGATTTGATTTGTGATGGACACATTTGGACGATAGTAACAATAACTTGCAAACTATCAAGACTTGATTACCTTATAACCTATCAAATTCTAGCAATGAAATGATAGATTAATAATAATGTCACCTTGGGATCACATCACCATGAAAGAACTTCATCTAGCATCCTTATGATTGCAGGTACCACCAAATAGGTATTTGTCAAATTTGTCTTCCTCGAGTGAGGGAAATTTAGGAAGAGAAGAGGAAAGCGAGACATGTAGTAGGTCTAAAAGAGGGAGATCAACTAGAGGTCAAAAGATTAGAAGAAAATTTTGTAAACGCACAAAAAAATTTCTTGTTGAAGGGGGGTCATGTTCTTATGATGATGAGAGAATAGGTGACATCAAAGTACCCTTGAGGTAAAAACATCTACGGAAACAATGGGTACCCAAGGAACTTCCTCCAATAAACACTAATTTTTGTGTCAACGAGAGGATATATCGCATAGCACCATTGTCAATACATGGTTTGGGAATATTTTGTATGGATGAAATAAAGGTCTGTTATGACAAAGTTATTAAATTGATGGAGTATGTCAGAACCTGTTACAGTTACAAAGATTGGATGCAGCTGGTTCAATATACACGAAGTATGTGTAGGTATGCACTGTCAACAAATTATATATAGCTAAAAGATAAGGATCAAAATAAAGGAGTGGCTATGTACATTGATGGAAGGAAAAAATAATCAGGGAATATTGTAGGGTTTATAAACAATACATGACCTGGGTCAACAAATAAGCAACCCAATTGCATATTCGAGGTGCGCAAGGGAAACTGTGTATTTGTATGTGGGATAAAATCAATAACTATAGGGGAAGAGTTGCTAATCGATTACAATTTGAATCACATAGATAAAAACATAGTTACTATGGGGGTGGTATGTACTATATACCATTTTACCCAATCTTCAATTAATGACTCCAATATACCATTTTATTATTATATTCTTTTCCGTAAGTTTATTGGTTTCATTTCGGTAATGTTTTTTTATATTTAATTTTTGTCACAGCAGGACATTGATCATACGGGGAAGGCTCCAGCCCAGAGCACAGATCACGATGCATCCTCAAGTGCTTCTACTCGACAGGTTTACCTCATTGTAATTGTACAAATTAGATATGAGCAAAATGTTTTATTATTATGTTTTTTTATAAGTTTATTGGGTTAATTTTGATAATGTTTTTAATATTCTTGTTGCAGTCGACTGATCGGGGAAAGGCACCAGTAGTAGAGGAAAGCATCCATAGGGAGGTGCAGTCACTATTATGTGATGATGACATCACATATTCCACAAACCCTCTGGATATGATAAGGAAGACCCAAAAAAAATGCAATGAAGAAATCCTTCAGTTGTTATTCATAGTACCTCAAATAGATGAGATAAGAGAGAGGGTTAAAATATTGACTAAGAGAGCACAAAACTTGAAAGTAAGCTGTCATGAGGTCTTTAATTATAACATAAGTTCATTCATGGTTTTATATTTTGTACTCTTTTATGTCATGAACTAAAATATGTGTTGTTTTTACATGATTTTTTGCGTCCTCATGATGTTGTTGGCCATGATCAGGGTACTGCAGGTGCTGCCTGGGGAGTAGGGGTTGGTACAAGTGTCGATCCTGATCTTCCTGCACATACATCACATCATCTAACCCCATCATCAGTGCCTATATTGTCGACTAAAATTTCAGCAACACATAACATGCAGACATCGAGTAGTGCACCCTTTGGTAGCAAACACATGCCAGAACATGCATCAAGACATGTACCTAGGGATGCAAAGGCCACTAGTACTGGTGATGTTTTAGCAGCATTTCCTGGATCTTCCCATATTACTAGTATGAGAACATTGCCGGTCACATTTGTGGTGACCGAGGATTTCGATCCCATAAAGATAGAGAAGGTCCTAGGTACTTTAAAATGTTTTAATTATTATTATATATAATCCAATTGAAATTTACTTATTGACCACTCTTTTTAGACTAATGATCCCATGATCATTTTACAGGAAATGATGTTTTTTATAAACATCTAAGTGATATTACATTGGAGATATCTGGGCCCACCATATGTACACAGTGGAATGCCCAAAATCAAAATTTAAAAGATGAGTTCATTAACCATTTAGTTGTGTTGTTTGGTGATAAAACATTCAACCGAACCAAGGTCCTTAAGAAAGAAGGTACCTATCTAAAGTATGTGAGGGACCAATATAGGTCACATTTAGAGAAGAACAAAAAGGATGAGTGTCCCCCCATGATTCTGGAGAGGGAGTGGAAGGACTTGGTGTCAGATGGAAAGGAGAAGGCTGAAAATAAAAAAGGAAAGACACCACCGGGCCAAGGAAGGTATGTGATACTATCAACAATGTAATTATATATTGATTACTCTTTCTTTTTACATAATCTAACGTATTTCAAACTTTTCATAGGCTACCCAACACATCGAAGGCAACAAAGGCAAGACTAGAAAAACACGGGCAACACAAACTTGGCTCTAGTGGATATATGAAATTAGCCGCATGAATTGTAAGTATCAATAAATGAAATATTGCATCCAAATAATAAATTGCAAACAATTTTGGTTTAATCACACCATAGAAGCAAAATTCATGATCTTATGCAAAGATGTAGGGCTCTAAATTCAACAGAGTTCCCACAGAAGAGGATCTGAAGATTTCCTTCCAGCAAGGCTATGGAGTCGTGGCTGAATGCTTAAGACTCTTGACTGGGCAAACACAAGCTTCCACTACATCCGACACAGGTAAATAAACTCAATGAAGTTTATTTAAAATTGAATACTTGTGCAATCTATTCAATATTAATTTCCACCATAAAGTAATTATGTGCCTATTTGTTTTAAACAGGCAAGCAATGATAATGTTGCACATGACATTGGAATGCAACTTGGTGAGGGTGGAGCACAACCTGCAAATGAAGGTCATGGTGTGCATCCCGATACTGAATGTATTCATGTGCTATACAAAACACAGTATGGATTAATACAATTAAACATCTTTAATTGCAATTGGTGTATTAATTAATGTAACCTTTCATGTTTCAACTTTAGAGCATGTAGAGCATGATCAACATGTTGAGCATGATCAGGCTAGACAAGAACAGGAACATGATGTAGCCCCATCAAGTAAAGAGGACCACTCTAATGTTCTTTTAAACATATTTAATTGCAATTGGTGTATTAATTAATGTAACCTTTCATGTTTCAACTCCAGATCAGGATTTAGAGGGTGTTCACATGTTGAGCATGAGGCTATAAGACAAGATCAAGAACATGATGTGGCCCCATCGGTAAAGAGCACCACTCTAATGTTCTTTTAATTAATGAAATACTTGTAACAATAATAATAAAACATATCAATTTAACATTTCTTTGTTATTACAGCAGATTCCCCCTTTCAGCGGCCTCCATGTCGTGAGTACATGACTAGGCATACATTAAGATCATGAGGAGAGGGTAGAACAATTGAAGGGGGAAAAAATGATTTAGAAAATGATACTCCATTTCAACTTTTTTTAGCTTCAAAAAAGAAAAAGAAAAAGTGATTGTAATCATATTATGACAACCATATTTTTGATAATATGGTTAAAACTAAAAGAATGAATGTTATATGTTAATGAATGAATGTGAATATGTTAATGAATGAATGTTATATATTATTAATGGATGAATGAATGAATTTGAATATGTTAATGAATGAATGTTATATGTTATTAATGCAGGATGAATGAATGAATGTTATATGTTATTAATGGATGAATGAATGATTAATGTTATATGATCGGGTATGGGGAATTGGGAGTGATGTGAGGGGGGTGAGGGGCCAAATGAGCTTCCACCGTCACGTGGTTGGCCCTGTTAAGTAGAGAATATTAAACTATTCTTGAAACAAAGAGAAGCTCAATAAGGTAATGCACTTTTCAATATAATAAATGCATCATTTGAAGCATCAAACCAATATGCAAAGATGAAAGAAAGTGCTAAATTTTCACTATGGTGGCAGAAAAATGATTCTTTTTACCCTGATGCCTTCATTTTCCAAGCCAATTTCTCCTACTTTGCATAAGATAAATTTGTTCTGTCTTTGATACTCAAAAATAGTTTGTAAAAACAATATTTTTATCTTATGCAGGTTGTATTACCACTGGATATTGGAAGATTGTTTGTGGGATATGGGGTTGGCCTTACTTCCTATACAGTATGTCTCCTTTCTATATAAGATTTTAGGGCTGATGTTTATCCTCTGAGTATATGGGTGAATCAACGTCAGTATTTATATAATATAGTTAACCATGACTCATTTTTATAGCATATATATAGCATTTTGAGGTTTGAAAAAGGTTGATTATGCTTGCTTTTTGGCATTGCTTTTAATTCCCTTATTTTTAAATTCCTGGATAGGTTCCTATCTACATAGCTGAAATAACTCCCAAGAACTTGAGAGGAGCACTCACAAATAGAAATTAGGTCAGACTCTTTAATCCGCCTTATCCTTTTTTCAGTAGATAGGTAAGAACATGATTAAAATAGATAGAATTATATCAGTTAAAAGTTAGAAGAAGCATCATTGCACTTCATTATGCTCAAAAGAAAGTAATCCTATCTGCAAATCTGAGTTTCATTGTTGAATCCTCTAACAGTTGTCGATAACTGCTAGTATACTAATACTATACCTTCTTGGAATGTTGGTGACATGACACAAACTTGATATTATAGGTAATAAAATCCATTAAGATACCACTTGACATGATTTCATCAAATAAAACATCACAATAAGCAATGAATGTTCTCCATCCAGGTTGAAGTCTAGTAAAAATCACAATATATATAGGTTTAGTATCATGAATACATCAAAATTATTTTTTTGCATGTAAGGAAACTCAACATTGGTCCACTTATATTTGGCATGAATGGTATTTGCAGGACTTATCCCCTGTTCTATTTTGGTCTTGGGTCTCTTCTTTATTCTAGAGTCCCCTAGGTGGTTGGTGAGTAGCTTTTTCAATTCGTAATTTCATCATGTTCTATGGTTAATATACATTGGCAGTAATTCTAGAAGCAGAGAGCAATGCAAAAGATTAGATTTTAGACATGTTACATTCTTATTAGCTTGAAACACTATAATATGTAGGCAATTAAAAGAGTGAGTGAAATTATGGGAACCTAATCCAAATAAAGCTCAATTCTAGTTGATGGGTTTAATTTACTGTATCAATTTTACATTCCCAATAATTCACTTGCAGGAAAAGGTAGGACAGGAGAAAGAGTTTAAAGTAGCATTGCAAGCCCTTCGAGGAAAAGATTGTGATGTTTCTACTAAGGCAGCTGAAATCAAGGTCTTTATTTCTACCTTGGATCATACATATATGAGTTCTATTTATCTATGAGCAGAGAAAATCATGAAAACAAAAATACTAAATCTTGAATTCAACTAATTGTCCTTGGAGAAAACTTACATATTGATTGATTTTATAAAAGTTAGTGATCTAGGAAGAACATTATAATCTAATTTTGTTGATTTTGATTCAACTATGTGACAGTCAGGGTTAGTAAGTTGTGATACCACAAATGCCACGACTTCCTTTCAAGAGTTTATGTTTCCTTATATTGGGTGGTGTATTCACCAATGAGTACTAATCCTTAATACCTACTATTATATTCTCCTTGTTTTCCTTATGTGAACTGCTTGTCATTAAATAAATGATGGTAAATTCTCCCGACCTGGGTGCTAATTAATTCAACCCCAGTTTAGTAATATTCATTTTCAAAAAAGTGATTCCTTAATCTAAGTCATTTATTGACTTTCCTTACCTGCACAACTTAAAGCTCTTCACATCATAAGGAAGTTCGAACATGCATCGACTGTGATAGAGCTCTCATATAAATACTCTTCTAATGATTCTTATATCCTCTTCATCATTTTCGAATGAATAATGAATGTCCTTAAATACAACAACATGGCACAAAAATATGCATGAATAATAGGTCAATAATAGGAATTACAAAATTTGTTCAAATGTATGTAATAGCATACATTTGAACGAATAATTTTTTAAAAAAAAACATCAAACATTCATCGCAATTTCGATGAACATCTTACGATGAACTATAAAACTTCCGAAAAAGTTGCTATACATGCAACGATATTTTTGTCGCACGTTCGACGATATTTTCGTCGCATGTACAACAATTTCATCGGGCATTTTATAGTTCGTCGCAAGATGTTCGTTGAAATGGCGATGAATGTTTGATGTATTTCTTCACTTTCAAAGATGCAGTTCGCATTGTGTTGTGGTTATTTTTTGTCACTAGATGGACGAAGTTTCCATTGATTTTCTGATGAACATTGGTTCCATTTTCCGTGGCGATGACCAACGATGCTGAGTCGTGGTTTCGACATTTAAAAGTTGGTCAAAAAAGTGACTAAAAACTAGCAACGAAATTTATATGGGTGTTTCGTCAGTATTTCAACAATAGTTTGTCGGTATTTCGACAAACAGTCGTCGGAATTTGGAGTCAAATACAGTAGTGATATACATACACTGATCCATATTTTGTACCATGACATTCATTTTTTGATATATATATGATACAGATACAGATTCTATATGATGTGTTGTGTTCATTTTATTTCATGCATATGATATGAGAAGCTTATAGTTGATGATGTATGGATGCAGTTTACTTATGCTTATGTGGTATGCGATGATCATGATATGATATGGATGCAATGTTGTATTTTTTTCAGTATCTTTTCATGATATGCTATGGAATGAATGATATGTGATGAAAATGTTATGGATGCAAATGATGTGGATGCATTTCTTTTTGTATATTTTCTATGCATTTTATGAGATGATCATGTATGCATATGGATGTATGGATTCAAATTCTTATGATATGCAATGGTTTAAGATTCTAAGAATAAAAAATCTATATTATTCATCACAACTCAAATGATAATGCATAATGTATGATGTGATATGCTATGATTATGAGATGCATGTATGCTAATGGTTTGTGGATGTAGGGTGGATGCATTGATGATGTTTTTGTTGAATGTCATGATACCAGGTTAGCACGAAAAGAAGATAGAGGAACAAAGAATGAATGACCGTTGATTTTGATGATTACTTCAAAAATCCAACAATTCTATGATCCACCGATACTTTATTAGAGATGGTGATGAGACAATGAAAAATGAAGATGAATGCAGGATGATGAGTTGCTCACATTTTAGGATTGGTATTTTTCGTTGTTCCTTATTTTTTGATATAACACATAGACATGATGCATCAAGGTATTGATAACCAGGACAATGTTGTATCTAGTGTAATGGACTTTGAATTGACAAACAGATAAGATAGTTCTTGTTCACATCTTTCCATATGGAAACCTCGTTGGAATGCATGTTAGAAACTTAGAATATATTGGACCAATACATATGCAATAGTCAACAACATACCCTAAATAACCTTCCTACACACAACTAAGTATGCACCAAGATTATTTTAATAGAGTATCTACAATCACAACAGACAAAAGATAATGATTGATTCCCCATTCCTTTCTCCCTAAATATTTTAGATAGACATCATCAAGAGGTCCTCAGAATGGGTCATTAAGACATATCACAAGAAAAGATCAAAGACAAATAGTAAGTGTTATCTATATCTCTTTCTTGTTTAATTTAGCTAATGTGATGCCTGATACTGATATCCATCACAAGAATGATATGTCCTAGGACATGTTGATTAGGTAGTCTTTTGATGTTGGGATGATGATGCTAAGATGAGTCGTTGATATAAACTTCACTGACACATTTACCTATGATCTAGACTTTAGATTTTGACACTTAGCTTCACACTTTACGACTTGCTATACTTGTTTTCTATTTATTTTTCCAAAGGTTAAGATGACAATCGATTTATTAGGGGTGAACGTCTATTACGGGTGGAAGCAAGATGGGGTGGATGGTTTTGGATTTTCTAGAATATTTCAATGTTTTTGGTATTTTGAAAATGTTTTGGGGCTATTTTTGGTCTTTTTGAATGTTTATGCGAATGTTTTGGGATTTTTAGTTATTTGAGGCTGTTTAGGGTTTTCTGAGATATTTGAGGCTGTTTAGGGTTTTTTGAAGATATTTGAGGTTGTTTAGGTCTTTTGAGTGTTTTCCAATGTTCTTGTATTTTCAATTTTCAAATGTTTTTGTGTTTTTAGAGTTATCTGGATGTTTAGGGGTTTTCAAAATATTTGGATGTTTTGGGATTTTTGAGTTTTACAAATGCTTAAGGATTTTTAAAGATATTTGAATTTTTTGGGATTTTCTGAGATATTCGACCAAGAACCTAACCTAAAGACCTATCCTAGGGGTATCAGGGGTTGATCAAATATAAGCCTTGCCTACGTTATACACGCAAAGACCACGTAGTTCAACTGACTTGACTTATTAACAAGATGAGATATGAACATTGATGGAATATTAGCTTATTATGATGGACTACTAAAGGATTGACCTAGGGTGTCTCAGGGGCACATCAATGATGGCCTTGCCTACATTCAAGCTCAGAGACAATGTAGTTTGACAAGGGGGGTGTTTTTTGGATTTTTGATTTTTGACCTTTTTAGGGTTTTCGATGTGTTTTGGATGTTTTGGATTTTGACTTTACAGATTTCTCAATGTTTTTGGATTTTAGTTGTACAGGATTTTGCAAATGTTTTTGGATTTTCTAATGAATGTTTTACAAATTTTTTTGGTGTTTTTCGATAAGATTTTATGAATATTTTTGGTATTTTTTGATGACCTTAATATATACAAGAACCTGATATGATCTGTGATGAAGTGTCCCTAGTGTGATATTTTAGACTACTTTGATAAAGGCAAGACAAACTGACCTTTGGATTATGCCAAGTAGTACTAAAGGGATTGCAATACTTCACAGTGCCAAGCTATGATAAGGACGCAAATAAGCGATGGATGAATGGTGGTGCAAAGAATAGATGGAAGTGATTTATTTATGCAAGGTGCCTGTTTGCTAGGTTTTCACCAAGGTACCTACCCAAAGCACCACCGAAGTGGTTTTCACTAGAGGACGATTATTTTTCTTTACTTTTTTCAATCCTTTTTCTTTTTTTTTTTTTAATTTTTTTGTATTTTCATATTTACATCCTTTAAGACTAGGCATAAATTTTTTTAAGATGCAAGCTGTTAGTTGGCTCCTGCAAGGATTCACCTTTAGGAGTTGATAGTTGGTATGCTCTTGATCCATAGCTTGTTGTGATGATGAAGGGACCTAACCAGTTAGGTTCAAACTTTCCTTTACTATCCTGATCTAGAAGGTTCTTCTGATTCTGCTTTAGGACAAGATCCCCTACCTAGAAAGACTGAAATTTAATCCTCTTTTTATAGCTTTGTTTCAGTCAGTTTTGATATACTTGTAAGTGATTGAGGGTGTCAAGATGATGCTCATCTAGGAACTCTAACTCGTCTAACTCATTCAACAGAGATACTCTGTATTCTTCATTGGTGATAAGGCTTTGTAGTGACACTTGCAATGATGGGAGCTCAACCTCAATAGGCAAGATGGATTCAGATCCAAAGACCAAGGAGAAAGGGGCTGCATCTGTTGGTGTGCAGATACTAGTTCGATAGGCCCAAAGAGCAGGATTTAGTTGTAGATGCTAGTCACGACCAACTTCATTGACTATTTTCTTCAAGATTTTCAGGATAGTTTGTTTGTAGCCTCTACTTGGCCATTTCCTTGCGGATAATATGGGGTAGAGAATTGGTGTTGGCTATTGAATCTTTGGCACAACTCTTTCACATATTGATTCTTAGGGGGGCTTCCATTATCTAAGATGAGAGTTTGTGGAACACCATAACGACAGATAAGGTAATTCAAGATAAACTTTGTGATTTTCTTCCCCATTATGTAGGTCATACGAATGGCTTTTACCCACTTGGTGAAGTACTCGGTGGAGGTTATGATAAACTTGTGGCCATTGGATGAGGTGGGAGTGATTTTTCCTATGATGTCAAGCCCCCATTGCGAAAAAGGCCAAGGTGTGATCATGGGTTGCAACTCTTGAGCCGGAGCATGAATTTGATCTCCATGTTGTTGACACTAGACACACTTCTGCACATACTGATGAGCTTCCTTTTCCATGGTTGGCTAGTAGTACCCCGCCCTCAATATTTTCTTAGCTAAAGTCATACCACTAGAGTGGGAAACACATATGCCATTGTGTACCTCTATTAAAGCATTCAAGGCTTCCTCTTGGTTAAGACATTGTAGTAATGTCCCATCGATGCTTTGACATTAAAGGGTATCACCTAGGATCACAAATTAGGATACCTTTTAAACAAAGGTATTTCTAAGGTCCGAGGTGATGTTAGATGGGAGGGTTCCTCTACTAAGGTAGATAAAGATGTCATGATACCACAAGGATCCAAGATCAACAATGACACACACAAATTCTGATTTTGAGATTTCAAAAGTCGGTACGAGAAGTTTTTCTACCAAGAATTCACATTGGAGGATGTTGTTCGACATGTATAGTAGTGATCCGATTGTTTCCATGGCATCTTCTGCCCTATTGTTCATGTGAGGAATCTACTCAAAAGTTATGTCTATGAAAAGATCCTTGAGATTTTCCACCATCTTTTTGTAAGGAGAAAGCTTGTCGTCTTTGGTTTGATAGTCATCGTTGACTTGGTTGATAACCAGCTGTGAGTTTCCATAGACTTTCATCTCTTGTATCTGCCACTAAATTGCTATTTGTAGACTGGTGATTAGGGCTTCGTACTCAACAATGTTGTTAGTGTAAGGGAATTATAGCCTGTAGGACTTTTGGATGCAATCACCTTGAGGGGTGATGAAAATAATGCCTACTCCTGATCCATGTTGGGTGAATGATCCATCAAAGTACATCTTCCACTGAGTTGTGAGATTGATAAGAAATATTGATTCATTATGGAATTCAGATATTAGAGGGTTCTCAGCATAGATGGGTGCTTCGACTAGTTGGTTTGCAATCACTTTCCCTTTGATTGCCTTGCGCTCTACATACTATATGTCAAAATCTGTCAGGATCATCACCCATTTAGCCATTCGTCCTATGAGAGTTGCTTTGGATAATAGGTATTTTAATGGATCGATCTTTGCAATGAGCTTGATTTAATGTGACAATATGTAGTGCCTAAACTTCTGTGAAGAAAAAACTACTGCTAGGCATGTTTTCTCAATGGGCGATAGCTCATTTCATAGCCTACTAGAGTTCTATTGATGTAGTTGTGTGTGGGAAATGTTAGTATCAAAATAAGATAATAAAAACACACCAATGCAACATTAAACTAAAGAAAGCTAAATAAAATGAAAAGAGATCAAACAAAGCTTCTTTAGAATCGTTCCATTGTCCTCTATCTCCAGTGATTTGCTTGAAGCTACTGCTCTCAGATTATGTAAGCAAAGCTTCTTAGAATGGAACCTGCAGAACAAGTATGCAAAGGGGGAATACTTCTCTATCCTATATGCTGGTGGAGTGAAATGTTGATATACAGATATGCACAGGGGCTGTAGATTATGCACAGGGGCTGTGGATTATGAATGCTATTGAAACTATGATATGAGGTTGATAGGCCATGATATGGATTGCTAATATGCTAAGCTATGCTATACTAAAATCTAGAATGCTATGAATGCTAAAAGGCTATGCTATTGTAGATTTGGCTATAGTTTTCCCGTATAAAAGCTTCTCCCTTTTTCAAAGACTCGACAGTCCTTTTTATAGCTTTTTGCAGGCAAGAGCCTAGCTGGAAAAGAACAATGGCTGTGAGATTGTCTGGTAAATTTGAATGGTGAGAGATGGAGAGGTTGAGAAGAAAATGGAAGATGTTGGGAGGTTGGAGAGAAGAATGGAGGTTTGTCTTCAACCCACGGGAACAACCTTACTCAGAAACAGAGAAATTCATTAATTTTCTATTTTGAAGTTGTTTCACGATTGTTGTAGATAATCCAAATTAAATAAATAAATTTATTTAATTTTATGTGAGTTTGAGGATTAAAATATTTTTGAAATATTTGATGTCAATAGACATTAGAAAATTTAATTAAATATTTGGAATATTTAATTGCGAATAGAATTTGGAAGAATTTTAGAAGAGAAGAATATTTAATCTTTATTTGAATAAAATATTCAAGCCAAAATTATATGATAATTAATATAAATAAATCATAATGTTTATTTAATTAAATAAGAAATGGATAAGAAAAGTGATTAAATAGACTTATTTATTTAATCAAAATGAAAGAAAGAACAATATAAATAAATTATTTAAATTCATTTATACGTAGATTGAATTCAGAGATTTAATTAAATATTAAAAATATTTAATTAATTACCAGACTATTGTGATGTGACCATTTTTAGGTGTATACATTTTTCCCCTCTTTGAAGTGATGTGTTTTATGCATTGCTTTAAAGAATTTTGAAATTTTCCCCAGATGCTAATTGTCGAATGTTGATAGGTATATGCCCCCTCGGACGATGAATCGATAAGATTTTGATTTTTGTGAAATTTTTAGATTTGTTGGAATTTTTTGATTTTTATGATATTTAAGATGTCGATTCATCGTTCGAAAATTATGACGTGAAGAAATTTACATGGAAAGATGTGAGATGAAAAATTGATGACCTAAATTGCCCCTGCTGTGATAGAATGTGATAAAATGCCCCAAGTTTGCCCTTAAATAGGTTAAAAATGTCATTTTCCATGTCATTTTCCCTTATGATTTTTGTGTATTGCGTTGCCCTGATTTGATGATGTTTGTCTGATAAATTTGTTCCCAAGGTTGTTGGAAAACAAATAGTAGCTGATAAATTTGCTTTCAAGTTAATGAAAAACAAATAGTTGTCTGATAAGTTTGCTTCTAAGGTTGTTAAAAACAAACAGGATTTTGATAAATTTGTTTTTCATGATGATGAAAAACAAATAGTTTGTTGATAAGTTTGCTTCTAAAGTTGTTAAAAACAAACATGATTTTGATAAATTTGCTCTTCATGATGATGAAAAACAAATAGATTGTTGATAAGTTTGCTTCTAAAGTTGTTAAAAACAAATAGAATTTTGATAAATTTGATATTCAGATTTGATTGATTTGTCTTGATGATTTAATATTGATTTTTCTTTGACTTGATGATTCTTCCTATTCAATAGGAGAGATTGAGTGTCTTGCAGTTACGGGAGCGATTCCCAAAGACATGGAGGTTGATTCAGTAGCTTGTACAGGTGGATAGAGATGTGATCAAGGCATGCAGAATGACCTCGAGGTGGATCAAGGGCAGGTGAATCAAGGGCAGGTGGGACAGGTTCCAGACCAGCACCATTGGAGGATAACACTTTATAGCACATTTTGCATAATGTCTTATTGATACTCTGTTGAGACATTTGTATACACACTTATATGGTCCCATTTTTGATGATGTTATGTCATGCATAGTTGACGTCTTTGTATATTTTGACATTCATTTTTGAGACATATGATATGCAACGATGATTCCTTATGTGATGAATGCATCTATTTTCTATATGCATGATGTTTTATGTGATGGTTTCACGATGTTATGCTCATGATGTATATGTATGGATGATTTTTGGATATGAAAATGAAAGTGCAATGCTATGATATGATTGCAATCTATTGATGATCGATTGTATGAATATGAATGTGAAATGATGGATGGTACAATTTATGAATGCCTATGAATGTTTTGATTGTGATGTATGATTTTTTTTTTTATGATTTTCTGATGCAAATATGTATAAAAAATGTATGTGATGATTTTTTTTATTTTTTTTTGTGAATTTCAAAATGTACTCTATCATTTTATTCAAAAAGATATGAAACATTGATACTTTGCCAGCTTTCGGGAAAATCTATAAATGCAAAATGCCGATTCTAAAATGAATGTAATCTACACGAACCATGCAGGGTATTTGTACAATATTACCATTCTGAGAGCTTATTTTTGTTTTTTGTGTCATCATAGAGCATTGAAATGTTGAAAGTTAATGCAAGCATCAAAGGGTATGTTAGCACCAGTGATGACCTGAGTATTGCTTTCATGATTTTTAATATAGCAAGTTAATACAAGAATCTAGGTATAATTGAATTGAGATGACTTGAGTATCGCTTGCATAAACAGACAAGAGTTAACTCGTTTCCTATGCAAATTCTGAAATGTCATCAATGATACTTAGTAGAGCATGTCTTGCGACCAATTTGCATAGTACTAATGATTCACTGATAAAGAACAGACAAAGAAAAACCATACTCCTTCCTTGCTTTTCTAGTTCAATACATCATCGAATTGCTCCAGAGATATGATAGAAAATCAACCAACAATTCAAAATTTTCCTAAAGTATTCCAAACATTATTCAGATTAAGATCATCCAACTTGGTTATCAACATTGATGTTTGTGTTTTGATTAACATTGTTTTGACCATGTTGTTTGATTTCCTTGGCATTGAGTGATCGTTTTGATGTTGTGGTTGATTTTATGCGTCAATGTATGTTGCATGTTGTCAAACCGTCATTTGTCTGTTTGTGATGTTCTAAAAGCTCGTTGCCCCTCTCTTGTTTAGTCTGTGTTTCTGCCCCCAGTATAAACACAACCTAAATAGTATGGATATGTACAAATTTCATCAAGCCATGATGAAACACAAGGATTCCCGTTGCATGATATGGATACGATAGACATGTACAGATGATAGATATGGATAGATGATGCGGTAAAGCGAATGCAAGACATAAGCTAATAGATAGAGGAGCCCATTTTGATCACAAATAGCGCTTGTTTGCCAGGTTTTCACCACTTGTTTTTATTGCACTTTTTTTTAGATTATGTGATTTTTTATTTTTTTTTCTGAGTTTTTATAGATTTCTTCAGAACTTTTTTTGATTTTTTTGTATTTTTTCAGGACTTTTTTAGATTTTTTTTGTATTTTTTAGGACTTTTTCTAATTTTTTTGTATTTTTTTAGGACTTTTTCTGATTTTTTTGTATTTGTGTTTCAGACATAGAACTTCTTCAAATGAATGTTGTTGATCGGTTCTTCAAACAAGTCCCCTTCTGACATAGATAACTGATATGCTCCAGAACCGTATGCTGTAATGATGACAAATGGACCAAGCCAATTTGGTTCAAATTTTTCTTTCTTTTCTCTGTCTTGCTGATTGCATGGATTTTCTTTCAAGACTAAATCACCTACTTGAAATGTTTGTGGTTTAACTCTATGATTGTAGCTACGGGACATAACTTGTTGATAACCCTTCAAATGATCAGCTGCATGTTGACATCTTTCATCTAACAGTTCTAGCTCTTGCAGATGAGATACTCGGTAGTCTTCATCATTTATCAATCCTTTCAGTGAGACCCTAAGCAAAGGTATTTCAACCTCTAATGGTAAGATCGCTTCTGCTCCATATACCAAGGCATATGGGGTAGCTCCGGTTGGTGTACGAATGCTAGTTCTGTATGCCCACAAAGCTAGATTTAACTGGACATGCCAATCACGACTGACATCATTTACCGTCTTCTTCAAGATCTTCAAGATTGTTTTGTTTGATGCTTCTGCTTGACCATTTCCTTGTGGATAGTAAGGTGTAGAGAACCTGTGTTGGATGTGAAATCTTTCACAAAGTTTGTCAACATCCTGATTCTTGAAAGGCCTCCCATTATCAGTGATAATAGAATTAGGAATTCCATATCGATAGATGATGTAATTTAGGATAAATGAAGAGATTTGTTTACCGGTCACGGTCATCAAAGGAACAACTTCGATCCATTTTGTAAAATATTTTATAGCCATAATGATGAATTTATGCCCATTTGATGATGAAGGATAAATTTTTCCAATAAGATCTAATCCCCACTAAGAAAAATGCCATGTCAAAGTGAAAGGCTGTAGTTCCTATGTAGGTGCATGAATAAGATTCCCATAGATCTGGAATTTAGAACACTTCTTGACAAAAGTAAAAGATTCTTTCTCCATGGTAGGCCAATAATATCCCATTCTAACAAGTTTCTTGGCCAAGGTTAAACCACTTGAATGAGTTCCACAAATACCACCATGAACCTCGTGTAAGGCTTGTTCAGATTCATCATGTTCAAGACATCGAAGTAGCGTACCATCAAGACCATGTCGGTAAAGGATATCGACGATCAAGGTATAGCGGGATAATTGGCGTATGAAATTCCTTTTTTGGTTTCAGGATAAGTCTGGAGGTAAGATGTTACTTTTCAGATAGGTATAAATCTTGCCATATAAAGGTGAATCAGAACTAGTTAAATGGCATATGACTTTGGTTTCAGGATTATCATAGGCGGGAGAAAACAATTGTTCTACCAAGAATTTGTACCGTGTTTGATTTTCGGATAATTGTAACAAGGAAGCAATTGTAGCCATTGCATCTGCAACTTTATTATCAATCCTTGGGATTTGTGAAAACTTGATTGCCACAAAATACTTTTTAAAATCATCCACCATGTTCTTGTAAGGTAGCAGCTTATCATCTTTAGTCTGATAATCATCATTGATTTGATTAATGACAAGTTGTGAATCACCGTAGACTTGCAACTCTATAATCTGCCAGTCCAATGCTATCTTCATTCCTGTGAGCAATGCTTCATATTCAGCTATGTTATTTGTGCAAGGAAACATCAATCGATATGATTTTGGAATGGTATGTCCTTTAGGTGTAACAAAAATAATCCCTGCCCCTGAGCCATGTTGTGTATAAGATCCATCAAAGTACAATGTCCATGATTTCTTAATTATTACTGTGAAGACATCTGCACTAGGAAATTCAATGTGCATTGGGTTTTCTTCTAGTAAAGGTGCTTTGGCCAATTGATCTGCTATGACTTGTCCTTTTATAGCTCTTCAATCTACATAGTGAATGCCAAACTCACTTAAGATCATTACCCATTTTGCAAGTCTTCCTGTTAAGGTAGCTTTGCTTAAGAGGTATTTTAGTGGATCGATTTTGGTTATCAACTTAACTGTATGAGCCAACATATAGTGTCGCCACTTTTGGGAAGCAAACACTATTGCTAGGCAAGCTTTTTCAATGAAAGTGTAGTTTAGTTCATGACTTGTTAAAGTTCTGCTGATATAGTGTATGGCTCTTTCTTTGCTTGTCGAATCCTCCTGTGCTAGTAATGCTCCCAAAGATACTTTTGTTGCTGAAATATAGAGTATGAGCGGCTTTCCTGGAATTGGTGGGATTAGGACTGGTGGATTCATAAGATATTGCTTGATCTGATTAAATGCTGCTTCACACTTTTCCTCCCATTTGAATGGGACATTTTTATGCAATAGATGTGTAAATGGTAAGCTTTTGTTTGCCAGTTGAGCTATAAACCTCCTGATGGATTGTAGTCATCCTTGCAGTGATCGAAGCTGACTGATATTTTGTGGTGGCAGCATGTCCATTATAGCTTGTACTTTTCTAGATCAACCTCTATGCCCTTTTCTGAAATAATGTACCCTAGGAGTTTTCTAGATTTAACGCCGAAGACACATTTCTTTGGATTGAGTCGAACATTGAACTTCTCCATTCTGACAAAGATCTTTGACAAGATTTCGAGATGTCCTCTTATGTTGGATTTGGCAAGGAGATCATCCACATAGTCTTCCATGAATGTGTGCATCATGTCATGGAAAATGGTGGTCATTGCTCTTTGATAAGTCGCTCCTGCATTTTTAAGCCCAAATGGCATTACGTTCTAGCAATAGGTACCCCAAGGGCATGTGAACGCTGCTTTATCTTGATCCTCTGGTGCAATCTTTATCTGGTTGTATCCTAAAAATCCATCCATTAATGAATACATTGCATGGCCAACAGTTAAATCAACAATCATATCTATGTTTGGTAAAGGGAAGTCATCTTTGGGACATGCTTTGTTCAAATCTCTAAAATCTATACAAATTCTAATCCTTCCATCCGGCTTTGAAATAGGTACAATATTGGAGATCCATTCTGTATAGTCAATAGACCGAATGAATCCAACATCTAAAAGCTTCTTTAACTCTTCTTTAACCAATAATGCAACATGTGGATGCATTTTTCTAAGTTTTTGCTTCACAGGTTTTTCCCCCGTGTTTATAGATAGATGATGCATTATCAGATTAGGATCTAACCCTAGCATATCAGCATATGACCAAGCGAAGTTGATTTGATTCTCTTTCAAGAACTCTATAAATTTTAGTACTTCTTCCACTGTTAATGATGCTGCAAGTTGCAAGATTTTTGGCTGTTATGCTATACTTATGTTGATTGATTATGTGGGCTCAATCAAAACAAAAGATCTTTCTTGATAATGTTTGGGAAGAGTGTCAAGTTTCTCATCCTTCAGTGCCTCAAAAAGGTTTTCACCGTTAGATCCGCTCTTTATTTTTCTCTTGTTTTGATCTACCACTGCCGTTTTTCGGTTTTCACTGATAGATCCATCTTTTATTTCATTTATTTTGTAGCTAAGAGACTTGACACCCTCCTTATCAAAATCTTGAGTATGAGATTCTTGGATGAAACAATTGTTTTCTTCATTAGATGAACAAAGGAAATTTACAATATCCTCATCATCATGGAATGTAGGGATATGGATAGGTGCATCGTTGTCCCAATCAATAAGTTCTAGATAGACTAAAGGCATGGAATCATTAGGTTGGGTAAGGTCTTGAGTTGTCAAAGTCATGATATGGTTGTCATTTTCATGATGGACAAGGTCTATGATGGTATTCTCCTGTCGATTATCAATCTTGTTAAAATCTGAATCATCCTCACTTGAGTCATGATCACTTTGTAAAACATAATCAAGTGGAGGCCTTGAGCCCTCCCCTTGTAAGAACGTGGGTGCGAATTTGTGTATGACATCCACCCTTTTCTTTGTTAATAATGTATCATCAGAGACATCATCCCTTTCGTATTCATTGGAATCAGTGTTTGAACTGTTCTGCAATTGGAAAACTGATCCTTAAAATTTTTGTAGAGTGACATCTTCATGGGATTTATCTAAAATTGATTCTCCTTCATGAGTTTTTTGTATTCGCTGTGAAGTTGACTCTTCTGTATCTTTACCATATCCAAGTCCTGTTCTATCCTTTGGATGTATTGAAATAAGTTGAATTGGCTCAATGATTCCTTCTTTTCTTTTTCCTATAGGACCATTTCCTTCATAGCCCATTCTTTGCATGATGGTATACCCTTTGCCATATTGTTTGGTAGGTAACTTGATGTGCAAGAGAGATTCATCTTCACCTTTGTATAGCCAACTTAGGATGTCCCTATCTTCGGCTTCTTCCTCGGTGGTGTTAGCTTTAATGAATTGTCCATCAAACTTTGTGATTGGCACAAAAGCTTGGGATGTAGAGGCTATTGTGATCTTTTGATTTAATAGGGTTGGCTGATCATGTGACCTCAGAGGAGGTAAGCTAGAAAGACATAGAAAATATTCGCCTACTCCTTTGTCTTTAAAACGTAGCTTGGTGTCAAGATTCTTTGTCAATTCTTGCAATTGGCCTTGTAGATTGGAAGAAGAAGTAGTAAAAGCATCCCTATTGTGCGGCACAAAGGCGTCTTGAGTTGCTCAAAGATTTGAAGAAGTTTGGGTGCTATTGTAATCAGCTTGTATAGTTATTTCCTGTCCATCATACGAAAACTTGAGGCATTGATGATATGTTGATGGTACTGCCTGCATATCATGAATCCATTGGTGACCCAAAAGTATATTATAGGAAAGATCACGATATAGAACCTGACAAAATGTATTCTTCACAATAGGTCCCACTTTGATAGGTAGCATTATTAGTCCTTTAGAAGCTCTTTCTTCATCATCATATGCCTTGATAGTTATTTTCCTTCGTGGATCAATGGAATTTTCTAATATTCCTAAAGCATGTATTAGCTTTAAGGTACAAATATTTAAACTAGCTCCTCCATCTATCAAGACACGTTTGATTCGGTGTTTATGGATCATGACTTCAAGATAAAGCGATGAATTATGCAGATGTGTCATGGAGGCATCATCTTTTTCAGAGAATGAAAGACAAGTGGGGGAAGAAAAATGTCCCACCATAGCTTGAAATTTGTTTACATCTAGATCAGTGTCGATAGTTGTGTTTACAAGAGCTTCTTCTAAAATATTCTTGTGTACGGGGGATATTTTGAGAAGTTCAAGGATGGAGATTTGAGCTGATGTTTTTCTCAGTTGATCAACTAGATTATAATTACTTGGAGGAGGAATAGCTGCCTTAGATGAACTTCCTTTTAAAACAACTTTTTCTTGTCCTCTCGTAGTCACATTAACCTGTTGATATTCTTGTTTTTCCTTGATTTTGATAACATTAACCCGGTGATCATCTACATAGATGTGGCGGATTATGTTGTCTTCAACATTATTTATGCTTTTCACTTTGGTATCTGATGTTTCCCCCTTTTGATAGTTTGGTAGAGGATCTTTGAATGCTTGATGATCGTCATTGGTATGATGTCCTTCAATTGTGATGGTGCCATTGTCAATTAAATCTTGTACTAGATTTTGCAAGGCTTGACAGTTATTCATTCTATGACCTTTACATCGATGATAATTGCAATAATACGAGTCATTCCATGATGGTGGTTTGACTCATGGATCATGATCTCTTTGTGGTGGTAAGGTGATAACCTTACTATCAAGAAGCTCCTTGAGAGAAAACTCAAGAGATTGACCCAAAGTGGTAAAATTCCGTCGATTTGAAAAGAATGGAGGCTTGGATGGATTTGATGTTTGGGTATTTCCAAGATTGTTATTGAAATTACCATGATTATCCTTGTTGTTTTGATTGGTCATGCTTTCTTGATTGGAGTTTTGTCCTTGTTGATTGTTGTTTCCTTGTTGGTTGTTTTGTGGAGCACTTGATAGGTTGAAGATAGATGGTCTTGTTCGTAGATTGTTTGCATCCACTATACCATCATTGACAACATTTTTATTTCTATTCCAAAACCTTGTTTTATCATTGTTGTTATGGTTGGATGAACTTGGATTATCAATTTTTATTACTCCTCTTTTGACCAAGGCCCCTTCAATGGTGATTGTGTTTTCAATCAATTTTTCAAAGTTAGGAGGACAATGAAGATTAAGCCTGTAGCTTAATTCTTGATCTAGGCTATTGATGAAGATATCCATCTTTTCCTTTTCAGGAACAGGACAGGAATATCATGCAAACAATCTTCTCCATCTTTGCAAAAACATAGTGAAAGATTCCCCTACTTTTTGTTTCACTTTACAAAGATCAAGCATGGTTATCTGGTGTTGAATGTTGTAGGCGTATTGTGATATGAACTTATTTATTAACTCCTCAAAGGTTTTGATGGGGGGAGTGATCTTGGAAAGCCACTCCATGGATTTTCCACCCAAACTTCGTGGAAACAATCACATTAAGTAGGTATCTTCATAAGAAAATTCTAGACTCATATTTCGGAAATCCCTCACATGTTCAATGGGGTCAGTTTTCCCATTATACCTATCAAATTTAGGGATTTCACAATGTTTTGGAAAAGGGATCATTTGAAGATTCCTATCAAATGGATAAGGACATATGTCATCCAAAACATACTTCTTTGTTGCACCCCCTTGCATTTCCTTTATTTGCCCTTGTAATTCTTTTATCTGTTGAGTAAGGGCACTAAAATCATTAGGAGGAGTTTCAGGATTCTCTTTAATCCCTTCTATATCAAAATCGGAAGGTAACTTAGCTCCTTGATTAGCTAATGAAAGAAAATATCTTTCTTTGTTTCGTTCTAAAATCATTTCCATAAGAGTATGGAATTGGGGATCCTGCTCTGCTTCTTGAAGCTTTTCTTCTGTTAACTCTTTAGTATGAAATGGATTCTCTTCCTTCTCACTATTATCACCCATTTTGCTTGTGGTACTTTCTCTTTCGTCTTTTCCTATGTGCTTTCGAGATCTCGTGACAACAGGCATAAGCTTTGCCCCAAATTCTACTAGCTTTTGATCAAAAGAATGAAATAGTGCAATTTTTGATGGATATGAAAGTCAGGATAGAATGAAGATTCTATGACTTAAAATATTTCTAGTCTTTAGTTCGTACTTTCCTTGATTGAAAGGATGAAAATCCTATTTGCGGGAATTTAAACAAAATATCAAGAAGAGAATGATTTTGCACTTTATGAAGTTTGATCGTAGCTTCGTAAAAAGATGGATTTTGTGAGAAATTCCTAATGTGATTGAGTTCTATATTGCAGAAATTGATTCGGATGAGTAGAATATTCAATTGCAGGTTGGGGAATATAAGAAGAACGAATACGCTGATTGTGGTTGTGCCTTTGAGAAAGGGCTCTTCTTTGAAAGAAATCTCATGAGTATAATGGCTCTACAACATAATCATTAGTGAAACCTCTAACACAGTCATGATATCGATGGATAAATGTTCTATGTTTAAGTAAAACCTTTCGACTTTGGTACAAGAATCATCTTTTCTTCAATAGTTTCTTGTAGCTAAGTGGTTTCTTTGGATTTTTGATTCGTTTGAGAATGGATTTCTTAACAAAGGTTGTGGATTTCCAATCTCTTAACATGAGAGTAATCAATGTAATTGTGAGTTTTGGATGATCTTTACTGAATTAATGTTTTGAAGACACATCAAGCAAATTGTAGAATAGTTGTTTTTAAGTCCTATACTAAACATCAAGTGTATGATCAAAATGTTTTTCAAAAATTGTTTTCACAGGTTTTACACATGACATATAGTTCAAGCAGACTCACTCTTAGTACTCAGGTAGGTCACCATAATAATCAATAGCCCACATCTTAGAACTGCGTCGACTCACACAGCCGTGTCACCCCCGAAGGGGCACCGTGTTTTTGTCTTTTCTAGGTGCGTACTCAGAGTGACATAAATAGATACCAGATCCCCTGAGCAAACGGTCCTTGGCAGTTATATGGTGAGTATCTTGGGGGTAGATTCTTCCCTCCCCTGCACTATGATTATTATGATGTTCAGAAACTGACTTCGGTTGGATACTACACTAAGTTCATAGTAAGGGTTTCGTTCGGTGCGGCAAATGATAGACTCCCTCGAGAGACCTCCCAACCTTTAGAACAAAGGCTTTGGGGATGGTTATCAATGCACACTACCGTCGAATGGGATTTTCATCAACCATCCACATTTGATTAAAGTGGGTTGGAAAACTTGGCTTTAGTTGTTCCCACTTAGGTCGTTCCCGTAGGGTGAGTACTTTTTCCCACTACGGCAGGCCTTCTAAAAGGTTGTAATTAAAACAGTAAATTTACATGAAATTGAAAAGGCAAGTCTGGTATTTTGATCACCTAGTTAAGGGGAGAGCATAGACCTATTGCCACAGACAAAGCAAATAAATGTTCTTTTTAAAGCCCAAATCACAATGATCTAATCTAAGTGAAGATATTGCTTCACAAAAACAAATTGTTCCATTTTTAATTGCAAGATCATTGTGTGGTGACTATCCTAGATTGATTCATTTTAAAATCCATGTCTATCTTAGGATTGATTCATTTTTGAATTGACTATCCTAGGATTGGTTTTTTTTTTTTTTAAAGCTCATACTGGCCGCGGTCGCGTCGGATCCAGTCAAATCATATTTAAGTTACAGATTACAATTGCAGACTTAGAAAATCTATGCTAAAAATAAAAAAATGCGCTAAAATAGACATCAAGAGCGCTACTGAATCACTAATGGGCGCTACAGGATCAATAAAGGGTGTTGTAGGATCTGGAAATGGTGCTGCAGGATACTTAAAGGGTGCTGTAGGATGCAGAAAAGGCGCTTCAGGATGCTTAAAGAGCGCTGCAGGATGTGGAAAGGGCGCTGTAGGATGATTAAAGAGCGCTGCAGGATGTGGAAAGGGTGCTGCAAGATGCTTAAAGAGCACTGCAGGATGAGTAAATAGCGTTGTAGGATGCTTAAAGAGTGCTATAACAGAGTTAAAGAGTGCTAAACTGGGTGTGAACTATGCTGAAGCATGTTTAATGCGCTAATACGCTCTTCCAGTTGTAACTTGTTAGAAAAATATGCAAAAATATGTTAAAATTGGGGCAAGAGCCCCACGGTGGGCGCCAAAAATGTGTGTGGGAAATGTTAGTATCAAAATAAGATAATAAAAACACACCAATGCAACATTAAACTAAATAAAGCTAAATAAAATGAAAAGAATCAAACAAAGCTTCTTCAGAATCATTCCATTGTCCTCTATCTCTAGTGATTTGCTTGAAGCTGCTGCTCTCAAATTGTGTAAGCAAAGCTTCTCAGAATGGCAACTTGCAGAACGAGTATGCAAAGGGGGAATACTTCTCTATCCTATATGCTGGTGGAGTGAAATGTTGATATACGAATATGCACAGGGGCTGTAGATTATGCACAGGGGCTGTAGATTATGAATGCTATTGAAACTATGATATGAGGTTGATAGGCCATGATATGGATTGCTAATATGCTAAGCTATGCTATACTAAAATCTAGAATGCTATGAATGCTAAAAGGTTATGCTATTGCAGATTTGGCTATAGTTTTCTTGTATAAAAGCTTCTCCCTTTCTCAAAGACTCGGCAGTCCTTTTTATAGCTTTTTGCAGGCAAGAGCCTAGCTGGAAAAGATCAATGGCTGTGAGATTGTCTGGTAAATTTGAATGGTGAGAGATGGAGAGGTTGAGAGGAAAATGGAAGATGTTGGGAGGTTGGAGAGAAGAATGGAGGTTTGTCTTCAACCCACGGGAACAACCTTGCTCAGAAACAGAGAAATTCATTAATTTTCTGTTTTGAAGTTGTTTCACGGTTGTCGTAGATAATCCAAATTAATTAAATAAATTTATTTAATTTTATGTGAGTTTGAGGATTAAAATATTTTTGAAATATTTGATGTGAACAGACATTAGAAAATTTAATTAAATATTTGGAATATTTAATTGTGAATAGAATTTGGAAGAATTTTAGAAGAGAAGAATATTTAATCTTTATTTGAATAAAATATTCAAGCCAAGATTATATGATAATTAATATAAATAAATCATAATGTTTATTTAATTAAATAAGAAATGGATAAGAAAAGTGATTAAATAGACTTATTTATTTAATCGAAATGAAAGAATGAACAATATAAATAAATTATTTAAATTCATTTATACGTAGATTGAATTTAGAGATTTAATTAAATATTAAAAATATTTAATTAATTACCAGACTATTGTGATGTGACCATTTTAAGGTGTATACAGTAGTAGATAGCCTTTTCCTTTCTGTTTTCATCATGTTGTGCTAAAAGAGCTCCTAGTGTTGTTGGTGTTGTTGAAATGTACAGGATCAATGGCTTGTTCGGTATTGGTGGCATGAGCACTGGAGGTGTCAATAGATAGTCTTTGATCTGCTGGAAAGCTTTATCACACTTTTCATCCCATTTGTAGGTTATCTCTTTATGGAGAAGATGTGAGAAAGGGTGTATCTTGTCTGATAGTTCTGCTATGAACCTCCTAATGGACTGCAATCTTCCTTGTAATCATCTCATCTATTTTAGCATTTGTGGTGGTTCCATGTCTAGGATGGATTTTACCTTTGCTGGATCAATTTCTATCCCTCTTTGTGAGATGATGAAGCCAAGAAGTTTCCCTGATTGACCCCAAAGACACACTTGTTTGGATCTAGCCTTACTTTGTATTCTTCCAGCCTGCCAAATATGGGTCCTAAGACTTGTATGTGCTCACTTCTTTTCTTTTATTTTTCCAAAATATCGTCCACATAATCTTTGACTACTTTGTGGATCATGTCATGGAAGATGAGGGTCATGGCCCTTTGATAGGTTGCTCCTATATTCTTTAACCCAAATGGAATTACATTCTAGCAATAGGTTCCCCATGGACAAGTGAACGCAGTTTTATGTTGATCCTCCTTGGTGATTATGATTTGATTGTAGCCTAAAAAACCATCCATGAGTGATAGCATTTCATGCCCAGCTATTAAGTCTACAATGAAGTTGATATTAGGAAGAGGGAAATCATCCTTCAGACATGCCTTGTTTAACTCTCTGAAGTCAGTGCATATTATGATGTCCCTAGTGGGTTTTGCAACCGGTACTAGGTTTGAATTCCACTTAGGATAATCTATTGGTCGGATGAATCCAACGTCAAGAAGCTTTTGTGGTGCAGGAGCACCCATGAGATTTTGGTTTTTCATTATTTTGGTTTTGTGTCTCTCTTATGTAATAAGGTCCTTTTGGATCATGTTTGTAAGGGTCTAGATGAGATCTTAGGAGGATAGGTGTGGTCAAGTTGTCAAAAATGTAAAAGTTGCTATAAGTTTTAAAAGTTGTCAATATTGTCTAAAATGTTGCAAATTGTGGAATTTAAAGAGTCACATGGTGTAAATGAAGGAATTAGAAGGGTTTTAGTTTGAATTTTTTTTTTAAATGGTTGTTATATGTTTAAATATCCTTGGGGAGGTCAAAAAAAAGGTCGGTGGTTACAACTTTGAAGTTTAAGCAATAAAATTCCTTTGTTTTCTACAAATTTGAACGTTGCAACACTGTTCTTTGATGTGGTACGGTACTGTAGTGAATTTGAATGATCTAAAAATTATTTTTTGTGATAGAGGATTGATTTATCTTTCATTTTCAATTGGTTTGGTTGATTTTTGTTTAGTTTTATGTAAATTATGATCAAATTGGTGACTGCCACTTCTAGATTTTTTTCTGTAATCGGCCTATTGTAGCACGTGGTACTAATTTGATATTCCATATCTTGGTCTCATAAAAATTGGAATTGAAAGACATGAATCTAATTTCTAGTTCACTTGGTATCATCGATTTTTATTGAGTTTGGAGAGAGATATTGCAATTTTGGAAAAAATAGTTCAAAACTGTCATAAACCCTAGGCAAGGTAAGTAGTGACTTTCAAAGTATGATTTCTCATGGTTTCCACGATGGAGAATTATATTTTTTGTGTGGGAGTTTTAAATTTTGTATATTACCATCCTCCAAAGTTGTAGAGTTCTACATTGAGGTTTGCATGTGTTTTGATGATGCCCTAAGTTTGATTTTTCATGTTTTAGGCTTAATTGGCAGAAGGATGGTCCTTTTTTAAGGATTCTGTACAAAGTAACCTACCCTAATTTTGAGATATGTTGTATAAAGACCAAATGGGTATCTATAACTATATTTACATTTTGGATATCATATCTACACTGAAATTTTTTTCCAAAAAACTCAATTTGCTACCCCTATGTAAAGGCTTTAAAGATTGAAGGCTTGTGAGGAAAAACCCACCAAGTGATATTTTAGGGTTTCAAGATTGGTTGATTTAAGTTTTTTTGGAGTTTTCCAACTCTTCTCTACATAAAATTGGTATCAGAGCCCAAAGATCTAGGCAAGATAAGTTTTTGGAGTTTATGTGTTATCTTTTTGCAAGTTGAAGCAAGAACTTGGATACCAAAAGACT
>VDFB02000007.1:229891428-229908716 GCA_007258455.2 Sequoia sempervirens
TGAAAGTACAAATGTTAAGGTTGATGAAGACTTTGGTACACTATCCAGAACCTATGGATATGACTTCGATAATCAGGATGACAATACAAACAAAGGAAAGCAAGTTCAAACTACAAATCAAATGCAAATCAATCTGGTAAATCAAGAAAATGAAGAAGAAGAAGAAACTGGTGAAGTTGCAAAAGAGAGAACACAAGAGCCTGAAGTTGAAGAACATCATAAGAAGACTCTAAGGTATGTAAGATTGAATCATTCAAAAGATCAGATTATAGGTGATAAGAACAAAGGTGTCTAGACTAGGAGAAAAATTGCAGAAGAGTATTGCTTGATAACAAAGATTGAGCCTACTTGTGTGAATGAAGCATGTAAAGATGAGCATTGGGTTGAAGCAATGAAAGAAGAGTTAAAATAGATTGAGAAGAATGATACATGGATTCTTGTTCCCAGACCTAAGGATAAGAATGTTATTGGAACCAAATGGGTCTTTAGAAACAAATTAAATGAGTAAGGTGAAGTGGTTAGAAACAAAGCAAGACTGGTATGTAAAGGATATTCACAAATGGAAGGAATTGATTTTGAAGAGGCCTTTGCCCCTGTTACTAGAATTGAAGCTATAGGATTATTTCTTGCCTATGTTGCTCACATGAACTACAAAGTTTATCAGATGGATGTCAAATTAGCTTTTATAAATGGTGAATTGGAAGAAGAAGTGTATGTTGAGCAACCTGATGGATTCCAATTGACTGATAAAGAAGATATGGTGTGTCGGTTAAAGAAAGCACTATATGGACTCAAGCAAGCCCCTAGAGCATGGTATGCAAGATTGGATAAGTATTTTTTGAAGCTTGGATTTAACAAAGGTATTGCTAAGAGTAATTTGTATTTCAAGATTGAACATAATAAAGATTTGATTGTTGAAGTCTTTGTTGATGATATCATTTTTGGAGGAGATGATCGTTTGTGCATGAAGTTTGTTAATGAGATGCAAAATGAATTTGAGATGTCTATGATTGGTGAGATGAAATTATTTTTGGGATTGAAAATTACTCAGTTAGATAAAGGGATTTTTATATCTCAATCCAAGTATGTGAAGGAATTTGTTGAAGAAGTTCGGTATGGAAGATTCAAAGCCATTTGGTACACCTATGGTGACTAGATGCAAGTTGACAATAGAAGATGATTCTCTGAAAGCAAATCAAATAAGATACAGATCAATGATTGGTGGATTGTTGTACTTAACTCAAACTAGGCCTGATATCATAAATGTTGTATGTATTGTTGCAAGATTTCAAGCTAATCTGAAGGAATCTCATGTGACTGTTATGAAGAGAATTTTCAGATACTTGAAGGGAACTATTGATCTTGGCCTATGGTATCCTAAAGATGATGATCTTACCTTGAGTGCCTTTACTGATGTTGACTGGGCAGGAGCTATGAATGACAGAAAAAGTACTAGTGGTAGTGCATTTTTCTTGAGTAAGAAGTTGTATATGTTGAGGATATTGAGAAAATTGTAATGAGCTGTAGGTTGTCAGTGGTGAAGTGAAGTTCAATATGTCAGTTATTTTTGTACGTTTTTGATCAGAGGTTGTGGAATAAAGGGTTTTTTTTTTAGTGTATCTAGTTTATCCACGTCGAGTTTCAGAGATCCGCATGAATATTTGATCGAGTTATGAATATTTTCATTCTGACAGTTTTTATGTTTCTTCAGTTGGTGTTCCTGATTGAAGATGAGGCTATTTCAGTTAGTGCAGTTGTTACAGATTCTTCTCTTGTGATTTTTTATGCTTTTGGATGTTTCTAGATTGTGCTCTATCTTTATTGCACATCTGCATTGATCGTTGTGCTTGTGATCCAAGATTTTCTCTTGCGTGTTCATGTTTTTCTTGTTCTTGGCCGACATAGTGTTTGTAGCGTGTTGTGGATCTTCGAGGAGAAATTAATTGAAGTGTTTTCATGTTGGAGATGTTGTTTTGGTTCTTTACTAAGTTGTGGCCGACCTTGGTTGATTCACATTGATAATATTTAATGTTTTGGGCCGACAGTTTATATTCATTTTATTATTTTTGTTGAGGCCGACTTGTAGCGATGAAATTTCATGTTGCAGATATATAAAAATGATTGTTCATGTCATTTGAAGTATGTTGAATGTGTGTGTGCATGAATAATGTTCTAAATCATTTGAAGGTAGAGCAGTGTGAAGAAGAGTGAAGAAAAGAGTGGAGAAGTGTTCATGTGCTTAATTGGAATTGTAATCAGGCATTAGCAAATGCTATTTTCTTAGTTCAAAATTTGAATGGTTGTAATCTGAATCTCTTTGTAAGACAATTTGTATTCCTTTGTAATTGAGCAGTGAGCTCTAGGTAGTGTGCCTGAATGCATGTACATTCCCCATATTTCATTTTCATTATACTTTTAACAGGGTATAATATTGTGGATTGACCTCCACCATGGTTTTTCCCCTAACAGGGTTTCCATGTAAAAAATCTTGGTGTTATGTGTTTTTTTGATGTTTTGATGATTTATGTTTTCATGGTTAATAATTAGATCTGAGAATAAGGTTAATAAGTTGAATAAGTTTTAAATTTCTGTGACAACTAATTCAACCCCTCCCCCCTCAGTTGTCTGCCCTTGTATTGCCAACACAATCTAGGACATAGATGCATTGAAAATAAATTATTCTATTTGGAATGACCAAGTGATGAAAAAGAGAAGGAACCAATATTACATGGTGAGAATGAGTTAGATGATAAATCATGGGAGCCCCAACCAATCATGTATTGTCATGCACTATTAGGTTTATCAACCCACAAACTCTAATGGTAGTGGTTTTCTTAAAGAAAGAGAGAGTAACAATGTTGATAGACTTGGGAAGTACTTATAAAGTTTCATCAACAAAAACTTGGCTACTTATCTAAAAAAAATGTTTATCTAGCTCTATAATTTTAGGTCCCAATTGCATATAGAAGTATTATTAGTTATTCTATGAAAATTGTAAGAATTAGCTATGGAGATAGCCACCCAAGATCTAGAGGCCTAATGGAAAGCACAAGATACTTAGAAGATCAATATGACAAGAATAAATTGTATTCCTATCAAAGAATACACATAGAATGAATGTACAATGTATGAGAGACCCTTGGTTATATAGGCCAAGGTGAGACATAGGACAACATAATATTATGACAAGTGTTTTTATCTTATGTTATGATCCATAAAGTGATAAGTATCCTATGTGTACCCTAAGCAAACTTAAGTGATAAGATGTGAAAGGGACCTAATAGTGGAACTAGTTAAGTAATACCCCTATTCACACCAACAAAATTCCATAGCATTAAATTATACATGGGAGATTATCATCTTGATTTCCAAATGTTTTCTAAGTCTATGGGTATAACATATTTTTTTAGGAGTATAATTGCTTACTACTTTGGGTGTGTTTGAGATGAACTTATAGGAACTATTCATGCACTTTCACTTAGAGGGAAAGACAATAGAACTAAAAGGGTTGTGTGAAAATTATACATAGATGGTAAGCTCTCATCAAATAAATAATTTACTTAAGGGGTAGATGGGTTTATAGCCTAATTATTTTCATCAAAAGCATATTAGTCAAAGGCTTCCCCACCACTATATTTAGAAGAAGTTATAAATAAGCACTCAGTAGTTTTTTGGGACATTCCAAAATTATTTCCTCCTAAAAGATATCATGATCATGACACTCAACTAGTACTAGGGATCCAAACACAAAATATTAGGCCCTATAGGTATCTATATGTATTAAAAAGTGAGACTGAGATGATATTTCACAAGATGCTAGAGATGGGTATTATTAGCCATAGTTAGAGTTCTTACTCCTCTCCCATGGTAATGGTGTGAAAAAAGGATGAAACTTGGAGGATGTGTCTCGATTACAAATATCTCAACAAGTATACCATAAAAGATAAGTTTCATATTCCAATAATTAATGATTTGTTAGATGAGCTTAATGGTGTTATTTATTTTACAAAAAATTATCTTCATTGTAGCTATCATCAAATCAAAATAAGTGATGAGGATATATGTAAGCCAACATTTTGAACCCATGAGGGTCACTATGAATTTTGATAATTCCTTTTAGTCTCACAAATGCACCATAAACATTTAAAAGTTTGATGAACTCTATCTTTAGGTCATTTCTATAAAAAAAACTTGTTAAAGTATTTTTCGATGACATCCTAATATAATAAATTTTGAGAGGAATATTTCCAACATGTAAATCAAATTTCAAGCATTCTTGAGAATCATCAATTGTATTACAATTCATCCAAGTGTGTGTTTGTATTTTAAGGAGTGGATTACTTGGGTTATATTGTGTCTCATGAGGGAGTCAAGGTGGACCCTCAAAATATTAGGGCTATTATAGAGTGGAATATACATAAGACCCTCAAGAACCTATAGGATTTATTAAGGATTACATATTGTTATCAATTTATAAATATTCATGGTAGCATAGCATCACCTCTCGCATCTTTTTGAAGGCATATTCCTTCCAATAGAATGAGGAAACTATAAGGGAATTTGAGCAGCTAAAGGAATCCATGTGCATGACTCTAGACCTAGCTACCATAAAAAAATTAAAGTATTCACAATGGAATGTGATGCTTTAGGTCATGGCATAGGAGTACTACCTATGTAGGAAGGAAGACCCGTAGCATTTGAGATCTACTAACTCAAAGGTAATAATTGTTGAAGCCAATGTATGAGAAAGATATGTTGGCTATCTCGCATGTAGACAAACAATGGAGACCTTATCTAACAAGAAGACACTTTAAGGTAAATATGTATCATGATAGTCTTAATTATTTCTTGAAGTATAGGTTTTCGTATGAGAAACAACAAAAAAATGGGTCACAAAGATATTGGGATATGGTTTTGAGATCATATATAAGAAGGATAAGGAGAATATTATGGTTGGTACTCTATCAAGATGAGATAAACCCATAGAGTCACTATTGTATGTAATTCCATAGTGCAATAAAATTGGGTAAATGAGGAAAGAGAATAATGGGGGGACTTTGATACTTAAAATCTCATTGAGAAACTCTAATAGGATTAAATTGTGTCAAAAAAACATTTATGGAAAGAAAATGTTTATGGTACAAGGACAAGCTATACTTGACAAAACTACATGCTTCTCCAATAGGTAGGAACTTTTGATTCTTGAAAACTTATCATATAATCAAGCATTATTTCTATTATGAGAGGCTAAAATGGGATCATGTTCAAAAAGCTATAGTAGAATGCATGATATGCTAGAAGAATAAAGGGGAGACAATTAAGACTTTAGGTCTTATGTATCCCTTATCTATCCTAAGTCAATGATGGGAGAAGGTATCTATGGATTTCATCACAAGGTTTCCCAAAATAAAGGAAAAAATGTTGTCATGATTGTTATGGATATTTTTACCAAATATGAACACTTGTATGCATTGGTGCACCCATTGGTATTAATCATTGTAGCTGATTCCTTTATGAATACTATTTAGAAACTACATAAGACTCCAAAAATAATAGTAAGTAGTCATGATCTTATATGTACAAGTAATTTTGGACTGATTTATTTTCATGTTTGGGAATTCAACTAGCTTGTAGTTCATATCATCCCCAATCTTATGGACATATAAAGGTGGTCAACAAATGATTGGAAGGGTACCTTCAATGTTTTTCTTTAGATAAATGCAAGAGATGGGTGCAACAACTACTAAGATAAAAATAGTGTTATAACACTTCCTTCCATAATTCTTTCAAGTTATCTCCATTTTTGGCACTATATGGTACCATCCATCATTTATCAACTCTTATTTGAAGGCACAACCAAATGCTTGAATAGTTGACGAACACATTCAAAATCAACAAGTACTTGCTAGTCCTTGAGAGAACTTGATAATGGTACAAAAAATAATGAAGCAACAGGTTGATTAACACAATACTGAAAGGAATTTTGAAGCAGGAGACTGGATCTTTGTGTGACTATAGCCATTGAAGAAATTTTTATAAAAAAATAATAGAAAGATAATAATCTTGTACCTAAGTACTATGCTCCCTTATAAGGTGTTGCAAAAATTATTAGTATAGCATATTTATTCGAAGTTACCTATATCAATAAAAATTCATCCAATTTTCTATATTTCATGAATGAAGGTTATGAGGAAAAAAATTGTAGTATAAACTAAGTTATTAGAGCTTGATGAGGAGGGAAAAATAGTTTTGGATACTAAGGGAATTCTTCAAGTGTGCACCAAGAGGCTATGGACAAGACAGTCACAAAGTATTTTATAAAATGGAAAACTCTCCAATTGAAGAAGCTATTGTACTGTCGTAAATTGTCGCCCTTGACAATTTCACATTAGGTTTTTCCCCTCCTAAATTATTGAGCCTAATTGGGTCCCTAATTTCCTAAATTATGCATTCTATAGCTCATTTGTACCACTTCATGAGAAATTGCAAGCATTGAACAAATGCATCCAATTAATATTTTTCCCCCAATACTTAATGTCTTGAAAAATAGGGCTAGGACCCATTCGCCCTAGGGCATATAGGTCCCCCTATTTTTTTGGGGACCAATTTTAGATATGTCTATCAACATTTTAACATTAAAAATTCAAGTTACAAATATCAGATATCAGGATTTATTCTCAAAAAATTGAATAAATGCCTATAAATACCTAGTTATTGCATCATTTGAAATCTAAGTGAAATAATCTAGCAAGAGGTGAACATTAAGATCATTCAAGAGAAAGTCAAGAGTAGTATTTTAGTGATTTATTGCAGCAATTCAAGATCCAATCTCTTCATGTCAAAGTGTGTGTGAGTTCATATTGTCATATTATCATTGTTTTGTAAAGGCTAACCCATTTTGTCAGTCTCCAAAGCATTCAAGCAATCAAGTAAGCAAGATCCAAGACCTTGAGGTGATGTGTTTGAATTTAGTCCTTCAAGGAAGCCATTGAAGGGTGGTGAGTTGAAAAACTTTGTGATTTGATCATTCCTTCCTATCTATTATCATTGTATCGTTGGCATTGCCATTGTGGACATGGAAACACCAACACAGGGTTTAACTAAGGTGAGCCCCTAAATGTCACAAAATATCTTCTCTTTGTGAATGTGCAAATCTTAGGTTTGAAGAGGATTGAAGGAAGTTTTAAGATAATTTTTTTGTTGTTACAATTGAATCCCTACATCTTGTTAACTCACAAAAACTCACCTACAAAATTATCCAACAGTGCTCCGACAATTTTGCAAGTGGAAACAAAGATCTCAGATTTGTCATCAAAGGACCTCAAAAATAGAGCAAGAAAGGTGTACAAGGACTCATACGCCCTAGGGTGACTCTACCCTTGTATTCAAATCAGTACCAATTTGTTTGGGTAGGTACACATTCCTCTACACTTCCTAGATCTTCCTGCAAACTGTTGTTTCACTCTATACATTATCGAGATCTTGCATTTTTTAGATTAGGGCACATAGTCTAATTAGGTTAATCATATCAAAACAATTTCATTCCATTTCCAAGGCTCAAAAGGATCAGATCCAAGTCTGATTGACTCACCTTCATGGGTGAAATTCAATCTAAACACCTTGTTGATTTATATCCTAATGTACCTTCGAAAAGGAACAAAAAGCAACCCTAGGTTTATGCACTAAACTTAGGGTTCACTTTTTCCTATGTTATAGATACATCAAAGAATTAGGATTTCGTGCAAAAGCATCTATATTTGATCAACATTAAGGACAATGATTTTTTGAAGAGAAAGGCATACTACACCCTTAATCCTAAATGTGTTTAGAGTTATGAGTATTCATCTTGTGGCCACCTTAACAATTAATTCATATGATCATTATTATATTCTTATCTAGTTAATTAGGTCAACCTAGGTGTTATTTTCTAGCATGTATGTTATCCTAGATGATATCCAATGCATAAGTAGGGTATACATGAGGTAGTGAATGTCATTTGATCATCAAATTGTGAATTGTGTTCTCGTTGGATTTAATTGGAGGCATCCCCCCTTGAAGTGTTTTGTTATTTTCATTTATTATTGAGTATTTTACAATTCATTTCATATTATATTATTCTATTATGAATTTATTTCATTATAGAGTTATTTTTCTTGTCCTTATAAATGGTTTGTATCAAGGATTTAAAAATATCATGCTTTGACATAAGTTTTCAAATAGTTTCTACTAAAAACACCTATCTCAAAGAAATTGCTTAATAGATAGAAATAATTATTTAATGTAGATATTCTCAGTTTTGATCACAAGATGAATATATGATCATGCATCACTAGAGGGAACACTCTTAGACCTAATTTTACAATTATGATATATCAATACATAGACCCAAGAATGGATTGTGACTATGAAAAATATGTCCATGTGAGACACATTGTTTTCATGCATAGGTTTTGAAAGAATATCAAAAGTGTTATCAAGATTGACATATTCATCCATATGGAGGATGTCATTAGCATTCCCTATCTTATTATCCTTTTCAAAGTAGAGGTTCTACTAATACAAAAAATTCTATATTGTGACAAATAGCTATTATTTGAGGCTAGCATAAATCAGTTTTTTCAACATCATCATATCTAAAACAAAACAAAAAAACAAATGAGAAAAGGTTCAATTTTAAAAATAAAAAAAAACAAATGAGAAAAGGATCAATTTTAAAAATAAATTTACATGTCATTTCAAGAAAAATATGAACATTGTATTTGGAATTAGACACTATTGATTTTGGGGCGGGGGGCCTAGCTCGATTGGCTAAAGCATCTTGTTGTAGGCAAGAGGTCACAAGATCTAGTCTCCCCCCAAACCCGTGGTACCGGAGGGCATGTCACGCCAGCACCACCGATCACGTGAAAAAAGTTTACCAGGCACCTATAGTTTATAGGGGGATGAATACCCGATTAATTCCTGTAGACTAAAAAAAAATAACACTATTGATTTCATTGTACTAAATGCATATAATTTTAGGACACATTTGAAAAAAACCAAGAATTGTAAATAATTAAATCATTATTGTGCCCTTTATATAGTTAGAAGTAGTGAGGTTCCATGAGCCTTAAGGAGGAGAGATGTAAGAATGTTAGATCTAGTAAGGGTATTGGAATATTTGAATAATATACTCACATGATCTAGAGTACTTCATTAAATAAAATGTACGTCACTATGTTTCTTCAAAAGTAGTTATGGTCAACAAGAGAAAGTGATTCAAATACATGGTTCCCTCATATGCAAGACATGAATCATTAATAAAAACATAATCAAATGAATTTGTACTCTCTTTGTGAGGAAATTGAGTGAGTTATCAAAATTATAATTAAATAATAATAAAAATATAAAACAAAAAAGTCTTAATGAGAATCCATCACAAGCAAGTTACTCTCATAAGAGCTAGACCAACATCTATGAAAAAATAGGTTGAGGTCTAAAAAGTTACTCTCATAAGAACTAGACTAACATCTATGAAAAAATAGGTTGAGGTCTAAATTGAAGTAAAGAATATATGCTTAAATCATGAATTGGCACCCACTACCATCATACAAAAAATAAAGTTTCATAATAAGCATGGCAGAGGACTATGATAGATGTTGACATAGATGTAAAATTAGACCCTTAATGATATGTACAAATAAAAGAAAAAATAATCAAAATATTTTGAATAGGAATTCCCTTTCTAATTTAGAACTAAATATATGTAGAATAAAAAATATATGTTATAAATGTCTCCATAGACCTCAAAAATCTTGAACAAGTCAATTCCACCAATTAAATTGTAACTCCCACCAAAATATTGAATGTAACATCCAACATAATCGACCAAAATAATATATAAATAGAACTTGTAAAAGCCCTTTGAAATACTCTTAAAGAGTGTTATTAATAAAACTATATCCATTAACATCCTAAAATAAGGTTTTGGCTATTATAATTTACCTTTGTCTATTCAAAATAAAGTCCTTTTGACTTTTATAAAGACTTGGACTATTAAGGATTTGAAAGAATTTCCTTTGTATAAAGGCTTTAAATTGCATTGGAGTAGAGTATTTAAAATAAGATGAAGATCGATTAATAAGATATAAGCCTTAAATATGTGTAAAACTTTAGGCTAATGCTCCATAGCATAAAGTTGTTGAGCTCTTATTAGGGAACATATTATAACTAAAAAGTTAGTTAAAGATCTAATTAAAAATATAATTGATTGAACTAAAGATATGCTCACATTACAAGTGAAATGAGAATATGGCAATCATTTTATTTATCTAATGTTTGAGTAAGAAATGATTAGATGATATATAGGAAAATAATTTTTTTTAAGTATTTATGTATTTAAAGTGATAAATAGAATTCAAAATTGAATATGTTTTAGAGTTGTTTGGATTTTCATAAATATATATGTTTTTTTTTTTGAAAAATCATTTATAAATCTTGATGCAATTAAGAAAAAATGTGTCAAAAAGAAATCCTATAGTAAGTTAACTAAAATATAATAATTATTTTGATATTTATGGGGAGGAGTATAACAAAACTAGAGAGTTGAGGGGAGTGGAAGGTTTTTTTTTTTTAAAGAATCAAAATTGAATGCATATTAGATGTATTTTGAATATTTTCAATGCATTGATGACTATTTGAAATTATATGTGGAAAAATATAATCCATGTGAGAGAAGGGTGACAAAGGTCATGACTTATGGCTATTGCCCTTACATAAAAATACATGTCTTTTGAATTATAAAGGACATTGATTTATTAAAACAAACACAACTTGATATAGAATAGGCACTAAAAGGTTATCAATTCTCATGGAATAATTTTAAATCGATTAGATTATGAAATATAATACTCAAAAAATAAATATCATACATCAACTAACAATCAAATAGTCAGTAATCACAATGCTATGCTATATGAATATGTTAGGAAAAACTAGTATGAAAATTCTCTCAGATATCACCAATAAAATACTAATTAAAATTTCCTAACTTGGCTTCAGGTGAATTGATTTTAAATGAATAGAAAAGATACACTAGATGTATTGCACAAATAGTCTTACACATGTTTGCATTTAGCATAAAGGGGTTTTCCATCAAGTTCTACACGTCTTCTAGTATAGCTTATAAAAATGATTGATATAGCCTAGCCTACTTTGATACATGTTAGAAATTATGATCTTAGATATCATTATAAATAATCATAAAATAAATGAAATGATAATTACAAGCACACAAATTGGACACATTACACAATATATGCATGGAGAAAACTCTTATGGATTAAAAAAACCCTTAAAGAATCATTATATTATAAAACATTTACATAATGGTTTATTAAAACATATATTGAACCTAGGGAACTTCTTCTCCTTACTTCCACATGGCCAATAATACCTAGATTAAGCATAGTGATAGAATTCACTAATAATCTCCAAATTTCATTATTTTCTCAATAAGAGGGAACCTCCCTAAATATAGGATAAGGGTTGGAAAAATACCTAAAAGGGTATATTCACACCTATTCAAAACTACCATTTATAAATAATAAATAATCTAATTTTTATTATACTTTATTACTTTAAATAGGATATACTTAATAAATCATATAAGATATAGAAGGTTTATTTATTATCAATACATAGCAGTTATAGGGGAATACACCCATAATATTAATAGTGAAAAGTATTACATTGAATTTGTTCAAAGACTTAGAATTCTGAAGGTCGCTTGCCTTGAAAATAGAAAATCCCAATTCATAACAAGAAACTACTTGTCTATATCAACCAACTCCATAAACACAAAAAACTAAATGAATAGACCTTATAATTCAAACCCTTTTACCTATACCAAAATAGCTCCAATGTAAACAAAATAGGAATACACAAACCCTGCAATATAATTAAATTTGATATATTTCATGCAGCCTCAAACTTGGTATCACCTATATTATTCCAAACCCTCCTCCTTGATGTATTCTTGTAGCCATTCCAACCATTCCATGAGTTCCATGCCAAAAATGCACTTTAGTAACAAAACATTGTTCATGGCAGCTAGATGGTGTCTAAGCAAGGATGAATTCTTGGTAGTAAAGATTAATATAAATTGTTCCACCTCCTTCCCTCAAAATTTAATCTTGAATTAGTTCATAGGAAAATAAATCACATGACCCTTGGTCACCATAAACAAGGTATCCTCTAGACCACCTAGAAATTGCTTCCTCATGAGCTTCTTATGGAAGTGAGTACACCTCCACCTAACCCTTTATCATAACTTGGGCATAATTGAAATTAGATGTGTTGCAAATTGTGAATCATGTTTAAGTTAGCATCCCACCAATCATTACTACATCCATTGCGTGTTTGACTGCCACCTTCACCATTGTATCTGCCAAGTCATTTCCTTCCCTATACACATGGGAAACTCAAAAATCTTCAAATTTCCTTATCAGTTCCTAAATTGAATTCATCTACTTTTTCAATTTCTAATTTGGTGCATAAATTTGACATATGTAATTGATTGTGATTTGTGAATATCCCTCCAAATAAACTCGTTTGATATTTAATTTCCTTTCCCATAGGTAATCCCATTAGTGGTGCTTGAAACTCAACTTCGTTGTTTGTTCCTAGCACTAATTTCTTTTCCATTATGAATATAATCTTCCCTTCCTTGTTTCTAACAACACACCCAACTCCAAATTCATCTGGATTCCCACATGAGGCCTCATCAAATTTTATCTTGACCCAGTCGTAATCAAGGGGATGCCATAACACATCACTCTTAGGAATAGAGGAAGGATCAACATGCCTAGCCCCATAAACCGAGGGGACAATTATCCCTTCCCAACTTTTCTTCAATTATCCATCCTAGGTTGTGAATGCACTCTTTTTTAGGTTTTGATTCATTGTTACATTGTTTACTGATTTAAATTCAAATTTTTATCTTGTAAATAATTTTAATATTATTGGCACTTACTTTATCACTTTTATATAGCACACATCTTTGTGGACCCTATATATCAATCTTCTGTAGTTTATCTCCTGATAAGATTTTTTTTGCAAGATCACCCACACAAAGACCTTTAATTTTGAAAGAAATTAGTTAGGGGAGAGAGGCCCATAGTGGAGCGGGTTTCAATAGTGGGGATAGAAGTAGTCCTTAATGGTTCCCATAGTGGAGCACCTTAATATCCAATTGCAAAACACTTTTTATCTATAAAGTATACAAATTGACAAATCATGTGATGCCACATCGACGCACCAATAAAATATGACTTAGTGCACTACTATCAGTCTCACTTTTTTTAACCTTTTTGGATACCTCAACAAAAATCATGTTGATGTGGTATCATATTTGATGATGTGACCCTAAAATAAAAAAATTTAAGTAGGTAAGTTGCTAAATAAACTGATGTACAAAATTGGGACTGATTTGAAATTTTCATGTAGGATTTTGAGAAACACAAAGTTAGGGTGCTCCACTATGGGTGCCTCTATCCCCCTATTTTTGGCTCAACCAACTTTTACACAAATATTTCTTGTTGTATTCTTTATTTAATTTTTCTATTTAAATTCTATTTCTAATTATTTTGATGTGATTATTTGGTATTTTAGTGTTCATCTTGGATACACTTAGTGTCTTGAAACTCGCATGAGCTTCACGACTTGGTGTCCTTTTGCCAATAATTTAGTGAGACATAGTTGTAGACTCATGGCATCCTACATTGTTATTAAATTTGTTGTGGATCCCAAGTCTTCCAACTCTTCCATGCAAAGTTTTTTCAATACTCAACCCATTTTGGACTCTATCCCTAATGCTACCATACCAATGACAACCTTACAATCACCCATTTTTACAGATGTTGAGACTATCATTTCCCATGTTCCTGAAGATAAACTAAAATGATTAGAAAAATATCTAGAAGGAATTCAAGGCTATGTGAGTACTAAATATCTAGTTGGCTTAATGATCCCTACAATAGATAACATGAGAAAATTGATTAGTGATTCTCAAGGATTAGAGATTTTAAATAGCCTAGCCCATATATTTGATGCTAATGTACCTAAAATGGATAGTTGCACTCAAGATTTTGGATGCACTCAAAGTTAAGGAAGAAATAAAATCTCCCTCCCTACAATTATAACCTCTATTCCCACATATACGAATCCAACTATCGCTTCAACAATACAACAAAGTATTGGTATAACTCCAACATTAGGCCTTTCCACTGGAAATCCTTATGGTTTTGGGTCCTCACATGTGGCACCTCAAATTTTATCCTCTCATAAATTTGCAACATAGTAGCCCACCAAACACATACACAATCATGCCATACTCACCACATTCCCAAAACATTTCAACCAATGACTCAGTCATTAACCAAATTTTGCAAAACATAACCTCACTTCAACAACAAATCTCAACTTTGAACCAAAACCAAAATGGAAAACCATTGCAATATGTTAAAAGAAGCCCATTGTCACTTGAAATTTTGAAAACACTGATACCAAAAAATATAGAGATACCCTGATTTGACAAGTACAATGGTAAAAGAGATCCTAACAATCATTTATTGGCATATATGGCCTTGTGTAGTGAATTAATTTTTGAAGATAAACTCTTGGCTAAACTCTTTCCTAAGTCATTGAAAGACAACTTTAGAATGGTTTTGTTCATTTTCAAATAACTTAATCCACTCTTTCAATGAACTGGTTGAGGCCTTCATCTAACATTTCCAAGTAAACATTGGACCTAGAATTACATTAACTAATTTAGTGTGATGCAAACAAAGGAAAAATGAAAAGTTCATGAACTCTATAGGGCACTATTAGTTACTTTACTCACAAACCAATCTTACTCTTCCTGATGCAAATGTTCAAAGAGTGTTCATTGAAAATTTTCAACTAGGTACAAGGGATAAGATCTTGTTGATGAATTATACATCCCTTATACTTTTGTGTATATCCCTTCGAGATTATCAAAATTTAGTTAGTCAATATGAAGTGACATATTCATCTACTCCTACTAGGAAATCTAAATCTATACCTTAAAACAACTATCAACCATTTAAGAAGAATAACAATAGCTTTATCAAGTTTCATACACCTCAAGCAACCAACCACATTGAACCTCAATTTGCTACCATAAGTTCAACCCCGTACTAATTTAGATCATGAGATAGACAATTCACCCAATTACCTAAAACCCTCCATTCAATCATGTTGTAACTTTGGAACATGAACTTAATCTGATTGCTTCTAATAAAACATGTAGACACAACCAAACCTCTACCTCCAAGTTACAATCCAAATACCTTTTGTCAATATCATCGCACAATTGCACATGATACAGAATGA
Organism: Sequoia sempervirens; assembly: GCA_007258455.2. Taxonomy (NCBI): domain Eukaryota; kingdom Viridiplantae; phylum Streptophyta; class Pinopsida; order Cupressales; family Cupressaceae; genus Sequoia; species Sequoia sempervirens. The sequence continues at coordinate 229,906,822 of VDFB02000007.1, forward strand.
TGCATGTGTCTTAAATATCAAGTTCAAGACCTCATTGATTCTAATCACATCCAGCTGGACACTTTTAATGATCAAGGAAATATGTTTGTTGCCCCACCTAACCAAAGCTTAGAAATTTTTACCAATCCAATACCAAACCATTCATCCAACTTCGTGCAATCTTGTGATGTTAAGAATGATGAGATGAATATTGATATAACTAATGAAATGAATAATGATAAGGATGATAATAAGAGTGATGATGAGGATGGCCTACAAGATATGGTCACTCTCATAGATGTTCAACATCATAAGGGCCAAACCAATTTGTTACCTGATATCACTTTCACCCATATTGATGCATCCATACATGCACCTGATGATCCTCTCTATATCGCTAGACGTATTAATGACAAGCCTACAATTGGGATCTCATTGATCCCATGTGTGTAGAGAATGTGATCATGGAGGAGTTCTTGTTTGTGCATGAACTTCATCAATATTCTTATGAACAATCGAACGCACTCATGATGGTTTTTCTAACCTTATAATAGGTTTGATCACTCTTCCTCTTAAATTTGGACTAAAAAAATTATATGTATCATTCTCCATCATCCTGACATCAGATCAATTTTATGTGAAGCTAGGCTACCCATGGCTATACTCCATGAATTTCATCCCATCAGTTATTAACAAGTGCATAAAGTTCCCATTTGAAAACCATTTTTTTATAGTGCATCATAGTGGGTTTAATCCTTTGTCCTCCCATGGGAACTTCTCATTAGATTTATTTTGGCCTCAACCTATGGAACCTATTAAGCCTCATGATGATTTATTTTTCAAGTCATATCAAAATTTTAAGGCAAAGTGCATAATAGAGTCATATCTTACCAGTATTCCTTAAAATGATAAGACCATGGTTGTTCCTCCTCCTCCACTAGTTATCGGAACCCATGCCCCAAGAAAAGACCCTTCCAAGTAACCAAGGTAAATATGTTGCAATTCCTCCACTCATATCGATAAAAGACCAAGATACAATAGAATGATTCTTTGTGCCTCCAAAGGTAAAACAAGTGTATAGACCTAAATAGGGTGGTTTTCCAACCCCCAATGGTTCCTTCAGGTTCCTCCATTAAGGGAAAAAGAGACCAATGGTCAAAGAAACTGCTCCTACCCCATCACAAATTTTAAACCATACAATAAGAAGATGAAATGAAGAAAAGAGGCATAGTGTAGGAATCTGTTACTCGTCAATGGAAGAAAAAGAATAAAATAGTACATGACAATCAAACACCTATGCAAAAAATCAAGAAGAATTACAACTTTCACCAAAACAAGACATGGAACTAAAACAAGAAGTGAAACAAGAACATACAACTATATTGTCATAAAACCTCCTATTGTGATTAATTTGGATGATGAAGATGAAATTGCTAAAATTTATGAACAAGCCATAATGAGCTTGTGTTGTTTTCAAAGAAAATGAATTTAGATGGGGGAAACTATGATGATCCTCTTGATGAGAGTGATCCACCATGTGTTGAACCTAGTGATTCACCTAGTAAAAAACTTGTTGTAGTCCCCTTAGCTAGGTTTTCACCTTCCCTATATGATGAGAAATATTGGGATGTGGAGGACTTGTTTTATGTCGGCTCGCATGTGCAGTACACCTTTATGCGTATTTCATGTGTTCTTTGTGTTTTCCTACACATGATGTGATCCCTTTGTGTTGTTTGTGTGTACCTTTTTGTTTGTGAGTTTTCTTTAGATGACCCTTATTGCTCTGTTGACACAAGGATACAAATGAAATGAATCTGTCATGACATTCTTCTACTTGTATCTTCATTCTTCCATATTTCATAAACTTCATCTTTTTTTTTTCTTGTGTTTTCTTTTTGGGGACGATGCAAGGCATT